>JAWNON010000225.1:9254166-9873333 GCA_035045945.1 Drosophila anceps | reverse complement strand
AACTATTAAAATGACTGCAAGCTGTTGTCAAAAAAAAAAAAAAAAAAAAAAAAAAACAAATTAAATAGACGCTAAAATTACTAGACTATTAATAATAATAAAAAAAAAACAGCTTGAAATATAAAAACCGATTTAAACCAAAAAAAAATTGAATGAATATTTAAGTTTCATTTCTAAAAGTTATAAATTTAATCAAGAATTTCAACCAAAAATTGGAGAGGAAATGGGCTTCAGTATTTGAAGTGCAATTTCTCTTTTATAATTAATCGCACTAACTTTCCAAAGAGAAAGGGGAGCATACAAGAAATAAAAGAAACAGCTTAGCTCTCGGGGTAAACAAATAAATAAAGCTCCCTACTGATATTGGAGAGGCGTTGGAATGGGTTGCAGAGACAGCTGGTTGGTCCTGGTGCTGTTCTGGTCGTCTTCTGCGACTGTCGCAGGGCAAGATTGATTAGTTTTATCTTGAGTTGGAGCACATAAATCCAATTGATTGATTATGCTTTTGCTCGATAAAGATTGCTGCATTGGTATGCGAGCGTTTTACATGCAACGGCCAGAGTTTATATGTATGTATTTGGTTGTATGGCAACGGAAGCGCCATGGACATTGATGAATGCGCCACATCAGGCAAGACCCAGTCGTGAAATCGTGAAACAGTTGTGCGAATTTGCGGTTCGGCATCGTAGTAAAACTGGGATCCATCAGTGCAATTCGTATGCTACGATCCAGCGATCCATCTTGGGACTCAATGCTGACGTCAGCAGTGTCAAAGAGAGAAAGTTGGGCTCGATTTTATCTAACGAGCCTCTCTCTCTCTCTCTCTTGCTCAGCTTTCGAAACGCCTCAGCGCTCATAAATCATCTGGCAGCAGCCATTTTGTATTTATATATACTATATATGTATATATATATATATATATATATATATATATATATATATATATATATATATATATATATATATATATATATATATATATATATATATATATATATATGTATATATGGGAAGCTTGCCACATGCCCACGCGCAGCTAGCACAGCCAACATAGTTTCAGAGTCAGGGCATTAGGGGGCGACGTTCCACTTGAAAGCCATTCATCATAATGTATGCTCCATGGCCATTGCTCACGTTCTCCTCACTTGCGGCGTTCGCTCGCTCGTTCGCTCGTTCTCTAGCCAAGTGTGGGCCTCCAAACAGGTCGGCTCTACGGCACTGGGCTCGTGCGCCCGCTCGGCTCGTTCATATTGAACGCTCGGCCGGCGCAGCCCACTTAAAAGTTGCTCAAGTCCAATGCGACTGACATACCATTATAAATGTTGCGAAAAAATAAATAAACCAGCTGCTACCCCCATGTTTTCAATCACGTTGAAATGACTTGCCTTAAACTGGAAGGGGGTAGCAAACTGGTTTCTGCCTCACATTCAGCCTTTACACACACATCAATAAGGGCTCAATTTGGCCAAGTAATTCCAATTAAAAGATACTTCCAAAGAGCCAAACAAAAGAAGTACCAAAGTGATCTAATAGAAATTAGAACTATGGATTATTAATATGTTGTATGCTCTTTCCAGACAGATAATACATAAAAGCTAGATAACTTAGAGTCATTGCGAAGTAAATGGAAAAATTAGAATAAAAGGTTGGAATGAAAGAAAATAATAACCAATTGGTAACTCAGGTTCATTCTTTACAAGTGGTCACACGCATCTAATATTTGCAAATGCCTAACTGGGCAATAGTAGGGTATAAAATAAAATGGACGTTGCCTTTGTGCTGTCCATTAGCAGCATCAGCAGCAGCAGCAGCAGCAGCAGCAGCAGCAGCATCACCAGCCCACGGCAGTATGTTCCAAGCATCGCATGTATAAATAATTCTAAATCAATTTCAATTAGAAAATGCTGAAAGGATGCCCCAACAACAATGGCTGAAAGCTACAGCTACGGCAACAACAATTGAGAGCTTCAACAACGATGGAGCGCAGCGCACGAAGCACTAGAAATGTGCTGACATGATGGAATGGCGGCATGACGGCTGCCACAGAATGAGTGCAGCTATGATTGATGTAACTTTGATGAAAGTAATCACATTTCCATCCAGAATTGCGAAGCCTTTTAAAGCCCTTTCACATTTCATTGAGAATTTATTTGCAATAAGTTTTTCAAGTTTGCTAAAAGTTCCCTTCCTTGTTAGTCGCACAGAAAAACTTTTTTGTTGCGAAAATGAAAGAAGTTCTACAACTATATTTTATTACCAGCCCCAGTCTCCAAACCCCGCTCCACCACCACCACACTCAACCAAAGTGTGCAGTTGAAAGCCAGAGCTCGTTTTTGATGCTATGACAACGGCAAAAATCAGCTGAAGCTCCCATTGGCAACAACATTCAGGCATATCTCACATGCCAAATCCATTTTTTTTTTCCAGGCAGCCATAATTCCATTAATTTGCGTGTTCACATCAAATTGGATTTTCAGTTAAGCCGCAGCTTTTGCTGTTCGGAGAAGTTCACTGAGACGAGCGGAATTCATGGCTTTAGCTTTGACAAGCAGTCAAATGAATAACATTTTGAAAATTCAACTTAATGCCAACGTTTGTATACTTTATATATTTTCAATTTATACAATATATGGCATAGTACCTTATATAAAAATAAAGAAAGACTTTAAGCAGGTATGCCTTGTTGGGCTTCAAAAGGCCGCACAATCAATTCATATTTCATTTAAATTACACATTCATTTGCATTTCTGAGCAATTGAATATAAATCATTGGGAAATCTATTTTTGTTCTGTATTTATTACATTCAGCAGAATATAGTTTGCTTTCAAGCCAGGCAACTTTAGTTTAGGCAACTAATAAGTTTTAAAACTATGTAGACAAAGTTTAATTGGGTTATCAACGAAATTTTTGTTTTTGGTATTCAGACTATTCAAACTATTCAGCACTATCTGCGTATAATTTGATTATATTATTTGATTACGAAACTTTTATAATGACCTTTCTTCTTTGTAAGGGTAAATGTTAATGGCATTTTCATGCTATGCTAATTAGCTATGATTGTACCATATTATAATATGATACTATACTAAATGATATACCAAACGTTGCCCGGGTCATCTGCAATGGTAATGCGGAATCGACTGTTGTATATAATGTTAATGTGATTTTCGATACGACAATAAATGTTGAAAGAGAAGAAAATTATGTACATTAATGTTATGTCTGTATTCAGAAATAAATAACATTTTTAGACTCGCTGACGAACTTAGAATCAAGCTTACATGAGCATGTGTCAAATCGGGAAACCTTATACCTTTCTCAATTCACAGAATAAACTCATCTTTAAATAAATTTACACCTATTTATTTAATATACATATTCACATATATCTTTACCAGAATAAATGTAGCTGTTTTTAAATCAAAATAACGAGTATTAACAGTCGCTTACGGCCGTTCCGCGTATAGCATGTTACCTGGATGAACAAGATACAAATTAAGCTTTCAACATTTCATAACAAATATCCATTAATATTTTGATTATCATTTTGTATTTATGTAATCCACATTCAATTTCCATTATTCAGATAAGTCAAACAACAAAAATTAGCATACAAATTGGTTGAGCCATAATATATAATATACTTGATTAACTTCAAATTATATTTTTGATAGACATTTATTTTTTTTATTATGTTCAGATAATATTTGCATTTCCTCTGCAACCTTGTGAGCTTTTGCAATAGCTGCGAAATGCAATTTTTCAACCCAATGATTATGAGTTAATTCAGCGCAATATCATAGCAGCTTAAAATGTATACGCGTCTATATGCAGTTAAAGTCAGATTAAAAAACGTTTCACTATCTGGTTGTATTTTAATTGCAAACTCTTCTTATTTTAATATTATGTTTGTTTGCTTATTTGAAAAAGAATTGCACGGATAACTTTTAATTAAATGTGTAAAAACATTTCAATTCAAATTTTGCATTTTACAGTCAGTCATGTCAGTCAGCAGCAGCAGTAAATTTAATAAATAGCTGGCTGCATTGCTGTACTGCACTTTCGAGGACAGCACAGCGGGCATTTTCGTCCGAGTCAGTGGGTGGCGTATAAATCAATGCAATATGAGAGCATGCATCATCTGTGTGCGTCATGAATCCTTACTAAAAGGACTCCGGGTGGCATTCGGCAGCCATTTTGTGAAAGTCCCTAACGCTGCGGGCGGTGTTCTGTTCCCGTTGCTTTTGGTGCGGGCTCTGCTGATGGTCGTGCTGGCGCTGCCTTTGGGCTTCAGGTTGCGCAAACACTTCGTTTGTCAGTCAGAAAGGCTATTATTTATATTTTCCGCCATACAATATACGTACAAATCGTCAGTTTACAAATGTACAGCATGCAAAATGACAGAATCAGCATCAACGTGTCCGGCGTACACAGAAACACGATGCTCCTTTTAGCGTTTTAAGCAACGGCATCAACAACAAGAATAACACATACATCATAGAGGTAATTAATTGCAGCAGAAGTCAATTTAAACTTGTGGTTTGCTTGTCGATTTCATAGTCAAGTCAAGCAAAGTCAAGTCGGGATGGCTACCGAATTTCAAGCACATATCCTTTGTGTCTACGAACTGATTGCGGTTCACAAATAACACCAATTACGTATCTTTGTGTTTGGCAATAGAAATTAATTAAATGCAAACCGAAGCATACTAACAATAATTTATTTGCTACAGTTTCCATGGGCAACGCGAATTCGATTTGGTGTGCAACGTCATGCTTCGTTCTTGGCAATAATTAAATTTACTGTCTTTAGAAATATGGAAAAGTTAAACTCCGTTCATATTGGGTTTTGGTTTTACTGTATATCAGTCAAAGCAGTGAAATCTTATAATACAAATAAATGATTAATTGCTGATGCGCTTAGTCATAATTTATGGTAAGCCCTCTTCTAAAAATAGCATAGGCCTGACTAATCAAAATTTCCCGAGCATAAATATGCCTTTTACAATGGGCAATACATTAACTTTAGAGGGTTTTTATTTGATACAAAATATTAATGGAATTCTATTTGAGTTGCCTTTTCAATTCCAAACCAAGGACTCAAAGTTACTGGGCTCAGGTGAATAAGAGAAAATGCGACTCTTGAAATATTTATGAGCCTGGGTAATAAACTTAAAGATAAGGAACGCTCAAAATGCCAGCTATAAATTGCGCCAAGAGAGGTAGGGAGAATGAGAGAAAGAGATAAATTTATGTATAAGGAGTGAGATAGTCTGAGCAGATGGCACAATAAAATGCTTTATACTTCCCATAATAAAGGCAAAAACTTGATTGTGCCCGAAACTCTTCGATTGAACTAAGCACAGGGAAAAAGTGTGTATGTACAGCAAAGCCAGCAAGGGTGCTGCGACTTATATGATAATGTTTACATGGTCAAGAAGCAACGCATCGTTTGTCTGGTTAAGACAGATTTTTTTTTTTTTTTAAATATATATGCTGGAGCAGAGAGTTAAACTAAAAGCGCGTGAAATGAAAATAAAATTTCTTGTAAGACAAATAGTAATAAAAAATTTTGTTACATTTTATCGTTGATTTACTTAAGACAATTTAAAATTTTGGGAGAGTTTGTCACGTCCATCGTTCTTTTATATATGGGTTTATCGTTAATGTGCATGCATCGTGTGTTGCATTCAAATTTATATTTCAGTATCAATACTTAAGTTTGTGTATATACAATATATACATATATCATTAAAGCCCTAGAAATTCGAATGCTAATCGAACTGCAGATGAGGTCATTAAACGGCCAAGGCGCTCAGCTCACGTTATAGGGCCATAAATTTACTAATTACACCTGTGATCAACTCTTAGACATTTTCAAATTGACGAAAGATGTGTTTAGAGCGTATAAAACAAAAAGGCGATCGGTTTTCCCCCTTTCCCATAACTTTTTGTGTGTTTCCAAGTATTCCATTCTTAAATAAACTTGATCAGACAGAATTAATTTTATAAGAAATTTCGAAGCGCATTTCAACCAGAACTTATAATGTACTGCATTTCTATAATATCAAACTATAGTATGGGGTCTGGGCCATTTACTTAAATCGCTGACATATCCGGCACCGGCGTAGCAATTTCCGCTGGCCCCAGGAACACAGAGGGTGTGTGTGTGTGCGTGTGGAGTGGGTCGCCTAATGGGCAAACCCTAATGACCTGACATAACATTTCATAACGCAATTTAAGCTACCCAATGAAGAGAAAAAGAGAATAAATTTGTTACAAAAATGATGCCATAAAAATGTACGAGTTTGTATTTGATTGTGGATTAACATAGAAGGATAACGGAACATGGGCAACAGAACGAACGGGGTGGAGCTATATTGGTATGCCCTACCCCCAGAACGTCTTACGAGTCTTTTTTTTATATTTTTTGAACAAGTGCTGCTATTCGCTTCATTCGCATCGTTTCCCATCGTCGCAGTCGTAAAGATTTAATTGTATGGAAATCGTAAATGGCACGCAAAAGAACAAGAAAAAGTTTTTATGAGCTTCGAGGGATACAGAAAATCGATGGATCTCCATTAAGGTAACTAAGAAACTCCTACTCGAAATACCGAAACGAAATTCATCATATACAAAAAAAAAAAAAAAAAAAAAAAAATGTATGTATTTATATTTCAGCTAAAAGTTCTATTGGGGCAAATCTACATACAAGGAACAATATAAGTCGTCGACGACAGCGATGACCTCAAAATATGATTCATATCGACAATGACAGCAAACCAAAAAGTCAAGCAGTCAAGCAGTCAAGCAGTCAGTCAGTCAGCGAGTTATTCCATGCCAATCCATTGAAGTTGATTGCTTTGAGTGGTTTTGGTTGCGGTTTATTAAGATACATACTTATAGAGCAAATTGTTCAATCGCTACGTCAATGTGAGTCCCATTAAAGAAAATGGGCTCTACTTTCGTATTGCAGAAATATCCATTAAGTTGTTTATTATTCTGTCAATGCCAATTTTATCATTATATATCTGACTATATGCGGATAAGAATAGGTACTTAACAAATGACGAAACACTAAGACTTTCATTATTATTTCAAAGGCTAAGAAAGTAAAACCATGACTGTTTAGGAGTTCGGTAAGAGTTTCTTTATAATAGAAAACCTTTATACATGATTCATAGATTGAATTTTCACACTAAGAGAATAATTTAGACAGTAACTCGCCCGATCCATGTCCGCAACCAAGCTATAATAATAAAGTTTATACAACATTCAATTTAAGTAAATATTGTTTTGTCGAAGTTATGAAATAATAGCGGTATTTCCGCAAATAACAATGTTGAAAATATTCGAAGGAACGTTATGTCAAGTGCTTACAGGGTTTGTGCCAAAAACCACAAACTAATGAAGCGGTCGACTACGTGCACAGGCTCCAAGTCCAGGCCTATAGGGAGGGACATATCGTGTACCATGTGTCTGCCTCAAATGTTGGCGACATTGGACATTGTGGGTTTAACGGTTCAAAGAGCTGGAGAGCTCGTCTCTGGAGCTTACCAAAAACCGCCGACGTTGCTGCTGCTGCTGCTGCTGTTGCTGCTGCGGTTTGCGGTTCTCTCTGTGCCCTATGCAATTGTTCGTGCTACCGGGCCGTGACATGAACGGCAAATCTCCACACCATCAACAACATAAGTCTTATTCAGATACATTTTCCAAAATGGCGACGGCATACCACTGTTATAGATACCAAAACAGTTAAGCCGCAGGGGTCCAAAACGTGATGCAGTTGCAACAAAAATTTCAACTCAGCTCATGCTGTTAAAGGCGTTTCGTTAAGACAGTGGGCGTGGCACAGCTGTCGAATGCATCGCCCTAAGCTTTGAATTTCTGCTTACGTTTAAGGGGAAGCGGGCTTCGACTTCGTTGCCATCTCATTCAGGATTTATACACACAGCTTATGAAACTTTGCACAGATGCTAAAATACGTATGTATCTTTGGGCCAGGCCGTAGCATGACATGCGCTTCAATTTAAAGTTACGTCAACTTGTGTTGCCGCTGGCTGCCTGTCAGTCTGTGTCTTTTTATTGTGCGTTATAATCCGCTTTATATGATCGGATTATGTCCTGCGTAGCGCCTAATCCCACCATAGTTGGGCGTCCGGTGACATGTGTAGCCTATGCGGAACAGAGCGTATCGTACCGTATAGGCGGGCCACCCTCTTTACAGTTCAACTGATCCGTTCGCGTAGTCAACTTCAATTATACTCGCTCTATGGCTGGATTAAGGTCCCAGCCACGCCCCAGTACCAGTTGAGACAGAAAAGTAATTAAAATGTGTATCTGTTGGATACACACACACACACACACACACACACACACACACACACGCACAAATTACATACAACCCATGGTTTGACAGGTGCGGGGTACAAGTGGTGCCTGAAAGTGAAAAGCGACTTTTCCAAAGATCTCTTCGTTAAGATTGCCGCGCAATAAAGTTAATTAGAAACTTTTGGGTAGCGCTCAAACGCCTGCTAGCTCATACCACGCTCCCCTCTCTCTCTTTCTCTTTCTACGGTCATCGCCATTTGCTTTGCTTGCATATTCTAGTGAAATTAGAGTTAATTGCACCTCATTAAAAGCAAATTCTTAGAATTAATTTTACGTTTCGTTGAAAAAAGCAAAAGCAGCAACAACTCAACGCAACGCCAATAAACAAAATGGCCGCTCGCCACCGAAACTCAGCAGTTGCCTCATTCATTATAGTGTCAGATTCAACAAATAATTACAGCCTGCCACACACACACACACGTAAGAGTTGAAAATATCATTAAAAGTAATCGCTGAGCTAGCCCAAGGATGACCTAGGGAAATGCAATGAAACTGATGTCCTACCCGATATTTAAACTTTCATCGAGATAATTATATGCTTTATTTTTATAGCAACACAGTAAAAATTTAAAATATGGCGGATATATCTACACCTGTCTGGGGCGTGGCAAATCGGGAAAAAATGTATCTTCTACAGTTTTAGAGCTAGAAACGAACGAAATTGGGAGAGTGGCGTAGCGTTTGAACCGTAAATAACTATTCTGCAGTCGGTAACTCCCGACTGCAACGTCCTTCTCTAGCTACTAAAGGTATTTTAAAATATTGTTTACAAAAATTAAGTATTTCGTATTACAAGCAACGAAAGTCAATTAAAATGTGTGTAGAAATATATAATTTTAGTATGTCAACTTCAATCTGATCTATAATTTATTTAATTTGAGTATTTCATTCCAAAGTGCCCACTTATTATTATTATGTTTTGTGTCTTTCTTTCTTTCCGTTCAAGCTCCAACGATCTTCGACAGCTGTCAGTTTACATGTCATTAACGATTGTCTATTAAAGATTCCGCTTGAACAAGTGTTAGTTGAAGAATATGCGAGTAGTATGTACATATGTATGTCGCAGAGTCGTTAATTCCTTGTGGCTGGTTTGCCATGTTGACACACAAACTTTGGGAGTGAAGCGAGTTCCAATCTACGCGTGCAAGTGTCTGAACTCGATTCACTCGCATTTTCTGATCACGCATCGATCTATGCTTCTTTGCACACGCAAGCTGGACTACACTCGGCGACAGCGCGACAACGCCGTCGCCTCACTACGGTGAGGTACGGTATTTTGGCGCCAGTCATATTCTACGTTGTAGTCAAATTCTAAGAATGATTTCACAATATACCAAACTCATTGCACAGCAGCGTCTTGCAAGCACAGTGGTTAAAATACGTTCATAATGCGACATGGGCTTCCTGACAAAACACACGTCCTCGTGTGTTGTCTTAACTTAACCACATAAGTGACAATACTTTAGGATTCGAAGGCTTTCTGGATATTTCAAAGAATTTTTATTAGATATTCTTAAATCGGATTTTTCTTATACTTTTTGAAACCAAACAAATTTGTGTACTTCCTTTTACACAAACTAACTTATCATTTGTGTAGTTCCTTTTACACATAATTAATTTATCATTTGTTTAGTTTCTTTTGCACATAATTAACTTATCATTTGTGTAGTTCCTTTTACACATACGACCCCCGCTCTTCTGCTATGGTGCGTTCTTCAAACCAAACGGCATTGTCAAGGACTCGTATTGACCATCTGGCGTTACAAATGCAGTTAGTTCGATTGAGTCTTCGTGAACTGGAATTTGGTAAAAGCCACCTGCCATATCTATGCACGAAAAATATTTAGCACCCCGAAGTCTGGCAATTTGGTCTGAGATGAGGGGCAACGGGTACTTGTGAGCCACTAAATTTTCGTTTAGCATGCGATAGTCCACACACAATCGATCAGTGTCATTTTTCTTTTCTGCTAGAAAAGGATATTAAAGAGATGCATATCTCAGAATATTAATCAGCTAATATTTGCTCTAAATATCTGTAAGTTTCTTCTCAAGCTGTCAATAGTTACTGTCGACGCCATTCTACATTTGCCGACCATTTTGAAATAGTTTGAACTGTTGCAATTCCTTAGAAACGATGTTGCGTGATGCATGCATCATATTTTGACACTCATCATTTCAAATACATAAGTGAGTGAGATAACAAATGTGAGAGGAAATATAGTTGACCATACGACGGGACCAAAGAGACATGAACTGAAGACCGAGGCCATGTACGGCACCCCTAGAAGCACATACACATAAATATGTATGTACATTGTATGTAGTAGTGTGGCGGCAGTTGCATGATTGACGGCTGGACTGAATGAGTGCACGTCATTTCCAGCCACCACGAGTAGACTCATGTGCAAGTGTGAGCTACGCTGGTTCATCTCCCACTCCAATAGCACTCAAAGTGTCTGCGCCACTCGGAACTTGTATTTGTGAATCTGAATATTTAGAGGTGCTCACGTTCATGGCGCTCAAGCGCGACGAGACCGCAGCAAGCACATCACAAACACATACATACATATGTATGCCTTAAAAGAGGCGAGTCATGCTCAGCCCGCTGCAGCTGATCTTGATGGAGAGCACTCTGCAGTAAGTGTGAGAGAGTAAATGAGCCTGTATGCATGTGTGTGTGTGTGTGCGAGTGTGAGTAGTTGTGTTGTTGCCTTCTCCGGTTTGTAGTTACATATTTGCTTTGCCTTTCACACCGAAACGGCGAAACGGCGAAACGGCAAAACCAGAAACCGAACAACAAACAGCACGAGACTTGAACACGAAAGTGAAACACAATTTTAGCAATCTGTGTGTGTGTGTGTGTGTGCTTTTGCATACATATGCAAGTAGTGTATACACATGGCGTTTGTGTGTTTGTGCTTTAGCATTTGTTTGTTGTTACAGTTGTTTGTTGTTATAGCATGGGAAAAGATAACGAACAAAATTGCACGAGACGATGAATATCTGTATTTATTACGATAAGCTGCGTGCGTATACCTGTATATGTATGTATATGTAATGCATGTATGTTTGTAT
The DNA here is from genome assembly GCA_035045945.1 of Drosophila anceps. Classification (NCBI taxonomy): domain Eukaryota; kingdom Metazoa; phylum Arthropoda; class Insecta; order Diptera; family Drosophilidae; genus Drosophila; species Drosophila anceps. Next base: position 9,861,867 of record JAWNON010000225.1, on the reverse strand, counting down.
TTAAGTGATAAGATGTGTCAATTCTGATGTGTTATATTGCTGATTCAATAGATTTGAACCGCAGTAAGATAACGATAACATTTCTTATCATAACGCAACAATGGCACAAGCACGTGTAGCTTTCTTGAGAGTTATTACCCTCATCCATATGGAGATAAATTGAAAGCGAGACCAGCTGAATAACTTACCCGTTTCTCGGCACTATCGCATGGATTACCAACCGATGAGGATGACGAAGAAGATGATGAAGAGGATGTGGATGTTGTTGCCGCAGTGATGGGCAAATGATTTGGCGGCAGCACATCCGTTGCCACCGAATCCAATTGCTCTTGCTTAATGCCGGCGATCAGCGGCAGAAAGTCGTTCTTCAAATTTTCCAGTTCCAAATCCATTGTATAACTTTAGTTATTTATATTTATTTATTTATTTATTTTTTTTTTGAACTGTGTCAAGTAGTGTGAATGCTGTATCGTGTGCGTGGGTGTGCGGTTTTGGTTTTTGGGTTGTTAACGTGGGCGTAGGCTAATTTTAGCGCGAGAATTTTCTATTCACCAGCAGTTGGCGCCCTTGGTGAACATTTTCAGTTATATTAGGATTTCTATTCCATTTCATTGTTCATTCATTCCCGACAGGCGCAAGCAGAGTGGCAGCGACACCAAAAACAACGCCAAATTGGCTGTCTGCACACACACATACACAATAATACATTTACACTCGCTCGCACGCACACATACACCCAAACAAGTCACCTTGTGCACAAAAAATAGTTTCGCTTTCGTATGACACTTAAAGGTTTAATGTTTTACACGGCGTTTTTTTTATTGATATTGGCATTTTATGAAACTTGTATTTGTGAGTTAATGCATTATCAATTTCATCTTTAACTTCAAATGTTTTGCAAAATTTTTCTCTCTACTCTTTTTGCATGAATTCCCACGGAGGCGAAAACTTTCATTGAAATGTTCACATTACGCTTTATTTTCCTTTTGCTATTATATTGCACAGCACTGCGTTGGTTTATTTGCGTTTGACGCTTGGCTAGCACAATTGTTTATTTGATATTCAAATTAATATTTGTATTTTGTTTTATTGGCAATAAATTGCTAGGAAAACACACGGTCACGGCGTTTACTCTCCTTGGACGCTTCTTCTGTACAAAAATTTTCTACTCGCCATTTTGGATTCAATAGCGTTGCCAGACTTTTGCCAGTTGCAAGTAGCCATACACGTTCAATCCTTCAAATGTGTATAAATTAATTAATTTTCCTACATTTTTGATCAATATAAATAGAAAAAAATAGATGAAGCTGAAGTATTTTTGAATAATATATGTATCTGCAGTTTATAATTGATATATTTAATAGATTGCTAATTTAAGTTTTATAATATTGTTAGGGCGGTAGCAGCTATGTATATATGTATGTCTGTGAAATATGTGCATGAAGCGGTTGAAACCGTCATGCAGCAGCTGTGTTATATTACCAAGAACGTCACACGTGTTGTTAGTATTTTATTTTATTTTTTTTTTTCAAATCGAATAAATGTTGTTAAACCACATATTGGGCAGCTACACAAAGGCAGGTGAATTTTTAAATGCAATTTTATAAAATCCAGTATCCAAAAATGTGCACTTTATACCACAGTTTGCCTAAGAAAATTGTTGCAAGCTGAAATTAGTCGGCATAATTTTTATTCGCGTAAAAAATCCTTCGCAATTGCCATGACTGAAGCACTGGACAAGCTGGAGCAGGAACGGGAGGCAAAGAAAGTCGTCAAAGAAGCTGAGGATGAGTCTGTCAAAGAAGCTAATCGTTTGAAACGCACTCTAAAACGAAAGAAATGGGTGGACTGGAAGGCACAAGATGAGGAGGATGCAGCCAATGGGAAAAAACGCGTTCCATTTGATCCCGCAGACCGCATTAAACGAAAGAAGAGCGTCATTCTTTTGAGTTACTGCGGTGCCAATTACTATGGCATGCAACGCAATCCGGGCATGCAGACTATTGAGGAGGAGCTTTTCAAGGCAATGCTTAAGCACAAATGGATAACAGAGGACTCCTTCGACCAAGTGCAAATCGCTTGCTTTCAGCGTGCCGCACGTACCGATAAAGGTGTCTCGGCCGCTCGACAAGTGTGCTCCGTAAAATTGCGTAAGTTATACAACAATTCAGCTAAGGCCTATTATATTAAAAATTTCTTTGCAGCCGAAGAACTGGATCTACAGGCATTCAATAAAGATTTACCAGAGCAGATTCGTCTCTTTGGTGTGGAGCGCGTCACAAAAGGTTTTAATGCCAAGGATCAGTGTAATGCACGCACCTACACATACACATTGCCAACCATAGCATTTGCCGCTTTCGAGGAGCAGCATGAACAGGAAACGTATCGCATACCGATCGAGCGGCAGGAGCAGGTTAATTCCACACTGAAACTCTATGAAGGCACAAAAAACTTTCACAACTTTACCAGCAAAAAGTAAAACAATCCTTTATGGCTTTTGTACATCAATATTAACATAATTTAACCTGCAGGAACTTTTTAGATCCTTCCGCAAAACGTTTTATTATGTCCTTCACATGCAGTACACCATTCCTAAGTCCGCAATCCATTGAGTTTGTTACGTTAAAGGTAAAGGGGCAAAGCTTTATGCTACACCAAATTCGCAAAATGGTTGGCCTAGCCATTGCCATAGTTCGTGGCAATACCACAACTGCAACGCTGGAGCGTGCCTTGACGGAGGAGCGCCTGGACTTGCCTATGGCACCGGGCTTGGGTCTCGTACTGGACACTGTGCACTATGAGCGCTACAATGATCGCTATGGTAATGATGGCATCCACAACCCATTAACTTGGACGGCACAAGAAGAGCAAGTTACTCAGTTTATAGAACAGTACATCAACTCGAATATATACAAAACGGAGGCAGAGCAGCGCAACATGCTCGATTGGTTAAGTACCCTGCATTTCCACTCCTATGATACGAGGCGGGATGAGCCAGCGAAGAAGAATAACGAAGACGATGATGGGGAAGAATAGCAAAACTGTTTATTTATAAGTTGACAATGCAAGACCAGTTGATAGTGTATATTTAATTGATTCAGATTAAAAGCACGATATCGGTTATGACTTAGAAGCGTCCGCCCTTCTTCTTCTTGTGGCCTCCTTTGCGATGTTGCTGCCTTGGACCGGGTGTGGGTTCCTGATAAACCGGCGTTGCAGGCGAATTCTTGTTTAGATTGGCACGATTAGACATGTCGCTGAAATAAGAATGAGGCGTTTATATAAATCTTATGCGGCAGCTAAACATGTTACTTACTATTGATCAGCTGCTCCAGACGCCATGCCCTGTGAACCCTTGATAATATCCTTGGCTCGGGCACCGCCACGCTTCTTACGGAATCCAGTGCGCTCATACTTGGGCAGCCAGCGCTCAGGATCGGGAGCGACCTCAGCATTATAGTTCTTGGGCAGTTTGCCTTTGCGCTTGCGATTACCACTCTTCTTCTTATCTGTTGCGGGTGTGCTTGGCGATGGCTCAATTTTCGCATTGGCCGTCTTTTTGGCTGCCTTTGCAGACATTACCCAGTTGGCCGCCTCGAGCGCATCGATCTCGGATGCCGTAGTCAATGTCTCCAGCTTGGGCAACTTGCGGCTAATCTCGAGCGCACGCTTAGGATTAAACTGTGCATAGGCAATAACCAGCTGAGCCAACACTTTCATATCATTGGGTTTCAGCTTGAGCAGTTCCTCTAAAGAGCTAGCCGCTGTCTCAGAGGCGCCACCACGTAAATGGAACTCTGCAGCCTGCCGCCACATGTCCGACAAATCGCCGCTGCTCACATTATTCTGCTTATACCAGTCAACGGCTGACTTAAGCAGCGCCGATGCGGCTGGCTTATTGTCTGTGCCTAAATAAAGAGACACCAACGCCGAGACAATACCAGGCTTGTATTTGGACTCACCCAGCGAGAGTAAAGTTTCGATAGCATCCTTACGATTACCCTGCCAAAAAAAAAAAAAACAAGCGATTTTAATAGATTAAAGAAATTTACGAATGTATCAAATACCTGAAGCAATTGCAACTGTATAATGGCAAATTTGCTGATAAATTCATGCGTCTTGTGTGCACTGGCAAACTTGTTCAGCTGCTCGATGGCATCCTTGTGCTTCTTATCCTTGGCCAGTTGACTGCAGCGTATTAGCAGAGCCTCAAACTCCACTTGCGGATAACTCTGGGTCAATTTTTGTGTCAGCTGTTGAACTTGATCGCTGGAATTGGTATACAATGCCAAGAGGCAATTGTTCAGAGCAATTGTTTGCTTTTGGCGCGAGGTCAACTTTGGTTCACAGGCCTCTGCCATGGCAGCGCGTATTTTCTTTTTGGAATCGAAAACATTCTGATCCTTGTTGATGACCACCGTATTGTTGCTGGCAACTGCCACCAGTGCCGCATCCTTCGGCTTGTGGCGTAGACATTCAGCATAAATAACGCTGGCCTCCTTGATTTTGCCCTGCTGTTGTAGACAGTAGGCGAGCTGCACACGTATAACATCTAGCTCTTCAAGTATTTCCTCCTCACTGGCACCTTCCTCTTCCAAAAACTCACGGCACAATTTTTCACTGGTGCGCAATTTGCGTTCGGCCTCTACGAATTTTTGGCGATTGGACTGAATGCAAGAGCTGTTGAAGTACTGCTCGTAGGTCTCCTCGGGTACTTCAGGCACGTCTTTATTTTTATCCAACGCCAAATTGGCAGCGACTGCACTGAGATTAGTACGGCGCTCGTCCTCGTAATCGTCACTGCTATTCTTGATTATCTCTTTGTACGCATCTAGACAATCATCGTAGCGCTCCAGACGATATAGTATTTGTGTGCGCAGTTCCTTCAGCTTCGCAGGCAACGGCTGCACTGCAGCATCGTCGATTGTTTTCAATGCCTGCAGCTGTTTATTCAGGCGATACTCGCAGTACGCCTTCTCAAAGATCAGCACGGTGGCGAGACGATTTTTCTCAATGAACTTGTGGGCCTCATCGAACTTGGACAACTGCATTAGACATACAACTTTACAGTGCAGTGCAGTTTGATCATCAGGTGCTACACCCAGTACTGAGACAGAATTGTAATCGAATGATTATAATTAGGTAAAACTTGCGCACATGTCTAGATACTCACTGCGATTAACGGCTTTAACCGCCTTGTCAAACTCCTGATTGTTGCCAAACTTGTGCACATCGGCATAGGCCGCTTTTATAAGCGCCTCCTTGGGATTTGTGTCTTTCGACATTATAATAACAATAAACTTGGAAAAACTTTTTGACACTGAACTTTCGCCCTGCTAGAAACTTTGACAGGTTGGACACATCAGCAACAATAAATTTGAGTGTTGCCACAGCAAGACTGTCAAACGTGCAAAGCTACCGGACTGTTCCTAAAACTATCGCCGACAAATGGTCCCTGACTACTGTATATCGATGGCGATTACTTATCAACAAAACGTACTCGCTGGCGACGCCTTTGCGAGGTCCATAGTGTGCGTGTTTTTTGTGTAAATTATTGCAAAATGTCGGCTGAAGTTGATTTTATAAACAAGAAGGAAGTGCATCTCCGCACTCTGAAGCAGTCCGGGCATGTAGGATTTGATAGTTTGCCCGATCAACTGGTCAATAAAAGCGTACAAAATGGATTCGTTTTCAACGTTATGTGTATAGGTGTGTATATACAAATGTGGGTGCATGTGTGTGTATGCGGCATTGCCTAAATGTGTATGTATATATATATGTATATGCAATGAATCAAGAAAGAGAAATGTGTGGGGTTGTAATGAGTGCAATGCACACAGATTCTAAGCCACACAGCAATACGTGACTCACGAACATACATATACACATATATGTATGCATACACGTAGGTTCATATATATGTAAACAATTGAAATCGGCGCGAGCAGACCGGAGTCGATTAATATGCAAAGTGTTTAGCAATCGATTTTCATCAATTTGCTTTCTACAATTTCACCCTGATATCAGTGTTGACAGAATTTGAAGGGCGTAAATTGCTAGATTGACCCCAAAAAAAAGCTAAGCTATTAGAAAATGACTTAAAATTTTGATACACAATTACTTTTTAGCTTTGAATTTTTAAAACTGATTAGGGATTTTCTGAAATTTGAATTAATTGAATAAAATTCATAAAAACCCTTTTATTAGTATTTAAATTAACTTAAAATGGGAAGATTTGAAAAATATACTTGGATTTATAGCACAAATTTACTATTCGAGATATGCAATTTTAATATAAATTTGTAGCTAAATATACTATTTCTTACATATAACACTTTCAAGAAGCTAGACATAGCTATAATAACGCTAGATTGGCAACACTGCTTGGCATAAATGTACATATGTATGTCTAGTGGCCAATTGAAGGCACTTAAGATGACTTACAAGCAATATGAGTAAATGTGCCTCTTTCCCCTTTAGGCGAAACGGGTCTGGGCAAATCAACATTGATGGACACACTGTTCAACACTAGTTTCGAGTCAACGCCGAGTCCCCATACGCTGCCTAGTGTAAAATTGAAGGCCCACACGTATGAGCTACAGGAGAGCAATGTGCGGCTGAAGCTGACGATTTGCGATACGGTTGGTTACGGCGACCAAATTAATAAGGACGATTCATTCAAGGCTGTCGTTGATTATATCGATGCCCAGTTTGAGAACTATTTGCAGGAGGAGCTTAAAATTAAGCGCTCTCTTGTCACGTGTCATGATAGTCGCATACACATTTGTCTGTACTTCATATGTCCGACGGGACATGGACTGAAGTCCTTGGATCTGGTCTGCATGAAGAAGCTGGACAGCAAGGTGAACATAATACCGGTAATTGCCAAAGCAGACACCATCTCCAAGGTAGAGTTGCAGCGCTTCAAGGCAAAAATCATACAGGAACTTAACAGCAATGGCGTCCACATCTACCAGTTTCCCACAGACGATGAAACTGTGGCGGAGACAAATAGCGTCATGAATTCCCACATTCCGTTCGCCGTTGTTGGCAGCACCGAGTTTATAAAAGTGGGCAACAAGCTAATCCGTGCACGTCAGTATCCCTGGGGTACGGTGCAGGTGGAAAACGAGACACATTGCGATTTTGTCAAGTTGCGAGAGATGCTCATACGCACAAACATGGAGGATATGCGCGAGAAGACCCACACACGACACTATGAGCTGTACCGGCAGAAGCGTCTAGAGCAGATGGGCTTTAGTGATGTTGATAGCGAAAATAAGCCTGTCTCCTTTCAGCAAACTTTCGAAGCAAAACGCTCCAATCATCTGGCTGAGCTGCAGTCTAAGGAGGAGGAAGTGCGTCAGATGTTTGTGCAACGGGTCAAGGAGAAGGAGGCCGAACTGAAGGACAGTGAGAAGGACTTGCACTTGAAATTCGAAAAATTGAAGCGGGATCATGCGGAAGAGAAACGAAAGCTCGAAGAGTCTCGCAAAGCACTCGAGGAGGACTATTTGGACTTTCAGAGACGCAAGATGCAGTTAGCCACAGCTCATCACACACTCACGCTGGGCAAAAGCAAGAAGAAGTAAATGGACAGCATTAGCATTAGCTATAAGCAAATGTCTTCGAGTATTTTGTGTGTTTTGCGTATCCCAAAGTAATTATTGCTTTTTCATCTCGTTCTATTTCATTTATGCTATTAAGTTTTCTTCAAATATTAACATATACACACACCAACATACATAAATATATATGCGTACATACATACATATAAGTATGATTATTTACAACTAACGAATAAACGATATTAGTATTTTAAACTATATAATTGAATATCGTGTTTTTCTGGGCTACTTAACATAAATTCAACTTAAATGAGCGAGTAAATGAACGATAGGGTGTATCGAACGACTCGCGAACTAGTTGAACAGTTCCGCTTGTTCATTCAGTTCAGTGTATCGTTCGGGCTTGCACCGAATGATTTGGCAACACTAACTTGCAGTTCTATAAAATAAACGAAAACGCAATAATGATTATTGCTAATAATTGATGTACCGATGATTTAGTACTATAACCAACTACAAAGCAATTAAAAGTGTTCAACTTATTGTATACATTAAGAAAGTGATTGAAAAATAAGCGTAAAACAATTCTGGAGTGTATGTGAGTGTATGTGTGTGTATTATTTTTTTGTTTGTTCATAGGGGCGGGAGTGCAGGTGCACTGTAAGCTATTTTTCATAATAAGCGTAGTCGGAAAGACTAGACGCCAATTTGTTGCGTTGCAAAAATGCATAAAATTAGCAGCACAGCGTTAGCGTTCACTGTAGTGCTATACGCCTTATTGCATACAGGTAAGAACGAGCCCAAATACCAATCAATACGAGTTCGTGTAACTTTAAATACGCTTTACAATTATCAATGTTTCTAGTTTATTGTAAACATGTTGTTATAACGGCACCACAACATGTGTTAATTGGCTCCACGGTAAACGTAAGCGCTACTCTATACGATGACAACAATATTGCTAGCAAAGGCACCTATAGCTTCAGATGGAAAGACAACGCTGGACATATGAAGGTAAAATGCTTGACAAATAGAAAGCGATGTTCGCCAAATCAAGAATGGGTGCTGACACCGCATACGTCGTTCAACAGAATTTGCAATGACTAATTAAATGCACGCATAACGGGAACGCTAAACTCTGTTTCGCAACAAACCGCACAAGCCCTACGTCTGTGACAAATTAATTTGTTAGGAAAGAATGCATGAGCTGGAATTACTGAATGTGCCCTTTATCAACGTTTTGCAAATTTGAAATATATCTTTTACGAATGTGTGCATTTAAAACGCTTTTCAAAACGTTGTGAAAGACACGATAATAATATTAAAGTTAATTTTAGATATCGCTTTAATTTTAATTAAATATGTATGTACTCGATATCAAATTTAAAATGTAAATTTTTACAATCATTTGATTTGTTGGCAGCCGTGCCTGGCACGTTTAGATACCCTACATGAGTGTAGGGTCTGTCTGAGTCATGGCTGCTTAAGCACATAGATTGGATAATAGAGTAGTTTGAGTTTCATAGATAATTAAATATATATGTTTATATATTTTGTATTATAAATGAAGTTGAATATTCTATTCAATGTTTAATTTTACAAAATTTAGTTAAACTCACTCTTCCATAAGCTTAGAGAAAAGTATAAAACATGTATTTTCTAGTTATCGTATAGCACTAATACAATCAAAACTACACACAAAAGATAAATTATTTATATACTTGAGTTTTCCCCTATGAACAGCTAGGCTTTCGTGATTAATCTGCGTCACTGCTGTGCTATGAAAGGCAAACGTATTGAGCGCTGCTGCGCCCCTTGATTATAAACTAAAGACTAATTACGTATTTCATTTGAATTTGCTGCTATATAGGAAATTGAAACATCCGAACCAATCAGCAATTGGACTTTCAAATATGTTAACGATGCTACGAATCTGGGACAACATCGCTTAGAAGTGAGTGTATCAGAGAAGTTTATAGTTTGGTTTCCGCTTGCCGAAAGTGCAGTTACTATCAATACGATCGATACACTCAGCGGAAGTTTGCAGCTTATACAGAATGAGAAGGTGCGAACACAGGATTTTGTGACCACACGGGTTCCAGTTAATCATAGTATTGAGCTATGGCCAGCGGATTTGGACTTTTTAATAAGCAATCATTACTATATAAATACTTACTGGTTCAAGAATTGTACATATCTAGGAATGTCACATGTCTTTGACCGTCAAGATGAATATGCAGTGGCCGATCAATATTATAATATTGAGGCTCTTGTGGTAGCATCACCATTTCCTCTGCCAGAGCCAACATCATCTACAACAACCACAACGACTACTACAACGACCACCACTACCACTACCACGCCCGCAACTACAACTACAACAACAACGTCAACGTCAACATCTACAACACCCGCAACAACATCAACAACTTCCACAACAACATCAACAACAACACCAGCAACAACAACAACATCAACAACACCAGCAACGACAACTAAGACCACGACAAAACCATCTCGGTCCAAACGTGACGTTAACCAAACCATGCATGCAAATGCTAAGTTGCTTGGACTAAACCTTGCAGCCGCTGTTAAGCAGGAACTGCAAAAGCAAAACATCACCGGTACCACATCTGTGGCACTGGTTAACCCTTTGGGCATGCGAAAGCAAAAACTGCTATCTGTATCGCCACCGCCTTACACTTGCATAGACGGCAAGGTGGTTGCCCAGGATTCAAGCAATATCTACGGTAACTTTCAGCGGCGAGTTGTCTCGAAAAGTATGTAAATGAATCTCAGAAATTACTATGAAAATGTATTAAATAATATTAATTTTTGTAGATCCCATCTCTGGCTTTGGCACTAGTGGCAAAAACTGGGTGCAGCATTGGGAGCTGATCAATTTACAAATTACCTGCAAAGGCTCCGGCCCGTACGAGGTGTGCATTCAATATTACAATGGTGCGTATTCAAAACTACTCACTAATTCACTATAATATAATTTTGTAATAGAGACTGGGGTAGACTAAATTGTTTGACTGACATTACATGAATTTTTCAAAATGATGTATTAACTGGCGCACTCTAATTTTATAGCGCCGTACAATGCCACGGGCAACGAGACGTGCAGCAGCTACGACACTATCGAAAAGTGTGATTTTAATTTCGCTCGTTATTTTGCTGACAGCAAGACGATTCTGTTCTTCATACGCAATGATGTCTCGGCGACCGTAAATCAGGTCACCGTCAACATCTATGAAGGTTGGTAAAAAATACTCAAGACTTTTTTATGTATTGTTCAATGTGATGAGTGTGTTACCATTTTTCCAACAGCAAAGCGACAGTCGCAGCTCTCGGTTGTAGTTGTGCCCATTGCCTGCACCCTTGTGGCCGTTTGTCTGGTCATATTTGGTGTAGCCTATTACATGCAGAGTCGCAATCGGTGAGAATCTAAATATCCTAAACACATAAGCCCAACAAATGACTTTTCTTTTTTCTACCTTTAGCTTTACGGTAGAAGTGGCTGATTTCAATTTCGGTGATACCCAGTCAGTGGATATGGAATACAAGACATTCCAGCAGCGTTTGATCGACAGCATACGCGATGCGTGGCCATGGCCCAGGTGGCGTCGGTATTCGCAATCCAGCACGGATCTCATGTCCGAACAACCGTCTAATTCCGGTAGCTTTGGCGGCAATGTTGGCGACGTTGACAGCAATTTGCGCTATAATACTTTTAACTAAAAGCAAACGTTATTGCTTCACTGTTATTATTATTCTTTAATCAATTTAATTTAAATCTTGAACTTAGTTTATAATTTTGATTTCTATCAATGGGATCGTTTCGTATTTTTTTTAGTCATCTGCAATCTTATGCATAGTAACCATCTTAACGTTTCCTTGCTGTTTTTCTCTTCAACCAATTTATTCACAAATTCGTGATCCTTTTCGTCTACATAAACGCACACTCCCTCATTAATTACCAAACGACTTGCAATATTCGATAGCAAATGGAGAAACTTTATGAACGCAATTGAAACTCTCGCAAAATATTAAAAGACTGTCTTTGTTCTAAAAAAAAATAAGAAAAACAAAAAGAGAAAGAAGGAAACTAACTTGTGCTGCAAATCTGTTTTGTATTAAGTGTTAGCATAATATAATATCATGTTTGTAGACATAAGAATGTAAGGATATCTAGCTCTCGAAAATTGATGACAAAGGCACAGCACATACATACATACACACAAAACAACCAAACACACAAAATATATTATTCATTGTGATAGAACTAACAGTATATTTGTATGTTAAAAACAAACAAAAAAAAAAAAAAGAAAAACTGGTCAATCTGTAACGCCGCTATAAATACACGGTTAGTGCCGAACAAAAATAAGAGTCTAAATAGGATGACTTACATTTAAATACATATGTGTACATATACAAATATAATTATATCTAAATTATTGATTGTCCTTAAATGGGTATTTCATTATAAACAAAATTTTAGCCACAAATTATAACAAATTTTTAGCCACATCATTTTATTTTTTTTATTTTGAAAGTGCTCAAAAATGCGTAGGCTAACGCAGAATGCTCTACAAATAATTGACGCATGCAAACGAACAGAAAATGCTACATTAACAGTATAGTTCTAAAGAGCATTTTTAATGTAATGAATCCGCACTAAAGCTAGTTCCGCAATTTGTTAGAGTTATTTTCTGCGCTAAAAGATGTTTTTAAATGATATTGGGCAGCCATTAATATTGAATTCTGAAAAAACATATGGCCCTTACGAGCAAGTAAGCCAAATTCATGTACTCGTAATAATGATAAATATATGTATTTTTAATAAACTAGTATAATGGACCAATGCTGTTAACATCAGCCGCATTCAAGGATCATATAGTTCCTGCAAATTGGTGTGGACGCATTATTGGCTCAGCAGATGATGTCGCCCGTTTTCAAAGTGCATTATCCGAAACAAGTCAAACATATGCATATAAAGTTTTAAAACCGTACGAAGCAACAAACATTGCGTATGATAAAACCAAAATTATTTTAACTTTAATATCAGCGGGAGAAAACGAAGAGAATGGATCTGCTACCTTATATTCTTTAAAGAGTGAGTGACTCGGATATATAAATGATATAAATATCAGGAATTTATTTTTTAGATGACTACATTAGATCACTGATAGCTGACAATTTGAGCGGATTTTTGGACTTCATACCAAAGGCCGGTGCAGCCTTTCACCGTGCTCTTGGTAATGGCATAGATGTTCTTTATTTTGATGACTGGTGCTATGCGTCTGAGGAGGATGAGGCACTAGCTCAAAGAGAGTACATTTATGCGTTCGTACAGATTATACGGCCAAAATACTTGTACGGATTAAGACTAGACAAATTACCAAAGTATTTGCTCGATTTGTGCGTGCAGAAGGATACCATGATTGATCACAATAATAGACACTCGAAAGTTCCGTAAAAATTTTAATTTACAAGGGAACGTTGGTTATTGGTAGATATCTAAAAGCTTTAACTAATTATAACGCAGCTAACAAAGCCGGTTATTATGCCTTGGTTGCCTTGGCCTTGCTTTTCACTTTCTTAACGCGCTTAAGACCATCCATTTTACTCTTCATAAACTGTGAGTACATTGCCATCATTGTGGGAACATCTTCCTGACGAACTACTGTGGAAATCTATAAAAGAAAACTTCTTGTTTTGAAATATCAATATTTATATAAAGATAGAAATGTATTTACCTTTTTGGATTTGAATTGGGCGCGCATTAAGCACATATATGTGTCTGGTTTGGGCAGCGGCTTCCTTCCTTCACGAGGCACAGGTCGATCATGTCCATCGTCTAACATCGAAAATAGGAACGCATATTATTTAGAGAAGTCGCATGCGGACAGCATGTTTACTTACAGCGTTTGAATGTCATCGTAAAGGAGCCATTCTTTTTCGCCTCATTGGCGATCTTTTCTAGGCGCAGTATAAACTGAAATTAAATTCTATATTATTTAAGAATTTTACGGTTAATCTATTTATTTACGTTTGCATTGTCGAGTAAAACCATTTCGTGGCAGATATTAGACCAGGCGTAGTGACACTTGTGCGATAGAGATTATTTAGTACATTATTGTATGTGTAAACTCACAGACTATTAACAGACTGTTAAGTAACATCATTTCTGACGCACAAAAAAGCCAAGAGCTGTCAACTTACATATGTTGTTAAGTTGGCAGGGCTGGCATTCGGTCTTGCTTCGCCAAAAAAAAAAAATTACATTAAAAATCGTAAAATTCTACGAAAACTTACAAGTGCTGGCATTCGACTAGGCTGTTGAACGCCCAAACACTCCTAACCGTCGCCATCACCACAGTCGCATTAATAACGCACCGCTAGCTAGCACAACCAGCGTGCATTGGCTGATGGTGTAAGCAGAAACGATCGAACGACTCGACGACCGCCAAAGGAAGCGCCCTCCGCCCGCCCACGCCAGCAGCAGAAGCAGCCGTAGTAGGCAACGACAATAACAAATTGTAGCGCAACGTTCAGGCCACTTGGGCAGTAGTCAGCAAAAGGGATCAAACAGCAAATTTTCAATTATGGTAAGTACGCCTTGCCGGTCTTCGACGTTGATCTGAAGGATATGTTGACGCTGGTTAGGTTGCAATTCATTGATACACATACACACGCACATACACCGACAACGGACATGTGTACGGTGAATAAGCAAAGGCCGCGCAACATCGCCATCTCACCCCGTCGTCATCGTCGCTGCTTCTGGTTTTGCTATGCTGAACTTTGACCGAAACATTGTGATTACTTTCTTACAGGACGTGTTCCTCATGATCAGAAGGCATAAGACAACCATCTTTACAGATGCTAAGGAAAACACATCAGTTATTGAACTGAAACGCATGATCGAAGGCAAGTATACAAAATATATCTACATATTTCTCTATGCTTAGTGTTCGCACTTGTGTGTGTTTGTGTGTGTGTGTGTGTGTGTGTAGGTGTTAGTGTATGTGTGCGTGTGTCGTGTGTTTAAGTGTTATTCCTATTTATAGAGCTTATTTTTGATTATTAAGTAATTTTATAATCATTGGCAGGCATTTTGAAAGTGTTACCTAGCGATCAGCGGTTATACAATCAGGATAACGATGTCATGGAGGATGATCAAACGTTGCAGGACTACGGTGTGACGGTATCAACGGCAAAGGCTCAAGCCCCAGCGCAATTGGGCCTAACATGCAGGTGAGCTATGTTCGATTCCCGTTCCCTGCTATTCGCAGTTCCCGTTATGAAAGCCGCCCTTTGAGTCACGCTGATAAGCCGCTAATATTGTTTTTATTATATGTACATGTTAGAGATGAGCGCGTGTTATTTATTTGGTGTTTTTCTAACACGATTTGCAGTTGATTTAGAGATGATGATGTGGTGTTGTTTTCTCATGATCAAAGTATATGAAATTTAATTTAATTTTATTTTGAAAATTATTAAAATGCTGAAATGAATACACAAAACTCACGATTTTATTTATTTACATTCCGGTTTTTTTTTACGAAATTTTTTATTGCTTTAGAATTTACTTTGGTAAACATGCTTTTATTTGTGCGTATGCACGAAAATTACTCAAATTAGCATATTCGTGCTCCACCATGAAGCACTACACGCACTCAACACTAGAAAATTGTACATACATACATATGTTATCGGCCGACTCGCATAGACCACACGTGTGCCGCATTTGTTATTGAGTTGACATTTTACTAATGTGTGTTTTCTCTGCAGGAACGAGGCGGGCGATTTTGAGACGCTGGATATTACGCCCTATTCGGCACCGCCGGACTTACCAGAAGTGATGAAAAATCAAGAGGCCTCAAATGGACAGGAGCAAGTGGCATAAAATCAACAGCAACAATAACATCAAAACCAACAACAACAACAGCAACAACACTTAAAAACAACCACAATAAAACCAACAACAACAAGAGCAGTTGCCAATTGGATATCGCTGCTGCTGTCGCATGCGAGACAAAACTAAAAAATGCT
Source organism: Drosophila anceps (assembly GCA_035045945.1). Taxonomy (NCBI): domain Eukaryota; kingdom Metazoa; phylum Arthropoda; class Insecta; order Diptera; family Drosophilidae; genus Drosophila; species Drosophila anceps. The sequence continues at coordinate 9,846,235 of JAWNON010000225.1, read as the reverse complement.
GAGAGTCAAATTTACTATCGCTCGCTTGTCAACCCACACAGTCAACAAAACGTTCTCGATGCAATGCTAAATGTTTCGAATTGTACTACAGTTTCTTCTCTGCCTGGTCACACAACAAAAATAACAAAACAGCAACAATAGCTAATTATGTATGCATTTTTTTCGTCGGTTATAGCAAGGAACAATTTAAACAATATGATTCAAAATTATAATTTGAAATGGGATTTGTTAATCTTATTATTATTATTATTATTTTTATCTATTACCAATTTGTTTGTTTCTTATGGAATTTGTACGAATTTGTCTAAGAAAAGAAAATAGATACTACACAAAATTTAAATGAAAATTTATGAAATGAAAGTCACAATTGAAATAGCTTATAAAAAATTGCAATTGATGATAATTGATAATTGAGCAAATGGTGAATATTTAAAATATTGGGATTTAAATTTATTATAATTTATAATCAAATTATGATTATTATTATTATTGTAATAATAAGATTTAATTATTATTAAAATGGAAAAAAATCTACATTACTAATCACTGTCATCCATTCCCGAGCCGGCGGCTGCAGTTACAGCAGCCACTTCTGCATCATTAGCATCCGACGCAGCTCCGTCGTCCTCTTCGGCGCTATCGATGAACGACGCGTTGCTGCTCTGCTGCAGTTCCAAATGCTCCAAGTATTCTTGCAGCCTATCCTGAAAGAAGTTGATATACGTCTGTTTCTGCTGTGCCGTCGCTGGAAAATAATGTCCTCCGCTATGCTCGAGCACTTCCACGTTCCTGAAGTGAGCAGCTAGCGATTCGCTCATCTCTTTGGGAATGATTTCGTCTGTCAAGCCATAAATGTGTAAAGTGGGAATTGTGATGCGTTCCTCGTATGCGCTCATATGCACCAGGCTGCCAGAAATGAAGCCAGAGCTGAGCACAGCGAACTCAGGTCGAATGGAGGTCACTGTGTGGCCAGAGTGGTTGAAATGTGTAATTAGCCCAGCAACGCGGTCTATGTACTTACATTTCTTTTTGGCCAGACCACATATGAGTCCCACAAAGCAGGCACCTTGCGAGAAGCCCAGAAGTCCTTGAAAGGGCCCCTTAGTCTTCCAAACATCTTCGACGCTGCGTAAGCTCTCTTGGAAGCCGTATGCCGGGCCACTTCTGTTGGTGCCCTTGAATGTGCCATCATCTTTGTTGGCCCACCAGCTGCGCTGCTGCTCCACCGGCTCTGCCGATGGGTCCAGGGGCGCTGCTACGTGAGGGGCCGAGATAAACACAAACTCGGCATACTTACCGGCGAATTTGCGAAACGATCCCAGTTTATTTTTAAATGAATCGGCTTTAATATGAAAATTAAATTAGCTCCAACATCAATATTTAAAATGGCATTAGATTTACGGACCATCTTGCCGGTATCCGTGCAGGCAAAGAACTCTCACTTTCTCGGTAATCTCCACTTTGTTGGCACTAGATGTTGAAGCGCTGCCGCTTGCCCGACTGGAGCCGGCGGACTCTGATTCATTGTTGGTCATAATGGAAATATGAGTCGCAGCTGCAAAAATAAGCGCCACAAATAAAGCTACAAAAGTATATTTTTAGGTTAAACAGTTGAACAGCTGATATACCAAATGCTAGAGATGTGACTTTTAGTTCATTTAGTGCTGTTGGCATGAGCTGGTTCAAAAATCATAGAAGTGCTGGTGATGGCAACTACATATGTACATGCTTCTTTCCTAAATTGTGATTAAATGCTGACTTTTATCGTACGGGGTGTTGGCGCTATTTCAAACGACACTATTGCGCTTTTGTTTGGCGTCATCTGTTGCCAATTTATCATATGCTGGCGCCATCTGTTCAACTGTTTACCGCAAAACATTTCATTCAGCAAAAATGTTAGCTTTACATTTCCCTCATGCAAGGATATATTGAAAATTGATCCCTATGTACAAATATATCTGGAAATTAGTTAAAACACACACCATTTTTTGGCCTTATATTACACTAGTTGAATTGGGTATTTTATTCTTAAATTTCCTACAACTGTGCTACGTGGGTATTATTGATACGTAACACAAATTTAAATTTTCATCCGAAACGTAACGGCCAGCAAACAAAAAGGTTAGAACATAAAAAGTTTTTTCTAGTTAGACAAATATATAATTGTAATATAACGCTTACATACAAACTAATAGATTTTAATAATACTTTCATAAATAATATTTACCTTTCGGCCCGATAGGTGTTTCCTTTCATTCTCTCTGTCTGTCTCTTTCTCTTATTCGAATTCTCACATTGCCCACAATCGTAATATTAATTTGCTGATTTATTAGCAAATGGCACTTCAGGCGTCGGCGATAAATTGTAATGCAAATTAAATGAATGCTTTGCGTATTTCGCATTTCATTTTGGCCATTGTTGAGGTTGAGCTTGAAATGGTTTAATGCTCGTAAATTGGTGCAGGCATTTGCCAGTTATGCGTAAATTGTAAATATTTATGTGCTATAAACTATTGTTGCAATTTTGCACACACACACACACACACACACACACACACACACACACACACACACACACACACACACACACACAAATGTGTGTGTGTCTGCTTGAATGCAACCAAATTAATAGAAAAATGCATTTCCGACTGCAACTCATTACGAATGGAAGCAAAACCCACAGCAATGAAAGAAGCAACTATATGTATAGTATATATAGTATAGATATGTATGTATATATATATATATATATATATATATATATATATATATATATAAACAACCCATCGAGCTACCGCAAATGCACAACAGACTCACACACACTCACACATACAGTGAGGCAACCACACACACTGTGAGTCGATAGAAAACTGTTAAATATTTGATGTTGCTGCTATTTCACGCTTGTAAATCACAAACAAAGCCACAGACAGCCGGTCAGGGCAGCTTTTAAATGTGAATAAAACCAAAAAGTTGCCCAGCTTTTAGGCTCAGAAACTTCATATGATACGCTTGAGGGATATACATCTGTATATCAGTAGCTGTATCGCTCACTGTATAGGTATCCGACTATGTATTTATTTGTGTAAGCGCGTCTGTATATCTATCTGTATCTGTGTCCGTATCCTTATCTTTTGTATCCGTATCTGTATCTGTTTATATAAGCGAATCTGTATGTATCTTCTTATCTGTATCTGTATCTTCATTCATACATTCATACATTCATCTACATTTCTATCTATATGTGCTAGTGTATTAGTATCTGCATCTGCATCTATATATATCTGTATCTATATTATGAGTGTATGAGTATATGTATCTGCACCGATATCTGTATCTGTATCTGAAGGTATAGGCTCATCTGTATATCTTCTCCTATATATATCTCTAACTGTATCTGTATTTATTCACCTATATTTTTGTATCTATATCTGTATCTTCTTTATCTCTATCTTTATCTTGTATCTATGTATGTTAGACTATTAGTGTCTGTATCTGCAACTATATCTGTATCTGCATCATCTTATCATATCATATCTTCTCCTATATATCTCTAACTGAATCTGCACATATTCATCTTTTCTTTGCGCCTATATATCTGTATATGTATGACTATTCTTATCTGTATCTGCATCTTTATCCATCTATTCATCTACATTTGTGTCTATATCTGCAAGTGTATTAGTATTTGTATCTATAAACCCACCAGTAAGTATATTCGTATCTGTACGCTGCAGCTATATTTATATCTATGCCATACCTGAAAATGCATTCGTGTCTGTCTCTATATGTGCATCTATATATGTATCTATAATCGTATTTGTGTGTATCTGCATCTCTATCCATGTCTGCAGGCGCATCTAGAGAAATGTGGTCATGTGGCGAGCGGAACAGACAAGAATGCGCTTTGAATATTAAAATGAAATTCCATCGACTTGATCTCAGCTCTGACTGCGAGAATTTGCAAATATTTACCAGGTGTTGCTATGGGAGAATTCACTTTTCGCATGAAATGCACAGCATTTAAATGGCGTTAACTAAATTAATAACCATAAATCACATTTAGTGCATTGGCATCTGCCTAGGGCGCAAATATATCTCTCTGAACATTTTGTGGTGGTTTGGGGGCTTTGGGCTTTGTTTGTTTTGTCAAGCCCGCATGACTTATCGTTCAGGTGTTGATGAGTTTATTGGCCTTGCGGCCAAAATAATGCACCAATAAATTTTAATGTAAAGCAAACAATTAAATTCCTTTGTAAAAAATTGTAATTGCTATAATTGATGTGCGCCTAAATTGTTTATATATAAATATATATGGAAATGAAGTCTCTCCCACAAGACCTCATGGAGCACAGATTTCTGTTTGTTAGATGACAAGAATTCCAAAGCAAATCCCTTGACCACTTGATGAATGTGAAAGAACTTAGCGGTTAGCACTTAATTATTAAATATTAGCTTTAATTTGTAAAGAAACATAAAAATAATGGAAAAATATTAAAGTTTGCTTATATTAAGTCGAACCCCTCTTCAGCTGTATCGCAATGCTGCAGCCTTTAGCTAAATTAAGATTTATTTGCAGCATTATTTTTCACATTTTGTCCAAGCATACGAAATTTTAACAACAAATCAATTTTTTTTTTTGCTGCCAGATTGCACTTAACGTGACTCAACTCTTAATTGCCCTGTTTAATAAATAAACTTGCTCGGACTGGCCCGAAAACAACCAACAGGCTGAGCTAAGGCCAAATGCCAGACGTATATACTTATTAATGCCTGCAGAAATATATATTTGTACTATATTATATTTAGTAATATATATATATATAATATATATATATATATATATTATATATATATATATATATATATATATATATATATATATATATATATATATATATATATATAAATATCATATTAATAATATATGTTTTGTTATTATAGTATAATATGACTGAGCCAGTTTGTAGGCTGTGCACACAGTCTGCAGAGTTTGTTATGATAAGTTCTACCATTATTAGCAGTTGATGCAGGCTTAAGCAAGCTCAGTCAGCTGAAGCAGATATCGGAGTTGGGTACGTATAGTGCAGTCATATAGAACATAAAATAGAATTATCGTAAAAAAAAAAAGAGAAAAGCAAAGAAAAACATGCAATCGCAAAGCGAACGCGCCGCTGTGAGCATGCAAACAGAATAATTGCTTAAAAGCAATTATTATTTAATTAGCAGAGCAGCATAAATAAATAACAAAAAAAAAAAAACAAAAAAAAAAGCGGCCACAGAAGACGAAAGGCAACAAAGGCGGCGTCGAAATGTGGCACAAGTGGGCGGAACAGCGGAAAGCAGCGGAGAGCGCAGAGCATATTGGGGGAATAGAGTAAAATGAAAATGAAGTATGCCATTAAAATCGATCTCATTACTTAGCAACCGGGCAGCAGCCACAGAAAGTCCAGCGGCTGCTGTAGTGCGGAGGGGCAAAGCGTAAGCTGGTCCAAAAGTTTAATAACTGAAAATGCTCAAAACACAAAAACCTCAAAAGTAAAAAGCTCTTAGAAATGTCCAATGAGTGCAAAAAAAAAGCAGAACATAAAATACAAAAAAAAAAAAAACAATTCAACACAAAACAAAAGCAAGTCGAGAAATCAAAAGCAAAACTCAATCAGGCATTAAACATTAAGCAGAAAAAAAAAAACGAAAAGAAGGAAGAAGCCCCAAAGGCTGAACGAGAGAGAAAGAGAGAGAGGGAGAGAGAGAAAGATAGCTCCAGCGGAAGCACATAGCAGTGTAGGTAAGTTAAGTAAAAGATAACTGGCCCTCTAAGACCAGCATAACGAAGGCCATCTTTGAGCTGCTGCATTTCCGGCTACCGAAATGGAAATGGACATGGGAAAAATGTTTTAATTTCTGTTTGCAGCCCTCTTTGTGTAAGCATGCATTTCATTTGCCTTTCGTTTGGCTGGCATCCTTTTACATTGTTGCTTTACATTTGTGATGCTGGCCAACAGAACAGAGAAATATTTATCACGTTCAAGACAAATGCTACAGTAATTAAGGCACAACACAGCCGGCTCACTTAACTTTAAGTCTGCCCAAAAAATTATGCTATGCTAAATCTTCAATAACTGAGCTCAAATGTAATCTATTTTCGCTTCGAATGTATTGAAGGAGTTGCTGCCAATTACCAATTCATTATGGTCATTTCACTAAAAAGCCACTCAATATTGGCTTTTAATTGAACTGAGCATATTTACTAATCAACTTAATAAACTTTCAGCCATTCAAACTACAGATTCTATGATCAACTTTACTGCGCTGTGCATTCAGTTCGAGTTGCTGTCATTGTTCAACGACTCATCTCAACTGCCTCTGATTGGGCATTGAATATATCAATACGCTTGTCGAAGGCATCATTTGACATAAAAAAAAATTGTTGAAAAAAAATTGAAATAATTTAAAAGTGCTTTTTTCACTTTAGCGCTGGCTTTTACATGTGTTTGTGCACGAAAGCAACACAATGAAGCCGCAGCCTGGTGGCAAGCAGCCACATTTGACTGCAGCCATAGCAAAGTCACCTGCAGCAACCACGACTGGCCACAAATCGATTAACTTTGGCTTCCCAATTAGCAGCTGTTGTGGGTTCGAAATGGTTGCCGGACTTGCATTAATTGTTACACATTGATTATATGCAGACCACTCAACTGAGATTCTGTCTCAGTCTGAAGCACATTTAATCGGCTCATTGTAAACGACATAACTGAGCTAACTGAAGGACAATGTTATAATCAATTCGTATGTAGCGGAGAATATGTGTAGCCCAAGGCAGGCAAATCCTTAAGCTGTTTTTCAAGTCAACTCTGTGCACTTGTCCTTAAGCTTGCTTATTGGCTTTGGGAACAAATGTTTACATTAATTCATTTATGTGACGTATTTAAGTGTACAGCTTATGCTCAAATTTAAATACAGACGTGTACGTAGCGAGGTGCATCGCACAGCTCAGAAACCGCCAATTGCATACAAATGAACCAATTTGCACTTGAGACTGCAGCCAAATTGAATTTTCAATTAAGAATTGCATATTTTCCCTGGCAACCGCAACAATACCGAAAACGTAAACAGCTTTTGCTCGGTGTTTTACACATACAACTTACAAGCTGTCCAGTGGCCAAAATGCAATTCAATTAAATTTTCATTGCTTAAGCATATTACCATGTCGGTTGGGCTTACCGTAGCTACTTAATTCAAGAGCAGCTGCTTTTGTTTGTCCATTGCCAGATGGCTTCTAGTTGCAGGACTGCTGGATAGCTGGACAGCTGGACTGTTGGCTACTCTCGGCCGTATAACGTCTTACCATCTCGACTTTAAAGCAAACAAGCTAAAAGCTTTGCGCCATGTGTACGACAACAACAACATAGACAAATGAACAGATAAAATGATAATATCCATTTGTCTGTTTGTTGTTGGCGAGCACAAATTTTAATTGTCCTGATCGACTAGCAGATATCATCTTCTCCTCTTCAGCAATATCATATCATCAACATAAGCTTATCAATAAATGTGAAATTAATTCGAGTATTATTATAATCGTCTTTTTTTTTGTATATAAACATCATGTGCCCAAATAACGAAATCCCATTGTACAGGGTATTACATCAACGTAGCCAGCAAAACCTTTAAGCGGATTTTGTTTTAGCTGCTGTCAAGTTTTGTTTGCCATTTGCAGCGATGACAAATTTAATTGATTCGATTCGATTCGATTCGATTCGACAAACAGAAAACGCATGACACATTTAGAGGCAGTCGACAGCGCCTGTGGCAATAGTGTGGCTTAGTGCCTGACCAATGGGTTTTAGTTGAATCCACAATTCAGTTGGCTTTCCTCGAATACCCATGAAATGTCCAATTTGTGATTAGCAAGTTTTTTAATGCATATTAAAAACTATTTTAAATTGTGATTGACAGGGATGTTTGTTTGATGCTTAAAGCTAAAGGTCATGTTGTGCAAGTAAATACTTTCAGCTTTTTTATTTGTAGCTGACTAAAGCAAGCAGTAGATTAACTGAATTAAAAGTAAAAGTAAAATAAGAAATAAGTTAAATTAAAACGTTGACTTACGTTCAGAAAGCTAGACTTGGTCCAAGTAAATTGTAAAGTACGAATTTTTTCAAATCTAAAATTTAATATAATATTCATTAATGACATCCACAATCAAGTCGAATATTGACTACCCTAGCTAACACTCTGATGTATTATTATTTATTTGATATTTTTTTTTCAAATTTTAATTTTAAAGAATGTAGACATCGTTTTAAAATGCCTTTGGTATGAAGAATGCTGATGACAGATTGGCTGATTGGCAGGTTGGCAGAGTTATTCATCAAATTGAATTCAATCACGTGCCAATGATCAATCGATGCTGTCAATGCGTGAATACAATGTTGATGCTAACGAAATCATGAATGAAACGTAGCTAAAAATCAATACACCTACACGCACCTAGTGTACGTATGTGCGTCCATGTGGTTGTTTATGGCAGTCAGAGCTGATTGAATGACTTTTGACATTAGTGCGCAATGTCGTTAATCAAAATGCTTTGGGGGCTACAAGTAGATCTAGGGCAAATTACCTAAAAGCCAAAAGTCAACACAATACTGAGCATATGTCTCATATCTGTGTTTGTGTCTGTGTATATATATGAATAGCAGCAATCGACAGAGATAGAGGCAGAGCCACAGTCATCATGCGCTTTATGTTGGAATTACCTTGGCAGTCAGTGTCCAAATGCGACCTTGATATAGCTTAAAGCCACAAGCCGGGAGCTTTCTGCTGAAGTAAATTCGTCTATACGTGGCTGTTAGTTAACTTTAACGCAATAAAAATCTCTTTTATGAACCACTCAAGTGCTCATGTAGGTCCAGCCAAATTGCAGTCATTCACATAAGGAAGTCACATCGAGTTGTCCCTCTTTTTGCTGTGTGTGCTCATTAAGCGTCTTCCGCTGGCAAACAACAGCTTATGCATGTATATGTATTTGTGTATGTGTTTTCATGTTTCTCTGTGTGTATGGGGGTGTGTGTGTGTGCGTGTGAGGGTTGTACATAAAGCACACACTTATGCAAATGTAGCACTTGCTATGCGCTTAGCCTGAGCCGTCTCTCACAACACCCCACCCACCCATACATAGATGTTGATGCGTGTTCATTTGCTCTACAAACTGTTTGTTTGCTTGCCTGTTTGCCCCTTACTCTGTCCGGCTGTCTGTCTGCACGTTTTGCGAGACGCATGCATTTCATAGCAAATGTGTAAACAAACACACACACACACACACACACACACACACACATACACGCACATGCACATAGTCACATACGCACAAAAACCTTCGTATAGCAGCCATATGGCAGCCAGCTACGTTTAACTTACGTTTCCTGACCTGCCCCGTTTGTCTTGTTCTTGTAGCTATTGTCCTTTTAGTCAGATGCATAATTATGTCACGTAAGCTTAAAGTAGTTAACTCGCATATTGTCATCTAGTAGCGATTCCACACACCAACACACATACACACACACAGAACTCTGTATAAGCACAACTACAATAAGAATGACAACAACAATGACATCGGCCCTCAAGTGTCCTTTTAGAAGCTGATGAGCTGTTGGGGCGACAGTTTTGGGCCACAGTCTGTTAATGTGGCAAACACATTGTTTGTTGGTATTGCGGTAAGTGCGTATACGACCCATTGGCTAACAGAACGCTCATCTGTTCAGCTGCTCTGCTGCTCAGCTGCTCAGCTGCTCATCTGCTGCAATGTTAATTGAGCTGAAAATCACTTAGCCCACTTGCAATCCAGTTGCATACAGCACACAAAAAAGTAGGTAAAAATGCTTTTTCTGTCGAGGAACTGCAATGACAGTGCAATATTTTGTATTGCTAGTGGCGCCCCGCAGCGCCAGGCAAAAAATATTTTTACATTTGTGCTGGTGTGCGTTGAAAGGGATACCATGGATGCGAAGGTGATGAACTTTTTTGGTGGTTTAAAAAAGGATTTTTTACGATTGTCAACTTTCAACTATGAGTTGTACAGTCCAACATTATATATATATATATATATATATATATATATATATATATATATATATATATATATATATATATATCATAAGAATATATTTAACAGATATAATTTTCTCTTCTATTTGATAGCTTTTTTCCATTTCCTTATTATCGTTTTTGTTATGCGTAATTTGAATAGTACAAAAGCTGGAGGTTTCAAATTTACTATGTTGGTTTATGTATTGAAGCTGTAAGTTTCAGATTTTGAATACCTCTTTTGAATTATCTTCAAAATTATTATGAAAAAGGTTTTAAATAATAGACACTTCTTGCTTTGCCAAATACAAAGATTTGAATAACATAATTCAAATTATTCAACTATTTATTTCCCATGTATGTGTTGTTGGTCATGCGCATATGTCTACAAAAAACATCGAATGCTTGAAATGGCAACTCTGTATATAAAAACTAAATTTGCATCGAAAAATACTCTGCCTTATTCTGTAATTCAAGCCATCTTTTATTAGATGGATGCACTTGTTCTAACTGCATATTCATTACTCTACACTCTACTTTTGCTGCTTGCAATAAGATATGCACATTTTTTTATTAGCTGCTGCTAGTCTTTGTCGTGCTACTTGTTACTTAATATTTGTAAAAAATAAAAATAAAAAAAAGTAAGGTATAGCATAGCATCTCGCTTTGTTGATGGCATCCTCTAGAGCGCACTAATAGCTCAAAGAATTGAAATTGCTTGGCGGTATTCAGAGAGTCGTAATAGTTGGGCAAACTGCTGTTGCTATTCAAAAGCATAGAATTTAATCTGAAAGTGAAAATAAAGTCGACTTTATGTTGCCTTTGGCAACAGTTAAAAGTTGACAGTCAGTCAGAAATGTTTACGATAGAGACACACACACACACACACACACACACACACACACAGGAAACCCACTAACAGAAATACTTTTTGAGTTGCCGCAGGACGAAGACCGAAAGTTTGATAACTATTTCTCAGATTATGCGGAGTGTTTTAAGAGCATACGTAAGCTATCTAAGCTTACAGCCCTAAGCTATTTATGAGGCAAATGCCAATGAGACCAAATGAAAAGCACATTCAGCTCTGGTCCTGCCAATTGACCAACTTTGCTGACCAAAGTTTTTTATAGCTGCCAATTTAAGTTCATAAAGTTGGCATTTCCCTAATAATTTGATCAATGAATTATGACTGCAAATGCTAGTTGCTGTCAGAACGCCATGTGGCTAATAAATTGCCAGAAAAATTATCTACAGAAAATGTGAACATTGCCGTCTTGCGCAACCGACTGCACAATACGCGCTCACAGTCCAAAAATAGATAAAATGTAAAAACAATCGATATTTTGAGAGATCATATATCATATAATAAATAAACGTATTGTTGCTGAGGAGGTCAACTGTGATCAAACCACGAAACTTGATGATGTTCATTTATCATGCTCACAAGAGGCTTCTATATATAACGTTTTACAATCTAATGGGAAGCTTATTAGGAACTTTGTTTTGGGCTTTTAGCTAAAAGATGTGATGTTATGTATAGCAAAGGTCAACAGCAATCCGTCTGCAAACGATAGGTAAGATATAATATTTTTCCAATTTTTCACGCTCTCCATGGGCTTAGCAGTCGGTATGAATATAGATTTTTAACTACAAGTCTCATGACTTGTCTTTAATATATTTTAACAAATAGTAACTCTTTATTTTCAAGCAAGGCAAGAGGCAAACGGATTCACATGAACAGTGCACAAGGCCAATATACTCATTTGATTTTGGGAACGAATAAGTATACTTTAGGTAGATACATAAAGTTGTATAGGCCTCGCCACACAAGTCAAACAGGTTGAAACGAAGGCATAAAGATGTGGGCCGAGTTTGGCAAATAAAAAAGTTAAAAAGTTTAAAGTATGTGTTTATTGTGTGCAGAAAACTCAAGAGCTCTGGGCGTGTCCCCAACTTAGCTTTAATATATAACAAGAGAATTTAATATGAATTTACTGTAATAATTTTTTTTTTTTAATGATAAAGAATTAAATACCAAATCAATTGGACTACAAGTAAAATTTAAATTTAAAACCTTTTGTGTAAGCTTGAGCTCAGGCAGGGGCTGCAAGGACCTTCAATTAGAATTTGTAATTCTAGTGCGAATGCAATACTTGAACAAACAGTGGCAGTTCATCTGCAATATTCGCATTGCGTAACAGTCACATGTGTGCATGTTTGCATGTTTGATTAGGAAAACTGCAAGATAAATGTCAAAATTTGAGTTGCAGCAAAAACTTGAACAAGTTTCCCCCAAATGCAAATTGCTCAAGCCAAGAGAATTTTCAGTTCTTTGCGTAATTTGTCAGAAATATTTGACATTTATGAAACTGAACAGCAGCACCAAGCACCAAGCACCAAGCGTCAAGCACACACAGAGACAATTGAGGCCAAACAAACAGAGACTTATTGTGCAAGAGTCTTGTCAGCTTTGAAGTAATGAGCTCTGCACTGCATCATAAAGATGTTAGCTTGCGGCGAATCGAAACCCAAACACAAATAGGCCTCAGTGCTCATTGTGTGGTTTTCGTTTGTGAATTCTGCTTCAAAGCGCAGGCGAAGTAAATTGTTTGCATTTCGATTTAATCAAGCATAAAATCCACTTTATTTCAGTCAAAGCAACGATGATTATCCTCTCAACTAAACATAAAAATAAAACTAAATATAGATACATAGAGCGCGAAGCGCATCTTAATTGCCGCAAATTAAAGTTCTGACATTTTAATTGACTGCAATAAAAAATAAAAAAATATATATATTATTCGTCTGCTGAAAAAATTGTATAAATTTCAATTTGCAAAATCGTTTGTGATGGCCCAACGGCAATAATCGCCAACAGTTTGTAGTGCTTTTTTTTAGTTGCCCAACAACTGCCAGCTTAAAGGATTAACCAATAAAGGCTTTATGTTTTATTTTAATATAGTTGCAAAAATAATTGAAATATTGCAAATGATGTAGATGTGCAAACAGGCTCAATACCATGATTACACTATACGAAATATTTTAATTAATAAACCAACGTTATCAGTGAATAATAATAAAAAAAGTAAAGCCAGAGCCAAACCATTTCATGGTTGTTGATTGCCTTTAGCTTTTCTAGCATCAAACTTTTTGACACTAAATGTTATCAGGTACAGCAAATTAGTCTGTCGTCAGACTCGGATTAAATGAGAGAAAATTCGTATAATAAAGGATTTTAGAAAGAGAAACTTTCGCTATTTGTAGATTCGAAGCAATCGCCGCTTGATTGTTTTAATGGTGAGCACGTGGCACAAATGAACAATAAATTTGTTATACGCAACATTCAAGCAGCGCGTGCACGTTGCAGCAACTGTTCTTTGTGCACGCGGTGTATGCGCGATATTGCCCAGTACATCAGCGTGGCAGCCAGAGCTGCAAAGCACGGGCTGCAGCAATTGGCCTTAACTAACGGAATTAAATAATCGAGCATACATAACAGACTTGAGCTGAGAGCAACAAGAATCGAGCATAATGTTGCCAGTCTTCTCCTTAATGTCATTTGCTTGGCACTGCAGAGAATTTCCATTAACTTTTGCTGTCTCATTACTTAGGTATTAGGTTGGCCCAATCGCAGGCAGTCATTGTAGCTTACACAAGCAAACAAACAAACAAAATCGAAAGAACAAAAACTATGTAGTAAAAGTTCAAGCAGAAGAAAACGAATAGTCTCGACGAACCAATCAACTGTGGCTAACTGTTGACCACGAAACTTGAATTACAATTGACCCAGGCGCTAAGCAAGCCACACAGTGAGCAACATTTACCGATACTGAAGTGGCGCACTAAATGGCCAAAAAGCAACTAGCACAGCACAGCGTAGCACGGAGCTAGAGCTCGGACCAGTTTGAAGAGCTACGCGGTGGGCGAAAACGAAAAATAAGTAAATTGTACGACACAAATGAGAAATCAAATAAATACTCAATCGAGCGAAAAGCAGTCAATGTGCCCCCGTCGCCAGTAAGTAAAGGAAAGTGCAAATAGGTAGTGCCATTTGTATTGTCAAAGGGTTACACACACACACACACACACACACAGACAGACACGAGGTGCTAGGTGAGAAGAGATATTGGGCAGGGTTAAGTATACGCAATGTTGTGTGGTTGACCAAGCATGTAACCAACAGTAGCTGTCATCTAACGTCATCATTAGAGGACAACAACAGTACAGCACACTGTAATCATCGATGGGTTTTACAATCTTGTTACAACTTGCACTTTGTAAAATTGTTTTGAGACGTCAACGCTTTTCATGTGTCTCAAATGAAAGCGCAAACTTTTCAGGCTGCCGAACGTGAGCGGAGTTTTAATTTTGTGCTGTAAAAGTCGAGAGCAGTTTAGCACAGATTTATAAGCTAGACATACGAGCATACTTCTATTCAAAAATTAAACCACTAAGCGGCGCAGTGGGGCAGACTAGATAAGTGGCTTGGTCTAAGCTAATTTGCCATAAGCATTGAACAAGTTGGCAAACGCGCGTGCAAAATGGCGCAGAAAATTGTTTAGAACTCTCCTCAATACATCTTGACACATCAATGATGTGTGGGTGTATGTGTGTGTGTGTGTGTGCTGGCGCGTGTATGTGCCTGTGCGGATTGTTTATTGACGCGTGTGCCTGCGTGCTTGAAATTCATTTAGAGTATTTATAAGCAAGCATTGCCTTGCATATTTAATATAATTTGCAACACAAAGTTGCCCAACTCCCATTTGATGTTCAGCGCGAATGCTTGGCAACAGCAACAACCAGCTCTGCAGTATACATGGCATTTATTTATTATTCTAAATGTCAATTTGGAGTTTTCTATACGAATTTGTTTTAGCAAACAATAGCAAACGCGTGTTTATCCTTCTATACCCTGTAGCCTTTCAATAAGTCAAATGTTAGAGATACAACTAGAGCTCTATATGCACTGAGCTGTACGCAATGTTTCACCTTTTCTGCATTATCCCGCTTAATTACTTATAATTGGCATTCCAAATACAAATTAAATATAATGTTAAAGTATTAATAATCCCATAAAGCGAAAAGGATGTGCTGAAAGTCGTGTAAGCTTTTTCATCGCCCACACAGGGATAGGTGGGCGGCAAGCAGTAAACGTGATTTACATGCATATCTAATATGTAGATATGTGCGGGTATGCTGCCATGTGTAGGTTTAAAGCGGCTTATCTGATTGTTTACCCGAGCAACATTTTTCATGTTTATTCTGCAAACATGGGACCAAATGCAAAGTCAGCCGCAAATTTCATTTGCGACTTAAGGAGGCGCCGCCAACGCGCACTTGTTGAACTTTGGCTTATGGCGGATCTAGACATGCGTCTGAATGGACTTGCAAAATTTTTTAATGAATTTCAATGCCATGCGCAGCAGTCGCTAATTAATTAGATATTCGCTTTCGCTTGACTTGTTTCTTAGTTAATCATCATTCATTAGCATTACACATGTGTTGCATTGGCTTTGAGTAAAACGATGCGTTTTGCACTTAGATAAATCACTTTGAGGCACTAATGAGATGACGCTGCGTCATTGCCACACAACTTAAGCTCATTAGCATCCTATGGAATCCAGCGTTAATTCCCTGCGGCCATATTGAAGTATTGATTGGCGGCAAGTTGGAGCCCAGCTGTCGCTGTCAGTGTCACTGCCAGAAAGTTTTTGTCGAAATCATTAATTTATAAGTGAGACAACTCGTAGACTAATCTCCCTAAAACGCAAAAACCAATGAAAAGTTTCAACTTTGGCAAATTGCTAAATGGATTTTCTGTGCACAAACTGTCCGACTGCTCAACCGGGCGCTCTGACATTTTCAAACAATTGATCTCATTGCGCAGCTTAATTCATGGCCAAATTGACTCCAAGCTATAGCTGAGTGTTCAACAACTTTTTTTTTTTTTTTTTTATTTGGTATCAACTGTGGCTCACCCGGCCAGGTCAAAGTTGGGTGTCCAAATGTTGATTACATTTGATATGCAACCCAGTGGGGCAAGCACCAGTGGCACCAGCAGCAATAGCAATAGCAATAGCAACTGAGCAACTGCAATGCATTTCTATGATTTGCATGCGGTTTCTGTATATTTGTTGTTGCTGAATGCAAATTGCAAGTAATTGGTGTGAAACAGCTGCTGGGTACGTGACCCCTTCGTGGGGCAGTCACTGAAACAACGCTCGATCTCCAGGATGTGCAAAAGTGCAGTTGTGCAGTCAGCACGAAACGTGTATTTATTATTTACAAGCCGCATATCAAAACAGTTCTGCGCACAACAAACTTGCCAAACGGCTAGCATATACATATGTCACGTGGCCCAAATAAAGAAATGTGCTAAGCTCAAGGCAGTAACGGCAGCAACAGCAGCAGCAGCAGCAGGAGCTTGGCAAAAATGATGTTAGCGCCGGCTACTTGGGCTAAACTTGAACCGGGCCAATAATAAGGAAATGCTACTACATAGTTTCTGCATTATGTCTAGGCATAATTCTGTGCCACACAGCATTGTATAACTAACTCAGCAATGTTGGCTGCCGGCTATGCCATAGATTATGACCAAGCGAAGGGCTAATGCGTTGCTGTTAGCCCAGCTTCGTGCACAGCAAACGAATGGCAAACGAAGAGAAAGTGCTAAATATGTGCTAAAGAGAGAACGATATCGAGAGCTTTTAGTGGACTAAACGAACAAAGAGAAAGTATTAAGAGTGGCAAGCTTCACATTTACGATAAACCCCATATCCATGCTACACCTTATGATATATTCCCCCTAGCATGTAAAACCGAAATTGATATTTGTATGGCTAAGTGTTTGCATGTGTGTGTGTTTGTGTATGGCCTGCTTGTTTAGTGTAAATGCATTACAAGAGCAACAACAACGACAACAAATAGAAACTACATAAATGCGTGTAAGTGGTTTAACAAGTCCTGAAATTTTAAATACGCGCAGAATTTTAGAGGCTGAACTTTAACAACGCTTCAGCTAATTGACTAGACAAATTTTTGTAGGTTTAATTAGCAGCAACAGCGCAGGGGCGTCACTTGAACTTACGTATCCAACTAGCATTAGCTCAACGAGCCAATTATTTAGTTCCTACCCGAAGTGAAGGATGTAGTTAACGATTGAGTTCATATGCAATTAGTTTTCTAAGCCTTGCGTATACGTAATATTTCAGAATATTGGTTTTAACCAGATACAGCATGTAAGTATATGCGTGTGTGTGTGTGAGAACGGGGTGAAGGGGAGAGGGAGGTTGCATGTTATGTAAACAGTTGGTCCATTTACGTTTGGGTCAAATTATGTGTGGTCAACAAGTTTAGCAGCTGAAGGACCCAATTTCTTCGCTGGCCGCATGTGTTGCATGCAACATTGTGGTTGGTTATGTTTGTGCCCGATGTTACAGCTGCCTCTCAGAATCATTCCAATTGCTGTTGCTGTCAGACAAAGGGCACGGTACATCCCTTATCTCCCTTATCTCCCTAAGAAACACACTGCCTCCTTAAGTGTTTAGTTGCAAATAGAATACTTACTGCTAATGGTAGACTAGTTGAAAGTACATTTAATAGATATTTAATGAAAATTATTGATACGAAAATTACAAATTTTATTGGCTATTTTATCAGAATATCAAAAACTATAATCGGCTTGCAGTGCCCCACTTTACCAAAATAGCTCTTTTGCACTCGACGACGAAATAACTAATCATAAATATGTAATGTGTGTGAATAATTAAGTTTTTGGTGTTTTTTTTTTTTTTCATTCTCATCTCGCTGATTGTGATTGTAAATAATTATGGCACACTTGTGGACCAACAGCTTGTGTGACTAGCAATGGCTTGCATAATTAAACAATGTAAAGCTTTGTGGCACTCACGGTGCGTGCTGTCGGGTGTCACATGTGGCTAATTAAAACATATTGCTTGTGGCCCTTTTGTCATGTGAAATAAAATTAGCAGATTTTTAAAGCGTGGCGTGAAATCCACAATCATTTGTCAAACGGCATGCGGAAAGAGTGTAAAGGAGAGCAAGGCGAACGCCATTAGGGATAACATCATCAAAGCAAATCCTTTACGTCTATCGCCTGTATCACATCCATGCACACCCAACAGATAGAATAGAAGTAATAGAAGCCAACGCCAGCCGTCAAGCGCTAGCAAATTGGCAAGCAGCGACAGCCGCAACACTAGCAGTAGCATCAGCAATGGGTACACAAGAGATATCGACTCAAGCGTCCTCGAGCTGATATCGCACACACACACACACACGCACACACACACAAAAGACACACACATGCACACATATGCAAAGCTTAAGCGCACACATATCAAAAATAAACCATCAGGCGTGGTGGGAAAAAAAACGATGTCATATCAACATTAGTCAATGTCGCCCAACTGGTTACCCGTGTCTAGGCTTTTTCCATGGCCATGTACACAATTCCGCGCAGCCTCCACACCGTGTAATCTGTCCAGGCGTTTGCCGTATCCTTGCCGCTTTGAATAATTGAGCGTCGCCTCTATCTGTTTGTGTGTGTGAATTGTCTAAAGTTTGAAAAATGTGCGTGACTCAGTTGCGGACGCGCCAACCGAGCTCGGACGTGGCCCTAATAAACTCCTACGTCGGCTGCCTTGAATCTAGTTTTATTTTATAGAAAGAAGAAAACTAGCATAAGCGAATGTAAACCGAAGGCAGCGCGACCCTAAAGTTTTTCATTAAGTATTCCGTTTCACTTTTCAAACTATTTCCCATCAACAAGGTCGATGAAGGACAATGGATTATTTTAATAAGCTTTAATATCTCGTTTAGTGATAGCGGTATAAATAATATAAAAATGGTAAACAAATGTTTGCCGTCTAGTAAATCACAACTTTAAAACAGAAATCCGATAGTGGGCATAAAATTAAAAAAAAAAATTTAAAAGTTTCCAACAACTTTTCTCGATTTTCCACAGCTCGCATTTTGTTTTCATCTTAAAGTACGCTTTCAGCTTTCTTAACTATGCAGTTTGAACTGTGGTAATGAGTCAGCGAAGGAGATTTTTATAAAGTTCTATCGATAGCTCATTATTATTTCAGGAACACAAATTAGTGGAAAGTTTGGTAAGATTCCAGCTTTAGTCAGAGCACCTCTGAAGCAGTCGATATTGAGCTATATGGCATATTTCTATCATGTTAAATCCTTGTTACGAATTTGATTGCCATTATGCGGTAGCTGTAACATGTGCTTCACATCCATGAGACGCCCAGCTTCAACTTCGAATGCAGTTTATGCCATTCAACAAACTTTGCATAAAACCAAGCGCTTGCCTCAAACTTTGGCACTAGCGTTTCTCATGCACACATGCGTGCACGTGTGTATCTGTGAGTGCGTGTGTGTGTGTGTCAAGTATAAGAAAATGTTTGCTTTGGTGCTGAATTTCACTTGGAACGTTTCATCTGGAACTGAAAGTGGCATGCACTGCGAAGATTGGCTTTGGGGAGAAGTTGCTGTGGCAACTTCAGCCAGCGTCTTCGTTGTATTGACTTGCACTTTGTGGCGCGTTGCGTTGCATATAAAATGGCTGCAAGACAATACATTAAGCGCAACTACGAAACGAGTCTGAAACGAGAAGCAAGAAACGCGAACGCGAACGGGAACGGGAACGGGAACGGTAACGGTAACGGTTTTCATTTGCGGCTGACGTCTTTTGTGCGCATTTCCACTTTGGCACCTTTCTGCTGCACGCACGACTTGTGGCCACTTTGGCAGACTGTCATGGAGCTTGCATGTCGTCGTGTTTGTTCAAACTTCATTGTCAGATGCAAAGCAAACAGTTTACGCTTTTTAAAAACCATTAACAAACACAAAAAAAAAGAGAAAAACTGTCACAGTCGTATGCGGCGTATGCGTAATGTGACTAAAACATGAAAAAATGACAGCAGAACGTGACATGTAACAGGTTATTGGAGCACACAAAGCAAACAACAACCATACGAACAACTTTATCCAAAAATCCTTTTACAACAGTCAAAGCAACAACAACAACGGCAGCAAAGATAAACAAACAAGCGAACAAAACTCGAGACACAGAAAAAAATCACAATATAAAGTACTGCAATTCATTGTGCTCAGCTGCGCTGCTCGGAGCTTTTCTTCCATCTTCCATCTACCATCTCCTGTCCTTCTCTGTCTGTCCAACTTACACTCATTCGCTTGTTCCAATGCTCTACTAAGGGGCATGCAGGCATTCGCATAAGGCTATGCAAACTTTTAATATAACTATAGAGTCTTGACAGTTACGAGAGTTTTTGTAAACATTTGATTTATTATTTATAGAACATATTGGAATTGCCACTTTAGGTCTTGTGTCTTGATGTTTATCTCATTGTAGTTTATTTTTGTCGACATTTGCAATTCGTTTCTTATTTTGTGTCACGGTATTTGCTTGGCGTTACGTCTTATTTTTCTATATTTTGTAACTTTCTTCACTTTATCAAGTATTGCATATCACTTTGCACGCTTTTGTTTTGGCTCTCTTCTTCTTTCTTTAGCTTAAATTTTATTTTTGCATATTTTGTTTCATAGGCCTAAGACTCGATAAGCTTACGGTTTTGTTTTTGTTTCTCGTCTCTCTTCAATTAGAGTATAAAAAAATCATTGTCTGAAAAACAACTTTCGCTCCTGTTTAAGTGTTTGCCATGGGTTTATGTGTGTGTGTGTGTGTGTGTGTGTGTTGCATATGACATTTTATCTTTGTCACTAAATTGACACTTTAGTTAATGGATTTTGTTTGTGTGAGTGTAGGACTGCGGAATCCGCTTTTGTATCTGACTGCCGTCATTTCTTTGCACTGTTGCTCTTTAGGATGGTAAAGGAAAAAACCACAGGATAACAAGTATCTCACGCACTTAGCTAGAGTATTGCTCTTGCGCTGAAGCGTAAATGTAAGTACTTTGAATAATAACAATGCTCAATTTGATGGATGTCTAACAAATCTCTTTAGAATCCAAATTGTTTGTATGTGAGTGGGCCAATGTGTGTCAAGCACTGTGTGAATTATCCGACTGTCATGAATTGCTAAGCATTTTGAGTCAAATCATATGGACAATACATTCAAATTATTATTCATTCTATGTAAGAAACTCACATATTCGTGCATAAAAGTTGCGCTAGGCAAAATGCGTCGTCGCCAGTTTGACAAGTGTTTGAAGAGTGTTCTGGGAGCCAAGCGCGTAAGATTGGGTAAGTGTACCATTAAGACATTTAAGTAAATCGAATTGCATTATTACGGAATGCCCATTTCGGGCTAGAAACCAAATGTGTGCCACTGAAGCGAGAAGTCAACAATAGCCAGAAAATGCAACAGCCGCAGAAGCCAGGCAGGAAACAGCAGCAGCAACAATCTATTGCAAATACGGCCTCACCTCAAAACGATAAGGAGCTTACTGTGCACTGGACACGCTCCGAGCGGCAAAAATATAAATCAATTCATTTGCTGCCACCCTGGTAGATCTACCTCAGCAAGCTAGCCACAATCACAACCACAATCAATCAATGTGTTAGGAATCGGGTCTCAATGACCTTCTGAGTGCTTTATTTTTAAATTGTTTATCTCCTTTTGCGTAACGAAAATTATAAATTTACAAGCATTACATATATGTAGTTATTCATGGTCCATTTCTCTTCATCTACATATGTATTACACTTAATTTGGTAAAATATATCCAGATAAATCAAATATTTGATCAGCTTTTTATATTCATTTCTTTGCATCATGCTGCCTATAGCTTTACTATGTAAATTCCCATGGGCTTTTATCTGTCGCACTTTGTCAGATTTTCACGTGAACTTAAATCAGATTTTGTTCATCGTTCCCAGTTAAATTTGCTCGCAATAATTTACACACACATTTTTTCCGCAATGCGTCGGTCAAAATTGGTCGAAATAAGGGATTTGTAAGTTGGCCTGGTAAATAAATGAAATAATAAATTGCAAAAGTTCCGAGCCGACCCTGTGCGTATGCTGGGATTTCTCTAATCGAATATGCGCAACGCAATGCCATGCCTCACTCAGCGTTACTGTAGCAATCAGTGAGTGATTGAGGGACCGATGCATTGAGTGACTGAATGACAGGCATACTTATCATATCACGGCGTTTGACATTAATTGGCTGACAGCAGATTTTAATTCGGAATTTTCAATTTCTATAACTTGCTCAAATGGGCATATGAAATCGAATAATGTGGAGGGCACATGGTATGTATATTCAGTACTACAGTACCAGTATAGCTGAGGCAATTTCGCCTAGTAACGTAGTTAACAGTGCAAATCAAGAAGTAAGCTGAGAAGCCTTAACTATTTAATACATCTGTATATTTTTTCAAATAACTTAGGTGTCTCAGGTCAAACGCTTTTATTGTAAGCTTATTATAAAACGAAGCGTTTCTGGTGGCATTTAGCTTGAAGCTTGAGCTCCACTTAAATTGCTTGAAGTGTCTTAATTCTTAGGGGATTAAATTTACAGCATGCGGCGTGGTGGCAGATCTTGCTGCAGCGCAGCCGCATTGTAAAATAACTCATTCATCATAAGACAGGCGCTAAATGAGGTTGCAAGGGGGGGTCGACTGATGACAAAAGCGGCTGACAAGTGCAGATGAAATGTTGAAAGAGCCAAAACGAATACACAACGCAACAATTAATTGTCTGCATTCGCTCGCTTTTGCCCGCGACCTTAGACTGACGCAGGTCTCCTGCCCCAGGCCAAGGGCCTGAATGGAAGGCGGGACACGTCGCGCAGGTCGCGCTCATGACACGCAATAATCGCAGAGCTTTTGTATTTAATTAATGGCTCGCAATATTGTTATAAAAGATCTAGTATATATACATTTAAAGGCAAATTACTTATTTACTTCAGTAATTGAAAGCAGACGTAGCAGCAACAGCTGCCACATGCAACATTTTATGCGCCTGTCATAAAGTGGCAAACTATGCGTTTGTCTTAAATATTAATATTAAATTAATTGTGTGTCAGTGGCGTGGATTTTTAGGTTTCATTTAATTAAATTGTTTATTAAGAAATTGCAATTGGTGTATGAGAAATGGGGGCGCAAAGTGACGGCGGCCACTTGGACATGCAAGATTTGCCGCATGATAAATTATCCTAATGATGACAGACGAGCCAGAGGCGTGCCGACACAAAAGCTACAGCTCAACAGTAACAACAACGTTAGCCAAGGCGAGCATCAGGTGTGCTCGGCTGCCCAGCTCAAAATTAGCCATGTTAGACTAGGTTAAGTGCAACTTGACTATTTACCAAGAAATTTATATTGAATAGCAAAATTGTAAAGATAAACCGGTTGAAACTGCTTACAAACCAAATGCCAAGATATTATATACAAAAGAATTTATTGGTTTCAAGTGTAATTAATTCATGCATTCAAATTGTTAACACAATTCGAGAAAACATAAATTTAATTAACCATATTTTATCATGTATTTATTTTACTTGCTTGCCCCCAAAGTATGCAATCGAAAACAATTGAAGTAGGTCAGAATACTTACAAGAATGTAATTAATTTGTTGCACAAATATGTTGGTAATTTATTAATTTTATCGTCATTATCAGGTATACCTGGTCGATGTGTTTCGTGAAGCAAGCGAAATAGCACGAAAAAGAAACGGCCGAAATGAACTTTAAAGGCCAGTCAAGGCCCCTCAAAGGTATATATGTATGTATGTGTAAGGGCCACCTAGGTGAAGCCCGCGCTCCAATAAAGCAGTCTTTGGGGCCAAGTGTTAATGGCCAGCTCAAGATAGACGAAGGTCTATCACAGTGAGTGGTCAGAGGGAGTGCTGCGACAAGTAATTATTAATCAGAAACGCATGCAATTCGCTTGGACATATTTACGACCATCTCCATGCGGAGATTTTATTGAAATGTATCGTGATTGCTATAAAAGATAAAAATGGAATAATATACGAGAATTATTGCATTGCAACTGCATTTTAAATTCGGCTGCAGTTGTAGTTGCAGTTGCATGTGCAGCTACAGCAGCTGCCTGCAATGCGTGCCGAGCCATTAAAAATTTATGATGTGTCTCACAGCATCGCCGATTGCAAGTGCAAATCCTTCAGTTTGGCGAGCTCTTGGACATTTCTGCATGCTGTGACATTCATATAGCGTCCAATAAAAATCCTGGCCATTTAAATTGCCGTTAAATGACGCATACAGTGTATAAGGTCTTTGCAGTTTAATGAAAGTAAATTCATTAAGTTGACGTTAAAATCTGTAACAACATCAAGGCTCAGGCCTTTAGCGTCTCTTTGCAATGGATTTCAGTTCAGTAACAAATTGATTACATTTAGTGTAAGTCGAGCGACGAATTTTAATCGGCTTATTTCTGTTTTTAATTTTATTTGTTGTGCAGTTGCATTCGGCAAGCATGAAAATTGAGTTTTTCTGTTCTTACGGAAGTCATTTTTATTGTGTGAAATCGAAAAGCTAAAGACACGATATAAATATGTCAAGCGAAATAGGACATTTACTGTTTCCATTTTAAGAGTTGAGCTAAAGGCTGCCCAGTGGGGCTTGGTTCAAGAGGGTCACGGCAAATTGCTGCAAAATATTTGCACAAGTCAAACCAAAGCCAAAACCCGAAACTAAAACGTCGTAGCTGCAATTGCATTCACACTAGAGTCTGGGTCAGCAGTTACTCTGTGTATGTGTGAGTTGGTCTCAAAAGTGGTTACCGAGTGAAAATGAAAACGTAAACCCTTAGAAATGTCTTGCCCGTCTTGTGTGTACATCGGAAGTGGGTAAATAGCGCACAAGGAAATGTACAAATAAATATTTACAATTGAAAACCAACGGGAAATGCAACCGCCACGAGCCAACAAGCAGCGCTAAAACGTTTTACATATACAAATAAACTCTTACCCACAAATATAACATACAAATCTATATTTAAACATACATACATACATATATGAATGTGCCAAGCAAATACTTGAATCTATATTATATAAGTATTTGAGTTGGTGAATGGGGAAATGGCAATTCCTATGGCGTCATTTAATTGCAGCTGGAGCCATAAATATAATCCTCATGGATTATTCAACTCAAGGGTCCCCTCTAATCGGAGGCGTATCCAAATTGGATCTCTTAAAAATAGCCAACTTAAAAATTATATTCAAATCAGCGGCAATTTGCATCTCAATTGCTGGCCAAATAAAATTGAAGAGGAGCAACTGGGAAAAAGAAAAAAAATTGCGAGCACTAAGATGACTATAAAATACCCAGGAAAAAAGTACAAAAAAAAAATGTTTTTTATATGAAATATTGTTTTGTAAAGTTGAATTTGAAATATCTTCATCTTTTGGCTATGTTTATTTTGGATATGATATGATGAAACTCAGTATACCCATTGACAGC
The DNA here is from genome assembly GCA_035045945.1 of Drosophila anceps. Lineage (NCBI taxonomy): Eukaryota > Metazoa > Arthropoda > Insecta > Diptera > Drosophilidae > Drosophila > Drosophila anceps. Next base: position 9,820,705 of record JAWNON010000225.1, on the reverse strand, counting down.
CAGTTGAAGGGTATAAACACATTGCGGCTGTTGTTGTGGCTGTCTGTGTTAGCCACAAGGCGGCAATCAGTTAGAGTTTTAGCGGAAAATAGCCATAATAGTAGCTGATATGAATAGCTAAACCAAAAAAGGCAAAGCATTACAAAATGGCCTAAAAAGTATAACCAGGAAAAAGGCCGTCGAGGCAGCTGCACACATGCTTGCAAAATCAAGCAACAGCAACAACAACAAACTCGAGTTGAACAGCGGCAGCAACCACAAAAGCAATTTCGATCAGCCACTGAGATAAAAGAGTGGAAAAACTGAATCCGAGCTGAGAGGCAACGCAGCACATCAGTTACAAAAATGTAGGCTACTGTTGGCTCAAAAAAAAAGAAGAAAATATTGAAGAAGAACGCAAGCAGCACAAAAGCAAGCCAGATAAACACGCGCGCACAGACACACACATAAACACATACACACACACGTACGTGGCAAAAAAAAAAAATAAAAAAAATAGAAGAAAAAAGTCGAGTAGAAAGCGCTCTTTATTGTGCCGTCTTCAACGGCAACGGAGGCCCTCAATTGCCATTGAAGGTGCGCTAAAATTATGCAAATCATCGTAATTCTTTAACGGCGCTCGCAAAGGCAAAAGGATAGTGTGCCGAGCGTGCCAGGACATGCTTGCCTGCTTTGTCTATCAAATTGTCTGCCTATCTGTTGGTAGCTCCCTTTTTGGCAACTTACAACCAAGATAATTGCCCCTCAAATTGAGGCTATGCAAACAGGCATGTAATGGAGCTGCTTCCCTTTGAGCGCCATTTCACGTGTGTGTTTCTAATGATGATATTTGCTTTAATAAAATATAGCCAGCAAGCGCTGCGAATATGTAGTTAAGTTGAGAACTTTTTAAGCTTAAATATAAAAATATATTGAACGAAATGTGAGCAAAAAAATTAATAAATGTCAAGTCGAGGCAGTTGCCATGGGTGCCTCGACTATGCCACCTGCTGATGCTGACACCTTAACCACAGTTGGCAAGTCTCAGCTGCCGCTACAGAAGCACAGACGTTCAAGCTATATAAAATCAATAAATAATAATGTGGCGTATACGTAACGTTGCGCATACGACACGTTGCTTCAAAATATAAGAAATTTTATATAAAGTATGTGTGTTTAAGTATATATATATATATATATATATATGTTCGCAGTGTTAGTTAAATCATGCCATGACTTTTGGATTAATTTTGATTCCGCCAAAAAGTTGTTTTGATAAATGCGCCCAAATCGCAACTTGTTTAACTTTGGCGACGCCGACGCCGACGCCGACGCCGACGCCGATGCTTTGAGTCGCATGCATGTTGTTTGCCTTAAATGCTGCGGGTCATTTATAAATCTTAGGTCTAAGCCTGGTCCAAAGTAATGCAAAAGTTTTCTCATTTTGCTGGTTATTTCGCGCAACATTAACTGAACTTATTAATCGTTAAATATTAAGTAATAGAGAAAAGGTTAGCTATAAACAAAAAAATAAAAATATATGTTACACTAAAGCACTAAACGACACACGACTGTATCTTTCTGGGGTGCCATCATATACATTAATACGGCCTTTTAAAAGATTGACATAGCTTAGCTTTGTCAAACAAGGCTCGTGTTGGCATGCCCTTTGAGCTCTGGGTCGTGTTAAGTGTTTGGCACATGAAATTGTTAAAGCGTTTAGCGGCATCACATAAGCAATTTGTACGCTTGGTCTGAACCACTTGAATCCTTGTTTAAGGATTTTATCGGTCCCACAGCACATTGCTCAAGTGGGCTGTTATAAATATATGTGCATTTAGATTGTGAATGTTTTGAATATGCGTACGAGTTGAAAGGCTATTAAAGACACGCCTGTTTTGGCCTGCTTTTAAGCGCTACTTACCGCACATTTTGGGGCCAACATCGGGCACGGCAGCAACTAGCTGTGCTAGATGGTCTGCTTTAACGCTAAACTTGGCCACGAATGCTGCTTGCCAAATACAAACACAAATTTCTTGGGCTCAATGCCTTCAATGGGCCACCGCAGAGCACGTAACGCTTTGAGCTCCTGTATGTGGGTGTGTGATGTATGTTCATGTATTAGTTTGGCTGCCATTCTGTACGCCATAGAAGGCAAGTCCTTAGTGCCGTTAAGGGACTTAGCTGGCATATATAAATTTATATTATTGAATACTCACAGAGACTCGCACACAGACGCACATGTCCGTATTGCGCATACGCAATGTTGTGTGGCTTTTCGACGACATTATGACAATTTAATACAATATAACTAACAAGTGTTTTCATTGTTATTGCTGTTAGCTTGTTCAACATGAACGAAATCAATGTGAAACCCAAATGCAAGTGAATGTGTTTTGTGCCACAAATAAAAACATATGCAAAACATGGCTTAAAACCGGAGTTGAATAATTCGCTTTGACTTTGCTGCAGTTTGGCCCAACTAAGCCATTAATGTTAGCACAATACTTTGTGTGGAGTTAGCTCGAAAGTAACTCATGAAAACAGGCTGCCAATGTGCAAATGTGAAAAGCTAACAATGCAAAAGGCTTTACATAGTAATATCCCATTGGTTTCGTCTCACATTTTGTGTGCACAAAACTAGTTCAAATGCCGCTCAACTATAGGCCACATTTGCCTTGATGCATGCATTCCAATTAGTGCACTGGCACAGCTTGGCTAGTTGGTATATTTTCTTTTTGAACGTTCATGGTATGAGTGTAGCTTTTGTTTGTCAGCTATTCAGTCTTTAGCTTCTTTATGTTTAATTTAAGAGCTTGAATTATTTAAGAGGACGAGGACGACTAAAGCTATGACTTTCAAATTGCTTGAGTAGAAATTATTTCTTTTGTGATTTACAGTGAAATAACTAAATACTTCAGCAACTGGAATGACAGAATATAACATACCTTTTATATAGCCTATATACTTGTTATTATTAAGTAAAGTCAAACGTTCTTAATTCAATTCTAAAACATTTGTCGATATATAAGCTAATGCCCATCTCAACATCTAGTATAAATGTATATTTAGTCAATCTAAAATCGCCGCTCGGTTTATCTGTATACATACAGGGTATATGCATATTTGCTGTCATTTTCTCAAAGCAAGTCATAAAATGATATTTTATTTTTGGCTTTCAAAAGTCTTTTATTTTCGCATTTTGCATCAAGTGCAAATTACTAAAACGAATATTTATCAAAATCTCAATTTGATTCCGTTAAAGAAACATTCAAGTAAAAATACAGTTTTCAGCAAATCAATTTTCATAAATCGTACAAAGTGAAGCAGTAACAACAACAACAAAAATAAGAACAAGAATAATATTTGATTGCCTCAGAAACTCGGACTTTAAATGGTCATTCAGTGGCTGTTCATAAATTGTGGCAGCAATTTTGACTGCTGCTGGAACAAAGGTGTGTGTATTTGTGTGTGTGTGGGTGTGCAATAAAATACCAGTTGTTGCTTTTGCTGTCGCTCTTTGCTGCGCCTAAAAGCAGACATTGAATAAATTATTCAGCAGGCCACACTGCTGTTGCCTTTTAATTCGTCCACTGCGTCTGTGTGGGCGTGGACAGTGGATACGTCGCTTTGCTTGCTCGTAAAATTGCAGCATAACTTTGCGAGTCCTGGACGCACTCGCGTCTATTGAGCACGCATAAAACCTAACAGTTGTAATTGTGCTGTAAACACGCAACTCGAATGGCCCTATAAACGTGTGTGTGTGTGTGTGTGTGTGTGTTTGTTGTATGTATGCTGGCTTTAGCCACACCCACCCACTTGAAAATGCTTTTTGCACTGCGGCATAATTTCATTTATGTGCCAGGCTGTGGTAGGGCTGTTGATTTCATTGCTTTATAGAGTTAGTTGCCTTTTATTTTTATTGATCATTTTAATCTGTCTTCTGCATATACAACAAATGCCTCTCTCACTCTACGATTTGATTTCATTAAAAGCCGCTCAAATGGCTTCAAATTACCTGAAAATTGCATTCACGGCTCCCGTCTCGCTCATACCCCCAAGAGCCACGTCAAAAGCATTGTTTACTTCTCTTAGCACACGTAACGTTTTCGCATTGTCTATTTGGTTGCTTACAAAATCATCTGCATAACAATTCAAAGAGGCCAAAAACCACGGTTCATTGTCTACTTGGATATGGAATAGTTTCTTTTCACTAAGTATTTTCCATTCTGATAGAGAAAGAATACTGTGTTAGAGTAGCATAAAGAAATCTTGTCTATTTTAGAGACATCTACTCTATGTGCTTTTGTGCTGACTATTATTGCTATAGAATAACAGTTATTTCTTAGAGCATTTCTTTTACAAAAGCCTCTTTATATTTCCATCACTCGGAGCTTTCAAATTCCTGGTGGTAACATTTATTTCATTCCTTATACTGTAAATGTTTTTCCTTTTTCAAAATCTTTGCAACAGACACAAAGCCCACAAAGTATATTACACTCATGGTCAGCTCTAAAGAGTAGAGAGACTAGCGAACTTGAGGCTTATAATTTAAAACTTTATAGAAAACGTAACTTTTTTCATAAGGTTCTTTGAGTTGAAGACTTAAATGTAATGTTGGTTATTGTTTGGATTGCATAGGAATCAAATATTTAAGTACATAGACTGATTACACAGTTTACTATTTACTTGCAGGAGGAATGCGCTAAAGTGTTACAGAAAGAGCACTGCACTGCAATAAAATACGGCGAAATAATTGTGGCTAAATATGTGTGGAATAAAAATGCATTATAGTGCCAAAAAGGAGTTCTGCTGACCCAGTTTTAAGGAGATGCCACAAGCTGGCAAATAAATGTAGCTGCTGGCTCTTACTTAGTACAATTTAAAATACAATTAAATGTAGTAAATAAATTACTTCGGTATTTTGGATAAAAGTACTAAAAGAAAACCGTACTTATTCTAAGCTTCAACATTTCTGCTGATGTCGAGGTATACTCGTATTATTCGGATAAAAAAACAAAGTGCCAAGTGCATGCTTGCAGGTCGAAGAGTTGCCTGCACTCAGTTGTCCCAGAAACTTGATTGACTGCGTTGCCCTTACAGCTGAGATACGCTGACCCAGCGAATAGTTTCAAGTGCGCACTTCTTATTACTTTGTATTATTTTTTTGCTTTCTTTCTTTTCCTTTGCTTTTTGCTACACCTTAGATTCAATTTTAGATAAGCTGCATGGGTGCTGATAATATAATGCAATGCACACAGCGAGCGCAGCTTAAAAATGTATATATATACTGCACGGCAGCCCCTTTGTTATGATACTCATAACTACTTGTAGAGGGGTGGTATCTATGTATGTATGTATGTATGCTTGAATGTGGCAGCCAAACAAACAGCACAGCCGACATTTCCACTTGTCGGGCTCTGATAATAAACACTGATAAGCAATGAGGGGCTTGGCGTTTTCTATGCATAAACCAGACTGTCAGCCCCAGCCTCAGCCTCAGCCTCAGCCTCGGCGTCAGCCTCACCTCTGCTAAAAGCCAGCTCAACCGAACCCCTTACCGTGTCTCACTTATCAGCGATGACCCGCGCTCTGAAGTGTCGACGACACATTGAAATGGCAATTTATGAATGCCAAGACACGCGAACGAGAAGCTAAAAGTGCAAACGGGATGGTGTAATATGATGGGAAAATAAATAAGAGTGTCCAACTAGAAAATACCCCGCACAGTGCACAAGCCCATGTAACTTATGCATATGTATAAGTATTCGTCGATCTGCTACGTTATCTATATATACTGTACATACTATACAATCTAATTGCTTTAACTGGAGGTTGCTTACAAGTCTAGACACATATACAAAACATCACAAATACAAAGTCCATATACTCTTCTCGCTTAATAGATGAGACATTTAAATGTTATCTGAATTTTGTGTTTCGGGTTTTATTTTTGCGTCTCGCATAGTTTTATTATCAGCTTCTCGCAGCATTTCTGAGAGTTTCATCGGCTGCTCTCTATATTTTATATGTTTTCTGCTTCTCGGGGTCTTTCTGAGGTTCACAGTTGAGATCAAGAGCAAGCGCTCATCAGTTGTGTATAGCTCGAAAGATGAACAAAACGCTTTGTTTATATGCGGTACTACGTGAGTTCGAAACTTGAATAAGGTTTATTGAAATTTACATACAACACGTTGTTTACAGTTGCTGCACGGGTTGGCGCTGATTGTCAACTTGGCGTTGCGGATGTATCTCAGACAAATCGTATATTCGCATTTAGCGCCAATAACCGGATATATCCGTTACGTCTGGATGTGGTGCGCAGCCATCAAGAGTTGAATATGCTTTGCACTTACCAGGATAACGCGCCCACCACTTGCCAGCCCAGTGGACAGTTCAAGCCAGCGCTGGCGGCCATAAGGAATTGCAGCAGTTTGCCAAAAGAAACCGTGGAAGTAGTTGTTGATAGTCACTGTCCATATACCACGTACCGTGTGGGCTATAAGCTGAACGATGAACAGTTTCTGGAGATATACAGAAGTTGTTATGATACTGTCAATCAAAGAGCGCATTTTGTCAAACATTTAGTTTATCCCACCAAACTGAGTAAGTACGAAGCACTCTAAACCAATTCAAGCCTGATTGTTGCGTAACTTTCAGACGGACGACCTGTGCAGACCTTCACTACAGATGGAATCATTAGCGGTGTTGCAGCCGCCACTTTCCAAAACAAGCACATATATAAACGTTTCAAGGAGCTGCTTGGACAAAGTCAGCGCTATGTTAACTCCGCGCGTGATTTGGTCTTTGATCGTGGCCATTTGGCACCCTCGCTTGATTTTGGCTTTGAGCAATATATGCGTCAGACCTTCAAGTACATCAATATTGTGGCTCAGTTCCGAAGCATCAATCGAAGTAACTGGAAAACGATCGAGACATGGCTACGCAAGCAGCTCACCAATGATATTTATCCGGCGCTCCATGTGTGCACGGGAGCATTAGGTGTACTCCAGCTGCCGGACAGTAGAGGTCAACTGACAGATGTGTATCTGGGTGCACAGAATACTAACCCCATACCCAAATGGCTGTATAAGCTTATTACTGATGACGCTGGCACCTGCCTCGCTATTCTCACTTACAACAATGTCCATGATTCGAGGACCCCATCACCGAATTGTCGACAGGTGCCATGTCCTCTATCACTGCAGCTTATCGCTAAAAGAGAATCGGGCTTAAGTTTTTGCTGCGACCCCCACGATTTCATCAAGAAGAATGTACCACAGCTGGAGACGTTCTGCTGATGTGAGATACTGATCAAAGAAAAACCTTTATCAAAAATCAAGAGGCGTTTCGCATCGAAATAGTTCCACAATCAGTTAAGCTGTGCGTCATGATAAAGGAAATAAGCAGTTCCTTATAGATAATTAATATAACTGACTATAACCAATGCATGTTCGAATAGACATAGTCCTTAGTATGGTAACTTAAAAAAAGTTGTAATAAAATTAAATAAATACAAATTTTCGACTGGGCGTGAACTTATGATTTTTACACGATCCATAGAGAATGTCAACAAAGATACATTCGTAATTTGATAGTTTCAACCCAAAACTAACTCTCCGATACATATATATCGCATTGATTTAAAGACACCATTGCGAGCCTCGCTATATAATCGAACATGTTATTTGATAAGTGCTACAATGTACACAAGTCTGCACCCAAAGTGCATGTGTACGCGGTGTACATACACAGAAACTGCATTTTATTAAAATGCTAGACGGAAATGAGTTTTGTAGCTTTTAATTTTTTTGTTTTTTTGCTGCAAGCGATAACAATTTCACATTTAATTTTGAAGATAAATAAATATGGCTGATACAAAATTGCTTTTAAAATAATTTCATTTTGGTTTTTCATTAGAATTATACATAAATTGCATTTCCCAATTTTCGAGGTGAACAGCATTAACTATTCGGATTTGAGATCTGTAAAGCATATGCAATACAGTTTGGCAATCTTATCCTCAATGCAGGTTGAGTCTTCTTTGTAGGAATTTGTGCGGCTGATGGACTCCACATCGACATCTACATTGTTGGTGACATTATTGTAAATGACAGTTGCAAAAAAGTCTGCGCTATTCTGGGAAACTTTGAACTTGGTGCGATAGATGCCAATATCAATATGCGGCATGTCCTCGTGGAAATTGTGCTCTAGACCGATCTTAAATTCTGTCGTATGAATGTAGCTTAAAGTGAGATTAGTGCAGAGGCTGCTCAAATTTTTGGCCCACAGATAGTCGTTTATGCGTTCGATAACCCTAGGAGCTATTCGATCCGACCAGTCATACATGATCCTTTTATATGGCTTGCAAGTGCAATAGTGTTCGGGTATGCCGGCCTCCGAACAGTTACGCACCGCATTCACTGGATAGAACAACGATTGACAAGTGGGACAATCGTTAGCCTTGGGCAATGGAAGAGAATTGGGAGAAGCGGTCAATTCGGCGATGTGCTTAAGTGTATTATGTAGATCGAAATTGGATGTCAAGCGATTACGATTTATCGTTAAGGCTTTAGCATACTCCGGATACTGTGCCCGAAACCAGGGCGGCAAGTAAATGAACATCATGGGCAAACGCTCCTCTAGATTAGCACTGATTAAATCCATTAGTTTGCCATAACGTGCGCCGTGATCAGAGAAAAATATTACAATGCTCTCATCGAAAACACCATCCGCCTCAAAGTCGAGTAAATATTGTAGAACGAAGTCCTCCATCATCGAGGGCATAGCATAGTCGTCGTGGCTAAAGCTGCTGGACCAAAACAGACCCCAAATGGGCCGCTCGTGCACATAGCGCCTGGCAAACTCCTTGGCATAGTCATAAACGTAGCTACTGTGGAGCCGTCGTCCGATGCAATATGTCATTGAGCATTGCGCGCATTTCCAAGTTTTCATCTCGTCATCGAAGGCCTTTAGCAACGGTCTATAATAGTAATCCGTGGGCTGTTTTAAAAAGCCAGGCTTTACATAATTGAACGTGTTCATTGAGATCGAGTCCTCCGCATAGGCAGTCAAATAACCCACACTCTTCAAATACTTCCAGATGAATGGAAAACGATCAAAGCAGCCCTCATCATCCGTATTACAGACTTTGCCTTTGGCCGTGTCGGGCGAAAAGCCGCTGAGAATGGCCATTAGATTAGGAAAAGTATTGTCAGCCACCTGAGTATAATATGGAAGTAATATTACAAGATTGGATAGCAATTATCTCTGGTGAATTACCTTATTGTAGCCCTGCATCTCATACCAACCTTTTCGCGTTAGATACTTGTAGACCTTGGGCATGGTGCGTCTCAGATTAAACCTCGAGATGCTGTCAATACCAAACATTATAACACTTGGTTTTCGGAGTGCCGATTTAGCATAACTCTTTGCCATCGCTAAAGGTGTTGGCATGTACTGAACGAAGCCAAATGCATCGGTCTGCAATACATTCGAATCGTTTGCCAACTCACTACAGCCCACTATCATGCCCTGAGTGTGTAACGGTACTACGTAATCCTGACTGAAGTATTTCCTCGGTGGCAGGCTTTAGAGTTCATATTTGATGTTAAAAAGTTTACAAGTATAGAAAAAAATGTTACCATCCGTATAATAATAAGAACAATGATACTAATTATTGTAATCTCTAATTAGATCATTCGTTAACTGATATAAATGAGCCTTACTCGTTATAGCTGTCGTGGGACGCATGTCGTGTTATTTCCTGATAATAGCAATTCAGTTCAGGTTCACTGGAGTTAAGAATCTTCGCTGCGACATTTTCATTGATGTGGAGCACATAGCGCTTCCGATTCAAATCGAAGATTGGTGTAATTAGATCCGAATCATTCGTACACGTCTCGAATACCATGGGCTGGTATACCTCCATCGCATCCTTTGAGAAGGGATCAATGGATGGTATTTTGCACTGCGCACTATTTACATAGTACAGTGACTGTTGCGATACTGCATCATCTCCGGTAAATGTTACATTAGGAATAACATTTTCGACATTATTATTAATGTGTTTAGTTTCTGCATTTATTTCCGTTTCACTTGGTTTCAGCTCATACAGTTTGTTATCATAGTTTAAGACAATATCTTTATTAACAAGAAAGTATACCAAGAAAATTATTGAAAACCAGATAGCGAACCATTTCAAATTTAATGAGCAATGAGGAACTGAATACATGTCGCTGTTCAATTGAGAACGCGCCGAGTAAGACTGCATAGTCCCCGCTAAAGCAGCTTCGAAGACATTGGTAACTTATTGGCCATTATCAGCAAAAACGTGCTGATTTGTGTGTGTGTATGTGTGTGTTTTTTGTTTTTTAAAGTGGGTTAGGCAGCACAATATGAATTGTTTAAATGTAACTGGAAACTATCTTAATAGCAGTCAAAGCGACGCGTCCCGGCACGAACAACAATTACAATTTCGGTAAATTCTAAAATTTTGTTTAAGCTCACGCAAAATTTTGAATTTTTAAGTGTTTTTTCTCCGCATTAATCTCTGAACGTGAATTGTGGCCATTACAGTTAGAGAGAAAACGTTCTGCCAAAATTCACATTTGGGCGGTTGACATTTTTTTGCTGCGCTAACTATATCGATAATTGATTAGGTTGACAGACGATAAAATTTCTCTGCTTACGTTTAAATGAGTCGATAACAGTTATATTGATGGATTGTCAGTCTATCAGATAGTTAAAATGTGTTTTTTGCTCTTAGTCAAAATATTTAAAAATGTTTTTCGTTTTAACAGATTTTATTTACCAAACATATTATTTTTGCCGTTTAAATTTAAATTTTCATTAATGAATTCAAATAAATTACTGAGTGATGCCAAATCGCTAAGAAAAAAATTATTTACTCAATAATTACATAGATGGCTAATATACAGTTCACGCCATCTATTGTTATCATGAGATACACGAAAGACGCTATTTACAGTGCAGTGAATGTTGTCGGCACTATGAACTATTTTAAAGATTTCTTATGCAAGCGCGTGCTGGTCACATTGTTGAATTTGAGGCGACATGTTGCTAAGAATTGCCATGTGACGAAACGACTAAAAATACTGATTTTGTATGTATGCTGGTATTTTTCGTTTAGTTCAGAGCGGTCTCACTTGTTTTGGCTTAGTTGATATTTGAGAAAATTTGAGCGTGTCTGTGCTTGCTAGCGGTGCGTGAAATATATTTAAAAGTTACAAATATGTAGTGAAAATATCAAAAATAATCAACGCACAACTTAGCTGGGTTACTGCGCGTTGAATAAGCGAAAGAGTAAAAAAGATGTAACGCGTATTATGTGTGCAACTTTCCGCCAAAGAAAAAGCAAAATTATATCCTTGCCCACGCAGCAGGATAGCCGTGGAAAGCAAACACGAGAATAATACCAAGCCGAATGCCATTTGCCGCAATCATAACAGTGAGATACAAATTGAAAATAAAGCGATGTATGAAATGCATTTGTGATTCAAATAAGTGAAATGTGCAGCATGCAACAACGCGTTGTAAAGTAAAAGGCGAAGCAGAGAAGAACAAACAAAACCAACAAACACAACGAGAGCGAGCGAGTCAGCGAGGGAAGGCGACAGAGAAAGAGCGAGAGAGAAAGAAACAGTGAATACTCTGCATTGCCGTCGCCAACGTTAACGTCAGCGTTAGCGTCGCAGTCGCAGTTAGAGTTGGAGTCGGCGTCGACGTCGGAGTCGGAGTCGCGTCTGTCGCTCACAACAAATTATCGTTTAATTTCTTTCGTTTTTGCACAAACTCGAACCGGGTGACTTTTGTGCCTTCTGCATCCACCGCCATCGCCATCGCCACCACCAACCACCCGCGCTCGTCTTTTATCAGCCATTGATAACTGACTAACTGGCAGCAAAGCAAAGGCAGAGGTCGCCGGTCTATGTCATGTTTGGCTAAAGGTGAGTCCATCAAACACCCACACTTGACCTCGCGTTTAAAGTCGCGTAGGAAATGAATGCCAAATGTACGTAGAATTGGCCAAAAAAACACGTTTGCCAACGCTCTCATACGTCTGCGGCCAATTAAAAGTGCAGCTAATAAAAAGATTGAAAACGTTGCAGTCGAACCAACGGCACAATACTCTATTTATATGCACATTATTATTAAAATCAGCAACTATATCATAAAAGCAAAAAATAAAATAGAAAAAGGATTCTCTCTCTCTCTCTCTTTCTCTCTCTCTCGCTAACCGGAATTTGCTTATATTTTTTTTTTAATAAATAAATTATTGTATTTTTGAAAAGTTTTATTTTTTTAACTGTTTAATTCATGCCCTTTTAATTTAACGTGTGAGATTTGTATCTCGAAATGTCGTCAAGTAACGAGAATCTATCATTTTCAATGCTCTCAGTCATTTCCTATTGTCCAATGAACCGTATATACCCACTAGTTTTATGTAAACAGGGTATAAAAAGAAAATTATAACCGGCGTTGTGGCTGCTGTTGCTGTACTTCAACAACAACAACAACAACAAAAAGTGAGCAATGACTACTACAAAGTCATGTGTATGTGTGTGTGTGTGTGTGTGTGTGTGTGTGTGTGTATGTTTGTGTGTGTGTGTGTGTGTGTGGGTGGGTGTGTATTGGCCACACTACAACAAGTCAGCGCGTACTTTAAATATTTGATGTAAGTGCACAGAAAGTTCTCAGTTGGTGGCTTTATGTTCATGGCTGTTATTTTTACGATTTTTTTTTATTTTTTGGCCTGTGCCGACAACTTTATGAAATGAAAGCACAACAATGCGCACATGGTGCCACGCCCCAAAGCTCGGGCATAGGCTTGAATGGATCGCATGGCAATGGGTTGAGCTGGCGAGCAGACAAAGCGCCAACAGCGACACGACGTCTGCAACAATTCTGGATGATATCAACAAGCAGAAGAAGCAGAAACAGAAGTAGAAGAATAACAACAACAACAACAACAACAACAACAAACATCGACACTATGGAAAAACTTCCACTAGAACTGGCTATGAATCAGACGCCTAAGAAAAACCAAGCAAGCATGCGCTAATTTCCAGTGGTCACGACTATGAGATACCCTGTTTTAGTATATCGCAAATCTATTTATAAAAAAGATGAAACTCATATACCATGACGAGTTCCTCTCAGCTACTTTTCAATTGCCTTTGAACTGAATGGCGACGAAAATTGCAGAAAATATAAAGAGTTTTTTGATATTTGAATTCATACTCCCATTATATTGTAGAGTTTAATAGAAACAAAGGTAGAGAGGCATTGTTGCTTGTATGTATATCTATTGACTTCACAGTCAGATTCGATTTCATTCACAATATCAGAGGACATAGCTACAGCCAAAGCATTTTGTAACTTGCCATTTACAGGGTAGATGAAAACACAGCAGTGCGACTGTCTGCCATAAATTGCAGTGGAATTCAGTTTAACGGTTTTGTTTGTTACATTTGGACGTTTGCGCAATTGACGTAATTGTCAGAGTCAGAGTCAGAGCCAGAGCCACAGTCAAAGTCAGTCCAGGCCCAGACACACTACATGTGTGTGTGTGTGTGTGTGTTTAGGTAGGGATGTTTGCCTCTGACTCCGACGCCGTCTGTCTTGTTGCCATTCAAGCTCAAGAGCAGTGTCGACAGCTGACTCTCAGTCGCAGACCCAGACCCAGACCCGTTTTCCCTCTCGGCCTTTTTTACATTTTGCATTTTCATTTGCATTTTGCGGTCGCGCATTTTCCACTTTTCTATGTCGCTAGCCGAGGTACTTTTCATAATTTGCACAACGCTCGATATTTTTTTTCTTTCTGATACGCTGCAATTTATGAAAAACCCAAAAATCCCCCATTTCTCTCGCTCACATAGCTAAATCTGTAAGAAGCTGAGCACAATTTAAATCTCTTCTAAAATTTAACGAAAATTTGAGGAATCGACATAAGTTTTCAGTGTTCTCAAATGCTGGAGGCCAATTTGTGGCGACCCAAGTCAATTAAATTTTCATTACCCAATAAAGCTCGAGCTGTGCCCCGCAGCATTAAAATTTAACCACACCGCACAGATCCTTCGTAGGCTGCCACTTAAGGACACGGTTGAAAATTAATTGAATTGACGAAACCAAAATAAAAAAAAGGGAGTACTCCCAGCGAAGGTATCTGATTAGAAGATACCCTGTAAGAAATATAAGAGAAATTTCGAATTACAGAATTCGAATTTACTAACTAGGGACATAGAGCATACCCTTTACAAGGACATCTATGTCGTCTATGTATATATTTATATGCCTAATGCCAACACATTTATAAAATTATCAACGTGTTATGGGCTTGTGGAGCTGGCGGGTCCTTTAATGCTACAAATGCACGCAAGCAAGGACACAAGGCCTGAGTCATACAATCGAGATGAGGAGTGTAAATGGCACAAGTCATAAACTCAAATGGGTTGTTGTCGTCGTCGTTGTTGTTGTTGTCTGCTGGCCCAGGGTCAAGAGCTGTTGTAGGCGACCCGCTGGGTTTTCCTGGTTGCCTAGAAAAATGAAAAACACTTTAAAAAATGTGAGTGGCCTCTCAGCGCTAACAACTTCATTCGAATTCTCGCAGCGTGTGTGCATATACATACATATGTACATGTTTCTATATATATTTATGATATGTTTGTGTGCGTGTGCTAATGAGCGGCACTTGGTGGGCCATACTTAACCCATGTTACCCGAAAACCGAAAACCGCGCAAAATAGGCGTGACAAATGCACAGGTAGCACAGCAAAGTGTGAGGTATACATTTTATGAGCACTTGACTACTCTATAAACTGAGCGCTTATCACTCTTGACATGCTTTGCCCAAACGCCAGCGCTCATCCCGCCCCGTTCCCGTTCACGCTTCCGCCTTCGCTTCACACCTTCGCCAGCGCAGGTCTAAGTGCAATTTAACACATTAAGCCGCAATTTTCACAGGGCTTTAATGGCGCAGTTTCCCATCTGATAGCTTTAAGCTGGAGCTGACAGACGTTCCACGAGAAGCGCGTCTTCCAGGCATAGATAGATACATAAATAACGCAAAGAAATAGCAAAATGAAAGCTCTGACCCCCCTGCTTAACCCCCCGTTGACTGCAAATAACTAGCAGACAAAGTTTTCGCTTGTAAAAATTTTACACAGCGAACCGAGCTGCTCTGAAGCCAAGTGCCTACATTTGCTTCTTCTTCTTTTTCTGTCTGTCTGCCTGTCTGACCTAAGAAGTGGGTATTATTGTTGTGACGTGAACTATGCGACGCTTTGTTGCGCTTCATAGTCTAACTTTGTAGCAAAAGAAGAGCAGCTATCAGTCTTCACAAAAGTCTCTGAATCGGCTTGAAATTGAAAAAAAGAAAATATATATATATATTATAGGAAGCTCATATACCAAATGGAATATAAGAGAAGAAGATACTTTTCGAGTTTTTAAATAATATTTAAAAATACACAAAAGATAAACTCAAGCATTGACCGGGAAGTACTTACCTAGCTGAGCTATATGCTGAGTGAGTGGCTCATTGTATAGAAATAACATCACTCAATTTAGTGAATCAAGTCATAGAACGAGTGACTCAGTGGAAGTGGCATTCACTCTTCTATTTTTACTAAGCACCCCTCTCTCTGTGTGTGTGTGTGTGTGTTGGTAAAGATAAAGTGTATACAAGTGTGTGTGTGTGTGCAAATAATACTTAAATAAAAGCACAAATATTTCATTTTCTTTGTGCCTGGATGCACATGGAGAGACCAGAAAAACTTTATTTCTTTGACAACTTTTTTTTTTGTTTTTTGTTTTTTTGCCCCTACAACTCTCGAGTTGTCAAAATTGCTTTGACGTTTTATTAGTTTTGGCCGGGCTACACTTCAGCTCTTCATCAGCCTCATCCCACCGTCGCTTCGACTTCAACATGTAACGAGGTAAAGAAAAGTCCGACAGAAGAGAAAGAAAAAAAAAAGAAATATTCATAGCATCAGCTGCTGCTTCAAATATTGAAGGATGCTCCAAGCGCTGCAAAGTGAGCCCCAGCCGTACTTCTCTGCAGACGGCGCTAAAAATAACAAAAAACAACGCAACTTCAGCGTTGACCAAAGCGAACTGAATACCCGACTCTGAATACATTCATATTCGAAAATAGTTTGTGGCGTGTCAAAAAGCCAGTGACCGCATTAAATTTTCTTCGGCAAACGATTTGGAAGAGTTCCAGGCAGCCGCTGCTGAAAGCGAGATGATGACGGTGTCCAGCGCTAGAGGCATAGCCCAAGAGATTTACGTGTTCTACTAATTTCCGTTTACTCTATCATTTGGGCAGGGCTATTTGAATAGTGTGATTGGGGCGTGTACACATGCTAAAATCTGAGATAATTCTAAATTTTAGAAACAACAGAAAAGTTTGTAATTAAATATCATAATATTTCTAACATATTAATCATTTCGCGAGCGTTAGCAACATTTTGAGTAGTAAATCTTTGATTTGAATTCGTTCGCAAAGTGTATTCAGATGGCGGTGCATTCTGTTGCAACATCTCTGTGGCAAATGGTGCACACGTCTGCAACGCTCAATGAGATTTGTGCGGCTATTTTTGTGGCCGCTGCAGACGGGGCAACAACTATGACAAAATAGTACAAAACGCGCCCATTCGCCCATTCGCTGTGGAGTTTTTCAATATTTTTTTCATCGTTTTTCATCGTCTTTTTCCTAGTGCGCTTTTTTTTAGGTTTTCAATTTTTCGATGGTTTTCGAGTTTGTTATTTGTTATTTTTAGCACCGCGCCCAGCGGGAACTGAGAGGCTGTTCCACATGTCGGACGTGCTTATGGAGCATACGTAATAATTAATTCAATGCAATAAACCGACAATTTGGTCAGCTGGCCGACCGACCGAACGAAATGGGTCAACAATTGTGAGTGACCCGACGGGGGCGAGCTGTCTTCCTGTCTTTTGTGCTGATTGGTGTTGTTCTTGTTGTTGCTGCTGCTGCTGATGATGATGATATCGATGATGATGATGATGGTGATGATGATGTAGAGCACGCCCTTCGCCCTTTATTTGATTGGGCCCTAAATTGCTGCAGCCACAGCTTGTAGAAACTTATCGATTCGTTGCTGTTACCCGTGGCGCACAAATTACCAACGTTTGCAGCTCATATTTGGCCAACTAAGACACGGCTCCGCCCTCTACGGCCACACCCACTTAAGTCGGCTAAATAACTTACCAAAGCCAAACGGCGTCCAGCTTACGTTTTACCGCCCTCTCCCCCACTTGCTTGCTCCTCACCATTGTTTTGCTTTGTAATTTAACTGATTATGAGATTGTTGACTTGCACGCCGTCGCCGCCGCCGCCGTTGCCGCCGCCGCTGCTGCCACTGCCGCTGCCGCCTTCCGCGCCAAATGGGGAAGTGACGCAGTCGCATCGAGAGCCACAGCCGGTGTCGATGTCGATGTCGGTACTTTGTGCTTAGTACTTGGTCTGCTGCTATATATAAAGCACTTTAACGCGTCTTCATTGTATCTTCTCATACCCCGCATACAAATAGATGGTCAGGTGTCCATTGATTTACATCGTGATTGAATTGTTTAGCTGTAATTCACTTTGTGAATCATTGATATTTCACTTTTATACCATTAAAACTCCAATTGATACAGCTGAAACCATTTTTTTTTAGATCAGAGATCATAGACGAATTCTCGTTATATTATAGTATTATAATTGCAAATTCAACTAATTTTTAGTTTAAGAGGTATCTCGTAGCCGAGCAGTGCCCGACTGCAGTTTTGGCTTACTTGTTGTCGTCGCGTCTTGTCTTGTTATTGTGCTTTATTTACATTCCGCTTTAGCGCTGCTCTTCGTCATGGTCAATGGCCGACGCATGGGGTTATATAGTAGGCAGAGCAGGCAGCGCTCAACACGATGATGATAATAATGTTGTTGATCATCATCAACACGACTATGCTGGGGTTATGATATAATCTTCAGTCGTCCGACGTCAGCGACTTTCTTGCATTCGAGCATTTCATCAGCTTTGCGGCTGCTGAAATGATGCTTCTCTCCTCGCTGAAAACGTATTTGTGTGCAGGCCCATACGCACACACACACACACACACACACACACACATGCACGCACGCACACACATATATACACTTACGCATGTGATGAGCACTTTGCAGCTGCCAACTGCAGCTAAATTAAAAACGCACCACGAGAAATGAAATGGCAGCAGTTTAGCTAACGGCCCCTCGAATGGGCGCAGCATCAGTATTTCCAGTTTCCAGTTTTGTGTTTGTCTCCGTCGAGCAAACTGAATGCAAACGACAGCAACAAACAGCAGCGGCACAGGGAGATAAGCAGCAGGAGGCGCAAGGTGGGATTTAGGGTGTAGCCCAAGCAGGTCCTTTCAAGTTGCGCGCTGTAATTTACATAACACTCACTTATGCTTAGTGGCTGACCCAAATTTTGCAGGCACTGTAGGCAGTGCAGTCAAAGGGAAAAATATGAGAGGAAGCTGGGTAAGAGAGGCCCAGGTGTAATTAACTTGGCGATGGCCCAAGCTAAGAGAGACTGAGAGGAAGCGAGGCCAGCCACAAAGGTCAGGGATTTTGTTGTTGTCAGACAGCAGGCACTGAGCACACGGTGAAAGCGAAAATATTGTAATGGATTTCTTTTACGTTTTATTTTCCACTTGAAAGGCAGCTGCCTTTGAAACAGGTTGTTTAGGCTTTACTCATTACAGACCACATTGATAATGTAAGCCAACTTAGTGGAACTGAATGCATATGTAATGTGTATACCTAGCGTGATGAAGGTGACGACATGATGTAACTACTGAAGCTGCGGTTAAAGTAAAGGTTTTAGTTGCACTCTCATAATAAATAAGTTTGTAAGAAATTAAATGAATGTGAATATCAATGTGAAACAACAAAACATTTCGAGAAATATTCACGAAATTAACAATTTAGCTTGCTCGATTTTGCCAAGGGGTAAAGGCATCTAAATATAAGATAATCTACACAATAAACTGACTAAATTCCAGACAAAAATTCGTTTAGCTTCATAAAAAGAAACTACATTGTGACATCTGTTGTTGCTTAGAATGTTTATCTATGAGATTTGAAATGACAAGTGTTTATATTTATCATTTCTGGCGACTGAGAGAAAAAACATTAGACTAAAATATATAAAAGTTGTGGGAGGTTTTGGTCCGGACCAAAGACTCGTATGGCATATTGATTGGCAACTGGTAACAAATGAAAGAGTTTATCTAAAGCAATTTGATAGCAAACGAGTATCATTAAACTTCGTCCGCCTGGGCCGTGCACCTGTTTGTAAGAGTTTTCACATATTTGCTGCAAAGTGCAAGCGATGCCACATGCAACCCGCAAACAACAATCATTAATTTCCTCCAGTTGCAATCGCAAGCGGCAAACATTTATCATCGATGCCAGCGCCCCCGCAATTTACGCAATGGAAAGTATTTTATGTGTGGGTGGCAGCCAAACAGTTTGACCCAGCCAACGACTAGGGTTGCCTAGCTAGCTGTAGTAGTTTTATTGGGTTTGCTCTCAATTACCATGGCTGCAGTTTGGGGTCGCCTTTGGGCGTGGGAGCTGGCTGATAAATGAATGCTGTTGCATAACAACATCAACATCAACATCAACAGTAACAGCAACAGCAAGAAGAACTGTAACAGTATCAACTGACTATAAATGCATATTAAAAACTTAAATTGCCGTAGAATAAAGAGAAGGACTACTTCTATGCCATGTCCTGGCTGGCAGGCGAGTGCGCTGTTGTGGTCGACAGCATCCGCCTGTAAAAGTTTTTGGAGTGTTGCGAATAACTTGCCATCTGCGCTGTCGAGCTGCCATTTGGGCAAGCCTGTCAGCATTTTGTCGATTGGCATTGTAATGGCTTTTCCGGGAGCGTGGGCAGGGCAGCTGGCCGGCAGGCAGGCAGGCAGACAGGCAGGCAGGCAGGCAACTGGCAGCAACTATTTGGAGCCTGTGACCCACATACGTCTGGGCACTTCATTGTGGTCCATTTCCAACTCCTGGCAGCCATTTTAATTGCTTTGTTTTATTGCCGCAACAAAGTGCAGCAAGCAAAGCTTCAGGCCTTCCGTTTCCCTTAATGTTAGCCAAATGAATTATAAATTCAAGTGTTCTCAAAAACTAGAAAAATGCATTTACAACGAGCACAGTTGAATGCCTTTTAAAATAAGCACTTCGGTTGGCAGGCCCTCACTTTGATTAACGTAAACATCGAAATCGCGCAAACACGAATCCCCATTTAGCGTCATGCAAATTCCAAAATAAACACGAAATCAATTTGTTGACTCTGCTTATTTGCCAGCGTCTTTTTGTGGCAGCTCTATGGCGAAATGTACTTATATGTCTGTGTATTTCTATATGCCTTATTAAGGCGACAAATACAATTCTTTATACCTCATTGCATTCCATTTGAATATGTGAGGAAAAAACTAAAGTGGATAGCATTCGCGAACCTAAGGCAATTTACTCAAAGTATATCCGGTGATATACGGCCAAGTGGCATTGTATTTCAATATTATTATTTGAATATTTCTAAGCATTGCATTGTGGCTAAGGGTTTAATCAGGAATAGAAGCCTCAATGAATAACACAAGTTAGGGGAGCGATAAGTGGAGATAGCAGCAAAAAAGGAAGCTATCAAATGAAGAAACAGACAATTGTGAAAGATACAGATAAGATAATGAAAGCCATGACAAAATATAAGTATGTATTACAAAAAAAAATATAATTATTACTTATTTCCATATTTTAAAGTCAGTTATATATCTCCGCTTATAGTGCTTTGTGCAGGGTATAGCTACAACTAACAATTATGGTAATAAATGTTGCTTTAATTTATAAGATTTGAACGCAACTGTTAATTAGCGCCAAAGCGTGCGCCCATAGCGCCCCAATAAGGCGACCGCAACGACGATGACGCCGTCGGCGACAATCCAAATGGAACCTAGTAATAAGAAGAACAAAGTTTCTCGCCACACCGCAAACTCAATACCCTCTTGTCTTGCAACTGATTTAATATATCGTTTTTTGCGATTATTCCTATGCATTGTAATAGAAATTTCAATCATATCTAATCAGTCATTTGTCTAGCTTGGTCAAGGCGAAACATATTTAATTATTATCTATATCAGTATAATATAATATATATCAGGCGGCTAAATTTGTATGCTTGATACATTTCGTGACAAAAGTGTCATACCCTATAAGAGGGTATCAAGAGCCAAATGAAGCGTAAACAAAAACAACAACGATAACAACGCAACCCAACAACGAGGACAGCAAACAAACCCAAAGTTGCATGAATGAAACTCTCTGTGTGTGTGTGTGCGTGGATGTCATGACGTGCCACGCCCCATTCCGGGCTGACCGACGGCGCCACTCAAATGTTTGCCGGAGTTTTATGAGCAGAGCCATGTGCACAGCTGCCGGATAACCAGTTGCTGGTGTTGTTGCCGCTGTTGTTGCTGTTGTTGCTGTTGTTGGTGTTGCTAAGCATATGCGACGACACTTTGGCTAATTGCTTGCGGCAACAGCACTTGTCCAAAGTCCCGGTCCGGCAAAAAGCGATTAGCTGCATATTAGATAGCCCTCAACATAGTGACACTCGTCTGCGAGAAGTGTGGCAAATCTGTAAAGTAAGTGAGCCGCGTTATATAATAATCTTTCAAATGCATAAGTGAATCATCGTTGAACGTGATAAAGTGCTGACTCCACTCAATTATTCATCACTTTTTACCTTCTTTCACTGCACCGTCATTCACTCAATTGTCTTTCTCATCCGCCACTTCAGTCATGATAATTCCCTTTTAACTTTTATTCCTTTCACATTTAGTTTTCGGTTTTCGCACTCCGCTTCCGTTCTGTGCAAACTTGGCACTGAATGTAATTACGTTCGGTTTGCCGCATTTTAGTTAATTGACAAGATTTTTGATTTCAAATTTTTGCCAGCACCTGTGCTAGCCACAGTGGGCAGCAATTAAATGCAGCGACCACCTATTTTGGTCAGACAGCCAAATTTGCAAATTTGCTGCGCCAATCGAGACCATTAAATTTGACAGAGTGCATAAAATGGATTTTGTGGTGTCTATGGTCATGTTTGCCTGGTACAATACGCCACACTATATAACGTGTTGTGCATGTGTATGTGTGTTTTGTATATGTATATGTGATTGGGTGTGTGTGTGTGTGTACGTTGGTTGTGCTAATGCTGTTTGCCAACGCATTAACAAGGGTCGCCAATTGGCATTTACGTTACGCATACGCCACGTGTGTCGCGCTCTACGTGCATCTTTATGTTAGTGCTTGTGTTCGTGTGTGTGTGTGTGTGTGTGTGTGTGTGTGTGTGTGTGTGCGCGCGTGCATATGTATGCCCATGTTTGCTTACGTTTTGCCAATTATCTTGCAGTCTCAAGCGCACTAAGTGTCAGCATAAATAATTGACTGGCCAAAGTGCTGGCTGACGAGTGTCGAGACTCGAGAGCCGAGAACCTACTGCCGTCTGTCAATCAAGATACATGCATACTGATATATATATATATAAATATATATATATATATATTTAGGTCGGTCTTTGTGGCGCATGCAAATCTTATCGAGTTGACATAGTTGCAGCCATGCCGGAAACTGCTTGTAATATTTAACACCAAACACGTTTAAACACAAAACTGCAAATCCATTCAGACGCCTGTCAAAAGAAAACCTGTAGCTGTTGGCCAAATTATTGTCTGCTGTTTAATGGACCATTGCTGGCATTGAAACCAGTACGCCAAGACTTCACAATGAATCAAAATTGTGACACACCATGGGGCGTATGTATATGTAATAATAAGAATAATAAATAAATACAAAGCGGAGCTGTAGAGCAAGTCATACAAACACACTGGCAGCTAGCGTGCAGTGATAACAACTTGTTATTGATAAGGTTCGCTTGTAGTAAGTTCATTGGCTGAATGTAGGCAGACCCAACTAGCTATCAATGGCCCTCAACACAGAAACAGTAGTCGTGTCGAGCAACACTTAGATAATGACAAACATTGCTATGCAATTCAATTAGTTTCAGCTTATGATAATTGCAAATTATTTTTTATATGGAGAAAACTGTTGTGGAGAGTTTGAAAAATATATTTTAAAAAAGTGATGTTTGAAAAGCAGTATTTTTACTATTTTATTAATTTATATTCAAAAGCAATTGTTTTTATCTAGTTCATACTTTTATAATAATAATTGTAATTTTATAATTATAATTGTAATTGTAAAAACTTTTTGGTTATGACTCAGTTAGCTACGCTTAGCTCTCTCCAATGGCCGACAATGCATCATGCAATAAACAGCAACTAATTCCCAGCTGTGTTATAATGTTGTAAGTTTATTACTCGACACATACACACACACACACACACACACACACACACACACACACA
Organism: Drosophila anceps; assembly: GCA_035045945.1. NCBI lineage: Eukaryota > Metazoa > Arthropoda > Insecta > Diptera > Drosophilidae > Drosophila > Drosophila anceps. The sequence goes on along the minus strand of JAWNON010000225.1, from coordinate 9,797,218 downwards.
CACACACACACACACACACACACATACATATATATATTTAAATTAAATTTCAGTTACCGCAAAACATTCGAACATAATTGCGTACTAATTGACTTTTCATTTGTATATATTCTTTTTCAACGTCAAACAAAAAGTAAATGCGACTTTTTGCGCAATTCACTGAATGCTTTAATAAAATTAAATGAAAAGCTTTTCGAGTCAATTAGCCAAATTGAAAATTTGCATTCGACACACAGAGAAAAAGCGCCAACAGCGGAGCCACGAGCAAAAAATATGCTCAAACGCAAACACACGGGGCAAATTGAAACTTGCAACGCTGCAAGCCGCAAAAAGCATTTAACCCACATTGCTGTAAGGCAAAAGACTTCGTTAGGAAAGCTCTGGATTTGTTATTCGCTTTGAGTTTACTTTGACTTTGGCTTTGGCTCGTGTGTAGGTTTAACTGGGGCCTAGCAACCACCGCTTGGCATGAATGCAACTCAGTGGAAAAAGAGAGACAAGAAGACAGCTGCTGCCAGCGAAGCTGCTTAAATTGCATTTTAATTTGCTGTACACTCGCATTAATTAGCAAAAGCCGTCCACAAACATTCCCAGCTCAACTAAGCACACCCCACGGCCCATGACAAATAGCAAAAAACAAAAAACAAAAAAAAAAACAAGATATGTATATATGCATGCAAAAAGAAAACATTTACAGGGCGACCGGTTTGTCCAATGTGTATCAAGTGACCAATTGGTGAGATGCCGGCACTGGTGGCCAAATGTGTGGCATTTGCATGGCTCCCGCGGCTGTCATTTGTTTTGAAATATATGAGCGGCGTTCTTTGTCGGATCTGAAACCCTACAAAGCCCAACAGTGGCACGAAAATTACCGAGAAATGCTTGAAAATATGTTCAAAATTGTATAACATGTTGGCTCCAAACTTATAGATTTGGTTTAATCGCTCAAAAATTCCCTGTACATCAGTTTGAACTGAGTTAAAATTTCAACTCTAGTGACTAAGAGTTAGCTTTTTTTTTTAACGAAAATGTTGACTATGCCTTTTTATACTATATATATTTAGAGCTTTACACGATGCTTGATTTTGGAAAATGTTAGGATCGATTTCAAATTAATCATAATAATTTCCGTAAGCTTGGTCCACTGTGCGGTGACCGTATTTTTTTGTCTCTTTTAACTTTGTGTGAAATGTGTATCAAGTGTCGGACATGACCATGCCCATGCCCATGCCCATGCCCATGCCCGTGCCCAAGCATATGGCACATTTGCGGCACTGTCACCACTGACACAATTTAAATTTGCAACACTTTCAAGTCGCGTGTCCCGCACCTCAGCTGGCTGGCAATACCGAACGCTGCATCCAAATGCAACACGTGCGTGGGCCACATAAATTGCCGTCAAAATATGCGCGACAATAAATTAAATAAAATACAATATAACACAACATATGACAGTCATTGCACTCCCGCTGCCCGCTGAACGATGCGCGTCCAATTGGTTTCCTTGGCATGTTGCAGATAATTTGCACAGCAAGTTGAGCCTTTGACAATATTGCGCTGACATCATGGATGGCCGGATGGATGAATGAGGGCGTGGTCGCATTTACATTTTAATGGAGGCCGCGTAATTTATGCACATTATTGTTATTGTTGCGTGGACTCTGGTTGTTGTTGTTGTTGTTGCTGTTACCTTATGCCTGCTCAAGGTCATTTACATGCTCATGTTAATTATCAGAGTTAAAAAGTATTAGACTAGTTGATACTCTAAATTCAATGTGAGTGTTTTAGAAATTATGAAGAGCCCAAAAAAGAAATTCACTTTTTATTTAATCCACCATAATAAACGAAAAATATGTACTTAGATAACGTGTTAGATTAATTTTAAAGTAGTTGAATCGTATAGCTCTTCCATGAGTGTAAGGAACCATTTCATCTACTTAATATGCGCACCGAGGCTGCCAATATGCATAAACTGTGCTGACTGTTAATCGATATTGACTTTGTTAGGCGCACGCAACACTCATAAAGTAGTTCTCCGGCTCACCACAGCCGACACTTGTCTGCCTGATACATGGCCTGGCCAGGAGCACAGTTGAATGCATTGGCAAATTGCTCGTGATGCGGCCAATTGCGATTGACTCGCTCATTATGCAGGCCGTGCTCCACATCCTTCGTGATGCTCATGTCCGTAATTTCTTGCATGTTGGCGCATAAGAATTGCACCGAGTTGATAAAGAAGAGCTGTTGCTGTGTATAATTGCCAACTGGTGGGCGGTCAATGGGTGGCACACGATTAAAGTAGGAGGCAAATGCCAGTCGCAGACCCACGATGTCCGACATACTCTCGGAGAGTAACAGCTGCTGGGCATTGTGGTCGGTATAGCAACTGGTAAAGTTGGCGAAATGCTGTATCAGCGCCATACCGGTTAGATTGTAGTTGCCTCGACCATCGTACACAATGTGAAATAAGTCAAAGGCATGCTGCAGTTCGTGTGCCAAAATGAAGCCCAATTGGGCATGTTGCAGCAAGTCCGAGAGGCGAGCATCGTATAGCGGCAATTGCAAATAACCGTGTGGCAGCAGCACGGCATTTTGAAAGATTTTCACTGGCGAGGAGCTGCGTGCTACTACAGCATCCTGCTGATAGTATTCATGAGGTGGCCATATGCCTGGCTGGTTGGTCAGCAGCTGCTGCTCAATCCGATTATAAAACCGTAGCAACTGCAACTTGTTGCCATAGAAATCATTGTACTGTAACTTCAAATCCTTGTAGTATGTCGTCAACTGAATCATTGTTAAGGCTGGGGGAATATTGCCTATTTTGAGGCGCAGACTGTGCAGTTCCTCCAGCACATAGGCCTGTTCCAATGCATTCAATTGTAAATAATTCTCATTCAGCAACTGTTCAAATTCCTTGATTAGCTTTTCCTGTAGTTTCTGCAGCGCCGCATCAGTTGCCACACGTCGTTCATTATAGTATTGCTTCTCGTACAGGTAGTTCATAGCCAGTGGCATGTGACCGCGCAGCTGTAGCACGCAGGCTGTGGAACGCGTTTCATTCGAGCCAGTGGGCGGCAACTCCTCGTTGAACGCGTAGAGCAGCTTGAACATGAGATAATAACAGATTGTCTCGTTGGAGCTCTGTGCAAGTATCAGCTGCAGCTGCTCCAGATAGCTGACATTGAGCGCTGATACCTGCAACAGCTGCACTGCATCCGCTACATCTGCATCCAGCGATTCTGCCAAATATTGGCGCCAATTAATTTGGGGCAGCCGTTGCTGCAGCTGTGTTAATGTCCACTCGGGCAGACTGTCCGTCGATTCCTCAGCTGCCTGGTGCGTAATGTTGCCTAGACTCCACTCCAAATGCATAAGCTTGGCAGTAAGATTTTTGGCCAGTGGCTGATCCAGTCCAAAGGCTACATACAAATCTTGTACTTCCTGTTCACCCAGCTGGGCCGCATCGGCTGGCTGTGGCGCCACTAGCAATACATAATGCGATCCATTTTCGCGTCGCACATTTACATCCTGTTTGATAAAGACGCCATTTAGGCCATAGATACGCAGCTTGGCTAGCGTGGCCAGCCAATCGAATTGGGTTTCATTGCGCCACAGTTCGCTGTGATTGCTTCTAAAAATGGGCCACTCTAGTCCCAGTTGAGGCTCCAGCAAGTGCAGCAGCTCATTTAGTGCCGGCTGCGCCAAATCACGACAGGCCACATAGTACGCCCACAGCATATCATAGATGCCACCTTGCTGGTTGTGCCTTTCTAAAGCGCTCAGTAGTTGTGTGTTGTATTTGTTATCCATATAGCCAGGCATATCCAAATAGCTGTGTGTGTCTTTGTAGTTTGCACTCCAATTACCGCAGGCGTAGCCATAGAAATCTTCGCAAGGCTCAACGCTGGCATTCACATTGCGCAATACTTGCGTCAGAAACCTGGCATCAAACTCTTGCAATTCCAAGTGGGATATGGGCAGCAGCCAAGTGCCTGATATGCCCAGCATCAGTAACAGCAGGAAATTCAATAAACGGCGACACTCCATAGCGACAGCTGCATGTCAACTGCTCTTCAAACCGTTGAAGCTGGCGTGGCGTAGCGTCTCAACCATTGCGTTTATCGCTCGGCTTTGCGCAACAGGCGATATTTCATTATCGCCTTCAATGCTTGGCACCAGTTTAGTTTTCATTTCATTAGCATGGAAGAGCTCTCCAGATATACACAACTGAATGTTTCTTGCCTCTATGCTTGTTGCTCTCTCCATTTTGCATCCTGTTGGCAATTAGTGCAAGTGACTGCCAATGATTAGAAAGCTCTTCTGAACGCTTTTATAGCCCAGTCAACTATCTGGCTTTTTACAGCAGCTTCTCAGCTTAATCCAATCAATGTCAAAGACTATGGAGTTGACAGACGTTTGGTTCCGTTTCGGTTGCCTTCTCTAATTTAATTTGAGCTCGACAAAACTCAACTTTGGAAACTTCGCTGGCTGACGTCAAGTGAAATTCATATAATATCAAAGGACAAATTTACAAAAAGGGTTTCTCGCTCTGATTCGATTGCACAGATTAAGGCTAGCAAAATGGATTGTGTGAATTATTAAAGATTAACCTTATAGTCATATATTGAGCTGGTAACGTGCTAATAGGGTAAGGTTTAGTCGAGTAGAAGATTTTGTTGTTGTCTTGGTTGCTGCTGTTGCATTTATTGAGTATGGCCTGTGGCGTGTGTTGCTCTTAAGCGTCGTTGCTCATTTGGGTGTTGTTAATATTCATTAGCATTCACACACACACACACACACATATATATTTGGTTTATCCACTTAAACACCTGATGCGGGTGATGGTGTACCATTAGCATCATCCATCACGAAAGCTGTTTTGGCTTTGATTAGCGCATCGCGATAAATGGCAAGCAAAAAAAAGGCTCCAACGATGATCATCAATGAAATTTTCATTTTCATTTAGCTAAGTGGGTCACCTCGATGGCAACAATCGATTTTTGGCCATTTGATAAATTAATGAAAAAGTCTTGTAAATGTCAGAGAGCCGAAACGAAACAATTTCAGGCATCTATCCATTTTCCGGCTACTGCAGCCAATGTAAATGTCATCCCGGCTCAATTAACAAAAGCAGTTAAAGCATTTAGAGTTATAAAGAAGCTGAATTACTTATAAAACACAAAAGGCACTAAGGAAAATTGAATTCTAATTTAATTATAATTTAAACCTACTAAATGTGTGTTGAAGTTTATTGGGTTAGTTATTTAACTGTAATTGGCCAAGCTTTAATTATGTATTTGATTCAAATGCATTTGGCCAACAGCCAACAAAACTAAATCAAATGCCGCCACAAATCAAAACTGTTTTCACTGAATTAAACACAAATTGCAAAAAACCAAAAATAGAAACTGTGAAATGCAATTAATTTGAAATAATAGCAGCATTTAGCAAGCCGATTAACAATGAGCATATTGTTGAAATTATTATTTGAGATTTGTTTGATAGAGTTTTAAAACTGACCTTTATAACAAAGAGAATTTAAAGTACTTTGCTTATGAGTTCAAATATCGCCCCAATATGCGACTATTAGTTCAACTATCAGTTCATGAATTTAATCAATTACCTATTTTCAATTAATTATTTTCATATTTATGCATATACATATATGTATATAATAAATATATAATAAATTATATAAATAAATATATAATAAATATATAATATATAATTAATATTGATTAAAAACAATCTCAAACTGCAACTCATCTTCTTTTCTGTTTCTATATCTCTTCTAGTTATGTGTACGTTTCAAAAGGCATTCTCATTACTCACATATTGGGCTAAATGAAAATGAAATAGTCTTTGGTCTATATGAAACTCTTTAGGTAAGTGCTTATGTTATATACATACATGTATATAAAGTATATATATATATATATATATATATATAAAGTAGATATGTCTCGACTATGCATTCCGAAGGACAGTTTGATTCACCTTTTATTTAAATTCTTAAAAATCCAAAGCACAGCTGTTGATTACACAAGCATGAACATTGGCTCTTAATATTTATTTCTTTTGAAACAAATTTACAAATTTTACAAATAGAAAAGCTGCCATTCTGAATAATTCAAACCTGCGTGTGGCCACAGCAACATGACTTCTGACAACCTTACGAATTTTATAAATGGAAATTGTATAAATAAACAAAATTGTTTTGCAATTGAAATTGATTTTTTGAAGCTGTTCAAACTCTTTAGCGACGTTGAAGGCAATGATTACTTTGCAAATGAATCCATGTGCATAACTCGGATATTTTCTCTCAATCATCATTCATCATTGCACATTGACAAATGCGACTGGTACGCTTATTTTGTCTCAACTGCTACTGCATGCAGTTTTTGTTTTCCTGATGAGCAGCTTACAAATCAGTCAGATATCGACTTTTCATTTATTGTCATATTCCATGCCTGCTAATCAATAGCTCTTTGCCAGCTAGGTATGTAGTTTTCAATAGAGCCATCTAAATAAACTGTAAGCCTTGCACTTGAATGCTGCCAGCCCTTGTGCAATTCACTTAATGTCAACTTGAATCCGGTTTTATTCTGGAATTGCACTGGGGCCAAGGTAAATCTGGTCGACGGACGTCGAGCAAACGGAATTGTTGCAATTTAGCGACAATAAGCTGACCCAAAAGCTTACGCACGCCCCATCACGCCCATTTTGTTTGCAATTTGCCATTTTGCGTTCTGTTTGCCATGGCACGTGTCACAGCGAGAGCTAAAGCTAACCTGGTGCTTGGGGTAGCAAAGGCAAACAAAGCTGTGGCTAAATCAATGCCAAAATGAGTAACATTTGTAGCTGCACACTTGGCAGCGTATCCTGCTACACAGTGCTGGAGGAGCAGCCACCGTGAGTGTAATCAGTTTCAACATTAATTAAGCCCGAGGCGAAGAAGGTAGCTTGACGGAGTCATGCGAACGTGCGCTTGCATTTTCCAGGACATAGCTGAAGTGACCGGTAAAGGCGAGAAAGGAGAAGGCAGTGACATGCATTACTTAATTTGTATTCACTGGCAGAATGGAACCTTTTAGTAAAGCTCTTGCATATACGAGTCGGTTCCAACAAAAGTTGTCAATTCAATTAGATTACGAGCAATGGAAAGAAAAGAAAGTAAAATGCCAAACTGAGTGTCCTTTCGACAGTTGAATGCCATTCAGAAGTTATGCGCTGAATTAAATATTGTGCTCAAGCTCCTTACAATGTCCTCAGTGTACTCATCAATAAATGAAGTCATGGAGGACGAGCTGTTAAATGTCAGGCAAATGTCAAGTTAACTTGGGAACATCGGAGCCATCTCCGTCGTATGCTTCTGCTTTCTGTCAGTTTGTTAATTTGATTAAATGTAACTCAGCAAACAGATAATATAACTCATATATTTACTACCCAACTACATCGTCTTCACATGCCGCAATACATGTCACAGACATTTATTCGGCGAGGGTGGATCAAGCGCTGTTGAAATCCATATACGTGGAAGGAATTTTATAGTTTTTCCAGTTTGTTTTTCTTTTTTTGCATAAAAATTCTAAGTAACAATTGAAATTCTAAAAGAAATTCTCAAGAGTTATTAACTGTATTTTGAAATACCAAAGAATTTACGACTTTTTGTTTGTTTTTGATAAAGTAAATTGAGGAATTCGTGAAGCGCATCTCGGTCACAATTATTGAAAGACCAACAACAAGGCGGGCAGAAAATATGCCAAGCCCCATTGAGGAAACGGAAATGCCAAAAGGTCCATGAAGTGCGTGTTTCTGCACATGTCACAACGAAATAAAGTCACGTGGGGGTGGTGCGAATGTCTGGTGGTGGTGCACTGCGTGTGCTGGAGGAGCCTTGTTTGTCAAAACGATGTCAATATGCAGACAACAACAACGACAACAGGGCGGCAGCGAGCACGAGCCAGTTGACAACAGCGAAAGGGAGGGCAAGAGAGAAGGAAAGAGATAAAAACTGAGTATGATAAAGGGAGAAAGAGGAGCACAAAAAAAAGAACAAGAAAAAGACAAGAGACAATATCGTGCGTGCGACCATTTTGACATAGATAAAACGCAGGTCGGGTCGAGAGCCGTTACCGAAGACAATGCAACTACATGAAAACAACTCTGTAGACTCTGTAGACACAATGCTCGACTGAAAAATACCCAATTTCTAAAGAGAAATACATAAACTTAAGTTATAAACGACATTTACTCTTTACAAAAGTAGGTAGGTAAGTAGGAGGATCAGAATCGAAATTTACATATTACCCAAAATATGTCTATAAAAAATATAATTTATCTAGTTGTAATAATATCCAGGTAGCTGGTTCTGCTTCAAATTATATGTTTTATATTTGACTGTAAACTATCTTAAAGATAACACATACTTTGACTAACTATTCATAATACAAATGTATTCGTGCCTAAGCCGATAAATATTTCTATTACTGAGATGATATCATGCACCTGTCAAAGTTTATGTATGTGAAATTGTTTTTTGCCCTTTTGCCAAATTTATTATTTTCACCAAATACATGTTGGTAAAACACCTGCTAACTGAATATAACTCGAATAAACTTTTTACAGCTGTAACATTGTTAAATCGTGCAGGTAGATGAGACAAGGCAGAGGCTTTTAGGGCCTTTGAATGCTTTTCAACGTAAAGGGTATTTAACTGCAGTTGAACTAATTCCAGTGCATTCACAGCTCGAATAACAATGGGGCGTTTACAGTTTATCTTTCAGCACTCAACTTTACAAATGTGCAGAGTAAATAAAAAAATATGCGAAAAGTTTGCCCCATTGCAAAGCAATGTTGATGAGCTTTTAAGGACGGAGGCAACAGGAATTTGCTCGCATACAAATGTTATGCACTTTTTTGGGTGTGTCCTTTGGCCGCCAACTGAAAGGATGACAAACAGCACACTGTTGTTGTACGAATGTGCTCAATGATTTATGAATATGTGCTCACATTTCAGGCGGTCATGAAACATTAAGGTTTAATTAAGCGTTCGTCAAATGCCCCTAGGGACAACTGGGCACATCCTGAAAAGCTCCTGACATCCTGTTTTGTTAGCCCTGCGGCTCGCACGTTGCAACATCGCATTGCATCGTATTGTCCCCGTTTAGATGAGCCCGCATTGAATTCACTTCCGCTGCAGCCACAGCAACCACCGCAAACCAAACGCTAAACACAATGCCAGCTCTGGTCACGTAGCAGCCAAGGACAACAAACGAACGGGCAGCTCACAAATGTGGGAGTACTGGGTCCGCGTCCGGCGCCACCACACCCTTATAGTATTCCAAAAATTAAGCGCATTTAATACTCGAGCGACATTCGTTTTGATTACGTCTCTGGGACTATTTTCTTTTTTTATAAAACTAACTGCGCCTGCAGCAACAGCAGCAGCTAGAAAATCAATGTGAAACTTTTCCTCTATGTCCTTTAGCTACTGCTCCTGCTGCTGTTGCTTCTGCTGCTGCTGTTGCTCTTGCTGCTGCTACTGTTGAGCAATGTAGCTCTAAGCTACATTTTTCAACAAGTTTTTGCAAGCCCAGCGTTTTTCCATACCCTGTACTCATAAAGGGCTTTTATTATATTGTTACATTTGAATTTCTATTTCTTTAATTTGTGTCCTGAATAAAAAACAGTGAATTAAGTAATGTAAATTCACATAATTATAGATCTAATAACATATGTTATCATTAACAGTGTAAGCATTTTAGCCAGCCAGCCCAGGGTACTATGTGTGTCTTCTATTCAAAACTTGTTACATCTAGTATTTGCTGATATATCGGTCCCTGAAAGGATACAAGGGAAATATTGTAAATATTCAATTGGAGCGAAAATGCAAGCCCTTAATCGGCTTTCGGTAGGTGAAAGCAACTCATGCAAACTATAAAAATAAAATTTTAGAAATATCACTTTTTTCAGTCTGGGTTGTAAATGATACGTGTCTAAAATAACAATGGACTAAACAGTGGGAAATCTTTATTAAATCACTAATCTGAGCTTACATAAGCTAAAAACGTTTTAATTCTAGCTGAAACTGTTATAGTTATAATATGTAAATACATATATTAGTTGATATAAGAAAGGGAGAAATAATGAGTAGAGAGAGAAAGAGATCTATCTAAAGACGCTTTAGAACTATATTCTGTTTGCCGAAAGCCATTTCTGTTTTGGTTTCTAGTTTCCTTGATATAGAGCATATGAAAGCCCACAAACTGCTGTGCATAGCTATTTCATCTGCTACCTGTATATATTTGTTGTGCTAGTAAACAATTTGTAGCAATATTTGATTCGATATTTGCTCGCACAATCGCTGCGCTGATTGAGCGCAAGGATGCTGCCTGCAGCAAAAGCAGTCATACACAGATACACATTGATTGCACACCCACGTTGTCAGCGTTTCAGCTGTATTGTGTAACATGCTTCGCATTTGCAATGCATGGAATATATTATTTTTTTTTTTAAAAGCGAACAACAACAAATTTAAGTCAAAATATATGAATACGTGCGAAAGGAATAATGATTAAGTTAAATGTAAATGCAAATTAACAGAGCATTTCCTGTCAGGCGTCCTGAAAGTGTTAACGCACACGCAGACAGGCGTTAATAATATATTATACAATATGCATATTACTGTTGTAGCTGCAACATATCAATTATGCCCGGTGCATGTTGCAGCTGCCTTTGGCTGGCAAACGTCAAAGTTTTGTTTCTTTGCTAACTTTTTCATATATATTATGCTTTTCTGTTTAATATTAATGTGACACGCAGCAAGGAGCTGGAAAATTGAAATATTCCCACGCTCCCGTGGCCCAGGTTCGGGCAGCTGCTGTCTGTCTGTCTGTTTGAGATACAGATACAGATACAATTGCAAACACAGATATAGATACAGTTGTGGCGCAATGTGCGCCGCTTGCGAGGCGTGCAATTATTATTATTTTTTTATTCATATGAGTGTGCGCTCGGTCTGTTTACATTCCTGGCATACTTATATTTGGCGTCAGAAATTCTTCTTTTGGTTTCATTTATTTTACGCAATTAATTAAAATTGTTTCGTCTTTGTTAAAGCACTTCAGTTGTTTACTTTTCATTTTGGCAGCCTGTCGATGATATTTTTACAACGTGCGCATATAATTCACAGAATACTTTTATGATTTCGTCAGGCAAGAGCAATATACATATTTTTGCTGGGAAATATACGTAAGAATTGTAATGATCTTTTCATTTATTTATGTGTAACTAACAAAAATATTTAATGCTAAAGGTTTATTTATAAAAAATGATGACTAAATTCCAGGAACTGTTTTTTTTTTTTTTTTTTTTTGTATAATAATAAACAAATAATAACTTATGTATGTATATGTATACATAAATAAACAAGTAAACTTTTATGCTGGTTTGTATATTTTATACCAGCGGACTCCCTGCCATTTGAAAAATAAAGTTTCCTGACTAAGTTTGTAGAAGCGCCTGCAAATGATTGAAAGGTGAAAGCGTTTCAACGTTTACCTCCATTAACTTATACAAATAAGATGCGTTTTTAGATGCCTGTCGTATGTTTAATTAACTTAATTGCACAAGTGATCCAATTAAACTTTTAACAAGGATAAAAAAGACCTATGAAACTTTGCTAAAGTTGACTTTAGAATTCCAATTAGAATGCTTTTGCAGCTGACTCGGTTCTTGTGTTCCAACTACCAGAACAATTTTTTTGACTTTTTTATATTTCCTTTACATAATTTGAGATAAATTCATTTTGAGTTAGTAAATTTATTTATTCTAAAGCTTTTATCGAATGTTGAACTGCAACAACAATAAACACAATTGAATTACCATTTTGAATAAAGAAACCAAATCAAATTCGATTTATAAATGAGAAACTGCATTGAATGCAGGATAGTTAAATGCAAATTGAAAACGCAGTGAATGAGAGTAAACTCGATTGTTTGTGATTGCTGGCACTCACAGCAACGTGGATATTAGTTCAGCTTGGCTGGGTTATCCAAAGCTTTTAAAGTTTCTCCATAAAAAGAAGATTTATAGATAGTTTTTAGTCTTTTAGTCAAGGAGTGGAGCGTCCACAGACTACATATATTTAATTCTCTATCTATCTATACTTGCGGCTTTAGCGACTTTTATGAATGGATTATTTATAAAAATGTTAAGTTACAGTCTTGCGGCCTAAACTCTGATTCATAATATATGTCAACTGTTTAAGAAATGTAAGCCACTTATTCTGCCCCTGGGTGCAAGTGACACGCATCAGTAATTACCTGAAGCTAAACGGTAACTTGAGAATCAGTCCCCACACCACTCTCTGTAAAAATTGTGGAATTAGTTTTGTGGTTGCGGACAACACGGAGAGAACTTCAACTAACCGACCTTTCATTTGAGTCTGACGAATGGTCGGCGGGATATTTGTATGTTGGGATGCGTGCGTGTGTGTGTGTGTGTGTGTATCTGTGAGTGTCGTGTCACTTGGTTAATCAAAAGATTTTACGTCTGACTTAGTTACATTATGGTAATTTATCAAACGTCGACGTTATTGTGCTTGCCACACTTTGTGGCAACTTTTCTGCTGGCAACGTCACCAGACAGTTCAAGCCGTAAATCATTTTGTGTTTTCATCGATTTTTACGACTAGAACACTGTGGTCTCAGTTTGCCTCAACGTTTCAGCCATTTTGTTGAGCAAACGTGCTGAGTTTGCTCCATTTTCCAACTGCAACTTGCACAACAAGCACCCGGCGCATCATTAGTTACATTACTCAACCCCAAACAACCCATTCCAAGCAGCCCCCAAGACACTAGCCAAGCTGTACTCGAAACGCAACGACTAAATTGAAGTTTAAAATAAAAAGTTTGTAGCATAAAGAGTGTTATTTGCGCAGCATTCAGCACGAGGATCCCAAAGCAGCACAGCCGGCGGGAAGCCTCCCAAAGCCGCCCACGCACATTGCACATAAACGGCTCAGATAAAAAGCGAGAACAAAAGGCTGTGGCCAGAGACAAGCTCTACAAAATATAATGAGAAGATTGTGCATACGAGGGTCGACTAAAGAATTTACAACATGACAGAAATCAAATCAAAAACTGTAGTTAAAGCGCATTAGAATATCTGAACACTGAAATTTCCAAATCATATTAGACTACTAAAACAAAGTTATATATGTATCTACGATTTGACGAATGCGTTCCGATTTGTGAGGGCTAAGCTCTTGTCTTCATGTACCATATCTGGGTGTACTTTAGTAACAGCCCTCTAATGGCTTTTTTACGATTATGTGTGTGCAGTTGGTTGTGTGAATGTGCGAAGAGTGCCAAAGGGTTGACAGTGTCCACAAAATCAGGTCAATTGTTAGCGGGATGCTATAAAAAGTGAAGCCATCATAAAAACGAACGGCAACAAGGTGCGATGTGAAGCAAACGAGAAGAAGCTGAGACACATAAAAGACACGTTAGTTAAATAAGAGCTAATATTGCATATCTTAAAGGCAGACTAAAAATAATCAACAAATTTAACGATAGCTTGCAAAAAAAAACGCAATATCCCAAATGAAAGCCAACATTTAAATTTTCCTTTGTTTTATTGCAGACAGCAGACTTTGTTCAAACTTAACGCAAGGATAAAGCCACTGTGTAAATACTCCAAAGCCGGTACTAGTCCGAGAGTAGACAACAGCAACAACAATGTCTAAGCACACAGACAACGATAATCTGCGCAATGACATCTACGAGAATCTGCCCTGTCAGGCCATGTATAATGAATCCGTGCGCAAAATGCAGCATCAACAACAACTGCAGCAGCAGCAGCAGCAACATCATCAGAAGTCTTCACAGGCTGGCGGGCAGCCGTTGCTGAACCATATCGGCAATAGTAATCCGAATGCCAACTCCAATTCGTTAGGCAACTTTAATTCGGGGCCGGGGAACAACAAACAGCATCACGCTGGCAGCGTTACTGGCAACATGCCCAAGGAGATGCTCTATGCGACGCCGCTGCGTAAGTCGGATCGTTACAAGAGCAGCGAACGGAGTCGACATGGTGTGGCCATGGAGGCACCATCGACTGACGCCAAGCTGTCCAATTTGCGGGACTCGAACCGATTGGCCAGTGTGCGCAATGGCAATCCTGTCCAGGTCACCGATTTGGATGCCAATGATGAGGAGGAGCAGCTGGAACGCGAAACAGATGCTAATGCATCCACCAGTGCCTTGGTCGGCGGCTCCAAATACAACAATCAACCGGCTTCGCTGGGTGCCAATAGTACGCCCAATCAGCAGCTGGAGGATCGACGCATACTTAACTTTTTGAAAGACACCACGCAGGCACACAAGAAACTGGAGATTAACGGACGAGACTGTCCCAATGCCAGCTTCTCGAATTTGGCGCGTGAAGAGCACTTTGCCAATCTGGTGCAGCAAAATTTTGCACTCGAGCTAGCGCCAACCAATGGCACTACAGGCAGTTCTGCGCCCGAGGAGGATGGCTTGGAGCTGGACAAGAAGCAGCAACAGCCAGCTCATGAAACAGCCGCCAATTTGGAGTCGCTGATGCAACGGAAACACTCGCCAGACAAGGAAGTCAATGGGCTGGCTCCACTGGAGCCCAGTAATCATCGCATTGTCAGCACTGTCTATATACACCGAGAGTGGGTGCTAAAGAAGATTGCGTTGTGCCTGGAGCAGCGGACGGCTGGCAAAAAGCCCATGCCGGCTGCTCTAGGCGCAGCTAGTGCTGGTTATGTGTCAGCGCGTGCTAAGGCGGCAGCCATATCCAGCTCCAGCTACAATGGCTGCCTGGTGCTGGGCTCCAATGGGTCCGGAAAGACCTCCATTTGTCAGGCTATCATGAAGGGCAACTCAGGCACTAAGGGCATACTCAATCGCAAGCTGCTGGCATGCTATTTGATTGAGTCGCAGAATCCCGAGTGCCACAGCCTTTCGTTGTTCATGCGGAAGATTGTGTTGCAGTTGCTCAGCCATGCATCGCTCACAAACCGAGATGATAGCCAGAAGATAATTGATGAAGGTTTTTCCTTTCTGCGTGAGGAAGCGCAACAGCAAGAATCCAAGTTGGATGAGGCAATGAATAATATTACACTCAGTGAGAATGCCGAAGAGCTGCTTATCGAGGAGCTTAAGCGCGGAGCCAGCGAATGCGACACCAAGGAGCTGGATATCTTTGAGAAACGACGCACTTCGACTACACAGAAGCCGGGCAAATCGAGCCTTACGCGACAGCAATCGGAGCCAGCGCCAGCTCAAAACCAGCTTTCGCCCGATTTGGCAGATTTGGTAGAGAGGCCCGGCAACACCGGGTACGGCACACATCCGCCTAAGCGTTATGGAAATACAGTTGTTCAAGAACGCGGCGAACAGGACAAAGACACAGGCAGCGAAAAGGAACAGAAGCTAATAATGGAACAGAAAGAGAAAGAGAAGGAGAAGGATGCTGCCAAAAGCAGTCCTGTCAAGTCCAAGTCAAAGATACCAGTGAAGCGAGGTCGTACTGGCAGCGGTGTCTCATCGCCGGCAAAGCAGGTGACCGCCACATCTACCAGTAGCAACGGTCAGGCAATACAACAGGGCGGCGGTGAAGATATAGCCGACTTAGTCAGCGAGCAGCTAAAGAGTGAGATCGAGGCAGCCATCAAGGATGACAAACAGGAGAAGCATAAGGAAGACAAGCTGGAAACGGATACAAAATTAACAGAACAGGAGCCGCAGGAGGAGCAGACTCAACCAGAAACAACAAACATAGCGCCGGAAAAGTCAGAGGAAGAGCCGCTCATTGACTTTAGTGCTAGTGCGGAGTGTGTGGTATTGCCCAAGGAGATTACACCTGCAGCAGCGAGTATACCACCCGTTCCTGGCGAGAAGCCAAGGATTAGGAATAGCACCAATACGTTGCCACCACCGCTGCCCAAGACCAAGAGCTGTCGAACTATCATTGCCGATGGCTACTACGAACTGCTGATGTCAAATCCGGAAATCCTGGAGTGCCTCAGCGTGGACAGCATCGAGAAAAATCCCGATGAATGTTTTAAGAAGGCGCTACTCTTTCCACTACTGGAGCTGACGCCACCAAAGACCGCATTGCTGCTGCTCATAGATTCCATCGATGAGAACTACATCAATGAGGGGAATCTTATATCTACGCTCAAGGGTGGGCGTGGCACTGTGACCAGTCACAAGAGTCGCAACGTGGCCGAGCTGCTCTCGAACCACATACATCTCTTCCCTAAGTGGTTGTTCCTGGTGTGCACCACCAAGAAGCAAACGAAGCAAATTACCAAAATGTTTACAGGCTTCAAGAAGATAACTCTGGATGATCTCCGCAAATCGCATGTGGTTAAGGATGTGCAGGAGTATATTATAAATCGATTAAATTCCGACTTTAAAGACAGTATCATGCTAACTAAGGAGATCATTGAATCGCTGCATCAGCTCTATATCAAGTCGAATGGCTGTATATTGTACCTGGAAAAGGTGTTGCATGGCATCAAGGACAACTTCTTCAGCTTTCGCGAGATCAAGCTTATACCCTGCACCTTGAACGGCCTCTACTTATACATCTGCCAGAAGTCCTTTAATAAGAAGCAGTACATGAAAATACGACCGCTGCTCAATGTGCTTCTCGCCTCCTCCGGCTATGTGGACAAGCTCTTCCTCTTCAATTGTTTGCGCACGCACAACTACACCATCGATGGTCACGAGTTCGAGAAGCGTCTGCAGCTCATGCGCAATATTTTGGCGTATGATGCAAATGCGCAACGCCTAAAGATTTTCCACAGCTCCTTCGCAGATTGGCTGGTGGACGTGAAGTTTGCAACTAAAAAGTTTATCTGCGATGTAAACGAGGGCCATGTCATGATCTCTATGTACTACTTACTAGTGGCGGATACACTGTGCGCTAATACGGTGCGATGCTTCGCTTATCATCTCATCAAGTCCGGTGAGTACTTGACCAGCCGGCACGTCGATCTGGATCTCATCTTGATGCTGCTTGAGTCACGCTTGAACCTGAGCGATTGCTTCTACACAAATCATTTGAACTGCTGTGCCCAATGCGAGCACGACTTTAAGAATGATGTCAACTTTTTACCCAAGACGCGATCTATGCTGGACCGTTTTCTTGCCAACGAGCTTAGTGAACCGTTTGCGCAATTCCTGTGCGATTTTTTCAAGCCCAGCCTACCTACGGATGCCAAGATGCTTAAGCTGCTCATCGAGACGGGCATCAACAATGCTGACACTCAAAACTCCTCCGAATCTTCGCTTATGTCGCCGGAACTGTCAGAGAAATCACAGAACATTGACTTTGAGCTGGCTGATCTCCTGTTGTCCAGCGAGAAGAGTTGCCTACTGGAGACTCAACGCACGATGAGTCCCTCGGAGCAGAGTGAACAGCCGCATGAGAGCCAAGATGAGAACGCTTCAAGCACGTTGCATCAGCTGTCCGATTCGCATCACATTGAGCTGCATAAGGGCAAGGCATTAATTCATATACTCGCCAATGATGGTAATCATCATCTACTGGAGCGAGCTCTCAATGCCTGCAAGAGTCCCATTGACTTGGAGATTGAGGACTATAACGGTCAGACAGCTCTCAATATAGCCTCAAGGAATGGCCATCTTGAGGTAGTCAAGTTGCTGCTTAGCTTCTCGCAACCTTGTAACGATGGTACTGGACGCATGAAGCGTGTAGATGTCAACCATGCGGACCGCGATGGCTGGACTCCATTGCGCTCCGCATCATGGGGTGGGCACAGCGAGGTGGTCAGGCTGCTCATAGCGCAACCCGCCTGCAAGATCGATTTGGCAGACAAGGAGGGACGCACTGCGTTGCGCGCTGCAGCCTGGAGCGGTCACGAGGACATCTTGAAACTGTTGATTGAGTCTGGTGCAGATGTCAATTCTGTGGATCGCCAGGGACGCACATCGCTGATTGCCGCTTCGTACATGGGCCACTATGATATTGTAGAGATCCTACTGGAGAATGGCGCCAATGTCAACCATCTGGATCTAGATGGACGGAGTGCGCTGTGTGTAGCCGCCCTGTGCGGCTCGTCGGGCTACAGCAAAGTCATCTCCACTCTGCTGGATCATGGTGCTAACACGGATCAGCTGGACAACGATGGCATGTCGCCGCTGCTGGTCAGTTCGTTTGAGGGCAATGCTGAGGTCTGTGAGCTATTGCTCGAGAATGCTGCCGACCCCGATCTAGCAGACTTCATGGGCCGTACACCACTGTGGGCCGCCTGCACGGCGGGTCATGCAACTGTAGTGCGCTTACTGCTTTTCTGGGGCTGCGGCATTGATTGCATGGACTCGGAGGGACGCACAGTGTTGAGCATTGGGGCTGCCCAAGGCAATGTGGAAACGGTGCGACAACTGCTGGATCGTGGACTAGATGAGACGCATCGCGACAACGCCGGCTGGACTCCATTGCATTATGCTGCTTTTGAAGGTTTCCACGAGGTGTGTCTGCAGCTGCTGGACTCGGGCGCCAAGATTGATGAGTGCGACAATGAGGGCAAGACGGCACTCCATTTGGCCGCACAAGAGGGACGTCTTCGCTGCGTGCAGACCCTGCTGGACATACATTCCAGTTTTGTGGATCAAAAGGCCCATGATGGCAAGACCGCTTTCCGTTTGGCCTGTCTGGAGGGTCACATGGATACGGTAGAGTTTCTGTTGAAGTTTTGCTGCGATGTCAACTCCAAAGACGCCGATTCACGCACCACTCTTTATATTTTGGCATTGGAGAACAAGCTTGATACTGTCAAATACCTGCTGGATATGACCAATGTGGATGTTAACATACCCGACAGCGAGGGACGTACTGCGCTGCATGTCGCCGCCTGGCAAGGGCATGCTGATATGGTGAAAACTTTGATCGAGGCTGGCGCTGATGTGAACTCAATGGACCTGGAAGCACGAACACCGCTTCACTCGTGCGCCTGGCAGGGCAATAATGACGTTATGAATATACTACTATACTATGGCGCCATGGCGGATCATGCCTGCAAACAGGGCGCCACAGCGCTGGGCATTTCCGCTCAGGAGGGTCATGAGAAGTGTGTCATTGCGTTGTTACAGTATGGCGCTAATCCCTACAAGTCGGATCACTGTGGACGCACGCCCATCAAGCTGGCGGCCAAGTCAAGTCGCAGCAGCATACTCAAGATCTTTGAAAGCTATACCAAAAGTAAGAACAATAGCAGGCGCAAAAGTATATTGCTTTGTTATTAAATTCCTTATCCAACTATCACTATTCCTCCATTTAGATGAAGCTAGTAATCCCAATGAAGCAAAATTCCATGCCAGTATGCTGCGCTCTCCGGACCAGCCGCCGGCGCTGCCCCTGCACCAAAACTTAGCACCGTATCCAGCACATGCCTCCGCTTCCTCGGTTTGCTCGGCAGCAACCACTGCAACGGTGCACAATGGCAGCAATTTGCAGGCTCTGAATGCCTCAAGTTCCACGCACAGCTCGAACAACTTCTATCAGAACACAATGCAATCGGATACGAGCAGCTTGCACAAGCGCAAGAGCGTCATCTCTAGTCAATCCACGGGCAGCAGCAACGATGTGAGTTAAACTTCAATTCGTCAAAAATTTGCCAATTTCTAACATTCTTTAAATCTGTTCATATTAACAGCAAGCGCCGCTCACCTTTACTCAACAATTGCAGCGGCAAAGCAAGCTCAGCTCACGTAACAATCTGATGGTCAACTCAAAGCATACTTCAAGCTCTGGCGCAGCGGCTCACAAATCTAGCATCAATGGTGGTGCAGGCGCACATCAGCGACACTCCCAGGTGCTGCCCGATCTCAACGAGCATCAGCTGGGTAAGTTGTTATTTAATTGCATAATCATTGCAACTGAATGCCTAACTCTTTCTATCACAGCAAGTAACATGACAAACGAGGCAGATCTGTATGACATGGAATGTATGTCACCTTTGTACGCCACGCCTCCGCACTCGCCCAGTAGCGAGCTGAGCTCACCAGGCCAGCTGCCAGCATTAAATGCCTTTGTGGATGATGATCGTGCTGGACCCAGTGGTGGCAGCTCGAAGCCCGGCTTGCCCGATAATCATTTTGCCCGGGATACCCATATGCGCATCATTTTGGGCAATCTCAAGGAGAATCAACCGAGCTCATCGAGGTAAGCTGTTGTACATAGCTTTACCTAAGTCCGTGCTCTAATTGTGTTTTTCTTCCCATCCAACAGCAAGAGCAAACGCAGCGGCGTCTCAAGCAATCCAGCAATGCGACTTATTCGCAGCCGCTTCGATTCGGCAGCGCAACTCATTAGGCGCACCAACAACATGCTCTCTTCCAACAGCAACCAGGGCTCGTCTAGCATTGGTGTCAAGTCGGGAACGTTTCAATGGCGCAAGGAGAGTCAAATGTAAACCCAGATGCGCCCACATAGACATACACTTGCATACTCAATTAGACAGTAGCTCGTTCTTGACTTAATTGAGTTTATACTTTATATAAAAAGTATTTGTTTTATTTTGTGATAGTTTCAATTTAGTATACACACGTATTATGTATTCTTATTTCGATAATTAAAAATACGACTAGACCTATTGCAAGATTGTAGTTTAAGGCACGCGCAAAGTATTAAGCTGTGTAGATTCATCAACGATTATAAAGTATTTCCCTACATTTTGGCATGCTATCGTAGACAACTCCTAAAAACTAGAATCTAAATTAAACATATTACATACAATTTTAATGCTCTTTGGCATGCCGAAGATTTTCTGCCCTTGCAGACGTACAAGAATATTAAAGATCTTTTTAAATTGTCCGTTTTTAATCCACAGAACAGATCCCAAATCTGTCTTTACCTATCGTCATGATTAAGACAAACAAACAGTACTAGAAGCGTACGTTACTGTCGGTTCTAATATCAATTATATATTTTCTGCAAGGGTGTTATAAAAAGGAAAAAAGTAACAATCAAATACACAAAAGTATACAACAGTTTCTTTTTATAAAAACAAATTTACTTTTACGTATTAATGAAATATGCTATGCTGAAAACAAAAAGAAAATATTTTTAGTTTAGATTTTTTTGCTCTTACGACCGGATAAATTGTGAGCGCCATACTAAATAAACCTAAACGATATTCGAAAAATGGCTGAATAATATAATTTATTTATAACTAGCATTAAAGCAATTGTGGCATATGCAACTGAGCTATGTGTCAGCATATAATAATGCTGATTATGTCAATTTTATAATCATTTTCTAAGCTTACCACCAAGTTTTCTATGTCATGTTTCTTCAAACACAAGTTGTATTTTATCGTCCCAAAAACACAAAAATGTGACCCGTTCCTGTACTTATTTAAAAAACCCACACACACACACACACACACGTACTCATATATTAATAACAGAAACCCATAAGACCTGTAGACGTAAAACACTGATATATTAACAAAGTTTCAGATGGAATATTTTCCGAAACTCTATCTCTCACTGCAAAGCAGCAAAACATACGCAGACACAGACAACTATACAACGTACTTGGCAAAATCCAAAAAAAATATATATTAACAGCGAAATGTTGATTAAACAGAAACATTATAACGTAATTTATTGTTAAATATACATAAAACTATATATATATATATAAATATACATACATATATTTATTTCACAAGACACATATTTACAAGTTAACAACAAGCAGAGTTATTCAAAGATTCAAATTAAACATTATAGATAACCGAACAACACACACAAACACATACGGAAATCGACACAAATAGCATGACGAGGGTCTAATGAAACCAAAGATAAACATTTAAATTCGGAATGAATATACATAAACATACATACACACACACACACACACACACACATAACCTATACAATATAAATGTATTTATACAAAAGTAGAGTTGTAGTTGGCAAAACGTTTGCATTGAAGTTAAATTATTATATTGACGAAATTGGATACAGGAACCTTTACAGAAATTCTGAGTGTGTTTTTAATTTAAATAACAATTTGCGCAAAACCACATGAAACGAAGCATATACATATTTAAATATAAACTATATGAAACTGAATAAAGTGTATATTCATATATAAATAATTTAAAAGCCTTCAAATATTTCACTTGGAATGTATTCATGAATAACTATTTGTTATTATCAACGAGTATCTTTGGATTGGCGACGCGAAATACATTTGGCACCATTCCAGCTAATGTGGTAAACAGTTCCTCGGATATATCGTGGGGCAGCAACAATTGCAGCGTGCTAAATGAGAAACATGAACTATTATTTGTGATCTTTTAGGTTTACAAGATTTCTATAACGCACCTTAACTCCGCACCACCCCAAGAGGCAGACTCAATCATAAATCCCTTGGCGCATTTGAATACGAGCTCTGCTCTTCGAATGCACCACGGCACGGTCATATCCTCGCTCATCTCGTGGCGGAGCAGGGCTGGAATGGTTAACGTGGTTATGTCATGACGACTTGCCGTCTTAAGAATGTTCCGCAAGCCCAGTATGACCGGATGACGCGAATTTATTTCACTGGGGCTGTTGATTGGCTCATCCGAGATCAAGTGAAATATGACGTGTGATTGTGAGAGATTCGAATGTTTCGTTATATAAAAATCGCCCGTTTTTAGCCTGGCCACATGCTGCTTAATAGGCGAGGAGGTGGCGCTACCTTCACTGCTGTTACCACTACCATTGCCATTGCCATTACTACCACTGCCACCGCCACCGCCGCTACCATTGCTAGGTGTGCTGCTCGTGTCACTGGTGTTGAGAGCGCGAATCTGTTTCTCGATCTTTTCAAGCTGCACATCCATCTGATCAAAATGAAATTCTGTTGATCGGTTAGCATTCTTAATTATGCTTTTGTTGGCCTGCGCCTGTATCGAAGGTGTCAGCACTACGACGCCACACAGTGAGCTGGAGTAGAGACCCAATGCCATGTTGAGACCATTTAAATTCTCATCCACATGCAGAGGACTGCACAGGTCCGTCACATTAGCACTAAGTATGCGAATGTTGTGCATATGCTTTAGCTGAGATCCCAAATGTATAGTAAAGCTCTCCTCCATGGATGGCTGCTGTGAGACAAACATGGACGAGCGATTGCCCAAGGGAGTGGATACCGGCGATACTTGAAACATTTGACTAACTTGACTGGTGATCCAATCACGATACTCATTTTTCTGATGGCCCATCATAGCCTCTAGCTCGGATTCATAGCGCTTCCGAACAAAATTGTGAGTTGTATATTGCTGGGCCAGTAGATTGTTAATGTCCTCCGATGTCGTAGTTATGTCTAGCTGATTGATTTGGCTGTCCATTTCCTGTTGCTGGGAGTCTTTTAACGTTTCCACTTCAGAGTCCATATGATCAGTCATGTCGGCTATGACCTTTGCATAGCCGCGTTCGCGTTTAAGAATATCCTCCAATGAAGAGGAGTGCACCAGGCGATGGAAGCTCTGCGCAAATATGTCCTCATCACTTGGACCAATGCGATCTGCGAATTGAAGCAGTTCCTCCTTATACAGACGTTCAGTATTTCGCACTATAGCCTCCAAGTCTAGCTCTTCATTAGCCGCTTGATTAATCAACTTCTCAGAGTAGTCATCATAGAATTTTTGATGCTCCCGGTCAATGAACAACTGAAGTTGTTTTTGTAAATCTGTTTGGGGGTGTCTTATAAGAATTTGCGTGTTGTTATATAAATGCATCTTACTTATATCTTCGTCTAAATATCGCATCATTGGATCCATTTGGGCTAAAAGCTGTGTAACCAATTCCTCAATGCTCTCATCACCAAAAGGAAATGTAATATCCAGCTTGGCTTCACAATCTTTACCTGCATAGTCCTTGTAGTTGTACACAAATTGGACACTACTGGTATCCATTTTCAAGTATTCTTCTACGTCACCTCAACGGCTCTGAATCACTGACTTGGTTGACACAGTGTTTGTTAAGCTTTAAGATTTTCGATTTCATTTATTTAGCATTAACACAGTTAACAGTCACTGTTAGCATAATGCAATTAGAGATGTACATACGTATCACTGTTAAATGATTCGATATTTCTTATCGTGATATCCATCACACCCATCAGACATAGGCGTTTTTATAAACATTTTTAAATTGTGCTTGCCCATTTAAAAAAAAAAAACTAATATATTTTATTTGGTATATATACCAGTTCGTGACTTGCTCACGATTTTAATTACGTCGCACATCAAGAATCGGTATGTTTAACATACGATAGTAAAATGTTAATGAACACAGTTGACAGTAAATTTACTGGTGTGTGCACACTGAAAGCGAAATAAATATGCCGGTCAACATATTCTTAATAGAAAAACCAATTACATTTCAGTTTTCAACTTTTATTGTTTATTAAAAATAAAAATATGAATTTAATAAATTATTTAGTCCAGAGGCCGGCACGGGGTTTCATCCGTTAGAGTGAATACCTAAAAATTACACTTCTGTTGAATTGTTCAACAACTTACCTAAGCCGACCGACCAATCCGAGGGTTGCCGCAAAAGTTCAGCACCGCCGATACAATTGCACGTGTCGATTGTCCATTTTGTGGCTGAGACTGTTAGCTTGGCGACCGTCATTTCAGCGCTTTGCATTACTTTTCAGCCAACTTGGAACAAAAATTATAATATACAATTTTAAATAGCATTTATATGGGTATATACCGAGTGTGCAATCCAAATGAAAATAAATATAGAAATAATAAATGATTAAATAAAGGTGCCCACCCGCAACCATTGCTATTGTATGGAAAATAATTGGCATACTGATTCTACCCGCTTACTTGCCTCTTTTAACTTACATTGGAATGCACTCTGGCACCTGCTTTGTGCTTGTTTTGCTGCTGCGCCTTGCCTTTTACCTGTCCTAAACAAATACAAGATTTAAGCTATATACGAATAAATAACAAGACTAGGCTTGAGCTAAACAACGGGTTTGATTTGGTTTTTTTTTCTTTTTTTGTTTCTTTTTTTTTTTGTCAATTTTACATAAATTCATTGCTGTATTTTATATCTTTCTTTGCTACATTTTAGTGTAAATTTTGTTAACATATTAAAAGTCCTTAATTGCGCTGACCTCTGAGAAACTGCATACAAACTGCTACAAGGTTTCGATTACAATTAATTGTTGTTCATTTTTGGTTATAACTAAACATTGGGAGATAATTTAGTTCAATGTCGTCATAGTCACTTACAAAAAACTAGCACAAGTAGCTCCTTCTTCTCGCTATGATATATATATATATATATGTATATATGTAAATATATGTTATTTAATGCTATGGCAGCACGCGGCTCTTGAAAAGATGAGCGCACGCTCTACACGATTTTAAAATTATGAGAACTTAAACCTAGAGAAAAGTATTAATACATTTTTTGTTTGTTAAATATAGATTTGTGTAGATTTTTGCACTGATTATCAGAAATTGTGGGCGGCAACCATTCAAAAACATTGGGGGTGTTCGCTTGAATGTAAAATTAAGCATTGGTTGCCGCCCTGAAGAAGTTCGTTTGTTTTTCTTTTTATTCTTTTTTGTGTTTGTATATACTAAGTTATATTACTGTTAACTGAAGGATTCTTGATAAACAAATGTGGCTACAAGGATACATAATTTATCTTTGAATTGTTTGCTTTCTTAAGCTTTACTTTTTTTATAGCTGCACAACTTTAATGTTGTGACGTTTCTTCTAGTTTACAATGATCCTTTTGCATTAATTTTAGGTTGGCTACAAAATGTTGAATATAAATATTATGCTATTTTGAATATTGAATAGGTAGGTAGGTAGGTTTGACGATTGTGAGTAGGTTAAATCAATTATCGTGTATCGTAATATCGTATTGTAACTGTGCAAATTACTCTTATTGAATCCTGGCCAGCTGCTGTGTACGTGTACTCTGCTGGATGCGTATGTGTGAGGGTCTCGCTGCTTCTGCTGCTGCTGCTGCTGCTTACTTCTCTTCTTCTCTGTATTTGTAAGTTCTGTTAAAACTCTGCTGTCGCTGCTGCTGTTGCTCTGAATAAAACGCAAACATACACATAAACACACACACACACACACACGCATTCACAGACTGAACTGATCTGTACTTGTACTGACTTTGACTGAACCAATCTCACACGACTGCACTGCACTGTTCCTGATATTTATCTTCTGTCATGCTTTTGGTATGGTTGTTCTCGGAAAACTTCTTAGGTATATGAGTTGTTGCTCATATCATAGAATTGCGTATCGTTTACTTGACTTTGACTTTTGGGCATAAACTGAGCCACTGCTAATTTACCACCTATAAAATGTCGATAAATGAGAAACGTTATTTAAATCAATTGTTGTTAAACATTCCAACATTACTTAAAAGATTTGTTTTTTTTTTCTAAATACGTTTTACAGAAATAATTACTTAAAAATATTAGTTTTCAAAAAGTTCAAGAGTTTTAAAAGAAAATGTTTTTTTCAAGCTTAGATATTTGTCTCTAAATGCTGGTTAGAAGCTACTAGGAAATGCCAATAAAATAAGATGTCTATACATAAAAATGTATATATGTATATTTAAAACACAAGAAACCTAATCAAATTGTTTGTTAAATCAAGTAAATAATACATATATATATATATATAATTATGTATTATATATACATATATAGATAGATTAATGGGTGGGTAAGTTGGTAGGTTGCTTTTCATAATTGTACTCGTTAGGTCCTTAACTAAGTTTATATCTATGCTCACCTCGTCTGGGCGCCTCAATATCTGCGGTTGTTGCCTCCACCGTTATTGAAGCCCTGATTGTTGCCACCATAATTGCCTTGATTGCCACCGCCTTAAAAAACACAAAAAAGAGCCCACACGCACTTTTAAAAAGTGTTGCAAAACTAGCCTTAGACTCTATATTTAAACTACAAACTGGACTATAATGTGGCTGCGTGTTGCAACGCATTCAACTGATGGTTATATCACAAACGTATAATACAGCATAGGCTGACGTCTTATGCATGCATATTACAGTATTTTTTGGTAATGCTAACAGCTAAACTCTATAAACGTTGCAACAATTTGGATCTCTGCTTTACTGCGTTTATCTAAGTTTCTGAACCTCAGTTTTTCAACCAAATTTGTAATGTAAATTGAGATGATGTTTTCGTATGATGCTTACCTGCTTTGTTGCCAAAGTTGCCGCCGCTCTGGTAGGGCTGCATGCGGTTGTTGCCAAAGTTGCCGCTACGCTGGGGACCACCGCTGTAGCCTTGCTGATAATTTCCAAATTCATTGCCGCCATTGCTACCCCAGTTGCCGTTACCACCGCCGCCACCAAAGTTGCCGCCATTGTTGCCCCAATTGTTATCCCAGGGTCCGTTATTGCCCCAACAATTATTACCGCCACCGTAGCCTCCGCCAAACTGGTTGTTGCCCCAATTGTCGCTATTGCCGCCACGATTACCCCAGTTTCCGTTTTGGTTACCAAAGTTGCCACCACCGCCCATATTACCGCCCATGTTTCCACCCCTATTTCCGCCGCCACCACGACCACCCTGGCCACGACCACCAGCACCACCGCCTCCCATTTCATTTTGCTTCGGCAAAGCCTTCTTCACGTCCACCATTTTGCCATTGAGCTGATGCTGTTTTTGCACTGTAAATAAACAATTTTCAAAAATATACGATAAGTTATATACTAAAAAGATTCAATTTTGGTATGAGTTAGCAGTACAAGTTCCTTATACCAAATACTTTTTGATCATTGCTGCAAAGGGGCAGCAATAACATATATAATATGGGCTGGGTTTTTAATATTACAGTCATGAAACGCCGTAAAGACACATCGAACATTGCAATACGGAGCTGGAACTGTATACTGGGATTAAACAAAAGAATACTGTAACGAGGCTGCGTGTTACGCTGAACAAGGATTTGAATACATTCGCATAACATAGCTTAGCCGACGCTTTTATTATTCTCACAGCGTTCACAAGGAAACCGCACAAGTGTAGGTCAAACTTGTCGATTTGTCAGTGCTGTGTTAGTTTCTTATAGATTGACCAATTGTAGCATATACGTTTTCATCGATTAAGCATACTCTGGGTGCCTAATCAACAACGATATAATACGTGCAATATTTCTTTTACAGTCATGAAACGCCGCATAGACACATCAAACATTGCTATGCGGAGCTGGGACTGTGGATTATTATAGAATTAATGGAATTAACTTAGTCTTGGCTAGATAAGTTCAGCAAAGTGAACAATGTGGATCAGAGTTTGAGCGTGCTGCTGTCTTCCTCTCATTTAATATATAGTTTTATGCTTATTAATATATTATCTAACAATTTGAAAATAGATGAACTAAGATTTTAATACATTCGCATACATAGCTTAGCCGACGCTTTTATTATTCTCACAGCATGAATTAAGGAACCGTACAAGCGTAGGTCAAACTGGTCGATTTGTCAATGATGTGTTAGTTGCTTTTAGATTGACCAATTGTAGCATATACGTTTTCATCGATTAAGCATACTCTGGGTGCCTAATCAACAACGATATAATACGTGCAATATTTCTTTTACAGTCATGAAACGCCGCATAGACACATCAAACATTGCTATGCGGAGCTGGGACTGTCCATATATTTGAATGACAAAAATTTATTAGTCTTGTACTTACACACAACTTTATCGACGGGATCGTAGTCATCGAATTCGACAAAGGCAAAACCACGTTTTTTGCCTGTCTCTTTATCCATGACAATGTTGATATCAACAATACTACCATAGTGCTGGAAATATTCACGAAGGCTCTGCTCGTCATGATCGTCCTTCAATGCACCGACAAAAAGCTTCTTCACCGTTGCGCCTGCATTTGGCGAGTCAATGTCTTGGCGTGGCACAGCACGCTTGGGTTCAACAACGCGTCCATCGATTTTATGAGGACGAGCTTTTTGGGCTTCATCTACCATGCTTGAATGCGAGTATGTAATAAAGCCAAAACCGCGTGAACGCTTCGTACGTGGATCCTTCATGACGACCACATCGACAATTTGTCCCCATTTTTCAAAATGCGCTTTTAAATTTTCATCGGTGGTACGGTAATCGAGACCTCCAATAAACAATTTACGCATATGCTCTGGCTCAGAAATCGAGTCCTAAATAAAGAAAATACAAGTTTCATATTGATTTTTTTTCCCATAAAGCCAAACATAACCTCTACCCCGCTGACGCACATGCAGAAAATTTCAAAATGGCGGTCAGCGAGCCAAGCGTATGTGTGTACCCATACACGCGCACAAGTCACACATTTTTAAAATCATTTGCGTACTTACATCATCATGCTGGCCATTTGAGTTTCCATTCTGATCATTATGGCCACCCATTTTATATATTTTTTCTCAATATATATGTATATATACTAGTAAATTCCAAAAAAGACACAGCACGAACGCTCCACTTGCTTGCGTTGAAAACTGAAAATTGAATTGTAATGCTATACTGTGTGGCCAAATTCCACAAACGTCAATATACTTTCAAAGCAGTGTTGTGTAAGGGCTTTTATTCAATAATAAGAAAAGTATGCTGTTCATATAATCTGTGGCTCCATAATAATAATATAATATTATATGCCTTCTTTAATCAAACAGGTCTGAATAAATATAATTAATATTTATATTGCTAATATATCGTTAGGTAGCCATAAACAAATACTTGCTTTAAAAAAATCATCCAACCACCGTACATATCTTAACAAGTTCACTAGTTCTTTTCTTCTTTTTTTTTTTAGTTCAATACAAAGTCAGGATGCCGAAGAAAAAAACCGGCCAGCGTAAAAAAGCTGAAAAGCAAAAGTTACGTTTAAAGGAGATTAGAGGCCGAGAGATTCCTCTAGCTGATCTGCCTTGCAATGCGCCGATGGACTGCGATAAGTGCGAGAAAAAGCAAAAGTCTCGTGCTTTTTGCTACTTCTGCCAGAGCGTGCAACGATTGCCCATTTGTGCACAATGTGGCAAAATAAAGTGCATGTTAAAGACGGGAGACTGTGTTGTCAAGCATCCCGGTGTGTATACAACTGGATTTCCTGGCATGGTTGGTGCAATTTGTGACTTCTGCGAGGCGTGGGTGTGTCACGGGCGCAAATGTCTAACCACGCACGCGTGCACCTGTCCGTTGCAGAATGCTGTGTGTTTGGAATGCGAACGTGGTGTTTGGGAGCATGGCGGACGTATCTTCAAGTGCTCGTTCTGCAATGGCTTTCTATGTGAGGACGATCAGTTTGAGCATCAGGCCTCATGCCAGGTGCTG
Source organism: Drosophila anceps (assembly GCA_035045945.1). Lineage (NCBI taxonomy): Eukaryota > Metazoa > Arthropoda > Insecta > Diptera > Drosophilidae > Drosophila > Drosophila anceps. Next base: position 9,766,810 of record JAWNON010000225.1, on the reverse strand, counting down.
GAGTCGGAGAACTACAAGTGTCAATCCTGCAATCGTCTCGGTCAATATTCATGTTTGCGCTGCAAGACTTGCTACTGCGAGGATCACGTACGTCGCAAGGGTTTCAAGTATGATAAGAACAAGGCCATCCCCTGCCCCAAGTGCAACTACGAAACATCCGTTACAAAGGATTTGAGCATGTCTACGCGCTCGCATAAATTTGGTCGTCAGCAACAGGGCATGGGCAGCGATGATGAGGAGGGGTATGGTGGCTACTATGGGAGCTATGGTGCTAGTGGCAGTGCAGGCTATTCTTATGGAGATGATGATGATGACGATGGCGATGACGACGAAAGTGAAAGCGAAGATGACGATGATGAAGAGGAGACAAGCGGCAGTGAAGCTGACGACACTGCCGAAGTTGATGATAAAAAAACTGCGAAATAATTCAAATATTTTAAATAGATACATTTCTGTACATATGTATGTATTAAATTGATGTGTGAATTACATAAAGTCTTTTGTGGCAAAATAAGCTATTTATTTAAACTCGGAGGGCCTCCACAATTTTAAATGTTGGTAAAAGATTTGTTTATTAAGCACAAAAGGTGGCTGCTATAAATAAAGACAAACATATTGCGTGTTTCACAGCACTGGCCACTGGCACGTGCGACGTCGACTTGTTTTGATTTTAAATGGAAATTTTTAGTAATCGTGCGGGATTTTGTCCGTCCTGCGGATCAATCCTGCCACCATTGCAAGTCAAAGGAAACGTATGTTGTTATAACTGTAAACAGGAGTTCTCTCCAGATGGTATGATATGGCTAGCAACTACATACATACATATATGATGTGCAGCGTCAATTTAATTCATATCTAATTTACAGTTTACATTGGGGAGACATCCGAATATACAATACACTTTAACAGCTACGATCCCAGCAAGATTTCCAAAGCAGGAATCCATAAGTCCGAAGCTGCAGAAGCAGATGGTCCCGTAGTCGAGCGAAAGTGCCCCAAATGCGGCAACGATAAAATGTCCTATGCTACATTACAGCTGCGCTCGGCGGACGAAGGTCAAACGGTGTTCTTCACGTGTCTAAAGTGCAAGTAAGTGAATTGTTATAGAGAGATGCAGCACAATGCTTATCTTCGTTTTTTACTTATTTTTAATTTTACAGATACAAAGAATCGGAGAACTCCTAAATGCATAACTTTAGCTGTTAGTCAACTAATTGTGTAAATACATATAACTTATATTAATCAAAATAACTATGTTCGACGGCCTGCAAAATAAATGTGGATGGAAACACAAGCATATTTTTAGATGGCACATATTGGTTATAGCATCAGCACTTACTTCTGTGGCTTTGAGTCGATTCTTTGGATTGTAAACGACCAAGTTTGATACCAAATCAATTTCAACAGCATGTGTGCAGCTCGGAAACAGATTGTTCCAATGTATGCCGACCGAACTGGGAAACCTGCTCGGAGCAACGATATTAATAACAGCTGATATTATAAGCAAATCCACATTTTACCTTATTTTACTGTAATCGGGCAGTGACGTCAACTCTGGCCATTCGTTCAGTCGGGGACTGCCGAGCGTGCGTATTATTATGGCCAGTTGTTCAATGTCCGTTGTGCCCGCAAAGAGCGGCACACCGCGTAGCATTTCGGCCAACACATTGCCGCATGCCCATAAGTCGACGGCAGGTCCGTACTTCTGACTACCCCAGAGAATTTCGGGTGCACGATACCAGCGGGTGGAGACCTGTGGCGAATACAGGCGCGACTCCTCGTCGGGAAAGTAGAGGTGTGCCAAGCCAAAGTCAGCAATTTTTAGGACATCCATATGACTGATCAGCAAGTTGGCGGGCTTGATGTCTCTGTGCATAATGCCCGCCTCGTGCAGATAGGACATGCCCTTAAACATCATTAGAGAATACTTTCGCACCTGCTGGCGACTCAGCGGATTCACTTCACTCTTGAGCCGACCGTACAGTGTGTCGGGCATATACTCCAGCACGAGTGAAAGACCCGTCAGGTCGGGATATATCTCAATTATATTGAGTATCTGAAAGTAATAAGTACGTATAGAACTCTGACACGACATTAGATCGTAGCTTACATATTCCGAATTGCACAATTGAAGTGTCTTAATCTCGCGCAGCGTATTCAAGGATATGTTGCCGAATTTGTTTTTCAATGCCACCTTCTTGATGGCCACCTCCACATTGCGCTGCAAGTCGATGGCCTTGAACACGCAACCGTGCACACCTTCGCCAATTTTATCCTGCATTTTATAACGACTGGGCGCATAGTCCTCCATGATTTAAGTTCGGTAATTGAGTGCAGCTTTTTACAAATTTTTCCTTTTTTTTTTTTTTTTTTCTTGATTGTTCGTTTTTTATATCTTATCGTAGTCCCTGGCAACGGCCATAACAATAAACCAAACAGTCGTTACCCTGCGAATAACGGTAACAAAACAAAAGTCCTCACGGCTAGCCACCTGTTGTCAGATTGTTTACACTGGGTTTTTCAGTTTGTTCAGAATGCGAACTATGGCTCAAAGCGTGGACTGTCAAAGTTCGAAGCATGCGCATTTACATGTCCTTTGGCTACTGTCAGCTCAACTGTCAAATTGCAAGGATACACAATTTTTCGGACCTTCGCAACTTCCAACGCAACGAAAACTGCTTAAAATAAAAAAAATAAAACTATTCGAATATGTCTTTAGTTATTAAGTGAATCAGTAAAAAAGCTGGTAGGTGCTGTTTCCTTTTTTAAACAATAGATTTAAAGTTAATGCGTTGAATTGGCGTGACAAAAACTGTTAAAGAAGTCTGGTGTGTGTGTGTGTGAGTGTATGTGCCCTTAAAATACACCAATGTAAAAGTTTCAATGCAAAAATTATTGTTATTATTAGAAGTCAAAAGACGACAATTATTTTGTCCTTAACATTGGGTCTTGCATAATTTAATGACGGCAATTTGCGATAATTTGCATCAGGGACTTGTTATTGCACATGAATCTACCTTGATACAGGTATATATGTATATACATATACATATATCTATATCAAGCTACTTACTTAGGTCTGTACCTATGCCTGCACATACATACATATATATGTATATATACATACATATATATGAATTTTTCGCATTGGCACGCAGAGCCTTTCAGGCGCAGCAGCACCTTGAACCAAATTAATATTGTTATACCTGGGCTCGATTTTGAAAAAGGCAAATAGTATCCATAGTTGATAGCATTTGAAGATCTTATAAACAACAATATTTGCTAAAAAGGAGGTTATACTTAATATCTTTCTTTGAATACTTAATATCTTTATATAACATTCGTATTTACAGCTCGTTTCATAGATATGAATCCCAGAAGTATTATTTATTTGTTATCAAAAATCATACTCCCTACTTGGGAACTCACATCTTAGCATATCTAAACCAATTACAGCTCGCGCACACAGCAAGATGTCCCATCCAAATTTGATCCTTTCACTGGTGCTCTGCCTTGGTCTGTGTTTGAGTCATGTTCAATCCCGAACTGCCAAGCGTTCCGATGTTTACATAGCGGGCTTCTTTCCCTATGGCGACGGGGTTGAGAATTCGTACACAGGACGTGGAGTTATGCCCAGCGTGAAGTTGGCGCTTGGTCATGTCAATGAGCATCCGCAGATATTGACCAACTATAGGCTGCACATGTGGTGGAATGATACACAGGTGGGATGTGCTTAAATGTGTATGAAAATAGTTGCTATACAGATATATATATTGGTGTTCCTAGTGTAATGCTGCAGTGGGAGTGAAGTCCTTTTTCGACATGATGCACTCAGGTCCCAACAAGGTGATGCTCTTTGGTGCCGCCTGCACCCACGTCACAGATCCCATAGCCAAGGCCAGCAAGCACTGGCACTTGACACAGCTAAGCTATGCGGACACACATCCCATGTTCACGAAGGACGCGTTTCCGAACTTCTTTCGTGTAGTACCCTCGGAGAATGCATTTAATGCTCCACGGCTTGCTCTGCTCAAGGAGTTCAACTGGACGAGAGTGGGCACCGTGTACCAGAACGAACCACGATACTCGCTACCGCACAATCATATGGTAGCTGATCTGGACTCTATGGAGCTGGAGGTGGTGGAGACTCAAAGTTTTGTCAACGATGTGGCCGAATCCCTGAAAAAGTTGCGCGAAAAGGACGTGCGCATAATTTTGGGCAATTTTAATGAGCATTTTGCACGCAAAGCTTTTTGCGAGGCCTTCAAGTAAGTACTTTGCAAATGTTGTCTAAAATCGAATCGATTGCAGTGAAGTCTCGTTCAGATTGCAAATGTATGGACGCGCCTATCAGTGGCTGATTATGGCCACCTATACAACGGATTGGTGGAATGTGACGCTGGACAGTGAGTGCACCGACAAGGAGATAGCCACTGCCTTGGAGGGCGCGATATTGGTAGATCTGCTGCCACTGTCCACCAGCGGCGACATTACAGTTGCAGGCATTGTAAGAGAGCTTTAGATGGGCTAATCATTTGGGTATTCTTAAATCCATAATTGTTTTGCAGACGGCAGATGAGTATCTGGTTGAGTATGATCGACTACGCGGCACAGAATATTCGCGCTTCCATGGCTACACGTACGATGGCATCTGGGCAGCCGCCTTGGCAATTCAGTATGTGGCGGAAAAACGTGAGGATCTGTTGACACATTTTGACTATCGTGTCAAGGATTGGGAGAGCATATTTTTGGAAGCATTGCGTAATACTTCCTTTGAGGGCGTAACGGTACGTATGAGTCTATCGTTCAATGTTTTACTTAGAATTCATTTATATTATTCAACTAGGGTCCGGTACGCTTCTACAACAACGAACGCAAGGCCAACATTTTGATCACCCAATTTCAATTGGGACAAATGGAAAAGATCGGTGAATATCATTCACAGCAAGCGCACTTGGACATGACACTGGGCAAGCCAGTGCGTTGGGTGGGTAAAACGCCACCCAAGGATCGCACCCTAATCTACATAGAACACAGCCAGGTTAACCCCACCATATATATTGTGTCAGCCAGCGCCTCTGTCATTGGCGTAATCATAGCCACCGTTTTCCTCGCCTTTAATATCAAATATCGTAATCAACGGTAAGATCTTCAGCAGCCATATGTTCCCCTGCTTGCGTTACCAAATCTGTGTGTCCTTGCAGCTACATCAAAATGTCTAGTCCACATTTGAACAATCTGATTATTATTGGCTGCATGCTAACCTATTTGAGCATTATATTTCTGGGCCTGGATACTACTTTGAGTAGCGTGGCAGCTTTTCCCTACATATGCACGGCTCGTGCTTGGATCTTAATGGCTGGTTTTAGTTTGGCCTTCGGCGCTATGTTCTCGAAAACTTGGCGTGTGCATTCCATTTTCACCGACTTGAAGCTGAACAAGAAAGTAATCAAGGACTATCAGCTGTTTATGGTTGTTGGCGTGCTGCTGGCCATTGATATAGCGATTATAACCACCTGGCAGATAGCTGATCCATTTTATCGCGAGACCAAGCAACTAGAGCCTAAAGTGAGGAAAACAAATTTAAAAATTTTCGAATTCAATTCCAATCTATATTTTTGCAGCATCACGAGAACATTGATGATGTGCTAGTCATACCTGAGAATGAGTACTGCCAGTCGGAGCATATGACCATATTCGTTAGCATCATCTATGCCTATAAGGGCTTGCTATTGGTAACCAAATGGAGACAGATTTGTTAAATAACAATTTTATTTGAAATTCCCTACCCTCTCAGGTTTTTGGCGCCTTCCTGGCCTGGGAAACCCGGCATGTCTCCATACCAGCTCTAAACGACTCCAAACATATTGGTTTCTCCGTTTATAATGTGTTCATTACTTGTATTGCCGGCGCGGCTATCTCGCTTGTCTTATCGGATCGCAAGGATTTAGTTTTTGTCTTACTCTCGTTTTTTATCATTTTTTGTACGACAGCCACTTTGTGTTTGGTGTTCGTACCGAAAGTAAGACTGGTAGTAAGGAAGTTTTGTAGTTTTTGTAGCTGTTAAACACATAATCGTATATTACTTATATACAACAGAAGCGTACGAGTAAATACGTATTATGTTGAATGTTGTTTAATATTGTTCGTTTGATCATTTCGAATGCCATCATCAATAGAAAGGATCGCATTTCAAATGATCAGCATTTCATTTAGCGCTGCTCTTTACGCACTAAATTACTTAACTTAACTCTGCTAATGCTACATAACACTACATACTAACTTTTAAAATGCTCTATAAACTATCTTTATACTGAACTATATACATATATCAGCAATGTCATAGTCTTTAAAAAGTTCTACTCTTTAATTTAATTTAATATTAAATTAATTATTTAATTTAATTAATTTAAATTTAAATTAATTATAATTTAATATTAAATCTATTGACACTTCTGATATGCTGTCCTTTAAGTCTAGTTTCACCTGAGAACTTACTTACCTTGCTGTGTACGGTGTTCTCCGACTGTAAACTTATTTAAGCATTGGCTCATCGAATTTCAGCTCGTCGAACTTAAGCGAAATCCTCAGGGCGTTGTGGACAAGCGAGTGCGCGCTACTCTACGCCCTATGTCCAAGAATCGACGCGATTCCTCGGTCTGTGAGCTAGAGCAGCGGCTGCGCGATGTGAAGAACACCAATTGTCGCTTCCGCAAGGCTCTGATGGAGAAGGAGAACGAACTGCAGGCACTAATACGCAAACTGGGTCCAGAGGCACGCAAGTGGATTGATGGAGTCACCTGCACAGGTGCAGCTACAGACTTGGAGCCCATATTGAGTGACGATATGGCTAAGTTATCAGCACCGCCGGTGCGTCGCGAGATGCCAAGTACCACAGGTGAGTGAACACTTTGGTATCTAGACAAATTCATGCATTGTTCACTGATTGCACCTAGAAGTTACTGAGCTGACATCCGTGGACAGTATCACCTCTACACACGTTGAAATTGACAACTCCTTTGTTTCGGTGCAGTCCACAACTCTGGCACCCTCCTTGCCGCCGTAAGTTCAAATATTCTTCATCTATGTATTTTTATAACCTCTTGATTCAACAGTAAAAAGAAGAAACAGTCAATTGTGGAGCACCCTTCTGGTGCTATGATGCAGCCCATTCAACAACAGCTACAGCAACATCTTCAGAAACAGCAACAAATGCAGCAGCAGCAATTACAGCAACAGCAGCAACAACAGCAGCAGCAACAGCAGCAGCAGCAACAGCAACAACAAATACATCAGCATCATCGACATTTGGAGAAACGCAATTCGGTGTCGGCGCAGACAGATGCCAATATTGGTAGCGTAACCAGCAGCAGCTCCACTAAACGCTCTACTGGCGACTGCAGCGCAATGAGAGATCGCCGCCAGTCAACAGCATCCAGGCATTATGAAAGCGGTAGCCAAACGCCAACGGCGAAGCCAAAGTATAGCAGCACACATCGCAATTCCTCCACAAATATATCCACCTCGCAATCGGAACTGAGTAACGTTTGTCCGCACAGCAAACCCGGCACACCGGGCGTAATTAAAAGTAAAAATTTATTAACTTTTATACTCATATATGCAAATTAAAATATTATACCCATTTCCGTGCCTTAACAGCTCCCACTGCCTCGGACCATCGTCGCACCAGCATGGGCTCGGCGCTCAAGTCGAACTTCGTTGTCTCTCAGAGTGATCTATGGGACACGCACACACTCTCCCATGCCAAGCAACATTCGCGTCAGTCACAACGTACCTATGCCAGTCCACAACGTTGCTCGGAACATCATGGTCACGTGATGACCTATGAGCAAAGTACAACTTCACCCATTCAGCGCTCCGTCTCGGAAAAGAATCGTAATAAACATCGCCCCAAGCCACAAAAGGGTACAGTCTGCCAGAGTGAGACGGACAGCGAGCGGGAACGGGAGCCGACGCCTACAAGTGTGCAGCAGTGTACGCAGACGCGCAAATTTAATCGAAATGCGAACATTCAACATGCCGCGCATCATCATAGTTCACCGAACGTGGCGCCGGAGAAGCAAAGGAAGCAACGCAACAGAACCGACCATACGATCTATGGTGCTAGCTCCGAAACAGAACTTATAGAAGGAGAAACAGCCATATTACCGATATTCCGGAAGTTACTCACCGAGAAGAGTCCCAACTATCGCGGCCGTAGTGTTGTTGGACAAAGCTGCCCAAATATATCCATCAAATGCGATATCGTTGAATACTTGTAGGCAATGATGACAATGCTGCATCCAAAACACGAAGCTGGTGTGCGGCTTTTAGCCCCTAGGTCAAAATTCCTTATACTCTACACCTTATCGTAATGCGTAGAGATACACAATTTCATAAATTGCTAGCACAAATTATTATTGAGAAACATAGTTGAAAATTAAATCATAACTAATATAAGTAAAGTTAAAATTGCTGTTTCTCTCTGGAAATACGATGGGGCTGTTTTGAAAGATGAATGCATTTTGGATGAATTGTTTTACAGGTAACATTTATTAAATCACTTCAACACATTTTATAAGTTCAATGAAGGAAGTACAAGGTTTTCAGTTGTAGTTAAGTACAATACGTCAAGATTTTGTTTTACTAGCTCTCATGTTCTGTATAAACATAGAATTTGAGTTTATCAATTTGTCACCTTCTGTATCACAGTTACATGGTTATTACAAACGTGAGTGTGTTGTGCGTGTTGTGTGTCTGTGTGTTTTGAACAATTACGACTAAATAGGATAGACAACACATATGGTACATCAACGTACATTATATATAGATACTTGTTTGTAATGTATATAATTCTACCATATATGGTAATTACATATACATTCATACACACTATAATGCCGGCACCAACATAGTTGGCCCGCTTTAACAGCTAATAAAAATTCAGAGTATAAATAGTTTTGATTACGGTTAAATACGTAAGTACATAAACGATTACGCGGACGCTCTCTGCTTTTTCTTTTTCTTTTGCTTTAAGTGTTTCACTAAAAACTAATAATACCGACATCATGCAGTCGTACAGTTATGGACGTACCCAGTACTCTCCGCTAATTGCTTCAGTTTACAAAATTTTTGAGCTCACTTAGCTCAGGTGAGCGCCAAACGTTACAACAACTAAGTAAAAAAGCGCATTGCAACTGTTTGAAGTCTTTTTGGAATAGCACACTAAATAGTAATTCAAATTGCCAATTAGTTTGCGAAAATGTTTGTTCAAGCATAAGTGCAAATCATTGTGATTCTTTTATTATCGCCGTATAAATCATTATGATTCTAACGTCATAACGTTTTTTTCGTCAATTATATTAGTATATTAGCAAAGTAAAAAATGTGACAAACATTTACGCAAACTGCTTGTGTCTTTGAGTTATGCTTAATACTAACAAAGTAGTTGCACATACAAATTTATATATATTTGTGTATATATAGCTATGGTATATCAATACAGAACACTAACATGAACGCCATGTGTACACATGTATTAATACATATACATAACTGTATATATTTTCTGCTTTAGCTTAGCCAATGCATATACTTTTTAAAAATGCATATATTTGCACCCACTTTGCAAAGGCATCAAAAAGCTCGCTTCAAAATTAAGCATTCGCCCTGATACTTTGCATTAGTGCGGCGTTTGAAATGAATGCTCAAAGTCCTCAGGCAGCGAAAGCGGCGCATGCCCACTTTCTGTGCCTGAAATGGTTTTAATCTGATTGCTGGAATTCAGCGATTCAAGTTCATGGGTTTCCGAATTGGCCATTTCAACAATGGCTGAGCTGGTGGGTGTTAGCAGTTGTTCAGTGGCAATTATTCGACTCGGCTTACTATAAAAGATTACAAGCACATATTAGAAATAGCAAACACATTGGTTTATTTACACCTACCGTTCATAAAATTTGTTGGCCTTTGCAGTTCGACGCTTGCGTAGTGATGGCCAACCCAACTGCATGAAACCATACTGCGGTCCGGCTACCTTGAGCAGGCTCATCAAAAAGAAGGTGGCATAGAACCAACTGGTGAGCATGACTACAACCAAAAATACGCCAATTTGTATGTAGGGCAATATATTAGATGCCATCATAATGCCACCAGCAAAACCAGTAGTAGCTGCTGCCATAACCGTTGGCCCGATTATGCGCGACAACACAAATTGTGTGGCTGCATTGCGCTCCTTAGAGGGCGACAGGCGATAGTGTATTCCATAGTGAAGACTAAAATCCACAGCCAAGCCAATTGCAGTCGATACTGCAATGCTTTCCAATATGTTAAGCTGCCAGCCAAGTAAAATCAACACTGCCACAGTATTAAAAATGGTCAGCGAGACAGTTATGACAGCATAAATTGAAATTATTATATTAAGTGTGAAACATAGCAGGACCACAAGAGAAGCGGCCATGGCCAGTATAATAGCAGTGATCGTGTCATGCGAAAGAGTGTCTTGAACGTTAAAAAATTTAAGATCACTGATAAACCAGCCGCCGCGTAATTCTGCGGGAGCCGTGCTGAGTTGCTGCTGAAACCAATTTTCGACTGTCTCATAAAACAACTTGATGTTAGTGTACACGGTGCTGTATCCCGTGTTCGAATCGAACTCAATGATTATCGCCTTGACGAGCAGTTGGGCAGATGAAGTCTCTATGCTTAAGCTCTCGTTACTGTTGCCCTCAATGTACTCATCTGATCGACTAGGTACAGCAGCAAATTTGGGACCTGCTTTTCCGTGCTGATAAAAACTGGTTTCATATAGATTGGAAATGCATTGTGGCAAACACTGCTCAAATATGTGCGGCTCATAGGGAAACTGTGCATCGCAACAGGGTGTGCGATCCAAGGCCCTTCTATCCATTTCGTCAATGCATCTACGAATTATAAGACTTTATAAAGCACTTAAATAAGTAGAGCAAATCACTTACCTACGCTCCATATATCTAATGAAGTTCTCAATAAAACAATTTGGCAGCAAAAAACCAAAGGTGGCCTGATAAAACGGCTGCTGGCGTATGTTTTGGCAAAAGCTTCTCAGCCAAATCTGTGCCGGTTTGCTTGATATATTAAAATTATTGTCATAGTGTAAGTTGCCGTATGAATTTGGGTTCGTATAGTCGCCATCGTCCAGCGCTTTTACGCCCCAAACAAAACGCATGCTCATATTGAAGTTTTCCATTCCTTGTAGAGGCTTCTCAAACCAAAACAGATGCTTTAGCCTTGTATAAACTTCAAATGGATGATGTGACACAAATAACTGGAAATTGGGTTTTTGTGGCAACTGCAGGCCCGGATACCAGAACACAATGATGGCACTTGAAGTCCCCAGTACGGTAAAGATAAAAAGCCATAGGTATGCATAGTTCATAATGCTCTGAGTAATGCGCTCTTCGAATAATTCGCAAAATCGATTAATTGACTTTTTACAGGCGTTGAGCAATTTTTGTGATAAATGTTGCTGGCAGGACATGCGGCTAGCAAACATGCGCTCCATAATTGAGACTGAGGCCGGCAGCCAGGTGATCATGAGCAAATAGTTCGTAACTACAACAGTGCCCGCAAATATCCTAAAAAAATAACTATTTAATATGTATTTCACTATAAAGTCAACATCACTCACCCAAAGCATTTAATTGCCGTTATTGAGCTACTGTAGGAAGCATAAAACGCACCAGCAGTGGTAACCGAAGTGACAAACATGGATGCCGCCGCATGTCGCATTGTCAGCGCCATTAGATTCTCCAATGTTTCCGTATGCTCACTGTGCTCCAAAGGCGTGGGCAATGTTGATTGTGTGTTCAAGGTACTGCTCTTGCTAAAACGCTCGGCCAACACGCATTGCCAGATTTTTAAGAACAAGAACACATCATCAGCACCAATGCCAATGATAACCACAATGGCTAGCAGATTCATGTATGGAAAGAAGCTAAATTCAAAAATCACTGTGTACGCAAAGTATGCTAATCCCAACGAGAAGCAAATTGCACAACATGACATCAATGTGATAAAGGCAGAGCCTGTATATAACCAAACGCAGGCCATAACGAAGAGTCCACCCAGGGATACCAGCCAAACGTCCGTGAGTAACAGCTCGCTAAATAGCTCATTTTCCAAACCTAAATCCATAGCAGCAACTTCCACCAATTCATTGCTTAGATCCCTTTGAAAAGAGTTGGATTAGATATTATTAGTATTATTAGTCTTGGATTAGATATTATTAGTATACAACTTCATATCATATAATATTAGAAATATCTGTTATATTAAGCTCATGTTCTCAAAAAATTCATACATTAAAAATTTATCTCATCAGAACAAACTCAATGTACAAATTAAAAAATTAAATTATCATTATTACTGACACCTATAAATGAACTGATTTTATAAAATGGCTGCAAATACAGAATCAAACCTGCGTTTGCTTGAAATGAACGTGAAGAGTCTGCTGCCCACATGTTTTAAGAAAAAGACAGTCACCAAAGCAGATTTTATAAATCACATGCATGATGGGCGCATCTATAAGCCCAACAAGATATTTCGATATCAAACCGATCCGGCATTGATCTCTGGTCATTATGCGAACAATCTTAAGGTAAACAATTTACAAATGAAGACGCGCACATGGCCCTATGCCATGGACTGGCGCGAGGAGTATCGTCAATTTCTGATGCGCACCAAGTGGTGTAACGAGCATGTCTATAAACTGTTTTTTGAATGCCCGCCAGTACGCTATGACCAGATCGAGGATTTTCTAATAGATTTGCGGAGAACTGTTTATGGTTCGGATTACTCGCCGAACGATTATGCATCATTGCACAGCCAAAAAACTATAAAAGCTGATATTAATGATCCCAGATGCGATTCCAAAGACATTCTCACCACCTATGGCAATTATTTCAATCGTCTTGAAGAGCTTAACAAAGATGGCAAATTGTATCAGGGACCGCCACCCAAGGATATGACCATGGAGATATTTGCTCAAAATATGCGCAGGCTCTTCCGCAAATATAATCTAAGTACATATTTTGAGGAGATCTGCCTTCCCGCATTGGTAGCTGCTAAGGACGGCAAAATGCCTACCGGACCTATTGATCGCTACACATTGCGTAAATATTAAAATAATCTTAACGAGTTTGTTTTCAACTTACAAATGTTGCCATTCATGAAAGAGCGGAAGGATACGGTTGGAACGGGTAACGGGCACAAAAATCATTGCGTATTTCAAATAAACTGTTGTGTCCTGCAAATATTTATAGTTTGTTGATCTAAGAAATATTTAATTGTTGTAAGCCACTCACATTCGGTTTGATGAAGTTGTAGTCGCTGAGAAAGTTGAGTACATTAAATACCAAATTGTTACGAATGCATTCCTCTGGCGCATAGCAGCGATTTAATTCGTTACAATTGATGTCCAGTTTTAGTAAATGATAATATTCATAGCAGCTGAGCAGCAGTGATTGCAGTAGTGAAATATCCTCTACAGTCAGATCAAAACATGAACTCTTATTGGCTAACAGTGTGGCGTAGTTGGGCAGTGACCATGGCCGGCAGCAACTGGTTGACAGCATCTCAGACTCGCAGAATGCCTGGTAACTGGGCGCAGCACCAATTTGCTCTTGTAGTTGGCACATGGCCAGCATCCCATTTATATCAAATAATGAGTCTGTAGCATTCGGACCAATGCGCTTTACCACAAAGTGCGAGTATGCCTTGTGCGGTGACGAATCACAAAAGAAGCCCTCAATGGGCTGGCGAACTCTTGAGTTAGACCAACCGTCGTAGGGTAATGAGGCCTGCTTTAGCATACGCCACGTGCTTTTTTTAGTTTGGACGCGCTCACGATGCTCCTCCTCATCGACGAAAGTAGTATTGTGGCCATATTCAATAGGCTCGCTCTGTCTGGTTGGCTCGAGCAAGGAGGGGCTACTATCATTAGTCTCCTCGAAATCCCGAAGCACTCCACTGTCGCCCATCCACTCATCGTTTTGCGGACTTTTGGTCGCTTTTAGGCGCTTGTTGATGAGCATCATATTGTATGCTACATCGCCATGCTCGTTCTTCTTTTTCTGTTCCTTGCGACGTTTATTGTTTTTATGTTCTCGACGTTGATCTTTGTGTCGCCTGTGATTTGGATGTTGATGCCTTGGGACACCTCTTGTCTTTTCATATTGAATCTTTTGTAGCAAATCCGAAGGATTCGAGAATAAAATACCGTTGCCGTCAATCTCCTGATTCAGGTTATGCCAAGCAGTTAGTCGTTTTCCAATTTCGGTGCCTCGCGTCTCAAAACCCTGCAATACATGTTTTGGGTAAAAGTATGAGCATGCGTAGAAATTATTAATTGGGGTATGTCTGATGAGATACGAACCAATGTTGGGTCACTAAAATCTGGCAGATCGTTTAGTATGAGTGCCACTATAATGCAGGCCACGCAATAAACGGCAATTGAAACGACCACCAGATATGGTCGACGTGCCAGTACGTGATAATACCAGTTCATCTTTTCTGAGTCGAAGCACAGCATACCGAATCCAAGACAATTGAGTAAGCTCGACAATATTTACAAAATTGAAGCACTTAGAGTATTTGCATTTTGTTTACTTTAGTGTCAGCTACAGTTGCAACATGTTGAGCCTTAATTAACCTTGAGTTTGTGGCGTGATGACGGATGTCTTAAGGGTAGTCCTATTGTTGTTGTTTGTGTTATAGATACTGTCTGGACCTGCCTTGAAAAATTGCAATCTATCTGTGGGTCCAAGCAAGGTTTGGTTTGACATAATTGCAATTGGGTTTTAACATTTTCTTAAACGCTCGCGAATTAAATCTCAGACTGAAAAATTAAACTGAAATTAATAAAAGAATGCGAATGCAAAAAATGCGCAAAACACAAGCAAAATGCACTAGAGATGTAATAAACATGGATTGTCCTTTTAGAAATAGTATCGTTTCTAGTTTAATGGCATTTATCGATCTATCGATATATTTAAGCGCCTTTAAAATAATCGTTTTAACATATGTTCAAAAAGCAATGCATTTTTAAATGGTTATGTTTGTTAAACAGCTGTCCAATTATATGTTTTGTGCTTTTTATACACAGTAGTAATTTAAAAACTTCAGTGCACCACAATCGCCAGACACAGACTGAAGCTATCTACAATGATAAAATAACGTTAAGATTTAAGTCAGCATATTTGTAAACATTAATAATGTTGAGTCGTCAGAAAGCACTGTATGTTAACAAATACACAATGCAGTCAAATACACAAACAAGAAAGTTATGGTATACATACATAAATATATACTTATACTCACTTTTCTGATTGGAAGAGTATGATTAAAATTGCTTACAACAGATGCTTAATTTAGAACGATTAAAACATATTTTAAGTGCAAAAAAGAATATTTGACTCCTGGCGTAAGTAAATTTTTTAGATCAGATATTTGAAATACCTTAACTAAATAATTAAATGAACTAATTCAACTTATTCAAAAAATCGATAACACCAGTTCGATTAACCTATTGGCTCTGTCACAGCTGACTACAAAACATTGTTAAATTGAATAATAAACAAAAAAAGGAATTGCAGTCAAAATGCGCCGCCGGGTGGGTCTGGGAGCCATACAGCAACAAAAGTTGGCTGCTGAAAAATATAAGGACAAAGGAGCCGATTTGCAAGAATCTCAATTGGAGCAAATGACAAAACAATTGGAAGTGTTTCGCATTAAACTTGAGGAGTTCGCCATGAAGCACAAAGATGATATTCGAAAAAATTCGCAGTTCCGTAAACAATTTCAGGAAATGTGCGCTGCCATTGGGGTAGATCCCCTAGCCACAGGGAAAGGATTTTGGAGTGTGCTTGGTATAGGAGATTTTTATTACGAGTTAAGTGTGCAAGTTGTGGAAGTATGCCTTGCAGCCAACCACAAAACAGGTGGATTAATGGAATTGGACGAGCTACGTCGCCGTCTTATAACTGCACGCGGTCAAAGTGCGCTCCATCAGGAAATAACCAAAGAGGACATACTGATGGCCGCAAAAAAGCTGATCATTTTTGGCAATGGGTATGAGATTTGCCAGCAATAGAATCTATTCATTAAAAATTTTTCATTTATAGTTTTGTTGTGCATAAGCTAGGAAAAGGAAAATATATTGTTCAATCCATTCCGGGCGAGCTAAGCATGGAGGAGACCAACATACTTAGTGCTGCATCTAATACGGAAACAGGTTGCGTTACCCAAAATCAACTTATTAAGGACTTGGGGTGAGCTGCTTTGGGGACAACGAATTTGTAAATTTACAATTCTTTTTCTTTTTAGTTGGACCGAGTACCGTACAAAGCAAGCGCTTGAAAAGGTATTGGGCGAAGGCCTTTGTTGGATTGATAAACAATCAGAGGATGAGCCGAGCTATTGGTTTCCTAGTTTGTTTCCCGGCCGTCACGCACAAATTGTTGCATAGCTTGTACACAAATTTATTTAAAACTATATAACAAGTATGTACATATATGACTAGAAATTAAAAAATATATAAAAAAATGCATGCTAATAAAACTTTCCTATTCCGTCTCCGACAGCGCCACTCTTTAACATGTCGTTGTCGGCCTGCAGCTCACACTTTTCCTTTTGTAAGTTCTCGATAGCGGCTTGAAATTTATTCGTTAAATCATGTAAAAGTTCTTTATAGTGTGATTTCAGTTCCTTGTATAAATGCAGATAGTTCTTCATTTGAGATTCGTAATCTTTTTTGCTGTAACGGGTGAAAATTAAACAAATTATAATTTCTCAGTGTCATATCTAATTTATTAATGCTTACGATTGTAAATGATGTGTTTCATTCTTAAAGGCTGTCTGCTCCAGTTCCATTAGACGCTTGTTACAAGACTCCATTTGTATGTTCAACTTCTCGTTTTGTGTTAGAGCTTCTTTATATTTGAGATTTAAGCGATTGTTTCGAGATTCCAACACCTCTATTGCCGCCTTGTGCCCCACAGTCTCATTCTTTAGCTGCAATGTATATAAACTTAAGAAATTTTCTTTTTTTTTTTTAAGAAATTCGCCTGACCCTTTCACGTATCGACACAATAATTTTGTCCTTCTCTGCAAGCTTTGTCTTGAGTTGAGCGACTTCGTTGTCAACACGTTTGGCAGCTTCATCCATGATGCCCCCGATATTAAATGCTAAATGGCTGGCCTCTTCCTTGTATGATTCAGCACGTTTCTCCGCTTCATCCTTTTCATGGACGGCTTCCTCACTAATGGCGATCGCATTTTGAACTTTCCGCATTGCCTCGATCTCGCGTTTCTTACTTTCATCAAGCAACGTATGAGCGTGCAGCAAGGATTTCTCAAATTCCCTGATCTGTTTTTGTAGACTTGTGACTTTAGCTTGATTGTCGTCCCGTATGGCTTCACTTTGAAGGCGGTCCTTTAACTGGCCTTGCAAATGGTCGATCTGCTCACCGCAGCGTTGCTTGTGTTCGTGCAGAGCCCTAACAACTTTTGCCTGTGTACGCAATTCTTCTTGCTGTCCATTTAGCTTGGCCTCCAGCACTTTAATAGCTTTATTATACGTTTGCGCCATCTGAACCTCAAATTTAATAATATAAACAAAACAACAATATTTTAGCTGAAAGAAAACTCACCTGTTCATTACCTCCGTGAGAGAGCTGTGCGCGGCAAGTTTCCAGCTCCGCCTCCATGTTCTTGATGGTGCGCTGTGAGCATTCCTGCAATGTGTGTAAACAATGTTTCTCCTTTTTCAGCGCCTCAATCTGAGCCATGGCTTTGGTCAATGCATTGTTTGTCATAAGTAAACGCTCCTGTAGCTTCTCCGAGCTGCTGGAGCACACAACTTTCTTATACTTGCCCAGTTCGCCTGTCAATTGACGATTCTCATTCAATACGGCACTAATGAGCGTTCGCAGATCTGATTGCTCCTCGCGAAAATTTTTCAAATCCTTGTTTGTTTCCTTAATTAGTTGCTCCACGCCCAAGGCCACATCGCCGGCACCGCTGCTCGAAAAAAGTAGTGAATAAATAAAACTTGTCTGTGCCGACTGAATTTAATGTTTATAATATTTCCTACCACCTTGGAAACTCAAAGGGTGAAGCCTCCTGCGACATTCTAAACTAACCACAATATTTTTCTTACAAATTCAAAACTAAAAATTTTACATTAATTAATTGCTCTAAGCAGCTGTCTCTACTGTTACTGTTTGACAGCTCTCAATGAGCTGAAACCCTGTCGGAGTTGCCTTGGCAACGACTTGTGGCACGGTGCAAACATTAAATTGGTCAAGAGTTTTCATACAATTTGAGTAGTTGTTCTTTGAAATGCCACTCTTTAACAAAAAATTCGAATCGAAGCCGATACCAGCGCGTATGAATCGCTGTAATATTGGCTTTCCAGTTGTGAACGAGGATATTGAAGATTTTCGTAACATCTCATTGAGTTTGGGCAATAAGAAGCTGCGTTTCGCCGATGGTATTTGGATGCATTCGGCGCATAAGGCTGATGTGGATGACATGCTTCGTTTAAACAAGAAATTTCGTGCTCTAGAGGAGGAGAATAATATGTGTAATTTGAAAATAGAAGTTATGTTAGATTTGCTAGCTGAACATGCCACAGAGTTGAATGACCTGAAGCCAAAAGAGAAGTGTAAGCAGATGGAACTATTACAATGACCAAAATAACACTTTACATTTATTTTATAGAGCAATTCGAATGACTGTCCCTGTATCTATTTTAAACGATAATTGTAATGAAAAGTGAAGCAAAAACTATAAAAAGTTCAATAAACTCGTACTGCCTGATTTTAGGTTTCCTTTGGATTATTTGAATACTCAATTGGGTTCGTTATATTCGGCTGATGGGTCTCTTATCATAATGCATATGTGTATGTATTATTTAATCAAGTAGCTAAGGGTCTATCTGTATAATGCTCTAATCATTTCACATGCTCGTTGAAACTTATCAATTGGTATAGTATTATACAGAGCACCAACTGCAGCGCCGTGGTCGCCGTGTTGGCTTTGTTGACTAGCCCATTGGGAATTAATTTGGATTTGTTGGGCTAACGTTCGATGAATGGACGGGCAGGCTGGTCAAATTGCCCGCATTGTTGACGCCATTGGCAGCAATCTATAGGCGACATCGGGTTGCCGTCAAGCTGCCGCTTGGCTCCCGCTCTTCATTATGGCATTGATAAGAAGCAGGGAAAACGAGAGCCGACAGCAGACCAACAACTAGCGGGGTTGATTGTCGAATTCACTATGGCAGTCAAAATAAACAAATGACTAGGGTGCGAGCCATTATACGATCGCATAAAATTTACATGCTCTATCTATATTTATTCATTCTCTCTCTCGCGCGCGCACCCTTACTCTATTTATTTATGAATGTTTCGCTCTTTTAACTAAATTTTGGAACGAGGCAAGCGATAAAGCTTATGGACGGAGCCTAATCATTGCCTACCCATACATGATATGTACATAGCTGTGGCGATATCGGTACACTATATCGACTACTGTATATTTACGCATTTATATTGATAGGCGATAAGCGAAACTGCTTATAAAACACATTTATTTAGTTGTTACCCAGCAAATGGTAACGACGACGACGACGACAACGACAACGGCGAGCAGCGCGCTTCCGAAGGGGGTAACACTTGTTCGATTCGTGTATTACAGTAGTTTGTTGATAGCCAGCCGATCGTACGGACGCACACAATACGATCCCAAAGATCGATGTGCCTACAATACCATACGAGTGCTATTTACCTAGTGAAAAACAACAGCAATACCAATTGCTAGAAAGAAAAAAAAAACAGCAACAAAATCTATTCAAAAATAATACAAAAAAAACAAAACAAAAAAGAAAACACATGTACAATAAAATGTTTGCATGCTTTGGTTTTGGATGCGCGCCTTTTGCGAATATGGCAATGTTTTAGCAATGGGCTCCAATTGATTCCGCGATGTAGCATTAGGTAACAAAAGACGCCTATATCAGCACAAATTGTCTGCTGGCTTGGCGCATTCATCAAATATATATATATATATATATATATATATATATATATATATATATATATATATATATATATATATATATATATATATATATATATATATATATATATATATATATATATATATATATATATATATATATATATATATATATATATATATATATATATATATATTTATATATATAAAAGAAGAAAATACTGGCCATATCAGCAAGTTTCGATTTGACGTGCTTCTTGAAGTGATTAAGAACTAAGTTACCAAACAGTCGATCGTCAAAGTCCATCACGATCGTGTGCCCATTCGTTCTGGGCGCCTGTAACTGCGCATAGTTTTCATTTTGTTTTTGTTTTTTTTTTCTAAAGTGCTTTGCTTGCCATAAACAAATTGTCTATCAAGCAATAGATATTTTCTTGTATAAAACGAGCTAATAAATGATACCATATAAATCAATTGAGTGAATGCCAATCAAATTGGGGGCAACTGTGATAAATCTAATATACAAATGGATCAAGCGTCCGAGTAGCGGCTATATAAACAGACAATCAGTCGGGTTAGTCGGTTCGTTTAGACAAATCTGTTTTATTGCCATTTGGTGCATCGCATCGATTCACATACAAATTACTGTTAAAGCGTGTTTTTTATATATGCGTATATATAAATATCTTTTTGAAACATTGCATTCATATTTTTAATCAGTTTGCTGAAGCATAGAGATTTATATAATCTTTTTACTTTTTAAAACTTTTGAATTGCGGATTCTGAATTTTCTGCTAAGTTGTTTTTAAACTTTTGAAATGTTTTACATGCAAATACATATGTATTAATTTGATTTTCTGAAGTGTTTTTGGATTGTTTAATGCTATGGTTAGAGTGTTAATTGTATAGGCATTGTGAAAGTTCCTTTCTTTTTATTAAATTAATATTTCAATATTAAAGTTTGTTTTTTCGTATAACTTTCATATTTTCGTAGTATCAATTAGGGCCAACGTAGAAGCTTTTTTGGTTCAAGTGTGTTTCATCGACGCGCCCATTTAGTGGGTAGCGATTTGATAAATGGGCATTATCGCATTTATGATTTATTGTTGTGTATAAATGGGGTCTCTGCCGCTATTATATGTGAGCCAAGGATTTGAATGTGCATACATGCATACATTCATATATACCCAAGTATATGCGTGTGTGGGTGTATGGGTGGGTGTCTGTACGCGCACTATTTGTATGTGGATCACCCGAATTAAATGGCCAAGTAAATAAACAAAAGCAAAATTGTACACTCAGCGGCCGCCAGCGGCCGATAAAATGTGTGAAAAATATGTGCGAGCAACACTGAGAAATGCAACGTCTAAATAAATAAATAAATAAATAAATAAATACATATAAACCTGAGCATCATTGAATCGAACACAGAATGTTTACAATAAAACTAGAAAAGAAAATCGATCATTGCGCTGCTAATTGCAAAACTTATTATGTTTAAGTGTTTCTATAATATGTTATGATATAGAAGAATATATATATCTAAATATATACCGATTCGTGAATCTCTGACAAAGTATAGCAGCAACTTTTCTTAACTTGGATTTATAAGAAATGATTTAAATTTTTCCATATAATTTACTTTATTTTAACAAGCTTTAAATTTTATATAATTTCAGTGGATTTAATACTTTTATATAACGATAACTGAAGTGTGCAAAGCCATGTCGAAACTTTGTTAAAACAAATGCAATTGATGATGACAATAAGTACAATGAAACACCTGCGGCTGCAACGTTTTGCCGCCATCTGGTTGCTAATTGGATTATGTGGACTGTCCACGACATTTGCGTACTTTATAGACTATACAGGTGGGTGTACGAGCTTGAAAATAAATATATTGCAAACTCAGTTGTTGAAGTTCTTATGGAAGTTTTGAGCACCTTACATAACAATAGCAATTTTTTCAAACAATACTAGTTTATCAATTTTTTTTTTGGCAAGACTTTTTGATAAGATATTTTCTGCATAATTAAACGAGCAATTTATGATTTCATTCTTAACTGATTGTCTGATTGCATATTTTGACAGAGAACACAGAGCTGATACAGCAACGTGCCGGGTACGACGTTCGTCTGCAGTGCAACCTGACGGGTCTGCTGGATGAGCGCAGGCTGGCGGATATCAAGATACACTGGTACTTTAAGGTGAGCATGGTATTCATTTGCTATAGGCATATGTTAATCTAATAATATTTCATTTAGCAATGCAGTGACAACAATTGTTACCAGTTGGATTCTGGCGATGATTGGACAGCCCTGCCCTGTGAATCGACACTCTGTCGTGCCGAGCTGTGGCTGCGCAATGTAACGGAGCGTTACTCGGGCCTGTACAAGTGCAGCATCAATCCGCATGTATGGGATGCGACTCAGGCGGTGGACGTGCAACTTGTGCGCACCTATCAGCTGGATGTTAAGAGTAAGTATTTACCTCAATATAGCCAAGTCTTAGCTAATTTATGCATACTCTTTTTAGATAGTTCGCTGGCTGCACCGGAGTTCCTGGATGCCTACCCGAGCAATAAGACAGCCATTCAGGATAGTCGAGTGGTTTTTCAGTGTCGTGTGCACAGCGAGGAGCATTTGACTATCAAATGGTTTCGACGGCATGGCTACGCGGCATATGTGTCTGCCTCGGACACGTCACAGCCCACACCAGGTGCGTCAAATTTTAGTGCTCATATTGTACGCTATAATGGGCGCACCTATGAGCTGCTTTCCACATCCCCGGAGAAGCTCGTCAGTCCACAGATCTACCTCAGCAAGCTGATCCTGAACAGCGTGAGGATTAGGGATGCTGGCTACTATGCATGCGTGGCAATTAGCTATCGTGGTCACAAGATCAGGGAAGCCTATCTCGAAGTATTGTCGTCAGATGGATCTATGGAATACTGGATGGACTACACAAACAGCGACGAGCTTGTCACTGATGACACCAGCGATCCACGGGAATTCCTGCTTCTGTTTCTCATGCCGCTGGGCTTGGCACTCCTGCCGCTGAGCGTTTGGGGCGGATATATGATCTATAAGCGATGCTCCAAGCATAGCGAATGCGAACGAATAGAACAGCAATACTCCGACGAGGAGCTGGATACAGAACGCTATGTGCTCGGCGGCAGCTGACAATGTTGGCTTATACTGCATTGCGCATACACCTACAAGGTGTGCGACCAAAGACTGTGCTTACATTAAAGCTATAATATTTATAATAAAATGCGAACTATTTTCTACAAGATATGTTGCAAAAGATTTTACTTTAAACGAACAGCACGTCTAGTTGCTATTGACACAGTCGTTAGTACAAAATTTATAACTTTTTATGAAATTCAAAATTATTTCTCGCCTTTCAGTGCCAGCGAATCGTCTCTCACAGCAAATGAGCCCATTGAGCGACTTTTAAGCTGATTTAAGAACTATCTATGGTCTAATGATCTTTGAAATTTATCTGCAATTTTATTTGTTGCGGCAGAACGTGGTGCGTACCTACTTTTTGCGTTTGTGGCTCAGTGTTGTCAATCAGGACGCGCCCATAGAGACTGTCGCTATCCAGGAGCTATTGTAATTAGAAATCAGCCATATTGACCACGCCTTTGGGCAGTCTTGCGGGCGGGACAGAGTGCACGGGGCCGAGCAATACACATATATATATTATATATATATATATACATATACGAAAAGTCAACAGTAGCAGGAGTTCATTATGTCAAGGCATTGTTATTGCACTACCACCCTGGAATATTACGAGTACCTGGCGCCTGATACTCGGGAATACAGCTTCGAGTCAGAACTCTGGCCGTTGTATACGGATAGCTATAGTGCTGTCAACTATCTGTCTAATCTGCAAGACCAATTGACAATGGTTAGCGATAACAATCAGCATCGTGAGTTTATCTACGACATTGTTCAGTGTCCTCAACCACAGGCCATATTCGAATTTGGTGAGCAGGAGGAACCGGTTACCACATACCTGTTGCCCAACCCTGTTCATGAAGATCAAGCAACAAATATGGCCAAAGATAATGAATATGAGTCGAGTAATGTAGACACCGTAGCTTCGGAGCCGCAGACAACGAACAAGCAACGGAGGAAGAAAAATATCTATCGCGCCAAACAGGGCTATTTGGTGGAAGAGCCCTCCAGTGAATCTGAGGACGACCAAGAAGCCACTTCGTAAATTTTCAAGTTAATCATATTTATGGATTAATAGCAGGCTTGCCGCAACATTTTGAACAACATATCCGATCAACAATCAATTTCATTACTCCTTTCGGTTAAGTTACGGCAAAAATGATACATGTCTTAAAAGTCCTGATGCTACTCATATGTATATATATATATATATATATATATATATATATATATATATATATATATATATATATATATATATATATATATATTTATATATATATATTTTCTTCTAACGTATTCATCTAACAAGAAACAAACAATTCATATATATATATATATATTTTTTACTGTAACCATTCAGTGTTTATTCGTTTGTTTAAAGTAAGCCTGCTCAAAAAAATAAATTATAAAAACATAAATTCGATATATTCTATAAGCCCAACAAGTTTAGAAGGTGGCGGTTTCAATTTCCAACTGGGTACGATTGAAGCAAATTAAATTATTAACACATGTATGACTACGCCTTCTCTCTCTCTCTCTCTCTCTCTCTCTCTGATGCCCCCAAAATGCCTCTGCCGCTCTCAATTGCCCAAGTTGTATCTATGCTTGCTTAGTGCTATTATTCTTCGATGCTTTTGAATGTGTGTGGGAGTATCGTAGTCATAAAATTATTTCCAATTGGGTATTTTTTTTTACTACACGCTCTCTCTCTCTCCTTGGTGCTTCGGCTTGCACGTTCAGTTTCAATGGCTCTCCTGCTCTCGTGGATTTGCGTCTGTGTTCGTGGTGGCCAAGCAGTCTATCACTCTTTGCTTGCTCAGTTGCCGCGTAGTCTTCGCAGTTGTCGGATGTGCGCGTGGGGAATATCGTCGCTTTTGCGGTTAGAAGCAATAACAGTTTATACAACAAATAAACAAATACTATTTTTAGGTTGTGAAAATATCAAAGTGCTGTAGTGCAAACACCTATTTATATATATTAATAAACTGCAGCAGAACACAAGAACTATAAGGAAATTAATAGAAAATGTCGCCGTTCGACTGCAAATCACGACGTGGCACCAAAATATCAGTTATAATACTGGGCAGCGCGTTATGTATTGTAATGATGGCTTTTTTCGTTTTCGGCGACAGCAACGACGAGCAGGGCTTAAAAAAGCTACGCATGATATCAATTGTGAGCATTAGCCAAACATCCAATTAGAATGCGCATTTCAAGTACGTCATTTACATATGCAAATATGTATGTGTTTTTTGTTTGATTTCTACAGCTGTTTCGCCATGGTGCCAAGAATCCGAGCGGCTTCTATCCCAACGATCCGCATGCAGCGCACGATTGGCAGGAAGGCCTTGGTGCACTCACACAGGTAAGATATAATCACGCAAGTGAAACTCAATATTTAATGCATTTTCTGTCTACGCAGAAGGGCAGCTTGCAGTCATACAAATTGGGGCAAAATCTGCGCATGCGCTATTATCGACTGTTGCCATCGAACAGCATTTACACACAGCAGCAAGTGCATGTTCTAAGCTCCGCCGCGGAACGCTGTGTGGTGCGTCAAAGTCATACAAAATTGTCTGATGATAAGAGAACTGTGTGTCTTATCAGTTGGTAGTTATCTTTTAGATGAGCGCTCAAAGCGTGTTGGCCGGCCTGATGCCGCCGCTGGATAATAACAATGTGCTGCCAATTCCCTGGCAGCCGGTGGCCATAAACACCCTTGCCCGCAACGATGACATTGTAAGTTTCTAATCTAGAAAATCTGCATATCAACTAACTTTTCTTTTTTTTTTTTGCAGTTGCTGGCACAGAAAAAGCCCTGCATTAAATATGAGAGCATACTACAGAAGCTATACAAAAACCCGCCACCAGAGCTAGAAAAGTTGAACGAGGAAAACCAGGCGCTATATAAGCTACTCACAAAGAACACGGGCAAGGTGGTTAATAAATCATACCGAAGGTTTCTCACAGCAACTCATTTTAACTTTAACTTTGCAGAATATTTCCAATGTGCTTGATGTGGAAATGTTGTATACCACATTAAAAACGGAAGAGGAAGTCAGTCTTACCCTGCCTGATTGGACTGAGAATATATACCCGGAGGAAATGCGATCATTGGCTGAGCGCAGCTATGCTCTATTCACTGAAACACATCTCATGAAGCGTATTAAAGGCGGCGCTTTTATCACTGAAATACTCAAGAAAATGCAAAACAAACGCAAAAAGAATTTGAATCCGGATCGTAAGATATTTCTCTATGCAGCCCATGATGTTACACTTGTGAATGTTATGAACTCTATGGGAATTTTGGATCAGACGTCCAAGCTCCCAGAGTATGCCTCAGCATTGGTTTTTGAGCTGCACCACAGCAAATCTTTCGCGGACGGCGATTTCGAAGTGAAGGTAAGCATATATAAGGATATACTTCTATTGCTATTCTGACTGACTTTATTCTAATATGTTTGGTCGGCCCACAGTTGGTATACTATTTTAATAGCGAAGACAAATTTCCCAAGGAGCTCAGCATACCCAATTGTGATCCACCCTGTTCGCTGAGTCAATTCGCAGCTTCATTGGAGCCAATTTTGCTAGATAACTACGATGATACCTGTGAGAATCCCACAGTTGACTGCAAGAATTAAAATATTTGTTTTTGGTTTTCTTTTTTGTTTGTTTTACCATTGTTAGAAATGTTTTAAAATGTCGTCAGGTTTGTATGTTATTGTTGAACAATAAACATTTGTATATATTCAGAAAAAAGTTCTACGTACAAAATTAATTATTCCGACAAATTTTTTTTTAGTTAAATTCAAAATCTAGACCCCTTATCTTCAGCATAAAGAAAATAGATAGGTACCTCCTCACCATCGCTGACTCGAACCATTTCTGTATGGCTTATTAAACGAATGGCTGCAAGTCCATAGAACAGCATAGGGAGGCCTGCGACAAATACGGATTGATACACTTACATATTCTTGTTCCTGAGGGCACTCACCCAAATTTATAACTTTTAGGAAACGAAAGAATTTGTCCTCCATCGAAAGATCCTGCACCTCACGTTTGCTGCAGTGGTACTTCATGTACGGATAACAAGCCGTGCGTAATATATGGTAATTTGTGCCCGTATCGAGTGTCCAATTGAAGTGCGACATTCCACGCTGATCGTTTTTAACATCCTTAAACTTAATTCATGGTATTAAGGAATATCTATAGACATTCGCTCGTTCTCTGCTCACTTTAACAAAATATGATGTCCAAAATGGCTCATGGCATTGTTTTAAATAAGCGCTCAATACTTCTGAGGCTCGAGGCTTCAGCAAAATTCGCGTAAGTTGCATTTTTAAACAAACGCCGCAGATTTATTGCATAAATACGCAGCTTTACATATTTATAAATACAGACAGCTGTTTTAATGTGCGTACTTATCGATTCATCGATAATTACAGCAATATGTACATGCCCAGCAAATTAGGTTTACAATTTAAACATACGATAACATTTTCAGATTGTCGTTAAATTTGCCCGCATTTGTTCGGTGTTTTTCAATTTCAATTTTGCGCAATTGTCCAATACAAAACATTAAAACTGAACATTTTAATATGTTGCCAATAAAAAATGAGCGAATGTTAAAATACGAGGCGGGCTCTGAGGAGCGTATTCAAGTGAAAGCTGAACTTTCGGCAATTCTCAATAAAATCGAGCCGGTTCCAATCGTAATAGATGGCAAAGAAATTTTTAACAAATGTGAGCTAGCTCAAATAGTACCCTACAACATAGAACATTTTATTGCACGGTATGAATCCATAATATGAATCCAAAACTTCATATATTTAAATCGCCTAATTTCAACTTATATGTAGGTACTCTCACGCAAATAGAGAATTAATAGACCGGGCTATTAGCTCGGCTACTAATGCACAGCAAAAATGGGATAGAACAACGTTAAGGGAGCGCATGTCCATTTGGGAGAGAGCTGCTGATTTGATTGCGACGAAATATCGTTTTAAGATCGTGGCAGCGACTATGCTTGGCCAGGGGAAGACTCTCTGCCAGGCAGAGATGGATGTCGTTGAGCTGGTGGACTTCATGCGCATCAATCCCATTTTCCTACGCGATCTAGCCAATTACGAGCCGGTTAATGGCCAACCAGAGTCATGTCGCAACTATATGATATTACGGGGGCTTTCCGGTTTTGTAGCCGCCATTAGTCCATTTAATTATACCAGCATCGCTGGAAACTTGGCGTATACACCGGCGTTAATGGGCAATGCTGTACTCTGGAAGCCTTCAGATTCTGCGGTTTTGTCAAACTGGTATGTGTTCCAGGCCATGCGGGAGGCAGGTGTACCTGAAGGCGTTGTAAACTTCATTCCTGCTGAGCCCACGATTTTTGCCTCGGCCGTAACTTGTAGTCCTGACTTGGCGGGCATTCACTTTACCGGCACCTCTGCGGTGTTGAAGTTGCTTTGGAAGATGGTTGGACAGCGTATTGACACTTATAAGAATTATCCACGTTTGGTCGGTGATTGTGGTGGCAAAAACTTTCACTTTCTGCATCCCTCTGCAAATCCAGAGGTTGCTGTAGCCTGTACTGTGCGAGCAGCATTCGAGTATGCTGGCCAGAAATGTTCCTCGTGCTCTATGATGTACGTGCCCGAGTCGTTGTGGAAGAAGAAAATCGAGAGACCTCTGCTGAAGATTACAAAACGGCTGTTTGTTAGCGATGCAACGTACTGTGACTGCTTTTACTCGGCGCTCATTGATAAAAATGCATATCATCGCATTTTCACATATCTGAAGTATATACATAACAACGCCGAGTGTAAAATGTTAATTGGCGGAACTTGCTCCAAGGGTCGTGGCTACTATGTTGATCCCACCATTGTGCTGGTTGAAAATCTCGACGATTTTCTGTGCAAAAATGAACTATTAGGACCCATACTGTGTGTCTATGTCTATCAAGATGAGAACTTATATAGGATTATGGATAAAATTACCGAAGTGAATCATGGCCTAACAGCCTCTGTATTTGCCACAGACAATAAGTTTATCCAGAAAGCATGCGAGATATTCAAGTCCAATGTGGGCAACCTAAACATAAATGATAAGTGCACTGGCCTAATGGTGGGTCAGCAGCCATTTGGAGCTGGTCAATTGACAGGCAGCAATGAGAAGCTGGGTAGTCCACAATATCTATTACGCTGGACATCGCCGCAGGTCATAAAAGAGTCATTCGTTCCACATGTCAACGTCTACTATCCATATATGGAGATCAACGAGAATATTTTGAATATCAATAAAGTAATAACGGACGTTGATTCTGAATCTGATGATTATCTACTAAAAAACCCAGAATAAATTCTTAGTTTGAAATTGTCATAAAACTTGTATTGTTCTCATTAGCTTTTCGAAGAATTTGGGCAGATAGAAACTGTATATGGGGGCTCTTAGTTATATAGCTGATATTCTATTAAAATCACCTTGTTGTGAGTTAAATGTCTAATTTAGTTTAGAAAATTTGAAATCACCAGATGCTGAACTTATATTCGACCCACAAAATGAAATGTCTGGTTGGCATGATCAGCAGCACGAACTTGGAATAACAACTATATACCTATTGCTGCTTCTTTCGATTCCAAACTCAATCGCCGATAGCAAACTACTGTTAGGCCCGAAAAACACGGCGACTAGATGGAAACGAAACAACAAAGTTGATATACCCCACCTCTACACAGCATACAGGGTGCTATTGCAGGATGGTGTCGGCGGCGCCAATGCCAAAATAGATGTAGGTCAAATAGGTAAACGAATAGCTGTAGCAGAAGAGAATAACGAGAGTTCTATTAGCAACATTATAATACCACTCAAAGCAAATGCAATAATGAATAATACAGCGAAAGAAACTAATTTCATAAAAGATCTGAGGGAAAAGGAAAAAGATATAAGTTCCATTGATTACACCAGCACAGCGAAGGCAAAATGTGCGCGTGTTGAAAAGTTCAAGGATGTGGAAGAGGATCAGAGTGGTAAGGAGAAGTCGATAGCGGATCATCCAGCAGCTCACGGCATGGTTATTCTCAAAATGGATGGTCCCATGAACACAAAAGGGGATAAATCTAAGAGCACAGACACAGTCGAAATACCACAAATTAATATTGATGAAATGGAGAATCGTATAGCGGAACTAAATAGAGTCTATCAAAAATATGTAAATGTGTGGAAAAGGCCAACACCAGAAACAAAGGGATTTACATTACTTGGCCAGAAGAACGCTTTTCCGTCTAGAAATGTGCGTTTAAGTGCATTAAATGCACTTGTCAACGTTGTCGAGACTCTCAAGCAGTCAAATCCCGTTGATCAAATTGTTAAAGCCATAAATGATGAAATGAACCCAGAAGAAGAAAGTCTTGTAGGTTCAGTCAAATTGAATGTTAACGATTATTTAGCGCCAGCTAGCCAAAGTCGAGAGAAAAACAAAAGAATAAGCGATCGGTCCTCGAATATCTTCAAGCGCTTGGCTCCCCAAGTGGCATCTGATATGAAAACTGGAGGACTTTATGAAGAGTACAAGAAAAAACTGAATGATATATTGGAGGCACACAAGAATACCCACAAGTCCCTAAACGAAGAAAAAAGGCTACGCGCCCAAGGTAGCTCAGCCGTAAACGCTAATATGCTAACCCAATGTCATTGTGATTCAGCGAAGTCAGTAATTATAGCCGTAGATAGTAATGGACAGACAGTAACTAAAGATCAAACGCCATGTTATTGTGAGGCCACAAGACCAGCCAATTTGGCCATTGAAGGTGATACGGTAACAATCTCCAACGGGTTAATGCCCTGCTATTGTGCCGGGATGAAGAGTGGCAATTTGGCCGAAGTGTTGACAGATGGGCAACCAGGTAAGACGATTGTATATATGAAGGTCCCAGAGACATGTGGACAGCAGTCGATTAAGGAGAGCAAGCTAAACGGTGGCCTAAAGCCATATTATTTATCTAACTCTAAGCACAGGCAGATGGTCTGGAATGATGTGCCTCTGATGAGGCCCGGAAGTATACGAAAAGGTGATCCAGTTAAGCAGCATATTATGACTGCACCCAAGAGTAGAGCTAACCAGCCAGCAATCTGTGTGAAAAATAGTCAGGAGACCAGCTCATTGCGAAACAATTTGACACAGTCACCTTCATTTACCAAGAATCAAAAACTTCACCACATACTCAGAGTTTTTCAGACCAAGCATCGGGCGAAAAATGTAAGAAAAGCGCAGAAGCGTGGCTTAAACAATGTCTTTGATGGCACTCCTGCCAATTTGGCTTTTCCGGAGGTGCTCGTTCAAAAATTTGGCCAACCGCAAGAGACTGGTGGTAGACTTATTGAGAACATGGCAAAGCAGTTAAATGTATCTCCTATGGAGATGGCTCAGCGCATTGCTTCGTCTAGTGGTACGGGCAGTGGGCAATCAATTGCCACTGGAATGTATCCAGGGCATTCCCCCTTAGGTAAGTTGTTGGAAGATTGACCATGTACTTGTCTTACAAAGCTTTTTAAAAAGCAAGCCAGACCAACGGGTGCCAAGTACCAATGACGGCATCAAACCAAAAAGGCCAACAGGGACAGACGGGTGATAATATGGCGTTCATGTTGGAAAAGATCCTAAGTCGACTACAGACCATGCAAGATACCAGCTCTAATCAAGGATCAACAGACAAGCTACCTTGCTGCTTTGCCGAGCCATCTGACGGTTAGCAAAGTACTAAGGTTTGAAATGAACAAATATTTTCTTTAAATTCTATTCGTATCAGGTGCTCCCTGTGAATTAACAGGCTCCTGGGAGTCTGCTTTATTGGGAATACGTATCAACATAAGAGATGATCATAAAATCGTTGTGGCGGAGCTCAAGCCCACCTGTATGCAGCCCAAAGTTCGTCGTTCTGACACCAATCGACTTTGGCGGCAGTGTGTGAAAGTGACTTCGGCGGAAATCAAGGAACGCTTCAAGGAATCGTCATCTGCAGCCTTGAATAGACCACTTAATATAACCATCGAGGAGACGGTTCCACCACGCCAACACGAAATGATAGACAATATTACAGAGTGGATATTCACGGGTCGTTCGATCAGCACTTTAGGTGGGCCCATGTCGATTACCTGTCAGAATGTGTATACCAATTTGATAGGCACTTTTGTGGGTTTTTGTCGGAAATGTGGTTGCATTGACACCATATTTGGTAGTTGGACTTTCTGTCACCCATCACGAGATTGTCAAGATATAACAATGTCAATTTTTGAAAGACGAGATGTCTTACGTCGTTATACGTTAGACGAGGCTCGAAAGGAACGATATAAGGAACATTTATATATAAAAGCCGTAAAGCCAAAATAGAGGAGTATCAATAATCAAGCAATATAGGCCAATTGTTCCGCATATTTTATACAATTGACACTTGCATTTTGTTTTCTTTATTTTGTAGTCATTTATTTTGATATATAAAACGTTTAGTTTATTAACATTATAGCTGATTGTTTTTGTGACGATTGATAAAGGACATGGCATAACCAATAGAACGTTTTACACAGTGCTCGTCCATGTCATTTCCTGTTTTGCAGTCCCTCAGCTCGCCCACGACATAGTCCACAATTCTGCTCTTCAGCTGCTCGCTGTCGATGCGTTGCAAACGCTTCTCCACTTTGTGTATGAGTAAATAGGCTTCAGGATAATCAGCCACATCACAGGGCCACATTTCAGAGTGTCTGTGAGTCCAGCTGGGTCTGACTTCATCACTCGAAATGTAATCCTGCGACTGGCGCCAGGTACCGGCCTGGGCTAGAGCCAA
This sequence comes from Drosophila anceps, assembly GCA_035045945.1. Classification (NCBI taxonomy): domain Eukaryota; kingdom Metazoa; phylum Arthropoda; class Insecta; order Diptera; family Drosophilidae; genus Drosophila; species Drosophila anceps. The sequence continues at coordinate 9,733,725 of JAWNON010000225.1, read as the reverse complement.
TGAACACGCAAACAGTAGAATGCACGAGAGACGCATTTTGTGAAAATTAATAAAGTAATTGAACTAGTGATTTAACGTATGGACACTGTAATTTATATAGCTATCAAGCGGCGGCTATATTGCTGAATTAGCGACTTTTGGTTTTGCTGGGGCTTTGCACTTTGAATGACCGATTTTGTTTTCGCTAACACTTGCAGTTCTCTCGCTGCTGCTTTCAAAATATGGTTTACCGCGAATTTTTTTTACAATCGATAAAAAAGTTGACTATCGACCGCAAGACAGATGTTTAAATATCGTTAGCTAACACTTAGAATTAGTGAGCGTGACAACCCTGTACGAAAAGAGTCCAACTAGAAGAAGTGGGAGTTGCATTTGCTTAATTAAAAACAAACAAATATAACTACTAGGTCTGTTTCGTCCAGAAATAAAGTGCAAATGCAAGCAAAATGGGTAACCAATTGGTTGGCATTGCACCATCGCAGATCTATGCAGTGGAACACTACTTTTCAGGCCAGTTTGGCAATGAAATCATTTTCGATCTAAAGTAAGTACATATGTATATAACAGCTGGTTATTTATTATGCATAAGTGTATATGTATGTGCATATTTGTATGACGTCTTATCCACCCACAGTATGGGAAGTACTCGTTTTTTCAAAGTGGCTAAAGCTAAAACCGATGAGGGCCTGATAGTTGTCAAGGTATTTGTTAAACATGATCCAACATTACCTTTGGAGGATCATAAGGAACGCTTGGAGAGTATCAAAAAATCCCTAACTCTTGCCAATGCTGTTAACTGTTTGCCCTTCCAGCGAGTGGAGGTAAGAGCAAGATTTAATTGTTCAATCCTTATTGATAATCGTTTTTCATCCCAGCTCATTGACAAGGCAGCTTACATTATGCGGGAGTATGTTAAGCATAGTCTATACGATCGCGTTTCCACGCGACCTTTTCTTACTGTGCTGGAAAAGAAATGGATAACATTCCAAATTTTATGCGCCCTGAACCAGTGTCACAAGCAAAAAATCTGCCATGGCGATATAAAGCTCGAGAATATATTAATCACCTCTTGGAATTGGATTCTATTGTCAGACTTTGCCTCATTCAAGCCAACATATTTACCGGAAGATAATCCAGCAGATTATACCTATTTCTTTGATACGAGTAGACGTCGCACTTGTTATATAGCTCCAGAGCGTTTTGTCAAGACTCTGAATTCTGAAGACGATCCATATAATGCCAATATGTCCGTCATTCATTCGGATTCTATAATACCTGTTCCTACATCATATGCCGGCAACACGTTGCAGCCCGCAATGGATATATTTTCCGCTGGGTTAGTAAATAATTATATTTAAGGAATTTGATCTATATATGTTTGAAATTGCAGCTGTGCCTTGCTAGAGCTATGGACAGAGGGCACTGCGCCATTTGAGCTATCACAATTGCTGGCCTACAGGCAGGGCGAACGAGATCTTGTAGAGAAACATTTGGCTGGCATTGAAAATGAGCGACTGCGTAATTTACTGGCATCCATGATTGACATTAATTCAATGAATCGGAAAAGCGCAGAGGATTATTTAGATCAGGAACGTGATAAACTATTTCCGGAATACTTTTATTCATTTCTGCAGTCATATTTGCAAATGTTCTCATCAACACCAATTATGTCGCCGGATGATAAGATACAATGTTTGCACAAGGACATTGGACACTGCATAAAGGTGCTGACACACGCCCAGGACTTAAAGCCCAGTGAGGAAGATAAAGATAATATAGAGAAGAAAGACCCGGTGAAGTGTGAGCGGTTGCCGCCTGAGCAAGATGGTCTTATACTAATCATAACAGTGGTTACCTCTTGCATTAGAGGTCTCAAACAGTCTAACACGAAAATCGCTGCATTGCAGTTGTTGCAAAAGCTCTCCAAGTATACCACCTCGGAGACTATACTGGATCGTATATTACCCTACATTGTATGTGATAGACCAATTTTCAAATTCATAATTTAATGCATGTATCTATCTCTGTAGCTGAATCTGGCGCAAAAGTCGCCAGCCAAGGTGCAAGTTCAGGCAATCGAAACGTTGACTGCATGCCTGAGCATGGTCAAAGACATTCCTCGTAGCGATGCCAATGTGTTTCCTGAATACATACTGCCCTACATTGCAGAATTGGCCAGCGAATCGAGCGCTGTAATTGTGCGCGTAGCGTTTGCTCGCAATATTGCAGCATTAGCCAAAAGTGCTGTATATTTTCTGGAGGAGACACAACGAAATGCACCAAATGAAATGCCCACGCCTCGCTACGAGGCGGAGTTGAATGCATTGCACGATATTGTTCGCCAGGCGGTACTCAGTTTGCTGACGGATACGCAACCTATTGTCAAGCAGACCCTCATGGAGTCAGGCATATGTGACTTGTGTGCATTCTTTGGCAAGGAGAAGGCAAACGACGTGATACTCTCGCACATTATGACGTTCCTCAATGACGAGGACAAGAATCTGCGCGGCGCTTTCTATGACAACATTGCCGGAGTTGCCGGCTATGTAGGCTGGCAGGCATCGGATATACTGGTGCCATTGTTACAGCAAGGATTTACAGATCGCGAGGAATTTGTCATTGCAAAAGCCATACGTGCGGTGACAATTCTAATCGAGTTGGGACATATACGAAAGCCCACCGTAACTGAGATTGTTAAGGAAACTGCCTGCTATTTGTGTCATCCAAATTTGTGGGTGCGTCATGAAATTTGTGGCATGATTGCGACCACGGCACGTAATTTGAGCGCCATTGATGTGCAATGTAAGATTATGCCAGCCATTGGAAGATTCTTGAAGGCGCCGCTCATACAAGTGGATAAACCGCACATTTTGCTAGATTGTTTGTTTCCGCCCATACCCAGACAAATCTATGACAGTGTGCTGCGTTTCCAGGACGTTCAATGTTTCGTGGGTGCTCTTGAAGATCGCGCACGTTTGCGTGAAAATGCACGAAACAGCTCCCAACCACAATATGATGAAATGGGCAGACAGGTCTATGATGGAGTACAACGTTTGGAAGACATTCAATATTTTGTAGGTTCTGTTGGAGATCGCGCACGCTGGAGAGGAATGACACGTCCTGGAGCCCAGCCGCAGTTTGATGACATGGGTCAGACGCTGCTCAATGTAAGTGCTTTGGTAATTTTGGTCGGTCCTATTGAACCACTCACATTTCCAAAACACTACAGCTCTTTCGACGACTCATCTCGGAGGGATTGACGGAGACCATTGAGATGCAACTGTTGGCAATGAGACCGTTTCTAGTAGCCCTTAAGCACAAGGCACAACAAGATCTCGATGATGCCAATTCTGCCAATGGACGGATCGTGGTCAGTCGTAAGCAGGTTGGCTGCCATGAATATCCACTGGCGGAAAAGGCAACGAAATTGACACTGGATAATCGTAAGAATTGAAAGAATTCATATATAAATATTCTTGATAAGCATAACTTACCTTTAGGAACTAGCCATGATACCCATGCACCAGCGCTAGTTTCACCCGCTTCAGACGCAGGTGTAACTCCACACATAGCTGCTGGCTCTTCGGGCAGTCCTGCATCCGGCGTCATGTTACTAGGAGTTCCCGCTACAACAGTGAGCGCTGCCACTTCATTAGGCGAATATACCATGCCGGATCGTAACTATTCATTGGAACGTTCGTCGGAGTGTTGCAAAGACCTTGAGTCGCTGACTCTTAAAATCAAGCGACGGTATAATGTACTGGCACTCTCGCAACGTTGTAATTATGATAAACTGGTCACGCCGTATCCACCAAATTGGCGCCTAAGTGGCACACTGGTGGCCCATCTTCATGAGCATTCTGAGTCGGTGATTAAGCTAGCGCCGCTGCGACCAGATGGTTCGTTGTTTGCCAGTGGCAGTATTGATGGCACTGTCAGATTGTGGGATTGTAGCAAGCTAAACGGCAATCAGGGCATTAATAAATCGCGACAAGTATATTCTGCCCATACTCCTGTTTATGCATTGGCTGCTTGCGATGCTGGACAATCATTGGCTGTAGGCGGCAAAGATGGCAGTTTGCTTATAATGCGCATTGACCGCAATTCTACTAAGATGACGCTGCAGCAGGCCTTAGAACAGAAGTAGCTATTAACAATCTTTTTTATGTTGTACATTCGACCTAACTTTCTCGCTCTTTGCAGTGAATTTAACGATGGACCCGTTGTGGACATGCATGCATATGACCAGTCGGCGCAGAGCGTCATCGTCTATGCCACACTTTATGGGGGCATCGTGGCCTGGGATACTCGCATGCAGCATAGCGCCTGGCGATTGCAGAATGAGTTGCGCCATGGCGTTATCACCACCATCTGTGCAGATCCCACTGGCTCGTGGCTGGCAACGGGCACCAGTGGTGGCAAACATATCTGCTGGGACTTGCGTTTCCGACTACCCATAACTGAGATAAAGCATCCAGCTGATTCTTGGATTAGGAAAGTTGCCTGCCATCCGACTGAGCCATCATATCTGATCTCAGCATCGCAGTCCAATAATGAAGTGTCAGTATGGAATATTGAGACAAGCCAACGGCAAACAGTGCTGTGGGCAAGTCCGGCGCCCGTCTTGACCAATACCACTGAAAATGATCCAGCAACAACTTGTGGTATTTTGAGCGGTGTGGTCGACGGATCGCCGTTCATCTTGACAGGTAGTTCGGATCAGCGTATCAGGTACTGGGACATAGGCTCACCGAGGAATTCGTCTTTGAAAGTGCCGGCTGCAAATGATAATTTGGCCAATGTCTCTTTTAACTATAGGTACGTTTAGGTGGCGTCATTGATTCCCTGAAATTAATTTTGTATTGTATATACATATGTATGTATTTTAGCGCACGTCTTATCGACGGCAGCCAGGTAATTGAGGAGCAAATCATTCCCAAAAACAGCATAGGTGACTCTCAGCAGATGCGTGCTTCAATAGAGGAAAGTCCAAGATCGGGACCCGATATGCCTAAAGCAAGCCATCACGATGCCATCACTGACTTGCTCATGTGCAAGGATAAAGGACAAATCTATATAGCGTCGGCGGCGAGGGACGGTGTTATCAAGCTCTGGAAGTAGAAACTTATTTTAACTCTGTTTTATCTGTGATTAGTGTAATTAAACTATATAAATAATCAATACTTAAATATGCGCATTTTAGATTTACATGTTACAGACGTTGAGTTCAAATTATTTGCTGCAATGTGCATCATAAGATATTACGCAGTGCTGCCAGATCATTGAAAAATAAAATCGCTCCTTGTTTCCTAGCTACGTATCGAACGACTTTGGTGTACTGGCAGCGTTAAATATGTGCAAGCATAATGACAACCCTACAAACAGACGCTGCAACCAACTTCATATTTTTTGACATTTGCAGCTGGCGCTGTTTTTCGCGTTTGTATCTTTGCAAGCGCCGTTATGAACAGAGCGGCCAAGCGCCATAATTCCAAGTGAAAAGTGATATTGTGAGGCAACTACGCTTTAGTATATAAAAAGAATAAACAACAAATATTAAGTATAACTCACAATTAAAGAATTAATCATTTCAAATATCACAACGGAGTGCGCAAATAAGTCAAAGTACCAACATTTTAAATAGAAAAAAAAACAACGCACGGCAATTACATCGCGCACGCAGTCGCTGTGTAGCAGGACAAAAACAACGAAAAGAACAACAACAACAACAACAGCAGCCGCAGCAACACAACCAGCAAACATAGAATAATTTCAAAATGGCGCCAGTTAAAGGTACTACTCGAACTGCTGCAGGCAACCAGGCGACCATAAACGCACTTTTGCCCATGGCAGCCGTACGAGGAAAGGGTTTGACCCGTCGGCAGGCGAACAGTGGTATTGATCAAAATGCGGAAAATATGCAAACGCGCGCTAAGCGTAAGGCCGATCATAGCCCCATCAAGAATGATAAAATAAAGCGCTCGGCGCTGGGCAATTTGACCAACAATGTTAAGATCATGACGCTACATCCAGGCGACGAGGACACCCAACAGCAGCTGCCCAAAAAACCGACGGCACAGCAACTGCAGGCGCTTCTGGATGCAAAGAATAAAGACAATGCAAATAGTTTAGCCAAAGTCACTGCTCCAGTTCCGGCTGCTGTGCCCAACAAAATAATGACGCGCGCCTCAACCAAGTCAGAGGATACGGTGGAGAACTGCCACAGAGCGCTGGACAGATTCGAGGAGGCGTTGGCACTAAAAAGGACACGCAAGCCGCCAGTGGCACAAAAAAAACCAACAACTGTAATTGCTGAAGAAAAAATTGCCGCTGCGCACGCGCCTGTCGTCCCTAAATTGGCTGCACCACATCCGACAGCTGCCATAAAGGTGCGACGCATATCAAATGACTTTAATAAGACTGAGGAGAGCCTCTATATGTCCGCACTGGAAGACATCTCCAGTAGCGATTCCATGCGCTTGTCCGGCAATTTCGAGGCAGCGCGTCGCCTCTCTGCTAAATTGCAACTAAAGACTGAACAGCCAAAGGCCGCAGCGATGCAGCAGCAGCAGCAATCGATGCTTATGGAGGCAGTATCTGCTGCAGTGGTGAGGCCTGTGACACCCGTGCCAGAAGATGTGGAGGACTTTGATCGCAAGAATTGGGATGATCCTTTCCAGGTGTCAAATTATGCCAGGGATATTTTCAATTATTTAAAAACGCGCGAACCAGAGTTTCCCATTAACGATTATATGCCGAAACAGGTACATTTGACAACCTGGATGAGAACGCTGCTGGTCGACTGGATGGTTGAGGTGCAGGAGACATTTGAACTGAATCATGAGACTCTCTATTTGGCTGTTAAAATTGTCGATCTCTATTTGTGCCGTGTGGTTATTAATAAGGAAAAGCTGCAGCTACTGGGCGCTGCTGCCTTTTTCATTGCTTGCAAGTATGATGAACGCCAGCCGCCGCTAATTGAGGACTTTCTGTATATATGCGATGGAGCCTACAATCACGACGAACTGGTCAAAATGGAAATGGAAACGCTGCGCACGATTAACTACGATCTCGGCATACCGCTCTCCTATCGTTTTTTGCGTCGCTATGCTCGCTGTGCCAAGGTGCAAATGCCTACACTCACCCTGGCGCGCTACATTTTGGAATTGTCGCTTATGGACTATGCCACCATCAGTTTCAGTGACTCTCAAATGGCGTCGGCCGCTCTTTTTATGGCACTGCGCATGCATGGTGGCACCGCTAACCTGCACAACAAAACCTGGACATCAACGCTGGTCTTTTACACGGGCTATCAGCTGGCCGATTTCGCTGAAGTTGTGCCAGTGCTGAATGCTGGATTGCATAGGAAGCCGCGGGCCACCATTAAGACGATACGGAATAAGTACTCGCACAAGATATTCCATGAGGTGGCCAAGGTGCCACTGCTCAGCAATATTGAGCTATTCCAAAGCAATCTCGATCTGAACGATAGTAACTTATCCACCTGAACCACACAATTGCGGGCCTCGCTCTCTTGTAACACCAATTAGCCAAATTGATAATGAGCAACAACTGTTACGCTTCACTAGATATATAAGACGCTTCAATCAATTAAATCCATATTTCGTATTACTTTCGATTTATTTTGTACTCTTTATTGTTTGCTTTATTATTGGCTTACATTTATGACTTTTCCCCATAAATCTTATGTTTAGCATACTTATTGTTTCAATTCATGTTTATTGTTTACTCTTCTATTATATACATATATATCAAATTACGCAAACATCCATTAAGCAGAACAGCAAACTTTTGTCACCCATATATTTAAATGTATGCTATTTATAATCTGGAGAAATCCTTAATAAATTTAACACATATTTTAAGCAAGTGCAACGCCAACGCCGTTTGATAATGGTGGACACCAAAGCTGACATGGATTATACGTTTTCACATTTAATACCACAATACAATACGGATTTTTACACGTCTAGTAGTACTAACAACTAACCGATGCCAGATGCTCTATGCAGCTGAAGGCTCATTTCCATTTTTGTATGTTATGTTGTAGTTGTTTTGTAAAATGATGTTTTCTTTTGTTACCATTCATGACTCAATGTTTTAGTGTGTAATGGCGAAAAGAACTTTCTATTTTCTAAATAACTAGTTATGTATGTATTCGTATTCCATGTTATCTATATATATATATATGTATGTATGTATGCATGTATGTATGCAGGTATGCTGCCGAGTCAAGAAAAACCAATAAACACTTAATGTCCATTCAAGAAGTTACATGTTCAATGTGGGGGAATTTGCAAAATTTCTAGGTAAGTAAATCTATATAGATCTATGTATCAATAAGTATATATATATATATATATATATATATATATATATATATATATATATATATATATATATATATATATATATATATATATATATATATATATATTTGTTCTTTTATGTATGTATATGTATTTATAGGCATTTAGCACAGCTCTAGTTTCTATTGTTTTCGTTCAGGTGAGTCTAGCTGACACACATACATACACAAATCAGTAATCTATGTTTTTGATTTCAGGGTCTGGTTTTTTTGGCGCGACCGTCTGCACATTTTAGCGCCAAATTATTTTGGGTTTTGGTTGGCAGGCTGCGCATGCGCCGCAAGACATCAACCTCGATGCCTCTTCCCGTTCCCGTTCCCGTTGCCGTTGCCGTAATCGTCTTTGTCCAACAAATCACTGCATACATAACCAATTTATACCGCTGCAGTTGAGCCTGAAAAAGGGCAGGCAGCGACAGCAGCAGCAGCAGCCGCCTGTCTGTCTCCTTGACGGTTTCTACCACCTTTCCTTGTCGGTCGTCGGTCGCCTGCCGTCCGTCGTCTGTCCTCCATCCATTGTGCGCCTGTACTTCATTTTTTTTCGGCTGCCTGCAGCCAGGTAGTTTGATGTTCATTGTATGTTTCTTTAAAGAAATAGTGAGGCAACTGAAATGCATGTTACTTTTTTTCCGGTTCGCAAGGTAGGGTGCCTTATGTACGTATAGGACAAAAGACCAAGTTGTCCTCGTGTTGATGTCGTCCTCTTATTTTTCGTGTTGCTGCTGCTGATGCTTAAGGTGCAACCGGGGTATATTGCTAATTACTTTGGTTGGGTGTGGGCAAAAATCAAGTTTATTAAAACACACGATTGAGCAGCTGCTGCTCCTCTTAAACCTGACACGGTGAGGTTAGCTTACACCTAACTTATGACCATAACTTATAATCTTTCTTGCTTTTCGTTTTTCAGTAACCTGGCCTGTTGAAGGCGCCATTATAGCCGCCTCCAAAACCACTGCCGTAGCCTTGCGAGCCGTGATTGTTCAGCACACTGAATGGTCCCTTGTGCACCCCATCTTCTGTATACTCAGTTTTCATTTTGAAGCTATGATCCCAATGATCACGCTGCCCAGGTGTCGCATGTGGTACATAGTTTTGCTGATTCTGATAGCTTATAGGTGGCGCTCCAGGGTGCGTTATTACAGGCGCGTTTGGTCCATAGTTTGGATAAGGTTGGGCTGCCGGCGGATATGATGGAAATCGTGGTAAGTATTGGCCTGGATAGGGGTAAGCAGGTTGTGCGGGATAGGCAGGTTGATTTCCAAAACTGGGATATACGCCTGGCGGATTGCCTCCAGAATGAGCGAGCACTTGCGGGTTTTCATTAGCTGGATATCCCGCAGGGGGCTGACAAGCATTTGGTATAATATTAGGTGAAGAGCCTGCAGCAGGACGATCGCATGCAGTTGGCAAGCTTTGAGGTATTGGGTATGCGAAACTCGGTTGTTGTCCAGGAAAGGGCAATCCTGGATAATTCGAAAAGCCATTTGACTGTGGCTGAGGACTGTGCAGAGCAATGCCATATGGATTAGCGCGAACATCTAAGGTACCGATACCACTGCCGCCGCTCTCATGAGCGGACGGCTCATCAATGTCAACGGAACCGCTTGATTGCTGCCTTAGATCCGGATACAATTGCGAGTTAAGATGAGCACGTTCATGATGACGATTGCTAGTGATGCCGCCTTTGAGGGTGGAGGCCAAATTGAATTCGGTCTTGGATTCCTCTTTGCTCTCATCTCGTGAATAGTGTGACGCGTGCGTCAGGACAGCGGTCAGGGCCAACAGCAGCCAGACAAAGGCAATGCGGCAGCACATGGCGAAACTTCTCGTACAACTGGACCTTACTGGCGAATGCTAAGCATATTTACAATGTGAGATGAGATTAGATGATTTTGTGGCTATCGGGGTTATCGTTCGGGTCAGGTTATAGACTGAGAAGATTTGTGTTTCATTGAGTAGTAAATAATAGGATTCGCTGATGTTTGCAAATCCGAAGTGCTGATTCTCTGATCGATTCCGAGAATATTTATTAATAAAATTGTTTTTGTTCCTTAAACTTGTTTTTCTTGATCTTTCCCATTTTTAAGATTATTAATGAATGAAATTTAAAATTAAAATTTTTATTTGAAGTGTGAATGAAATTAATATTAGAATTTCTAAATGACAGTATTTTATGCATTAGAAATATTGTTTATGCTCAATCGGGAATTCCACATGTTTTTTTAACTAAACCTTGACTTCGTTGAGCAAAATCGACAATGCATAGCCCTGATACTCACACACTGATCACCACCACGCGATTGACCTATTAACGATAGAGATCATCAGCATTATTGAAGGTTGTTCATTCAGTAAACATTTATATATATATGTTGATTATCAGCTATATAAGCCTGATTCTCGGCAAGGGAAAGCGTCATATTAATTTTTAGCACTACCAAAGATGCAGCTCAACATTAGATTCTGCTTCCTGTTGCTGGCAGTTCTTTTGACTGCGCAGGCAAAACCTACATTCGATAAGATGGCTGAAGTACTGCTCGACGTACTGGATGACAGGCCATATTATGCAAGACCGAGACCCTATGGACCAGTTCCATCGTCTGGTCCACTCATACAGGAGGGCTATGATCATGGCTACGATTATTACTACGGCGGTGGTGGAGGTCATGTTCACGGTAGTGGCGTTAATGTTGGCAGTCCCTATGCCCAGCCTCCTCCTGCTTATGGCTATTATGGTCGACCACCTGTACATGGTCCAGTAAAGGGCTACTATCCCGAACCACACTATCCACATGGCTATACACCGCATGGCTATGCACCCGCTCCCGCATATACACATGAGCATGGCCACGGCTATGGAAGAGTGGACGTTACAGGTCCCGGAGTCGGCGGTTACAAGCAACACGGCTATTAGCATCATTTTGTGATGATACATATTTTAAGAATTCATAATCTTAAGTACTGATATATATATATATATATATATATATATATATATATATATATATATATATATATATATATATATATATATATATATATATATATATATATATATATATATATATATAATTTATTTGAATGATTGACATCTGTCAATAAATGTTTTGTTGCTATCTCGTAATTTGATGAAATTCGTAAGCCATTTTCAATCAGGGAGAACATTGAACTGCAAGAACTTCGTACCCATTGAAAATAGACATATGACCGGCAGTAGGAAGAATCTTGATGGATTTTTATAATGAATATCTCAATATTTGTATAGAAAACAGTCTAGATCAACTCCACAAAAGTACTCTTTAGATGGGTATACGACCTATGTATTTAAGATATAATCAATAATAGAATGATATCTTATTTATTGAAATACAGCTATTCTACATAATTTAAATTAATATTGCCATTTTCTTATATGCTCGTCTCGATGCTGTTTATAAGCTTGCAAAACCTGTTTGTAGACCTCATAACCTCCAGACACACAAAGCCGAACTTGAGTTCGAATCTCAGAGAGCACTGAGCCGTGCGATTATTCAACTTTATTTGTGCTTATTAAATCGCAAATCTTCTATAAATATGTATTTATGTATAATTAATATCTTTACTTAGTATAAGAAGAGGCGTTCCAAATGATCTAACATATCGCTTAGCTCATTTTCTTCTGCGCACATCGATAGGTTCCGATTGAAGCTGCTGGCTGGGAGCTTGTATGTAATTTAATGAGTTAGGGAATACAATGTCGCGTAATCGAGACATCTCAATCGATCGAGGTGATGGCGTTGTTATTGTTACTGGTCCCAAAGGTGGATGATTTGTGTCCACAATCAGCGTGTCTCCGGGACTCGGAGTCGGAGTGGGCGATATAACCAGAGGCGGTGGATTCTTGCCGCTGATCAACGTATCCTGGGCAGGTGGGGTGAATGGCACAGGTGTAGTTGATATAGTTGATGTCGTGTTAATCCCATTATCGATGGGAGGCAACTGGAATTTTTGATTTCCATCTCCCCAACTGGGGCGTGAGGGATCATAGTCATTGTTTTGAGATGAGCTGTCATTCCATCCTGGTTGTGGTGAGTCATTTCCATTTTCCCATCCAGGTGGTGGTGGTCCATTTCCATCTCCCCAGCCAGGTGGTGGTGGGCCATTTCTATCTCCCCAGCCAGGTGGTGGTGGTCCATTTCTATCTCCCCAGCCAGGTGGTGGTGTTCCACTTCCATCTTCCCATCCAGGTGGTGGTGGTTCATTTCTGTCTCTCCAGCCAGGTGGGGGTCTTCTGCCACCTCCACCACCCCATCCAGGTGGTTGTGGCCTGCCACCTCCACCACCCCATCCAGGCGGTTGTGGCCTGCCACCAGCCCAATTTCCCCAACCAGGAGGAGGATTCCTGCCACCACCATTCCAACCGCCGCCGCCATTCCAACCACCGCCTCCATTCCAACCGCCGCCGCCATTCCAACCGCCGCCTCCATTCCAACCGCCACCCCTATTCCAACCACCGCCACGGTTCCACCCACCGTCACTGTTCCAACCACTGCCACCATTCCAGCCACCACCACCGCCACCCCATGCTGGTGGCTGCCGTCTTCTATCTGGTATGCTTGTATGTTGTCTGCCGCCGAAGCCAAAGCCTTGTTGAAGTAGTTGAGTTGCTGCAGTGACGGCGTTAGCGGATGCCATTGTACCATCAGCTGATGCCGAAGACACTGCCACAGCAAACTGGGCAGCACTCATTCGAATTAGGCATAGAAAACACGTTGTCAAGGCCGTTAGCAAATGTAATCGTATTCGCGTCATGTTTACTTCAGATCGAATCGAAATTCAGCGCCCATGCGCTAAGAGCTGCGAGTTCTAACTGAGGGGAAAGTTTTTGCTTTTTGACGTTCGGCGATAAGAGAGACGTCTCAGATTTGTATTCAAAACCTGTCCTCGGTTTGTTTGTTTTGTTTGTGTTGCTTGTTCTGCTTGCGACTTGCGCTAATCAATGCATGATGAGAGATCGTGAGAGCCACAACAACTTTGCTCTCTAACGGAGCGTATTATGTGATCATTAAAATGTGTATACAAATACCCAAAAGAGCTTGAGAGGAAACAAGATGTGGGCAGCCGTTGACCGACGATTGCCGACTCATGGATCCGCTTGAGCGGCTTCTTCCCTCACAGTGCGTTAATCACGGACGTGCTCGGCATAACAAAATGTCTTGATCCATCTGTAGATGTCCAACGGCCAAGTAATTCATAGTAATGCATTAAATTGTTGCTGGTTGGATAGAAATTAGCATTATGCCAGCAGATCTCCAACGATCCAGGTGGCTTTATGTGTTGACAGACGCAAAAATAAAACGATTAAGAGCATAATGTGTCATCGGTATCCAGGCTACAGTCGCAGGGTATAAATAGAAGCCCGCTGCCTAGATTTATAGCCAGAACACAAAAGATCCGCTCGGAACCAGAACCACAAAGAGAATCCAAACAACATGAGAGTTCCTATTATAATGTTCCTCGCCTTGCTGCTGGGCACTTGGCTGGACTTGGGTAATGCTTTGTTCTTCAAGAAACTGAAAGGACTGAAAAGTGGTTATAGCTCTGGCTATGGCTACAATTCCAACGTGGGATATGGAGAATATGGCGGCTATGGTGGATATAGTGGATATAGTGGATACGGTGGATATGGCGGATATGGTGGTTACAAGGGATATAAGGGCTATGGCAACGGATATGGATATTCGCAGCAGTCCTACAGGCCCAGAAATGGCCAACGTAAAGGGCGCACCTACTCAGATATTGCCAGAGTCTTAAGACCGGACCCCTATCTAGGTCTAGGCGCAGGCCGCTATCTCCCGCGCGCTCCTTATTCACATTTGTGGGGCTAACTATTTCCACTCAAAATTTGACTATAATTAAAAAATAAATCTGTGAAAGTTTTAATATAATAAAATTTAAGTTTAACTACGACTTGTTACGTGTTTCTATGTGAAACAATTTAAATTCCACCTATTTTTAATTAGGCTTATAAAGTGCGAGTCTGCTTTTAAATTACATATGTATACAAATGTATGACTATATACATATTTATGTATCTATGTATGTAAATAATGAGTACTAGCCGCGTGTAGTTGATCGATGCGACGTGACTGAAATGCGACTAGGTCGCTTAGAGATGGGAGTGTCACGTAACTGTCACGCGAATCACGCTCTGGAAACAAATCTAGTTGATTTTACTCGCATTTTTAAGTACTCTTAGTTTACAGAGACTCTTTACAACTCTTTATTTATTTAACAATGGAGTAGACCAATGTGTGTGCCTATATGTGCATGTGCAAAAGTATAGATCACACTCTTATAGGAAACTCTAAAATAATATTAGCCCAACAGGAAACGTGATAGTAGTTATTCTCTTAATACTAGACATTTATGCCTAAGTAATTATTCTTCTATCCATTTACGATAAATACCAACAACTGTCACACCTTCCGACGTCATTAGCAAGTCGTATTAGACTTGCTAACTACGCTTTAAGCTGTCATAGTTATGCTATGCTATGCCAAATCATTCACAGTTTAGTTTAAGTGAGAATGTTAAAAGCTAAGATCAATCCAAGTAGATATGCGACTATCTAAAACGTGTTTTTGTTGCTACTTTCAACGTTGATTGAGCGCACTCTGAATGATATTCTGAACGTGCTGTTAATTAAAACAGCTCAAGATTTACAACGGAATCTGTGGTTAATTCAAGTAAGCATGGGATATATCTTATTTGTAGTGTTATAGAAATACTTTTGTTGTTATTGATATATCTATATCTGATAAATAAGCAGGAAATCGATATTATTGATTCTTCTGGCAGCATATTCATATAAAAGGCTTCTATGCGGTGCAACTAAATTGCAGTTCTTAATAACAAAACAAAGCTACAACATGTCTCTGTTGCAAGGAAATCTCTTGATGCTCGCTTTGCTCGCCTGGATCGCCCTGTTGTCGATGGCTATTGCTTTGCCTGCAAACTCATACTCGGACATAGCTCGTGTTATCAATCCCAATCCATATGTCTCAGTCGGTGCACGCAACTTTCCAGGCCAGCCGTATTGGCCAGGAGGACGATAGATATATATGTATATATCATTATAATTTATTTGTACAAAAATATATAAAATTTTATTTTAGTTTTATTTTGTTGTAAGTGAGCAGTATATTATATTTATTTGTTTAAAATTCTTAATTTATTTATTTATTCTCTTAGTCTTTGTGTTACTAGAACGGCCAATTAAAGGTCACAGACTTATTTACATGGCATTGATTCGTTCTTATAAATAATAAGTTTTTCACTTCTTTTTATCTTGATAGCACTTACTTGATACACACCAATAAACCAAAACTCTTATGTGGAATGAATGGAGTACAGGTTTTTTTAGGATATATAAAACATATATGTACTTTACTTTTCTTTGTGATTTCATTGTGGTTGACTCAGTGATATTTCTGTCTGCAATCAAGACTTACAGCCTGAGCACACAGTCACCTAGGAGTTCCCCTTGGGGTTTCGCAACTCTTAAGTTTAATATTCTTGAAATGTGACAATGAATTTGATCACACTCTAAACACTCCCATATGGTCGCACCCATAATTGTCATTAGATAGTCACAATTACTAAATTGTTAATTATTTTTAGCTGATGAAATTTTTTTAGTCAAATCATTTGTATGGCCATAAAAATTAACTCTTAAATCTAAGACTGCTGATGCGAGCATAAGTATGTGTATATAATTGGTTCTGAGTCAAGACGTGAACACCGACATCTCAAACCTGATCGAACCCAGAGTGAATGACATTTTGATGACACTACGAGATGATAGCAGAAGATCCCACGTCGCCTGTTCTGAGTAGAGGAGCTCGACAATGGCGATACGTGCGTCGCATGCGTCGCGTGGCACTGAAACTGTATTCAATGGCTGTTGTTGTTGTTGACACACCAAAACCTGATCGATCAGGCAGTAGAATTTCAAGACATTGCTGATGACTTACTTGGTATATAAGAGGCTTCGACACGACGGCATTGTAGTGCAGTTCTCAATAGCAGTCCCTAGAAACAGAATGTCTCGGTTGCAAGGAAACTGCTTACTACTGGCTCTACTGGCCTGGTTCACACTGCTTTCGATGGCCATGAGCTGGCCGGCCTATGGATATCGCACAGAGCGTAACGGTCGCAGTTACACTGATATAGCGCGCGTCATTAATCCCAATCAGTATGCTTTTGTGGGCAGCCGCAACTATCCGGGACAACCGTTTTGGACAGCGGGACGCTAGAAATAAATACTATAACCACTTAACTCTAAGAGATTTAAATCAAAGTTTATTAATTTAATTTAAGTATTTTTTAACATTTTGTTTACTATTAAAGTCGCCTAACTTTTGCTATACGCATAAAAGTATGCAACGTTATTTATATTACTTTTTTTTTTTTTTTCACACACATTTACTAAGGAAAATGTCTTTAATAGCTTAATGAACTTAACTTTGGCCTGATCTGATGGCCGTGCATATTTAATTATTAATATATAAAAATTATTGATTTAATGACGATAATATTGCTGCTGGAAAGTAGCTACAAGAGGTTGGCAGCACTGGTGCATATTTACTGCGCCTGCCGGAAAGTATGCTCTACCTTCGCTCTCAATAATTACTGTGGAAACTTTGATTGCCGCCTGCTAGAAACAATTAAAACAAATGTTAATGACAAACTTGCATTAAAGCCTCAGCGACTGGGCACGCCCAGTTTTCTTGAATCAGTGGTCCATTAATTGCATATTAAGGACGTTCAGTTCGCAGACAGTAAGCAGACGCAGAGGACAGGCGAATAGCTCACATCATCGTTAAAATTGTGCGCTTCAATGGTTAATATTGAATCAACATCCAATGCCATCTGGTGGATTAAAAATCCGAATGCAGCGAAAGCGGGCGACACTGGTGGGCGCAAGGAGTCGCTTGGGTCGAGCTTTTGTCTGGATATCGCTGAATTATTGCGCAATATATCTTTGCAGGGTTATAGCAAGCTATTGGCATCGGAATTAACGTTGCTGGAGCGGTAAGTGACTGTTAAAAACGGCAGTCCGTTGCTGCTTTTGCCGCACTGACGTCACGTTACTCATACGCAACGTGGACTCCATAGAAAATTTGCAGTTTCGTATCCTTTGTCTTTCCGTCTTTTTAGACGTAGTCGTCACCGTTTCCATCTCATCACTGTGCACTGTATTTTAAATTTTTTACGTTCGCATTTTTCATTTCCGTTTCCGTGTTTGCCTCAAAAACTGCTCATGGCCGTGCGCTTTGTGCGTTTATCTTGGCGACAATGCCCTTCCACCCGCCTTCCATCCGTGTGCCCGTTTATTTGCAGATTAATTTGGCTGCTGGTGCACACAACCACGTTCATTTCAATGCTGGCTGTGCTCATGCTCACCTGGGAGCAATTTGTTGCACAATACTTTGTCATCAATCTGAAGGATCCACTCTATCCTGTTGAAAATGTGCCATTTCCGGCAGTGTCAATATGTTCCAACAATCGCATTTCCATGCAGGCCGCCACTGCATACGCTCTCGAGCTGTGAGTAGCCTCAATCTTTGCCAGCCCCTCTCATGCGCTTAACTCGGTGTCATTGTCAAGCAGTCAGAATAACGATCCATCGCCTCGTGAATTGAAGTATTACTTGGACAACCTTATTCATCTACGGAAGCTATACACGCTCACCGACAGGGAGACAGACAATGATGATTATATTAACTTTCAAGCGTTTCTGGACATCTTCGGCACCTGGAATAATGAAACCTTTTTCAATACACGTCGTATTATGTATATGGTGAGTTAATGTTAAAAATCCATTGAAACTAGTTTGTTTATAGCTTGAGATTTCTAGCTCGCGCCCAAATGCACGGATTATATAATAAAGTGCAGTCTGAACAATCAGAATATAGATTGCTTCAGTGAGATTGCCTTTCAGCGAAAGCTGACAAAGTATGGTCCATGCTGCACTTTCAATAGCAACAACGGGTAAGTTTTGTTAACACTTAACAAATTTATATTTAAGTTAATTACGATCTCTCATTATGCAGGCTAAAAAAAAGAAATTTCACCAATCGCCTAGCTGATGCGTCTTTTGGGTTGACAGTTGTCCTAAACTCGAGTCATGCGGACTATTTAGCGCCAGTTTTGAATACTAATGGTTACATTGTGATAATTCATGATGCGGAAAATTTTCCAGCGATAACATCATCAAATTCATTAGAAATGTTTCCAGGACAAACGGAGCAAAGTTATCTAAGGATTTTTGCGCGTGTAATAGACACCGATAAAAGTTTATACTCATTTTCCCCTTTTGGCGTAAGTTTTAAAGTTTTTCAGTTTTAATGGACGTTGTGCAATTGTATTCTTTTATATTCGGTTAGCGTCGGTGTTATTTCCATACAGAGGCGAATATGCCGTTGTTGAGTTCCGTTTACACGTTCCCCAACTGCATTACCAGATGTCGTATTCGCAGCGTAATCGCCTTATGCAACTGTCTGCCCTTTCAAATGCCTCTGGAATTGGTGGAGAATTTCGATGGAATTGTCTATTGTACGCTTAGCCACGTCGCTTGCCTTTCCAAGTATCAATGTGAGTACCTTGCTCCACCTAACTCACCTTATCTAATTTTATATTACGATTACACATTTAAGTTAAGTGGAATAATGTATTAACTCAGAGACTTCGCATTCCGGGCCTCGAGCGCGAGTCAGAGGAGGCCTTGTTCTGTCCGCAGTGCCTGCCGTCGTGCAATGATGTTCAGTACAGTGTATCTTTGAACGAGTTGCCCATTGACACATATCTGGCGAGTCTGCCACCTGACGAAATTGACCCTGTCCTGGGCTCCGATTTGTCCGTACTGAGAGTGTTTTTTGGAAAGCCACATGCTAATTTCTATATGAGATTGTTGAACAACGAATGGTTTGAGATCTTCAGTAAGTAAATGAATCTTTTTTATTTGTTTGTAATTAATATACTAACTGACTATCAGGTACCATTGGAAATATTTTATCGATCTTTATGGGATTTTCGTTGGTGGCCATTTTTGAGACGCTGTTCTTCTTCTGCAAGTACATTTACTTGGGCTGCTATCGTATTTTGGAGCGCAGCAGAGCTAATAGTATGGAGAATATACTGAATGCCAAAAAGCTTCAAATATGTCCATAAAAGAATATTTAAGTAATTGTGGAAATGTTAGAAATCAAGCGTGTGGAATGTTTTATTTGTAATTGCTTAAAGGTCCCACGGCATTGTTTTTAAACAGAAACAGAATTCTTGAAATACAAAAATTCCTATATCTTTATTCACAATCAACACGTGGCTTCATTTGCCTGCTTCATAATCCTGGCTACGGGGGAGGGTTCTTCTTTCTTTTTTGGAATGCCAAGCTAGACGAAGAAAAATCAGAAAAGGACATGACCTGCTTTTGTCCTTGTCGCCACCCCAGACGATTATGATGATGATAATAATGATGGCGATGGTGATGATGAAGATGTTGTTTCCGTTGGCTGACATTTAATGCGCATTTAACTAATTTCATTTTAAATTGTTGACAATTAAGGGAAATTGCCAAGACGAATCGAGAGCCTGCCTGAATAAACAGCTCATGGAGGTGGGAGTACCAATGCTGAACACCACGTGCCATGTCGCAGTTAATTTGTTGGCAATAAGTTGGAACACGAGGCCTAATTACAACAACACGCACGACATGACTGCAAAATTTTCATTAAAATGAGCAGGCATCAGCCAGCCCCACCCATCCCCGCTGCCACGACAATGCCATGGGCAGGACATTTGTTAGAGGAGCTGCCTACAAAAAGGCGCGCACTGCGTAGACAGCCGCAACAGTTGCAATCCACAAACGGCTGAGTGAGTGCCAAACATGACAACAAATGCTGAGCGGGTTCGACCACCATTGCCATCCAAACGTTTGGTGGTGGGACGCGCCGCCTGGTGGATAGCCAAGCCACGAGCTCGTCCACCTGCGGCACTCACGCTAATGGCGGCTATCCGCGAAGAGGAATCGCCAACGCGAAAATTGTCATTTGCCGACGCGTTTAAGGATTTGCTGCAAAACCTGTCATTTCATTGTTATGGCAAATTAGTCGAGGATGGTCGCCGCATTCAGGAGCGGTAAGTAGCATGGCCAGCGCTTAAAGTCCCTTGCTTCCCCTTTGGGCTGCCCTTTCAATTAGCCGACTCTGCCGCAGATTCTTTTGGGTTATTTGCCACATAACTGCCCTGACTCTTCTAATTGCGTTCGTGTGGGGCACGTACAAGGATGCAACGGATGGGCTAGTCACCACGCTGTATGATCCATTGTATGCCGTCAGCAAAGTTCCGCTACCCGCCGTTACGGTATGCTCCCAGAATCGCTTATCCAAGCGCGCCGTTTGGCGTTACGCAAAGGAACTGTAAGTTAAGTCCGGTTGTGGTAAGCCCCTTTCTAGTTATACCCTTTGGTAATCCTTTGCAGCAGCAACAAGGATCCAAAGCAGCGCAATGCCAGTCATTTCTATGCAGAGCTGCGTGCCTTTGGCATGTACTACGGCGTCGCAGATAATATCGATTTTGAGAGCGTTCTGCGTCTTCAAGGCTTCTTGAGTCTATTTGATACCAGGCCACAGGATTTGTTTTTCAATTCCAAGCATCGATTGCATATTTTAACGCCCAAATGCCGTGACATTTTTGTATCCTGCCGTTTAGGAGGTCGACCATTCGATTGTCTGCAGGAATTCCGTGAAACGCTTACGAGTTATGGATTTTGTTGCACCTTTAATTATAATGGCAGGTATGTGAATATTATGTTATCTAAACTTGATTATAAAAGGTATTGTTTAGTTTTTCCAAAACTCGATCGTATTACCAGCATTTTTTTGGATTTGACATGGGTCTGGTGCTGACACTCAGAGCCGCGGCCGACGATAGGTTTCTCGAGCAGAACAAACAAGACGGGTTTTCGGTATTTTTGTTCTATTTGAAGTTGCAAATGTGTTTTTAATAGTCATCTCTATCACTATGTCTTTAAACAGATTGCTCTCAACGAGATACACAATTATCCGGATCCGCAATCTGGCGGAGTTACCATACGTTACGTACACACAGGTCGCACCACTCATTTGCCGGTAAGGCCCAGAATCTTCGAGACTCTCCCGGAAGCCCGTCACATAAGCCCCGCCGTGGTGCGTATTACAGACATCTGTCAATCATTGTCCAATCAATCAGTAAACATGTTCATAGCGCAAATGTCGTTTTTGGGATGAGATGCCGCATAACTTCACTCGTCGATATACCTTCAGCAAATGTATCTCCGCGTGCCGCGCCCGCAGCATATATAACTTGTGCGAATGCCTGCCCTTTCAGCTACCCATGCATTACATCGGAGACACCACGGGACGCGTCTTCTGCACGCTACAGCACATGCAGTGCCTCGGGCACTATAAGTGTGAGTAGGCAGTGTGGCAGTGTAGCAATTGTTGTAGTCGATTAAGTCTCTGATATTATTTCAGTCAAATGGCTGAATGTCATCACCAGTCGCGACTATGTGCCTGGCCTGGAGCATGAGATGGAAGATGCGCTCTACTGTCCACACTGTCTGCCCTCCTGTAGTGAGATACGCTACAATGTTCGTGGCGCCGGAACTTTGGCCCTTCACAATCCATTTAGAAACATGACGTAAGTAGAAAGTAGTTAGAGCAGAACAAAAGAACAGTTCAAGGACAGCTTTCAGTAAAGGTTTGAGCTATTTTAAATTTCTGTATAAATCTCCATGTCTCCAAAACAAAAATATCATTGCATACTTTCAGGCGGGCAGAAAATGAAATGAATATAACTTATATATATATATAATTTGTTTATTTAAAAGCAAATCTTAAGCATTAAATCATGTAATATTACATTTTCGGCATCCACAGTTCCCTTACTAAAAAAGCTTTCCGAATGAAAGCTTCGTTTTGTTTTTTTGTTTAGCTCAATCTCAGTTCATGGTTCCTTTATGGGGTTACGTTTACCCTCCGTCAGCCGCTATAAATGGGTTTAATTTTGCAGTGGTAGCAGCAGCAGCAGCCCTGGCAATAACAATTATGGCTATGACAGCTCCGAGTTGGCCGTTGTGCGTATTTACTTTGCCGAAACGCACATTCAATACTTTCGGCAGATTATTAAAAACGACTGGTACGAGATCCTCAGTGAGTCTGCTGCATATTACAATTTTCGAAAAAAAGAGAAAAAATACAAATACCCAGGCGTATATATGGCGTATACTGCTTCATTTCCAGGTACAATTGGCAACATCTGCGGCATCATAGCGGGCTTCTCATTGATTGGCATCTGCGAGCTGCTATTTTTCGTAGCCAAACAATTATGGCATGCATACAAAGCGGAACGGAAGTTGGAGCTCTTTCATACCCACGGCCATACCCCACGTCGATGCCGAGCCCGGACTCGGGCTAATGGCCGTGCAAAGGCAACTCATCAGCAGGAGCAGCAGCGGCAGCGGCAGCGGCAACCAATGGAGCTCCTCATACTGCCGTAATTGAGCGAAAGGCCGTGCCAATTTTAAAGCTCACTGACTTTTATACAGTTCTCTGCACGCATTTATAGAGTACTACTCGTACAGCATATGAAGTGTGTTCGTGTGCGTGTGTGTGTATTGCCGTTGACCTACGTAACAAATGTTAATTATCGCGCACTGAGCAGCTGCCAGCTGATTGTAGGCCGGGAGAACAACTCAAGTGCACTTACTTTGCATTGTCACATAAAAATAAACAGCACCAGGAGACACTCAGTCCAACTTAGAGAGCGAGGCACAGAGGCAGAAGGTGGGGTCAAAAAGGTCCAGACGGTAGCATTAGCGCCAACAATCTTGGACATTTGCCCACTGGCTGGCTAGCCAACAGTTGGCAGTGGAAACAGCAGAACAGTTATGGACCACAAACTCGAGGAGTTACCCAAAACATTTCAAAGGCAGTTATCCTTGGCACATGGCCCGACTGGCACTTACAATCTAAATAAATTTTTATTTCTAATCGTTTGTGCAGAGATTGACACAATGAGTAACTAAATGAAATGCTATCTATGCATATGTCGATTTTCACAAGCACATCCACAAAGGTATTTTCCAATATTTAGTTTGAATTATTCAATTATAATACATTTTCAATGTTCAATGATGTGTAACATACTATTGATTAGCAATTAATAGATTAAAAGCATGCATAATTTATGTGTTTAAAATTTAAATTAATTAAAAATATAGTAGATTGTGTTATCTGCTTTCATTAAAGCCACTAAACTCAATAGCTTCATGTAATTCCAAAACATTTTATCTTGATGAAATTTTTTATGAATTCTGACTTTCAATTGATTTTCATATTCATTCGCCTGGCGAAAGCTAACATCGACTAAACACACAAATACACACACACATATCCTGCACATATGCTAGTATGTAAATTCTTTGCCCAGTATCTGAAAATTGAAATGATTTCCGTTGAATTTTTAAGGGAGTTTCTTTGGTTTGCTATGCCTAAAAGTCTGCCTAAAAACTGTAAAAAAAATTTTAAGCAAACGCACTCGACGAGCTTAGCAAACGATATTTCTAGACACATAGCATTGCGCCCACAAAGCAACCAAGGTAACACTAGAAAGCGAGGAATGGTATAAAAAAATCCTAGCCCAGCTTCTATGAGGGACAGACAGTTGTTCCACCCGTGCGGCGTATTATCGCACAATACAATATGTATATTGGATTATTTCGTTTGTGCGAGCTCCCCAAGCTCTGCCTTGACTACCTCGACTACCTCCTAATGTCATTGCCGGCCGGCCGCATCTACAACCAAATACAGCAAAACACAAACGTATATACCGACAGTTCTATGGAATGGACTCGGTGGGGAGTGTTTGGCTAACAGGAAGTTCGCAATGTGGATGATTGCAATAACGCCATCAGTTCTTTTTTGCTACACATCCGTTCACAGCCCAATAATATTCAGGCATTTTCAAATATATTTTCTTTGATTTTTGCAAGCTCGTGTTGTTCATAAAGTTTTTAATTGAATTTTCGGCATGGCTTTTAAGAGATTGTTGGCAAAAAATGTAGGCAGGTATGCTGTACGGCTTTCCATAAGAAGTCAGAATTGCGGAATACTTTCTCAATATTTGCATTGCCATAATTTCAATTTCAATTCATAGTTCGTATTTAATGAAAAAAAAAATTCTCTTTGATATTAAACTTTAACTTCAAGTTATAGACCAAACATCAAATCGAACATTGTACAAAACTTATATAGTCTTTTTACTTAGTAAACAAGTAAAACAGTTTGACTTATTCTATTCTCTGTTCAACTGGTTAGGGTGTGGCTTAAAGCTTTCATTCATTTAAATATTTATGATTAATTTCATTAAAGAAATCCAAAGAAAATACTGAGACTTTGAAGTTATTTGCCCAACAATTTTAAAATCTAAGCATAAGTTTTCAATTCAAAGTGGCTAAACACATAAAGAATTCCCTTAAGTACAATTTTCATTTTGGTTTGGAGCAACTGTCAAGTTTTGCGCCCTTAGTGGAATAATAAATAAAGCTTAGCCTCTTTTATCTCGTCGCCTTATGGGGTTAAGCGTCCTACTACTACTAAGGCCAATGAGAAGCCGCAGTCTGACTCTGAGTTTGCTATAGCCGCATTTCAATGTGTCCAACCCCCCAATTCGAGATATTTAAAGCGCTTTGTTTCTGGCCGCATTTAAGAACTCGTGTTTCTTTGAGGACTGCTCTCGCTGTTGACAGCGAGAATCGTCGCCCGTTTTAAGGCTACATTCAGTTTTAGCCGCTTAAGCTTTCAATTTTGCTGCTGCCGTTGGCGCTGAGAGAAGTGTTAAATTATTAAAAGCCCAGCGTAGTGTCGGAGTAAGTGAGAAAGTAACTCTGGCAGAGGGAAAGAGAGATGAAGCTTTCAAGAATTTCCTTCTTTATTTTTTTTTAAGTATGTATTTATTTTGCGTCTGCCTCTTGTCTGAGCTCTTGGCGCGCTTTCATGAATAAACATGCAAACAAATTACTCTACTTGACAAACAAAAGCTCCGGCGCACACCTGTGAATGCTGCTTACACCTGTGAATGGTGTTTTTGTTACATTTCGGCGGCTCAGACAATGAAAACTGGGCTAAGATTTTAATGGCAAAGTTGCAGCCGCATCAAATTTGACTGCAATTTTAGAGAGTTGGTCCGTGCTATAATGGTTTGAGTGGGAGCAGTTGACTTGACTGCGACATATGAAATGAGAAAACTTATTTTTTACCATTTAATAATAGAAAATTGAATTCCTTTCGTGGCAAAGCTCTGTAAAGGATATATTATTCAAAATATTTTAAAACATTTTCAAATAAATAATTTTGTAGTTAATTTTGTAGTTAATATTTTATTTTTAAGCATGATGAAAATATTTATAAAATTATTTATATTTTTCACTTACTTATTTTGATTACTTGATTTCACTTGTTCTCCAATCGTTTCACAAGATATTTGATTAAACCTACAACTGCTGTTTTGTAGGAAAATGAGCCTGATTTCAAACATACACGTATGTATGTACATACCTTCATATGTATGTACTTGAATATTGTAACATAATCCTATTCAACATGGAATGTTACATGCGTCATTGCATTTCTAAGCATTGCTAATGCCCAGCTTAGTAGCTCCACTCGTTTCCCCCTCTGATACCAAAAATTCAATCAAGTGTGCCCAGGCGTACTGAAGGCGCTCTATTTGGCGTGCGTTGCACCCACATCGAAACAAATCCGAATATGGAAACAGAACCGAAAAAAATCATTGAATGCGTAGCTGTCAAAAAAAGAGAAACGTACATATGTATATGAAATGTGTTTGCAGCACAGTTTTTGAGTTGGGGAATATCGCCTGGCAATGAGGCATACGAGCCCAACCAGCTGCCTCTAGGAGTCTAGACATCAATCAACACCTTGGCCATGTTGATTGACAGGCGAAACGACAGCATGAAAAATAAATCTGTCATTTGCATTTTGAGTTTCGTTTGAAATCAATATGAATATAGTACTTGAGAGCCATTTGTTGTTGTTGTTGCTGTTGTTATTATTATTGCTTCCAAAGTAAATTTGTCAAAAACATGCAGCACTCCAAAAAAAAAAACCAACCCGGAATCAAAGGCTTTTTCATTTTATTTCAGTTTCAGACGTGTTTGCATCTTCGAAATGGAAAATCCGTTAGCTTTTCGGGTTTGTATTACAGCTTAAATATGGATTTCTCTCAACCCACTCAATAGCATATATAAAAGTAAAAAAAGCATAAATATTTATGCGGTTTTGTATAAAACAAACCACATATTTAATTAATACAAAGTAAATGATTGGCAAATAAATGGCGTAAAATGAATTCGGCTCGCGAATGCAGCAGACGTGAAATTGTTATTTGAGTATAATAAAAATATTTGTTTATGGCGAGGACTTACCAACCCAGCCCCCAACACCAACCCCAACCGGACCCAACCCAACCCAACCCAACCCTTTGGCAGTGATCCATTTGTCATACCAATCAGTTTCAGGCAGACAGTTTATTTAAATGATTCAATCATATTTGCATACATCTGCAAGACATACAATTTTACACACTGAACGCTGGCAATCCTTTCATACTGATTCTTGAAAGCTCTGTTTCAATACACGCTCACAAAGCCAAACAGGGTATATTGGATTATGCTGTCTCTGCTGTTTCTGTTAGGATGTTGAAACTTCGGGAACATGCGCTTTCCTGATTAGATTGTGTGGCTAGAGCTTTAGCGGTCGTTGGTGTAGTGTTGCTTACTGTACACGAGTATTACGCAGTCAGCTGCGCTCATTCACAATGTTACAATGCTCATCATGTAGTTAAGCTTATTATAACTTTAACAAGTGTGGTTTATAGACAAGTTTATTTCGCATGCCGTTGACAGCCATTTGAATGCCCTGCATTCCATAAATAGACTTTAAATTATATTCAACTTCATGGAATATTCTCCTTATTCTCTCTTTGTATACACTCACACATAATAATTATTAACTAATTTTCTATCAATTTTACCTTTATTATTAACTATTAAACTTATATCTATTTCAAGTCTTTTTAATATATATTTTATTGCTTCACTTAAGATCGAAAACATTGCAATAAAAACATTTCAACCGGAATGGTAATTGTGAAATTCAATTGAAGTGCGCAGATCTTAATAACCATTAACTTCTCATTGGATTCGACTCAGTTGGGAATCTCGGGCAGGAGGAGCAGGCTGTTATCGTTGGCAGCTGAAGTTCTTGGTGAAAATTGCTGTTTATGTTTTACATGTTGCCTGTAATTTCGCTGGGAAAATGGCGAAAATATCCTGCAGCTGATTTTTAATTACGAAAACACAAAAACAAGAGAGAAGAAAGGAAGCTGTTGCGACTTCGTGCATGTAAACACAAATACAAATACAATCACGCACCAGCGTGCACACAGACAAACACACACTCACACACTCACACTCTCTACGACTCACTTGCTAGACCTCAATGAAGCCGTCTAGGTTGTTCGTGTGTGCTTAAGTGTACGTATATGTGTGTGCGTGTGTGTCTGTGGGTGTATGTGTTCGGCAGCAGATTTCAATTTTTGTGTGTTAATTACATTGCCGGCATAAGTTCAGGACCTCTCGCCGCACGCCCCTCTGCCGCAACAGCCAACTGCACTGTTAACATTGGATGGGCGTGGCATGGCACGGAGTAACGCCCACTTTTTTGGCAGCCGTTGTGCTTGTGTTAAGCATTTTGGCGCTTGTGAATGTTTAATTATCAAAAATTTGCACTTGATCCTTGTTCGTTCATTCTTTTTGGGCACATTTCGTTTAATGGCCATATGTGTGTCTGTGTGTATCTGTGTGTGTATGGGGCTCATGGTAATTGCTAGCTTTGTAACTGTGCAGCAGTGTGTGCTGCTAATGTTTTACAAGTACTAGTTATTTACTTTCTGCTTATCCGACCAAAGGACATGCGCCTGGTCAGAAGTTATGGCTGTGGCTCTAGCTGAGGTCTGGGCAGGAGAACCGCTGTTGCTTTGTGGACAAAAATTTGATTTGCTTGTGCAAAATTTTTGAATAATTCAGGCGAGTTCCGTTGCGCTAAGCTCGTTGGCCTCTTGTCTATTTACTTATTAATGTTTAGCAATGTACTAACAACAACAAGCAAATTATTTATAATTACAGTAGAAGCAGCGGCAGCGGCAGCAGATGAAAGATGAAGAAGAAGCGCATAACAAAGTCACGACGCACATTTTTCATTTTTATGGTTTTTGTGTGTGGGCGCAGTAGCAGTAGCAGCAGGAGTAACAACAACAACAACAATAACAACAGCAATGACAATTTAATGCCTTTAAAACAGCAAAATGCCGTTAAACCGGCAAAAGGAAATAATGCACAACAAGGAGCATCCCGGACTGTCTGCCGGATTCGTGTTTCTGGTTTCTCTTATTATCCCGTTGTCGCCTGACAAATAAACACACTGTGTATATGTGTGTGTTTGTGTCCTCTATAAAACCAACACCAACAACAAGAACAGCATTAAATTAAATACATAAATCATCTTTTTGTATGTGCCGACAGGGCGTTCACATCCAGCACATAAGAGGCGGACCAAGTCTGGCATTGCAAAAAAAGCGCTGAAAACAAAAAAAAAAGCAACATAAAGTAAATAAGGAACATTTTTTTGTTGTAATTATAAATGTCTAACAGGCAGCCTCGGCGACACAGTACCAGACATTGTTTATCATTTTCCTGGGCTAATGCTCTTTGGCTGCAACACAACTTTCAAACTCGCCTTAAACTTGACCCTAAGCTGGTGTTAAAAATAATACACTTCCGCAAGCTTGTTGATTAAATGTCCGTTTCTATTCGAAAAAAAAGAAATATCCAGGCTGCTTTTTCGGGCAGACATTGCTTCGAGAATTAAGTGTATCAAACTGTCCCTTTGATTGATTGTTGTTATATTGAGTTAGAGAGAGAGGGAGAGAGAGGGAGAGAGGGTGATAGGGAGATAGGGAGATTGAGGGGGCTTGTGAAGTTATGTAGGTTAGGTACATTATTTATTATATATTGCGGCTTATTAAAATGGAAATTTAAATAAATATATATAAATCAATGTTTTTGCTTAAATATATCTAATAAACAGAGGGAGTTATGGCTGAGTTCAAATATACCTATATATATACATCATATATACAAGACAGACAGACAAGCTATATAGACGCAGTATGTTGTCGGATAAATCACAAAAGTTAGAGAGTCGAATGTTGGAACATACACTATTCTCTAGATATGCAAAACTTTGTAGATTTTTCTTTTTTTTTTTTTGATATTTCTTCATATTTTCTTTACATTATTAATAATCAATTATAGCTCTCTAAGAATATAGGTTGAAGACCAGTAGACGTAGTACGTTTTTGAAATGAGTATACAAGTAAAAAAATTTCCCGTGCTGGGGCTTCTTTTTCATTCCAACTAAAATCAATCAAATAATAGAGTTTTGAAATATATTTTCACAGATATATTTTTTTGATTTGAAATACATGTACCTTAATTTTATTATATATTACATCTACTTGCAGAGTTTTTTCAAAGCTTATCTTTCGTAATGCCTAGCTGTATGCTTGTGATACAATTGCTATGATATACAGGTTAATCTCGTTATATAATACAGCACCGTTCGAGGTATATATATATACACATTTTGCATATAAATTAGCTCACTGATATAAATTTGTATTTTAGACAGCTAATTGCTGTTTAGCATAGTGTTTATCTTGTATAAGTCTGCAATACCATGTCAAGTGCTATCAATTTGTTGTAGCTGAATAAATCAGCTAACGCATTTTAATACGATTGGAATATAATTTATTCGGTTTCTATGATATCAGCTTTGGGAGCATATTAATGAAATAACGGCACTGATTAAAATGCACTAAAAGTCACTTGGCGCTGCACAGAGTCATTTACCCCTTATCATTATAATTAATTAATGACGATTATGTGTAATTAACATGTTCTACTTCTCTTTCTTTTTTTACCTGCTGTTTGTGATTTTAATTTATGCGTCAGATTTTAAATTAATTTCACATTATTTGGTAAATCAAGCGTAAATGTGATAAATTAATAGTTAAAAGTAAATGAACCGGATTTTTATCAATTGTGCGCACAAATGAAACCTGTTTTAAAATAAGCTTCTGTTCTAAGCTGGCTGCATTCTTTATTTTTTCCATCTGACATTAAATATTTTAAAGTCGGCATTCTGTTATCCTTTGAAAGGATTTTCTATTAGCCATGAGAGAGAAATCAAAGTTTGGATTAAAGGCGTGCATAAATAAATTTACAAATCGGTTTAGCCCAGAGCTTTTGGGTTTTTGGACTTTGCGTCACTTTTGATGGGTTGTTTGTCTTTTACGAGCTCAGCCATGTTGGTGTTCATGCAAAAGTTACTCAGAGCTAACAAAAAATAAAATAAGTAAAAAGGGTGTCAAAAGTAATTCCTCACGTAAGCCACTCGACACCTTTTTAAATATTTGCCTTGCATTTTCATTTTGTTGGACAAATTTTTGATGATTCGCTGTTGAGTTTTAGGGCGCAGTTGTCATTTTTAATTGGTGCATATTTAATATACTCGGGCTTTGCTCTCTTCGCTCGTTACTTGTCTGACTTTTATGCCCTTTTCATGACGTGATTGTAGCCCCTTTCGCCGATCCACCCAAACTTTCCTGCCGCGTTGCATATTTTAGTTGAATGTTTGCCCCGACTTTGCCTAATGCTTGTAATACATTTTTCACAATGCCCATTACAGGGTAGCAGCACATAATTTCTATGCGAGTTGTCGTAAAAAGTGCATAAAATTAATGTGCGCCAGAAATATACAGTTAAAAAGCGTCCAACGCCCAAGGGGGCTTGAAAACATTGATACCCTGTAGAAAAAGATAAGCCATAAGTCAGAAACTATCAAGAATATTAAATTGAAACAGACAAATTGGCATGGAAATAAAAATGAACAATTCATATAGATATATTTGTTATGAACGCTTCTTCAATTTTATTTTAGTTTCATTAATATATATGTATATATATATATAAATATATATATATATATATATATATATATATATATATATATATATATATATATATATGTTCTAAGGACTCTGATTTGGCTCTGTTAAGTTTTTGTGATAAATTTTCATAAATAGTCCTTGAGAAGAAGTGCATACTTTCAATTGAAGTTGACTTGATGATCACAGGGTATAGAAATAATAATTGGCATTGGCAACGCAATGGTTGACGGTGAAGGGTCACCAGCATTCGTTGGGTTCATTCGCTTGTTCGCTGGCTGCGCTTTTCTGCGTCATTTTAAACGATGATACTTAAGTTTCCATTAAAGCACTTGCTGCGACCATCAATTCAATAACTGCGCAGCTACATCGCGTCGTACCGTCAAACCGTCAGACCCTTGGACAGTCGAAATGCGTAGTTCTCTGCCGGCAGAGCTACTGAAAGTCAAGCACACGCTGCGGTTTTTGCTCCGGCAAGTTGATTTTGTTGTTGTGGCAAGTGGGCTTGTGGGCATTTGTGGGCGGCCAGGCCAAATATTTACAACGAACAACTTTTGCAGCAACAAATTGTATTTTTCTTTTGTATGGTACTCGTTTGCATCTATATGCTGTGTATATGTAAAATGGATATGGACACTATGTATATGAAAATAAAAAGTGGTTTGCTCTTTGAGCCACACATCAAACATATTGAAAGGGAACCTTCGTGTCATAATTTATCAATAGAAAATGTTTTGAAAACTCATTAATGATTATTTATTTATATATATTTTTTTTGCAACTCTAGTTAAATAAAGTCCGTTCTGCTATCCAGCCCTGGCGGATGCCTATATACGCAATATATTGACTTTACACATGTGTAAATCGAGTGGTGCGTCGCACACTTTGTGAACCACACAATTTCATTAATGGAACTTTTTTCGCTGTTAAGCGTCGCAGAGCGCAAATATTTGCACTTTAAACTGAAATCAGTTCAGTAAAGGACAGGGCTTAATGTATTTGGCTTTCGGCGCTGGCCTAAAAAGCAATGCATGACGCATTGCAGCTAAAATTAATGAAAATAAATGAATTGGCCTTAGTGAACTACTGAGTACTCTATGGAGTAAAATGTCTTTAACTACTGTGTAACTTGTTCAATATTGTTACAAGTCCCTGCTCTCGAATGCTTGATTTTTCAATTTTTTTTTTAATTTGACTTAACTTTGCTTAACAACCTTTCCCTTTGCTAAACTCCTCTTTGTCATTGCATATAACGTATTTAAATGAAAGCGAGAGCAAAAAGAAAAAAAGAAATGAAAAACAGGTTTACGACTGAGATAACGCACTCAGCACACACACACGTCCCCGAGTCCAATTGAGAATACTTGAAATAATTATATAATTTTGCTGGCCGCACATATTTATGAGGCCTAGGGGCTAGGCGAGTGGCCACTTGGCGTTTCGTGGTCGACTGTAATTCCAGGACTTATATGGCCCGAAGCTGATGTGAAAATGATAAGTTGTGGCTGGGGCCGGCTTAATAATAATGATAATGTGTCATAAGGTAATTATTCAGTTGCAAAAGGTTCTGTGGCGACCAGCAGCGGCGAGGTATTGCTCGCATAAATAAATATCCTGCAGTTATTTGGAGTGTGTGTTGACAGCGAAATTGATTGCAATTAATGGGCACTCAAAGGAGAAGCAGACGAGCAAGAGAAAGGAGGCGCATCAGTAGCAGGCAGGAACTGAGCTAGACCTCAATGAAGTTGCCGTCCGGAATATGGCAGCTGCTGCATAATACTGTTTTGAGAGATTTGTATGGATGTTAATATGCATCCGCTCGCTATGGTGCAGCTGCAACTGCAACTGCAACTGCAACTGAAGTGCGTCTACTTGCGCCTGAGTGCACTGGCTCAAAAGATGTTGACGTGCAGAGCAAACAAAGGCCGAGGCTGTAGCTTAGCTGAGGCTTAAGATGTTCTATGCTTGGCATGGTTTATCAATTAGGCAAATTAGTTGGCTGTCAAGGCTTAGCCACTTAAAGTTGCATTAGCTTACTTTTCGAGTAGTCAAATGCACCTAGTGATAGTCTCACCTTTAAGTTTAAGCCAAGTGAAATCAATTAGCTCTCGGTTGGAGCCAACTAAACTGAGCCAAAGACCCAATGGCAGGCAACTGTAAGCCAATTTGGCTATGTCAATATACTTTACTATATGCAGCACTCGGCATACACAAAGGATAAAAAAGACACGAGCGTATGTCAGGCGAGAGAGCATTCGAGGCATGTAAATATTCAAATCAAAAGCGCAATTGAATGTGCGAGTAAATGTCATCGTATCTTGCATTCAGATCTTTGATTGCCAGCTATTCAAAAAAGCGAGTTTATTGCACTACACTTGGCACTCAGCCAGAAGGCAGCGGAGCTGGAGCACAGAAATCTGAACTCAATTCAACCATTCCATTCCATTCCTTCAGCTACGGCAATACCTGGTTCTGGTGACACTCAGACACAGTGCTGGGAATTGACACAGAATAGCCGCCAAATGCCAAAGCACAAAGAGAAATGAGGAAGTGTTTAAAAAAAAAGTAAAAAGTAAAAAATAAAAAGAAAATGAAAAAATAAAAAAAAGAAGAAGTCATCTCGGGTAGAACTCTAGCTACAACTACATATACATAAATAAATAGGGTAGTAGTAGTCGTAGTAGTAGCTTAGCCACGTAACAGGAAGTTGGCAACGTCGACGTCGACCATGGCCAAAGTGGCATTGATCTTAGCATTGGACGCTCGCATTGCCTTACCATTGGCCTAAGGTTGAGGTTGAGGTGCTCGCCTGCGGGTCACTCATAATATGCCAACTATACTGAAGTGGGTTTTGAGTTGCGCTTCTTGCTTTCAGCTCTCCACTCACTTGAAATTGTAGCTTTGTGCGAATCGCTGAACGAGTGCTTACTAAGATTTGACTAAAATTCAAGTGGTGCTTAGTTAGGGAGCAGTTCATTCAACTCTCTAGTGGCTCCTCGAGCGCTGTGCTTAGAGAAAAGTATTTGATGAGGTAGCGAGCTGATAGTGAATACCAACTATCTTCATTACTCAATATCTGGGTGGGTCTCGCTTATTGATAACACAACAAAAGAGTACACTCAAAATAGTAGTGAAAATATTGAACAAACTTAATACTCAGCTTTGTCTTGTCTAATTAGATCAACTGTTTCACTCTGATAAATATTTACTGCTTAGATCAAAGTACTTAAATTAACTGATCAACTCGCTTAACTTTTCACAAAGTAATATTTTTATGATATGGAAAGTCTGCTATTTACTTACAATCTATTAAGTGACATATGCCAAAATGCCATTTCAGATTGTGACTATATTGTATTATAAATATTGGCAGACATTTTTTTCTCGTTTTATTTGTTATAATTAACACTAATATTGCAATTATCATTAGAGTAAATTTTACTTCTCTTAGTCATTTGTAAAATATATTCTTGTCTAATATTGTAATACAATCGATACTTCAGCTGTGAAAAGGCATTTGTCTTTGATTTAATGTGTGAAAGAAATCAGTAATTTCGCCAAACTCTTAGGCTCTAAGCAAATTTAAAGAGCTGCATAGTTTTTCTCTTAGTTTCTCTATAAACTCTCTCCACGTATTTTCAGCTAAATAAGGGCGAGGTTTTCCTATGTTTGCATAGCCAATTAGCACAACAGTGCGTATGATTGATTTGGTGTCAAGTATTTATTGCATCTTAGCGCTGCGACAAGGTCTGGATGTTAATTAATGATCGTCGTTGTTTGCCGTTGCCGTTGTTGCAGTTGGACTTGCGAGCTTGACACAACAAATAGCTAATAAATATTTGCGCAACATTGCGTATGCATATATGTGTATGTGAGTGTGTGTGAGTGTGTGGCATTGCATAAATTAAAAGCCGAACCATTCAACCAAGCACGCAGCTAACAAACAAATTGCAGTGGTCAGTGGTCGACCCATGAATGGCACAACTATTTAAATTTCATCTGAATTCATTAAAACATAAAAAGATAAGCTGGGAAAATTAATTAAATGGTCACTAAACATGGGTCAGCGCGACGTTTAGTCACAGTGATTATGGTTAGTTATGCGGCGCGTAATTAAAATGTGTTTCATCAAATTACAAATTGCAATTTAATTGACAATTTATGTTTGCAGTTTTTCTTTAACAAAATGGCAAAATGACAAATTTTCAACATGAGACATTAAACATCAAAAGCAATTCATCCACTTTTTTACAGCCGAAACAACACATGACACAGCGAAATTAAAAGGCAACTCTTCACCAGTAAAAATGAAATTGCCAGAGTTTTGCACGGTTATTAAGACACTCTAAGGGTAGCTAGCTGATTGCGGGGCGTAACGCCATGGTGCCACATAGAATCAGCCATGAGTGCGGGAGGCTTTTGTCTAAGTGAGGACTGCTTAACACTCAGTCTCTTTGACGAGATGCCTGTAGTTAAACACGTACACACGCCCAGCTTATCTATCAAGATGTCTTATTTGCATGTTTGTGTGGCTGTGTGTGTGTGTGTGTGTGTGTGCGGATGTGTGTTGGCTGTTTGCTCGTTCCACATGAGGTGTCTTTAAATGCGACGAGATCTTTATGGAGTTGCCTATGTGCCTGCTTAGCTGGCATAAGCACCTTCGCAGATGTATTTGTATCTGCAGCTTCTGAAGCGCATCTGCGGTGAGTAACATAGCGCTGCTGTTCACGTTTGAAAAAGATGAGGTATCTTAGTTTAATGTTAGAAATATGCTTGTCTTTAACTCAACTTTTTCATGAAGAATGCTGAATTAAGAGTAACTGAATAAAACTTATTTATTAATAATATCAAGTGAAATCATTGATGATCAGAATTATAATATTTCATATGCAGGCAATACAGAAGGGTATCTCCAAGTCATCAACTCTTACGAAGTTTGTATTTTGCTGATTTTATATATGTATTTATACATTTATGCTAATCGAGCTGGTGCGTTGTAATGCCGCTACTTTAACTCGTTGGCTTTTAAAGGCAACGGCAACGGCAACGGCAACGTCAACGCAGCTGGCAATCCCTTTTTTAGTGGCAGTCCCAGACGCAGTTGCAATCGTAATCCTGTTTACTAGAGAGGAAGACACACACATATATCGCTGCCGTGTATTTGTGTATTTTATGCTATGTTTTCGCAGCGTCCTTTCATAACATCGCCTTGTCGGCAGCGTTCACAATGCGCTTTGTGTTCGACTTGTTTGAAAAACTATTTTACATTTAAGCGCGAAATTCCACACTATGAATGAATTTTTCATGAGCCGGCCAGGGCAGAACTGAGCTGAGCTGAGCTGAGCAGAGCAGAGCGGAGCGGAGCAGTCAGTCAGATAGGCACTTGACGTGAACAGCCAGATCTGCAGCACGCCCTTTCTTCAGACTATATGTTTTCCTTCTTTTTTTTTGTTCTCTATATACCATATATTTTGCTAGCAGCTAAAGAAGGCAAGCGCTGTTGCCGACAATGCAGAAAGGCATCACCGCAGTGCCCATCATTATCAACGGGGCGTCGGTAGTTGGTCTTGGGGCAAGCGTAGCTGATGGGGCGTTCACTTTGGTCAGTTGCATGGCATTTTAATTGAATTGATTATTTTAGTGCTTGGGTGTGATGTTGTTTGTTGTTTGTACATCGGCACCAGGCCGTTGTCCAGGTAAAGCCGATAATGATTTGTTTTGGACTCGACTAACTTGGCTGACTACTCGACAGTTAGCCCGCAGCTGAAATGTTTTATCTACTGTAATTTAACCCAAATTCCAAGGCTGCAAATTGCATTTGGAGCAGAAAAGTGCAACAGGCAATAAATGCGGACCATGCACCACCGCCACCGCCACCGCCACCACAACCACCAACTCAGCAACTCAGGCTCGGTCCGAATCTCAGTCTTTAGACCAGACGAATTACGCTCGAGGGCAGCTATGTAAATTGTTTGTAATTTGGCTCTGCTTTCGGTGTTCTATGGCGGCCGACCAATGTGGGCGGCTTATGGAGTGCTCTTGGCATTTGAACAAAATGATTATTGATCACTTAATAAGAAATTTTCATACAATGGCGCCATAGATTGAAAGACCCAACAAATGGTTCTTTGTGTGTCTGTGTCTCGTCTGCCTTTTGTACTTCGGCTGCGACTGTGTCTGTGCTTGACAAAAAACCAATTTTAATGAGCTGCATACGCTACGCTGCACTTTAATGCAAAATAAATATAACTGCAAATTGCCAGCGACAAACGAGAGAGCGACGGAACGGCGGAACGACAGAACGAAGAGCGACCAAAGCAAAATTGTCTTTTGCAGCAAATTTGAATTGCTTCATAGAATGATTTAAGTAAATTATTATTTTGCCAGGCAAGCAGGAGTGTATCTCTGTGTCGCCCACACAAAGATGCAACTGTGCGCAATTTAGATTGAGATAGTTGTGTTTGATGAAATATATATTTTTCTGACTTGCAGCTGCCTGACTGCCTCTCGCTGACAACTTGAGACAAGATAATTTGCTACTTGAAAGCTCAAAGTACAAGCTGCTCATTCAATTTCTTAGAACGTGTATCTTCGAGATACTTTGATAAGCTACGGTCCTTTGAAATCGCAAATCGAATCTAAGTGGGGTGCCTGGTCTCTCTTGAAGTTTTCATTTTACTGACAATCAAAGAAATCAGCTCGTGGACAACTAATAACCTGGCAAATGAATTAATGATTTGGCAATTTATTTTGTTATTATTAACCGAACTCTAATGACGACTTGGCCTTAATTGCAAAGCAGAAAACGTGACTTTAGCTTATTTAATTCAATTTATTTTATGACTTATCTTGATTTTCCTACAGCCAATTTGTCTGCCCAAAAAAAAAAAAAAAGAAAAAAAAAGAAAAGGAAAAGAAATTAAATGTTTGCCAATGGCACTACAAAATATAATTTCCCATATGAAATCAATGAAAGAGAAGAGCACAGCATGGGGCCTTTTATCAGCAAGGCATCGAGAAATAGAAAACGTATAGTAGCAGCTGAGCTGTGAATGAGTCCGCTGTGCACAGCTGGATGTTATTTGCTTATTGGTCTAAGAAGCGCTTGAGTTTAACCTTTAAGACTTTCCAGCTAAATATGACCCATATAGGGTTCCCCGTATATGGCCGATGGACATATCAAAAGTGAAACGCAGCCAGCCAGGCAATTTTATCGTTTACCTTCAAATGCAGCCGATAGACATCTTCGTGCAATGCAAATAGACATATGCAAAAGTATCTTATGGCTTGCCATTGCTGCTGCCGCTGCCGCTGCTGCTGCTGCTGCCATTGCAGATTGTCATTTGGCGATAAGCGTTTGTGCTGCAGGCGCTGCGAAATGAAATCGAGATACATTTGTTGCTGTGCTGACCCAGTTCCTTTATTTTACAAATACCATTTACACTGGCGATACCTAATGAAAGCAAAAACTACAAACACAAAAAAGACCAGATAAATATATGTATATGTCTGTGTGTGTGTGTGTGTGTGCGTATCTGAGTATCTATAGTTACATATGTGTGTGGTTGTAGTCATGTGTGCAGTCATGTGGCGCCTTTTATACAAATTGACTCATCGGCTTTTTAGTTTCCATTCGTATGTACTTTTTAGTCGGTACTTTATATCGTGTTTGTCTCCCTCCCTCTCTCCCACTCCCAGACTCTTCCACCACTTTCCCTCTCTCTTTCTGCCTTGGTGTAAATATTTTTATCGGCTGCCATTGAAATTGCAGTATTTCAATTGAGGCTCATAAATTTTTATTGTCTGACATTTTGTTTATTTATTTAAGCATTTGAGCGTGTCTATTTTTAAATGGACTGACTAACTTTCACACCCCGTCAGCCGAGTTAAGCAGAAAGCATTTCTAACCCTCCATTGCAATGCTTACAGCTATCCTCCCTCTCTCTTTCTCTCTCTCTCTCTCTCTCTCTCTCTCTCTCTCTCTCTCTCTCTCGCCCTCTCTCTGTCGACTGGGCTGGCAATTAAACGACATTTGCCAGACGCCAAGACAAACAATGACAATTACGATTGCTAAAATGTAATAAATATCTGGCAAAAAGTTGTTGTTGCTGTTGTCTGTCTTGGCGCTGTTGTATGGAGTTGTGGGTGGTCTGCCGCAAGAGCACTGCCCTCCAGTGAGCTATTAATTTCTTGACTGCAAATTTTATTGTTGCACCAGCTCGTGGCATAAACTTTATTATACACTTAACATAACTCAAATTGGGGCAGCTGGTAGTTGGGCGTGTCTATAGGTCGAAATTCGCTTCAGTTGCCCTGGCGAATTGCCAAGTGCTCGTTGCTGTAGCAGCTTTCGATGTCCAAATCTGGACATATTTGGTTTGACTTTAAGGCGTTTCGTATTTAAATTTGAGCATTATTTTAAACATTAATCAATATATAAATTATGTGGAATTTGCTTATCAATATTTTAATTATGTGTCGGGATTTTGAAGGCAATTTCTGTGACAGTCGTAAATGCAAAAGGCTTAACACATTTATCTTCCATATTAAAAATTGAATATATTATAATATATTATGTTTGTATTGTTGTCTTTTATTTATTTATTTATTTATTTATTATTATTCGAATTGCATGAATTAAGTTTTATTAAGATATATTAATGGACAGGTTTTTACTTATATAAATATATATATATAGATATGAGTATATATATTTATTTATTTTATTAAAAATATTCCAAATATAGTTTGACAAAAAGCGTTTAACATTAAATATTAACATATTTTTTATTATTAAATTTTCTGCTTTGTCCTTTGAAATTGCGTATTGTCAAGAAATGTGTTTTAATTAGATGCTCAGCATGAGAATTCTATTTGATTGTTGGAATTTATATTGCAAAATGTCACAATAAATTTCTGCTCCAAAAAATATGAAAAGTCAAATAACGAACGAAATGACGTACTGGGAACCTGGCATATTATAACATGCCGTAGTCAAGTCGGGAGGGCAGCATCTGGAGCAAAAGTAAAATCAAAATCTACTCGTAAATGTTTTGCTCGCATCGCAATAGTATAACAAATATGCGTTGCAGCCTGCGGGGGCTGGAACTGAGGGAATATGTTGAAGTACTTGTCCATTGGGAGCAACTGGGTTGAAAATGACACACCATGAAATTACATTTATGCCTGCAGTGCAAATATTTTACAGTTATGAACATGGTTAGCACATGTCGCTTTCCGCCGGCTAACACAGTCCCCAGTGTATCTCTGTGTGTGTGTGTATAAGTGTGTGTCTAATACAGTTCTGAGTATGGCTGTAGCAGACGACGATGACGACGACGACGCCCTGTCTCAATGGGTCGCAACTTGTGCGTTTATGAATTGAGGTCTCAATGTAGTCAAATGTCACTATGCCACTTGGAGCGATTGCAAAATGTGTTGCAAATATTTATATAGTAATATCCACAAACATGCACATACACATGCACATTCACACGCACAAGCTCAGACACACTCCTTGCTAGGTGGCAGTAGACTTGTTGGCAGTTACATTACTCATACGACGAGTGTTTGATTAAATTAGCAAGAAATGTTGCGAGCTATCATCCAGCCAGTTACTATTTCTTGGCAAGTGGCACAAATGACAGCGTCAGTTTAATAATTAAATTTGTGAATTACTTCCTGCAGGATACAACTGTATACATGTAGATGTATGCATGTATGCACTTTCTGAAGCAGTGCAAAAAGTAATACAAATGTTTTGGTAAATATCTGTGTCACATGTAGACGCTGCCTGTGCATAATTAAAGAAAATATGTATCTGCAATATGCACAACATGTAAGCGTTGGCAGGGGCTTTCGTTGGCTTAATTAAAAAGGGAAAAAGAAATAGCAGTAGAGGTAGGGAAAGAGAGAGAGAGAGAAATAGAGGAGGACGGTCTGTCTGCTGAAATTGCAACGAAATTCTATCGTATTGCAAATTGTTTCCGCTTGTAACCCGACCTGCCTGTTGTGGCCCGAGCCCAGCCAAGCGGCCAAGCGGTAGACGCAGCAACGGGCAAACCGAGAGACAGTGGGCTGACGCGACATCGGACAGACATGAACTTGCAACACCTCATTTAAGCGCCTTTGTATTGCAAATTTTTGCAGGTATTAAATTACAATTTGCCACTGTTTGCTGTTGTTTTTGCTGCTGATGTGACGCTACGCAGCGACATTAAGTCAAACAATCGCACGACAGCAACAGCGCAAACAAGAAATGAAGCCCAGCCCTGAAACACAATGCGCTCCAAATAAACAAACAGCTTCGCTGGGCATGGAGCTGGGCTCTGGGATTGGCTCCAGATTGAAATGTATCTACAAGTGAACGTCAATGGCATGCTGGCTGTTGGAAAAACATTAATCGTACTTTGGACGAGCGCAAAGAAAGCGCAATAATTAAGTGCTCAGCGAACAAAAAAATGGGAAAAAAGCAAACATGTATATATTAAGTGAAAATAAAGAGCATTGAACGCTAATGAGCTTCAAGTATTTAGTTCTTTAAGCGTCCCATAGTCTAACATGGCTATAAATCAAGTTCTGGGCCAAGTTAATTTGCTTTTCAATATGCTATTGCTTTCTAAATCTCATTAGAAAATGAACATAATCCAATTTTTTCTCGTTTTAATTTAAGTGAACTTAGTTAAGGTTAATTCTTTGTTCAAGACAATTTTGCTGTTCGAGCTTTATATTATATATAACAATGAAAGTCTGACCTAACTTGTAGTACTTTAGGCTTCTTAAGCTTCTGTCATCATTTGGTACATTAAGATA
This sequence comes from Drosophila anceps, assembly GCA_035045945.1. Taxonomy (NCBI): domain Eukaryota; kingdom Metazoa; phylum Arthropoda; class Insecta; order Diptera; family Drosophilidae; genus Drosophila; species Drosophila anceps. Next base: position 9,691,352 of record JAWNON010000225.1, on the reverse strand, counting down.
TAAATGCAAGTCATTGTAATGTGGGAAATGTCCCAAGAACTTTTACAATAATTAAATATAATTTCTGTCTAGAAATACATTTAATGAATCGAGAGGGGGATAAGAGATGTGCAGTTGCATGTCTGTCTGCGTCGATCGAGGCCCATTGGCTGTGTGGCTGAGAAGCCACCAAATGCCAAACGGAAATGATGAAAACAGTTAAGTTGACGGCAAAGTTTTTGGCCAAACTGCACATGCAGAAACATTTAAGCAGATATGTGAATGAGAATGAGAATGCAATGAAATTTAGTCGAAAAATATGCAAAGAGCTGAAAATTGTTTTCTAGCCAGATGGCAGCATGCAGTGCGGCTGTTGGCTGTTGGTTTAAAGCTTGCTAAGTCCACAGTCAGCATCATGGCCAGGCTCGCAGTGAAACGAATCGAGTTTATACAAAATGCAAATTTTCGCCAGTGCATTTTCTTTTGTTTTCGCTCGCTGCCTGCTGCCTGCTGCAACTTCCGCATTGTTGATCATGAATAAAAATTTAAGTTCTTATTGTTGTTGAGTGGACCGGGGCACGTGGGTCGTACTCACAGCCGAGTCGCATAAACTGAAGTTGTTCGAGTTGTTGCTGATGTCGTCGATGTTGCTGACATCGCCCACGCCCCATGCCACAAAAAAAAAAAAAACAAACAAAATAAATAAAGTTTAAGAGTGCGCTTCATTGATTTAGTTTTGGCTTATACTAAGTTACACACACACACACACACAGTCAACGCTTGACTGGCGCATATCTTTTTGGCCAGAAATCTTAGCTACAATACTTTCTAACTGCCGTCCATTAATCTAGCGCCTGGTTGCCGCTACAAGTGTCCGGCCGTATGACTAAATTAATTTTTGTTCTGGTAGCCACGAACAAGGCAGCAACTTGTAGGTTCTGTCGTGATTTATAGTGCACTCATTTAGAAAGTTGCTCAACAAGCAGCTGCCTTGCTGCATGCAACATGCTGCCCATTGCCCGCTGCCTGCTGTCTACTGCAGAACAGTTCCTTGTTACAGTTTAGTCGTGCCTGTCGTTGTTTGTGCTTGGTTAGCTAGATGGCTGGCTGCAACAGTTGCCCGCTAGCCTTTTGGGCCGGCTGTGTCCTCTCGGGCCTGTGGCTTTTGGCCATTTCGAGCCGCTTGTTCGATTTAATGAATGACATTTGCTGCGCTGGCGTTTGATTGAGTTGTTTTGAGTGGCCATGATGGCCAATTGACGATTACCAACTGCTCGTTGTGAACTGTCTCCTTGTCTCGCTGCCTGCAATCACTGAGGTTCACTTTAGTGTGGCTCGCATCAGGTTTCAGCTGCCTCACCTGCTTGGCGAATCATAAATCTTAACTTTTTTTTTATCGACCACTGCCCTGTGGTCTTCTTCTTATCACGGCACATAAATTATTTGATGCGCCTGAACGTTTTATCGCAGTTTAAAGAGCCAGCTCCAATGTTTATGACAATATTTTGGCACTCACAATATCTGACATTTATTGGCAACTGTCCAACAGAACAACAACAACAAAAGCTACACTATATATACATGTCTTTATATAAATTTTATGAGCTCGCAAAGAGAAGCGACTTTTTATGACTCTGTTGACGCCTGCAAAGGCCACCACTGTTCTGAGATCACATATTACAAAGCCAACGGCAGTTAATCTAAAAGACAAGCTCCAAAAGCTCTGCACTCGCTTTTCTCATCACACTAAATTTGAAGCAGCATCAAATGCAGGTCAGAACAATCTTTGAAATGTACGAAGTTGGTTTTATACATATATAAGTATCAAGTATATTGCTATAACTATCATGTTCGCTGGGAAAGAATGCTAAAAATACTCTGTCTCAGTTCTTTTACAGCCAATTTTTTTCTCTTGACAAGTTCCTTAAGCTGCAAACCCAGTCCGCTTAAAACCGAGAACATTCAGTAAAAAGTTTTAATCACTTGCTTGATAAAAATGACACCCGCCAAAAAATCCCTTTGTCTTTTTATTTGATTTTGGGCCAGAGTCCTTTGTGTTCTCTGAAAGAGAAAAAAAATACAATGAATGTTGGCAAGCCCATGTCATCGTAGTCCCTTAAGCTCACAAAGTGCTGCTCTTAGTAGTCGTTTAAAGCAAATAAATTGAGTCGTAAGCCATCCTTTGTAGCCACGCGTTCACGTGGCTTTGAGTGCCAGCAATCATATTGAAATATGACCAGGTCTGACGACTGATAAAGGTAGGTGTTTCTGACAATGACATTTGCTTTTGCTTTTGCACAGAGACGGTAGCACCACACGATGGTCACTATCACTACTGCCTTATACGCTTCTAGCAAATGGCATGCGTTTCATCAAGCAAAACACAAAAAGAACACCAAATCTGAAAATGTGTTTTGAGTGGCCGAGCGTGTGGAAATTGAAACGCTGCAAAGGAAACAATAGACAGCGCTTCATCCTGCTATTGTCATCCTGCTGTTCATGCCTGTTTCTGCCATATTGGGCGCAATTGCAATAGCTTTTGTGCTGGCAGCGCGCAGAAACTGACCCAGTTAAATAAAAGTGCTCTTGTTGGCAAATAACCAATAAAGGCAGGAGTGGCAAGTCGATGGGACTCTCGACTTGTGAACTGTCGAGTGTTGCACGTTTGCTGCCTGATTTGTAGTAACTTTCAAATTGGATAATTACTAAATACTTGCTTATTTTATTGTAATGGCCAAGACGATAAATGTAATAGCCGTCATTAGAGGCAGCAGCTTCCGTGCTACGTATGAGACAGCTGAAAACGAGTTGGGGGCAAGCTGCAACAGCAGCAGCAGCACCAGCAGCAGACCAAGCCGCAGCCTTAGCCATGTCTTGTATTGCTTTGCATGCTGCCACTCATTAATGCTGCGCCCCCGGGGCGCAGCGACCAAATTGCAGTTACGTGTGGAGCGCATCGTCAGGGCCCGGTCCTTGGGTCCAGCTTGGCACCCAACGTGGCCAGCTCGTACACTTTAATAGCTTCGATTGCAATCTGTAAAATTGAATTGAAATCAATTGGCAGTGCTTGTAGCGACATCGACATGGGGCACCGTGTACCAGGCCAGAGCATTGCCTGATTGATAAACTGACAGCGGGGCCATTGACATATTTGCTATAAACAATTTGACATGGGCCCCGCTTAGTAATTGTCACTCAACTGCGACGTCGGTGTATATACAATGCACATATAGTATATAAATTTTCAACATTGATTGATGGCACACCTTGGATATTTGCCTGTCCGACCAAAGCACTGCTATATGACAGTATGTTTATGAGCTGCCAGTTAGATGGACATGTGCCGGAAATTAGCTTTATTAAGTTGAAAGGCTGACGCTGCAAACTTTACCAGAGTGCTTGCCAAAAAATTGTGGCTTATTGAAAAAGTTCCATTTTGTTGGCCGCTGCAGACAAGTGTAAGACAAACTTTGTCTCAAAGGCAGACAGTTTTGGGCTGCTTGCAGCACAAAGTCATGTGCACGATTTTTGTTGAAGTTCAGCACTTGACTTCAACTTTGGAGACAAGTGCCACGCCTCAAAAGCTGCAGAGTCACTTGGGGCAAATTGCTGGGGCTTTAAACTTAATTTCAGCTCGCATTCATTAGGCAGTCGGCCAACGGGTCGCATGATTAATATTAAAGCCTTATGTTGACTGCGCGGCGCTGCTCCACTTTTATTTTGCTATTTTTTCTTAAGTCTCATTAATGGCAGGGTTTAATGAGTCAGGGCTGTTCCAGTTTCGCTCGCAAACCAAATTATTTTACACATAGTTCTCAACTGCTTCATTACACAGCGTAATTCAAACTTTGCACACTCAACACATATGAGTGGGTAAGTGTACGTGGGTATGCGTGTATGTGTGTATGTGTGTTAGCCACCCACTTGATTTGCCCACTTGACTTCCTCTTGAATTGAAATGCAGATTGTGCATGCGAGTTGAGAAATGCCAGCGTACACTCAGAGCGCCACTTATTTTGCTAGATTTGCTGGAAATGTATTTTCCACACGTGCCGACCGAGGTGTGCAGTGGTGCGGACAGGGTTCAGATACTATAGATATAGATAGTCTTGGCCAATACCTGCACACCCTACAGCCGAGCGCTCTTATCGCTTTTTGTACTTTGATTTAAAAGAAAATAAAATAAAATGTACTTTTTGACAGCATTTATTTATGTATGGACCTACTGATACCTGTTTTGGCCTCGCCCTCACCCTCACTTTGCCGTGATTTGGCAGAACTCCTACGTGATGCTTGACAACTGTTGCCATTAACAGCTGGCCGGGAGCAGCCACAACAACGATCCACAATTTGCCACTTGCTCGTGGTGTTTAATGCGTCTCCATGGTGTCATTCTGCGCCAGCTTCTTGTACTGCTCTTGTTCTCGTTGCTTGTGTTGTTATTGTTTTTGGCTGACAAAGTTTTTACCATAAATTCAGGAGCGAAAACAACTTGGAAATTTGGTTGTGATTTGGTTTTGTATGCTTGAAATTATTTAAGAGCCTTTTAGATATTTTTCTCCTATGATTCACATATTCGTGTCTTCATCAAGTTTGTCTTTGGAAAGTGTTTTTGCTTTTTCCGTTTTGTTTTATATACAAATTTTATGTTTATATATATTTTCAAGTTTTTTTTAAATTTTTATACAGAATTAGTATATGAAAAGGCATACAAATCACGAAGCTGGGAGTATTTCAAAGTGGAGCATTACACACGAAAAGATTTCTTTTAGTTATTTTTTTTATTGATAATGATTGCATATATTACAAATACAAGTCCATCATTAACTAATGCAGTTGAAAAACTTATTGTATTTAAGCTTAAGGTCTCAAATATATTTTCAATGTGGCACTAGGCAAATATTTGCAAACTAAAACTGACAAAGGCTGCCGCTACTGCTTAGCTGCTTTAGATAAATAAAGCTCAAAAGTGCACGGTCATAGACAAAAGTTTTCCACAATTTGATTTTTTTTTTATATTTTCACGCAAATGCAAACAAACAATACTCTCAGCAGACTAATTATTTTAGCTGCTCCAATCCCAATCCCAGTCCCAGTCCCAGACGCAAACTCAAACTCAAGCCAAAGTAAAGGCGAGTCGCAGTCGGAGTCGGAGAAACTAATCAAAATATTTTCGCAACTTTCCATTATGAAGTGAAAAGTTGAAGACGCGACGCAGACGCGACGCAGACGCAGACGTCTACGTTTGCATTTGCATGAACAATGAAAAGCAAATATTTTGCCGCTATTGACATTCATCTACATAAGGAGCAGAGGGCGAAGACCGAAGACCGAACACGGAGTGCTGTCTGCAGTTGCTGCGCTCTCCTCCCGCTTTGATGCCCGCAAAGACCCGAGCAACATTCAATTAAGACAAATTATGAGCACCAGCTCGCATTTCAATAGCCTTCACTGAGGCATCAAGTGGCCTGACAATTTTTACGCTTGCGTCCAGCAGATGCAATCGAGTACCGGGTCCGGTGCGGGTCTTTGTGGTCCTTGAGCATAGCTTGTTCAGCGGAAATCATTGCAAGGTTGGCACAATTTCAAGATAAGCAGAAGGCGAAAAAAAATATAAAAATCTTTGAATTGAAGTCGTCGCGTTTACCGTTTCTTAAGAATTTCAGCTGCGCGATGTTTTCTCTACATGACTGCTGTTCGCCTCTCGACGCTCTGACAGTCGGTCTGTCCCTCCGCCAGTCTTCCTGCTGATTTATGAATTTAATTAAAAGCAGCAGCAGCACGACAAAAATGTTTGGAAGCGCTCAGGCTCGGCTACAAAGGCCGCTCTTTGTGAATTATTTTCGTTAGGAGTGCGTTTAAAATGTGTTTATGATGAACATTTTAGTACCCACCCACCCACAAGACGCACAACGGTAGGGAGTCTACAGCAACAAATAAGAGATGGTCTCAGGAACCGACTGTCTGTTCCATTCGCAATAATGCACTTCAGTTTGAGTTATGCGGCCACGTGTTTGTATTTAATTAGCATTTGGCATTGGCCGTATTATCCAGGCAGCTACAGGCAATACGCTTTGTTATTTGGCCATATTAAAAATGCGCTTGAAGCAATTATTTTTGCTGTGCTATGCCATTGTGCAACATGAGGCCAACATTGAGAACCTTGGCCGGAACAGCAACAGCAACAGCAACAGCAACAGCAACAAAAAAAGTTTCCAGGGATACGGCTGTAGTTATAATGCAAACCGCAAGTATCTTATTTTGGAGCGTCTTTTCAGCTTCTGCCGTTGCTGCTGCTGGTTCTGCTGTTGCTACTACAACCCACATAATCAAGACAAAGCTAAAAGCTACACGACGAAACCTTCCGGCCCCTTCCTGCGCCAACCTTCCATATACATAGATACTCCTTCCCCTAGCATCATTCAGTCGCTTTGCCTTTGTCTGGGCGCTTCTGGCGTGCCATGTTTATCTTTTAACTAATTTTTTCCATGTTGCCTGCGCTCGCATAGTAGTTAACTTTGCTGTGCCTGTGTGTCTGTGTGCCTGTGTGTTGTGCTGTTGATGTTTAATTTCTTTAGTGGAAGTAATGGCCAAGTCGCCAAGTTGCATGCTGCAAAAGTTTTGCTTGCTCTGCGGCGGCAGCCAATACGACAGCCGGACCCAAAAAATATTCTCAAGTGCTGCTGCATTTACTTTATAAAATACGACTGGCTACCAGTTGCAGAATCATTCACAACGGCGAACTACAACAATCAAAGGAACTAACTTAATTTAAAGCGTGTTACGTGCTTGGGCTACTAACTTGAAAATAATTGCAACTAAATTCATTCTTATTTATGTAATATTAAGAAATATATCTTAAGAGTTTATAACAAGAGCTTCTCTCTTGGTATTTGCTCATTTTAATTTTTATTTTTGAATTTCTTATAAGTTCTTCCATCGTTTAATCAACACATAAGCAATGTTAATCCGCCTCCCTTTGTGCTTCTCGTCAAGAGCCGCATGGTAGCGGTGAATGATTTGCGCTTAAGCGTATCCGTGCGGTTGCCGTGGTGCAGTTGGTGCGATAACCACGGCAGGTTGATGTTGTACTCGATTATCATCTGGCATTGGCACCGGCGTCTGTGGCTGGGTTAGCCGCAACTGTGGAGTCAATGGCGGCATTGGCGGCGCCGTCTTTTGTCGCTGGCCTCGCGCTGCTGCATTTAGTGTATCGATATCGTGTCTAATTAAAGCGCAGCTTAGTTAAGCAGCTTGAAAATATGCTTTAAGGTTGCCCAACGTTAGGCACCACTGCTCATAAAGCCGTATAACTAGGTTAATGTAGTTCAAGTTGAATGCATTGGCAAAGGAAAGAAACTGAAACTCATCATTATATATATCATACACAGTGGTTTCCTCGAGCCATAAATAACGGATGAGCACAGCATACGAGATATTGCGCAGCACTGCATAAGCCACTCTAACCAAATGGAAGTTTAGATAGTGTCACGCCGCCTTTGGACTTGTCCGATAAGATCAGTTAGTGGAAAGCGTTGACGTCGCGTCGTGGCCGAATGGGGCACGCCCCCGCCATATATCTATGACAAATGTAGCAGTCGAGTTGGCCCAGCGATAAGCAGATACTAATTAATAACTGCTGGCCCAGCGATTGGCGCTGCTGTCACATGGCTACCTCTACAGGCATTTGCCAAATTAAATGGCCAGTCAAATAGATGGGACTTAGAGCCGTAGGCACAGCTATAGCCACAGCCACAGCAATACTAACAACCACAACCAGTTGCACTTACAAGTTGTTTTCATTAATTATGAGTAAGAGGTGCGGTGCGCGGCGTGGTACGGCGACCAGTTGCAGCTTCATTGGAAAAACGTGCAAAACGTTTTGGCTCTAGGCGGCTAAGCCAAGTGAATGATTCGTATCTCTGGCAACATGAGGCGCCACTAAACAGGCAAAGTTGTTGATATTCCTACTACAGCGGCTGCCGTTGCTGTTGCATGCACCTAATCGACAGGCGCCATCATCAACATCAACCTCAACATCATGATGATGATCATGATCATAGGTCAAGGCAAACTATGCGTTCCTTACATCCACACCGTCTGGCAAGGTGCTTGCCATTAACGCACTGCGTTCCACGTTCGACATTCTATTAAATTAGCTGCAAAGGCCTCGCCTTATTAGTACCGTAATATCGTATGCACGCCCACTTGGCCTAAACCAGCACTTTGAATGCGGCTGTGGCTGCTACTGTGCGGCCAAGTTTTGTTTGCAATTTGTTAAAAGGTTGTGGCATGCAGCATGTAAATACCTAAACTAATCAAAGAGGGGGAGAAGTCGAAAAGGGGACAGAAGCAGCTGGCACGACGTAGCTTCCTCGCTGGCTCATTAGGCAAGCAGCTTGGCCAGACGACCAATACCAGATTTGGTATCGTCTGGCAACTTAATCTGTTTGGAGAAGCATTAAATTTGCAAATGGAATTGGCAAAATTATCCCTTTTGGCCAGTTATTTAAGGCATCTATTAGTCATAACAGAGCTATTGATTGCATGCGGGGCTAGTCGCTGGCTAGACTTGAGCTCATTCGCACGCCTCGTCCAAATGGACGACTGTTGTACTTGACTTCTGAACCAGCGCCCACAGAGCGTGACTGGACTGGTACCAAACCCAGCGCCATGCTCGAAATTGGCTAACCAAAAACTAACAACAATAAGCATTGTGGTTGTTGTTGGTGGTGATGGTGGTGGTGGCGTTGCTCGTTCTGGTTACTTGTGCTTGTTTAGATAGGCAATCTCTTGAACGCCACTTGAAATAGAATTTTCCCACCATCTAAAAATAAAACTCAACATGCCATTGTCAACACACTCCGCTCGACTACGTCAACACTCTACAGACTGTCCCAGATCAATCTATCGGAAAACTCTATGTAAACTATTCTATCTCCGATTCCAATTTATAAACATCAGATATAATTCCCTAAGCAAAGCATAATCCAAAAACTAATAAGATTTCTACTTGCATTCACAGCGCAATATACCCTGTACTCTTAATTATATGGTATTTAAGAATGCATTACATTCAGTTTTCTGTTTTCTGTTTTCAGTTTTCTTTGTCTCTTCTTATCTGCTTACATATATTTCTACTTATATTTCTTATTTATACAATAATTTTTGCTGGTGGTCGGCACTTTTTTTACTTTTCTTTTATTTCAAAAGCTGGGGACATGTGGGAGAACGGGCTGAGCACTTAACTGCAAATTATACAGCAGTCCGGGGGAGGGGCTGACCCAACTATAATAATAAATGAAAATGTCTGTAATTCTCATGTGCGGACTGGCCGGCAAAAAAAAAAATAAAAATAAAATAATGGCAGCAGAAGAATACGAAAAACAAAACCAAACTTGAGCACTTGCTTATTATGCAGCCCATTTCCTAAGGAGACAGGAGCGGGACAGCAGGCAGCAGGGAGGCTAGCAAGTGGTTCTCACAGCTGCGGGAATCGGAAGCTAAGCCAAGCAAATAGACGGCGTGTAAACGAACTCTATTTAGCTTAAGGAGCGGACGGGTGGGCCAGCTGAGCTGGCTGTGCGGGGATTACATGTTGAAGAGCTCTAAGTGCAGCATGTTGACCCATTATTGGCTGAGGCAGCCATCAATAAAAAATTTGCTGTTGAGAGTTCATATTTGGGTTCTAATTAACGGGTGCTGTTTGATAAAATACACAACAAACAGCTGTTGGCAGTTGTTGGAGGTATCTATCATGTCGAATTGCAGGGCTTAGCTAGGTGACATGGGAACATCCGCTGCACAATTGAGGGGTGATTTACCTGGCCTCTAAACGTGCTGCTCAACAGGCATTGGCATCGAGCAGCCCTCGCCATGGCATTCGCTGTGGGGTTCAATAAACTTGCCAAGCCGCAAAAGTTTTGTGCAGCCGACGCAAAAAACTGTGCTGAAATACACAAAGTGGACTTGGTCTGATCAAAAGGCAAGCAGCAAGTAACCAGGCAGCCAGCCAGTCAGCCAGTCAGCCAGCCAGGCAGCTAGCCAGGCAGCTAGCCAGTCAGCCTACCAGATGGGTTGAGGTGAGGAGAGGTATAAGAGCCTGTCGCTGTGGGCCTGCGATACACTTCATTTTGACAGATTACATCTCATTATGTACACCTCGCGGTCAGATGCAGTGCAACGGAGTAGCTGGCAGCCAAACGAGTTGTCTGCCGCTTACAGTTTGGCAGTCACTGCAACCGTTGCAAGATTGATGGTCAGATATAGGCTTTGCATAACAAATTTTCCTTTCTGGTCCAAAGCAATGACGATGACGTCCAACACTGAGACTGCATTGACTTATGAGCGCTTCAAATTAATTCACAGCCGAGGATAAGGCAGCAGTGCAAACCAAGAAATAGAATATTCCGATAGTGCACGACCCAAAGATGCGCTGTACCTCAATGCAGTCGCACGTGCCTTAAGGAAGATATGAAGATACATTTATGACTGATAAATATCTAGCATCAATGTAAATTTATTTATGCAGATCTAGAAAAGTAGTCAGAAAAGTTACTAAAAGGTTAAGACTAAAGATTTTATATAATTGATATTATCCTACTCGCTCAGTACAGGGTATTCAATAAAATTTGCCATGCTGTGGCTAGTGCGCAATAAAATGCGCAACTTTTTCATTGTTTATGGCAAGTTGAATTGAAGTTCATTTATAAGGCAATTTAAAAACAATTTACGTGTTGCATGTGCCGTTAATTTATCAAGTAGTCGAGTCGCTAGTTTAAAACAATTTCCAGAGCAAGCCGATGCCAGCGGAAGAGTGGGAGGAGCTGCCAACTGTTTTTCAACACACTCATCATAGGCAATTAATTAAAAATTGAAAAGCAGCCATGAGCAGCAGTCAGACAGCAGTCAGCAGTGGAGCTGAGGCATCCACCGAAGCCACGCCAAGTGCCGTGCGCCAGTGTTTTGGGGGCTGTCTGGCATTATGATTTTTTCATTGATACAAATAGAGTGGCTATTCCCTCTCTCTCTCTCTCTCTCTCTCTCTCTCTCTCTATCTAAGTGTGTGTGTCTCTGCAACTTGTTGCCGCAGCCTGTTTCGAGTGGCATTATTTTTATTGCCTCCGCCTGGCTAATAAGCACAAATTTATCAGCTCTGTACGTGCGTGGGGCTTAAGTCCGAGGTGTTGAGTGTGCAGCAGTCTGGCAGCTTGTTAACGGTGCCCCAACCCACAGCGTTCGTCTAGTTTCGAGTACACAAATTAGTGTTTAATATAAAATCCATAAATACGAATACTAAATGACTATATGACACATAAACTAGACTACTTAATAGCTAGAGACAAAACTGTTATATTGCAACACGGTTTGTGGCATCATCACAGCACAGTTTCGTCTGCTCCTGATTTGGCATATTTGAACTTTGAGCATTGCATTCCACAGGCTACTGCCAACTGGTCACAGGCAATAGACCAGCGTCCAGAAGAGTGCATTGAATATTAGGAATGCGAGAGGAAAAACGAAGCGCATTTTGTGATCGATCCACAGTGACACCTCCTTGGGCGTCATTGTGGCAAATGTTTGCGCCGGCTTCTCTTTCGGCGTCTCAGTCAGCGTCGCTGTGGAGCTGGAACTTATGCTCGTATCATTGTCATCCATGCTGATCGTTGAGTTCTCTCTGCTCAGGCCATTGCCTATGATGATGGGCGTCTCGATGGTGATGACTGTGTTCTTCTGGTTGCCGCTAGACATTTTGCTGCAGCTGCTCATTGTGCTGCTGCTGCGATTGAAGCTGCGCGGATTGCGTTTCATCTTGGGCACGAATGTAGAGCGCACAATATATTTGGTGGTTCGTTTCTTGACCTCCAGATTGTTGTTGCGTCGAAAAATGGTGTTCACGAAGGCAAACTCCATGAGGCTGCCAAAGATGAAGACGGTGCAGACTAGGAACCACACCTCCGACATGGTCACATAGCTGACCTTCGATAAGCTATTCTCCTGCGAGAGTGAGAGCGTTATGAAGGACAAAAGTGTCGAGCAGCCAAGCATGGAGCGAGCCGGAGTTTGATCTGCCTGCAGCCAGAAGGACACCCAAGAGATGGCAACTATCATCATGGAAGGCACAAAGTAGTCTATAATGTAGTAGCCCACTTCGCGGCTAAGCAGCACAGTGAAGCTGAGCGCACTGTAGTTGCCCACCAAAGCGCCATGTGACATGGAATAGGCATCTGAGACGCTGATGGACTCATTGCACACCCAGCCATACAGATCATACTCCGTTAGTTGTAGCTGGGAGTGAAAGGTCACTGGATTTGTGGGCTCCCAGTGGAGCTGCATAATCGAAGTGTTGTACATCCAGCTCTCCAGTATTGTGGTGCACTTCTGTTCATCAAATGGAAACTTTTGGAAGTTCATCCAGCAATACAACGTAGCCTGTATGCGCGTGGAGATGAGTACAGTGCCATTTGGATAAATAGTGGTCAGCTGATCCTTTTCACTGGTCCCCAGCACATTGGAACTCTGTTCATTCGCCAGAAAGACGTGTGGCACCCATAGCATATTCCTCAACGAGCCATCGCCCACAATGGGCTCGCGATTTGGTGCATAGCTGCCAAAGGCTAAGCGAGTGTCGTTGTAGCGTAGCTGCAGCAATCCTTGCAGCATAAACTGCAAGTCGTTCGAGTCCAGATCCTTGAGCGCGTAGATATAGAAGCGAGCATTCACGCCAATTGGCACGATCTCGCCGGTCTCGTTGACTGTTATAGGAGCCTCCAGGCGATCATAGCGACAGAGATCTGTGAGGCGACTGATTAGTTCCGTTTGACTTAACGAATCTCCATTCAGCAGTGATAGGCAGACTTTCGTCGTTGACTCGGATAGATTGAGCGAGACGTTAAAGTTGGGGCTGGAATCGGTGGAAATATATGATCCATTACCAGCTGAAAAGTAGGAGAGGAATAAGTTATCATAATACTAAAAAATAATTCTTATTGAAAATAAAGAAGTTGTCGACGATAAAATTTATTTAAATTTTTTTAATTTTATGAAAAACTCAGAAATATAAATTGAAAAAACATTTACAATATTTTATTTCACTTCAGCTGTCAGAATAAATAAATTGCGTATTAAGAAAGGTTTCTATAAAACGAATTTTGACTTTGGCATTGATTTACAATGTATTGCACTGGCTTAACACTGATTTCATTTTTGCCAGGTGGGCTTATTGATAAGCAGAATGGAATACATGCTATAAGACATGCAATATATATATTTTTTTAATTTATTGTGAAAATAAATGTAATTGTAAATTTAAAAAACAAATCAAAGTTTTTAGTTCTTGGCTTTTAATAGTAGAGTTGATAAAGAATATAATAATTACATATATATTTTGTAGAACAAATTTTGTGTTTAACTTAAAACTATTATTCCTAATTTAAAAACTATTTTTTATTTTTTTTTAATTTTATATCATATAGTTATTAGTTAGTTTGGTAAGATCTGCATGCAAGTTGGTCGCCATAACCCTAATGTCTTCTAAAGTCAACAAAGCTTTTGATTATGTAAGCAATTAATTTTTTAATTTTATTTAACGTATGTTTTATTAGCAAGTCGCACATCAATTGCCTTACGAAAATACTAAATAATATATATTTAATTAGTCAATAGATTTAAACCGTTTGTATTAATTAAACAGTTTTCACTCTCCACAAACACAAAAAACAACATCATGGCAAATGAAACTAACCAAATTTCAACTGTTTTTCACTTAATCCCACATTTAGGCTTGCTGCTGTCACAAATCCAATGAAAGATAATCTCAATAGAGTCGAAAGGATATCCATTTTATTTATTTAATTTTGCGAGTTTCCGAGGTGATTTCGTTTAGTTATTCGTTTTCGTTTACGGCGCTTCGCTCGGCCTTCGCACCGGACAACTATTTGGCGACAAGTTCGCGGACGCACGCCGAACGCTTCTGGCTAATAGATATTACTAAGTTATTATATTAATAGTGAGTTGCTTTTAATACTTGTACAGGCTATTTCGCCAGCTGTTATCTGGGGTGGCATATAAATCGCCACTGTCGGCAGGCTCTTAGTTGGGGCTTTTCTGGCACTCACTTTGGCAATGGGGCTAATTGCTGTTATCTGCGGCAGAGCTGAATGCGAATTGTTTGCCCATGTCTGAATTTTGATTAAGTGGCCAACGCTGCTGTCAGCTTGTGTCAGCATTTAAACTTTCTGCTTTTATTTATAAGCAAGAGATATTTATGTCGTACATTCGCATACTTTTTGTTTTTTTTTTTTTAAATGTTTATACAATTGTTGCCTTATAATTGATGATGAGCTCTTTGTCAGCCTTAATTGAGTGCCGGTTTATTTTTGGCAAGCAATTTTTGCGATTATTGAGCAATACGATTGAAAGTAAATAACTAAATTTAGTCTGTCTGATTAGTAATATGTGACGGGAATGTTGTACTTCTTGGTAACTGACTAAGTTAACTTAGAGTGCAATTGGAACTACATAAATAAACTATAATATTATCAAAGGTTTTGCTGATTCCATTTAAATTCTTATAATAATAAAAAGTGTATTTAGAATAAGTTCCGAAGTACATAAATATATCTGATGTTATAGACGATTTAAATAGATATATTTGAATGTTAAGAGTCACCTAGTGCATCGTGTACTTGGAACGTATTCCAATTGCATTTAAATGTATATTTGAAAACATCTCGACACGTGCCATGGCAGCTGCATTTGGTTGCTCAGTAGGAAATAAAGCACTTGCTACCGCTTATCACTTGGCTGTGCGTTAGGGTCTTGCTATTTGCAGCCATAACACATCACGCTTGCGTCTATTTGTCAAACATAAACAATCAGTTTTGAGTCGAGATGCGTCAAACACCGAACACTCACTCACTCGCTCGCTCACTCACTCACGGTGTACTGGGCGTGAAAGTGACGCTGATTAGATTAGAGATATTTTTTGCAGTTCATGTTGCATCCGGTCTCGTAGGCTATCTTCTAAAGTAAGTTGACATTCCTGAAAAAAAAACCCAAACAAGAAACTATTAAATTGTTTAAGCACCTTTGACGGGTAAAAAGCTTTTTAGATTTTTGGATATTTATTTCGTTTTTGTCAGGATTCGCGCGAGCGCATTTAATTTAAGCCGTCGGGAACATAAAAGCAACTCGTCTAACTAAGCCGATTTAAAAGCACATTTGAATTCAAATGCCGTAAAATGAAATAAAAACTGAAAACTAAAAACCATCAAAATTCCAACCGATGTCGAGCCAAAATGGCACAAAAACTGTCTGCAAAGTTTGCGCTTGAAGTTTTCCGTTTTCAGTTTTCAGTTTTTCGGGCAATGCTCAAAATTATAATCCCTTAAATGGCAATCGGGTAGGCTCAACCATACCCCATTAGTGTCTAGTTAAGCAAATGTTGACTATGGGAATTATAAACTATTTTCTAATTATCTTCAATTGCCTGTCGCAATGGATGTGTGGACAATTTTGCAGACTGAGCAATAAAAGGAAATTGGCTTGATTGACACTGACGTGGGCAGTTCTATGTGGTTTCATATGAACTTTGTTCTAATGGAAATGAGGGAGTCCCGAAGATATTAATAGAGTCGAGCTTCTCTCTTCTTAATATAGTTTGTAGCTTAAACTGCCATCAGCCCAAACTGCAGTTTCTTATGTCAGATTGTGACAGGGTATGCCAGGGACGATTATGTCCTGCGCTGCATTGCGATGCGGTGGGTAATGACAGATGGAATAACGGTTGCTGGAAGCTGAACCAATTAAGCCTGTCCAGACTTGTAGCAGACGCAAGTTCAAGGCACAGACGTTGACAGCTGCCCATAAATCACTCACTCAGCTGGCCAGCAATGCCAGCCGGCCGGCAAGCATCCTTATGCATCCTTTTGGAATTCCGTTTACTTCTTCTGTATGCTTCAGTATTTGTCATGCATTTGCACTATTTCCCATTCATTTATTACTCTCTGGCTCTGGCTTTTTCAATGCGTTTTTGATTAAAGACACTTCTCTATATTTTAATTCTTTTGTTTTTATCAGCTTCTTGTTGCTGTTTGCCAAAGCGGAAGCTGCAATCGCCATTTTCCATTTTCAACCATTTTCTCCACTTGATATTTTTTCGTTCGTTATTTTTTTGTTTTTTTTTTTTGTTTTTGCTGTGGTCCTGGCGTGTTCCATTATTGTTTCCTTTGATTTATACTCGGTTTCAAGTGATTTCCGCTAGCATTCAACACTTTATGTTTGCTTTTCGGCTTTGGCCAGCGACATTTTAACCGAAACTCTTAAGTGCGAGCATTTGTCATTTGACTTTTTGCCGGGGTCTTTTTATTGCTGGTGCTGGTGCTGGTGCTGGTGCTGGTGCTGACGCTGTTGGTGCCGCGGTCTCGGTTACGTTTACGGTTGCGGTTACGGATATTTGTGTTGCTTTTGGCTTTGGCTTTAGCTTTGGCTATGAGTCTCTGTCTCTGATTTGGGGCGCTTAATCGTTGGCGTCGTCTGCGGTTCGCTCTTTGGTTTTTTGTATGCAGATTCGTAAATGCTTTCGCCCATGCAGCTCATAAATTCTTTGCAACTTTTATTTTTCTTTCCCCCCTCCGGAGAACGGAGGTAGGGTTTAGGGTTTCTGCGCGTAATTGAAAACAGCAGGGTGACTACTGTAGCTTACTGGGCAGCAGCATCGTTTGAAGCTCACTGAATTTATGGCAGTTCGATGTGCAGCTACATGCCGAAAATACCAAATATAAGCATCGCCTGGCATCGAGCTATTGATTAAAGCGAACGGCTGGTGGCTTACCCAAGCCGTCGCCTGGGGCTACACTCAATGCCTTGTAATCTGTCAAAATTAGCAGCCTTCTGCGGCAAACGGAAGTACGGACAAAAAACGCCAAAAACTTAAACAGGTTATTTAATGCTACACTTTGCCTTTTGGCTCAGCCGAAAGGGCTATGCCTGAGTTCATTGTCCCCAATTGAGTTGCAGGCGTGGCTCTTGACTTTGAATTCACTTTTTTTTTTCTTTCTTTCATGCTGCATGCTGCAAAATTTGTAGTTTCAATTTGATATTATGCACAACTCATTGTAGATACCCTGTGAAAATGGGACTCAATTAATGTGAATTTACCAAGAAACTTTATTTTGAGTCATCATGTTTATATTTGTTCAACTGATCCAACTAAATGCTGACTTTAATTTTCAGATAACAAGATTTGATATAATAATAATTGTGCCTCTTATATAATAATAAACACTTTTATTAAGATCATAGGGTAACTCGTAGTCACACACAATTAAGTTGATTTATATGGTTTCACTTGGACTTGCGGCTGACGCTAATGTGAGGCAAATAAACCAACGACAAATGAATTTGTGCATGGAAAGCGCACAAAGATTGAAGTATTTGTGTATGTGTGTATTTAAGTATGGTGAATAATACCATGAACTGCGCACACCATCATATCATAATCATCAGCCTGATAGACGACTCTGAGCACGAGCACTGTATGAAATTGAAAGTTTCGCCGCTCACCATATTGGACTTTCACATGGCACAGACAAATTATGCTGTCGAGACGATGCCGTTGACATTATCTGCGAGTTGTCTGTCCGGCTGTCAGTGGCTGAAGGCTGCACAGCTGAGCTGTAATTGATCATGGGAGCGCATGAGTCAAATATTTGTGCGAAAGATAAATAGAAATCGAAACCAGTGCCCATTTAATGTAGAATATCACATCAAATCTATCTCTAAACTGCACAAATGAACAGCAGACGGACGAAACAAATGAAACGCAATTCGTATTAAGCTATCAATAATCATTGTAAATACGCCAATGTGACGCCGGGGGCGATAAGCCAGAAATATTAACGCATAAGCAGGAGAGAAACAGTCAAAGGGGGACTGGCCTGAGCCTGGGCCTGGGCCAGGGCCTGGGCTTGGATGTGGACATGGGCCTGGCATCGGTTCTGTTGCTTGTGCCTGGCGCGTCGTAGATAAACAATAGAAAACCATAGAGAACGGGTCAGCATTGAGAGCTAAACGCTTGCGGCTGCCTTGGTTTTTGGCTTACCTCAGACTCAGACTCCTACCTCAACTCCACCTCCAACGCTGAGTCTGACTTTAATTCTGACTTTGGCTGGGCAACGATACAAAGTAAGCGTGCCCATTGAATGCAAAAAGACCAAAAATCGATCGGCTGGACACTCAATGATGATGATGATGAGCATAGCAAATACAAATTATGGTTGAAAAGCGCAACGTAAATACTGCAATCATTTTAATAGACCAAAAACGGCGGCGCATAAACCATAAACCAAACGCCAGGCTCCCCCTCGATGCGAGTTCTATGAGAAATTGAAGGCGTTCATGCGAAGACTGCCAAAGTGCAAGACCGCAGCTAGAGAGTCGAAAAAAAAAACAGAAAAGAAAAGAAAGAATTGTGGTCTGTTGAGCTGGTAGATGCGATGGAAGCTGCATTCACAACATTGGCAACGGCACGCGAACAGCGAAAATTGCAGTCGATGATGCGGTTTTATTACACAAGTTTAGCTCTGAAATTAGCGTAGATAAATTTCTAGCTGAAATTCTTTTCCCTCGCTGGGTGTGTGTGCATGTCTGTGTGTGTGTGTGTGTGTGTGCTAGACGATGACCAATGCTCGATAGTGGGCCGGTGCAAACGGCACGCAAAGTTTCCAGCCTATTTTAAGCCATTTGGGCATTCCAAGGCGTTTCGGGCTTTTGTGGCGTCTTCAGATCCGCAATCATAGCAAATTATATTGAAAATTCTCTAATTCTGTTTGCTGCTACTCAAATGCCGGGCATCACTAGGCATCAACTGTGCATAGGAATTTTTCGATTCGTACAGATCTGCCCCTTCGTTATTATTTCCCCTAGCCGTACAGACAGACAGACAGCTAGCAGCACACTTAAGACAATTAGAGATCTTTAGCCATCATAGGCAATGCCTATGATATAAAGCAGATGCGATTGCTACCGTACGCATCCAACTTCCCCCTCACCCACGTCTTAGCTCCAGCTTAGGTGATTGCCGCTGCTGCTGCTATTTCTTCTGCTCTTGGTGGTGTGTTTTTCATGTGGATGGCTATGCAGTGTGTTTATTTTTATGGTCGTTGCCATCGCCGGCTTTGTCATGGTCTCTTTCTCTCTCACTAGCTGTGACGCTCTTCGCGCATGCGCATTCGCTCTCAAAGTCTACACAGTTGTGCGGTTTGTTTTGCTCGATATGTTCGTAACATGTGCAATGCATTTTGGAAGAGGATTTTTGAAGAGCTAAGGAATGCCTGAAAACTTTTCAAAATTATTGAAATTGAATTGTAATAATATTAGTTAATACAAAAAATAATTTTTCTTCAGTAAATAATATAAATACGCATAAAAAGTGCATAAATAATTTTAAAAATATACAATACTAGTACAAAAATATTGAAAACTAATCAAAGCAGCCTTAATCATTATTAAAATTATTTGAAAAATGAATAAAGATCAACTTGAGACCGGCATTTGGCTGCACGTGTTTCTTGCTGTCATCCGTTTTTGTCTTTTATTCGCTCTCCACGCTCTCAATGAACAGCCGGCACTGTGAAACTCTACAAAGCTGGCGCCAAAAACTCGCCGCCAATAACATCCACAGTCCACACATGCGTTCCACACAGAGCTGACTGCTGCAGCTCCAAGCGACCGGCCCAAGTAGTTGCTGTTGAAACGTCGTGCTGAACGCATGCTTGAGGCGCATCTAACGGTTGGTTAATTCGGGAAGCAGTCGCACGACTCTTTCGCTCGTATCGAATTCGGTTTCGGTGTCTGTTTCGGTTTCGGTTTCGTTTTCGGTGAGGTTCGATCGTTTGGCTGCAATTGAAGCGCTTTTCTCGGCAATTGCATTCGGCTTTGTCGCTGTGATTGATGAACTCAACTGAACTAAGCCCAGTTGTCGACTCGGACTCGGTCAGTGCAGTCGACGTCGTCCAAGCGCCCGCTTTGTCCATTTGATGGCTGTCAGAGGCTCTGCTGTTTAAACGTTGACAATTCAAATCTAAAACTCAAATCAAAATACCAACAAAATGAAACCCGGTGTGTAATCAAATTTTTTGTGTGCTATTCAATTTGTTGTTATTGCCTTCGCGTTGTGACGCTTTCGCTTTCGGTCATTGTGACCCAGCGTTTTATAGCGGTCCCTGCAGGCGCTTTATTCTAATAACCCTCCAGTCAACAAGGGCCAAAAACACAACCAAACAAAAACACAAGTATACATGTATATGCATATATCTATATATAATATATATGTATATATATAAATACGAATATAAAACAAGTTCAATACGCATTTCAAAATGTTTAACGAGTTCGTCCCCCGTACCCAGAGCCAGCTCAGAGCCAGCGTCGTCGTGTGCTTTGCCTTCATAAATTATACAAGCGCATTTTTGTGAACGACTTGCAAATAAATAAGCATTTACGCTTTTATTATTGTGCCGAAGTGTGTGCGGGTGTGTGTGTGTGTGTGTGTGTGTGTAAGTCGCGTTTGTTCTGCAGAAATCGGTCCCATGCGGCGCAGAGTTAACCAAACGCAAACCCAACCGAAAGCAACAGCAAGAAAGCACCAAGCAACTGGCAGTGCTCGCTAGCAATATCATCTTCAGCATACAATAATATTTTAGTCTTGATTTGTATACGATCTGTGAATATCAGAATACAAATCGAAAGACAAAGAGACATTTAACTGTAAGGTAAGCATTTGCCATGTTACGCATACGCACATTGAACCTAAGCTTTAAGTTCAAATTTATAAAGCGGCGAGTGCATTGACTTGAAATGCACACACCCATCCATAGGGGTACTCGTTTCTGCCAGCTATTATAAGCGCTTGAGTTGCTTGCAACGTCATTCGACATTATGCAAATACATAAGCAGCAGTAGCAGAGGCATCAGCAGCAGCAGCAGCAGAGGGAACATCCTGATGCTGTCGCGTATCCTTAGCCCCGCTCTCTTGATCAACTAACTGCATAATTGGAGTGTATGTATGTGTGTGTGTGTGTGTGTGTGTGTGTGCCCCATTAGTGTTTGTGCTGGGTGTCTCTAACTGCCTCTAATGAATAAATAAGTGCCACTAATAGTTTTAGCACTTCCTGCCGCCATGCAACATTCCCTCATAGACCGCAATACGAGCTGCCTCATCAAATTGCAGTCGAGAGCAGAGATCTTGACAAACAATGCCAGCAACAGAAGCGCAGACATGTTGACAATATTTAATTAAGAAGCAGTAACTGTCAAGGTTGTAGCAGCAGCAGCAGCAGCAGCAGCAACAACAACAACCACAACAATAATAAATAATAATTGTGATAACTTTTCTGACAGATGGCTTTTACGCATATTCATTAAATAAAAATTAGTTAGTTTTTCTGCTTATTATTGTATGAACAAAATGTTAGCTTCCCTAGCAAAAATTGTTCCCAGGGTATTTAGCCAGCTGCTAACAATTTTAACATGTTTTTTTCTTCTTTGCTGCCACAAAGTTCTGTGGGCCGTGGCAAACAAGTCAATTGGCCGTCGAGACGGTCGTCGTCATCGCAGTTGTCGTAATAATTTTATTTGCCATTCCCACACAAACAGTTGAGCAAAAACTTTATGAATACACCCATAGCATGTTTGGGGTTTCTTTTTACATTTATTTTGCATTTTTATAGTGCAACTTTGTCACATTTATCGCTGCTGGAACATTTCCTCTCACAACTATTTCTCTGGGCGGATGTGTCTGTCCCTCATCTGCAGATACCTTCGACCATTTTTGAGATAAGCATCGCAGACGTGCGGAGACGACAGCTATGCGATGACTTGCGCAAGTGAAAAATAAAAAAAAAGTAAAATAGGAAAAAAAAATAAATGTTATAAAAATACACGTGCTTGAGCATAACATTTTCCGTAGAATTTTCTGACCATCAGCAGCAGCAACAGCCGCAGCAACAGCAGCAGCAGCAACAGCAGCAACAACTTCCTCATTTGCTTATCGAATGAGTTGAGGGGCTGTGGGGCAATGCTCTGTGCTTGATTTCACTCACGCAGACTCATCAACTTTTAATTAGTTGTAATTTGTAAATTCAACGTCAAGCACAAACCACGAACGCACCAAATGGAGGGGGACTAGGAGAATTGAGGGCGAGGCAACCTCTTTGATGCTGCCGCAACTGCCGCGACCGCTGTTGCTGATGATGATGTTGCCGCTTTGTTGCCACACTGACAGATTGCTGATAAAGACGCCCCGACTCCGAATCCGAATCCGACTACCACTCCGACTCCGCTTAACAACCGTCAAGCATAACCGTCTAATCGGGTAAGCTGTCGCGGCTTTTGGCTTTCGGCTTTCGGCATTTGGGCTTCCGCATCCATCAAACAGCTGTCAGCGGGGGCGGCCAAAAGGATTGCCCTCAGCTTGACAATTAAATTGTGCCAAAACGTTTGAGCTGTTTGTTTACACAGTGTCCCCCGATAAAGCGTCATTTGATGGCAGTTGAAGCCAGCCAACTGATATTGCCACAAAGTTCAAACGTATTTAGAAGTTATCAATCTAAAAATTCCAAGTTCAGAAAGTTAATTTGATTTATGGGTCTTTCAGCTATTCAATATGCTTGACATTTATTTATTATTATTTATATAATTGTCAATGCTCAACGCATTTCAAATGAAATATTTGTCAAAAAGTTAATAAATTGATTATAATTTTTATTTTAATTTATGAATTTCGTTTTTGTTTTATGAATCGAAATTAAATATTTGAAGCTTTTGCTTTTAACTTTTCGTTTCCATTACGAGCTTATAGAGGAGCTTTTGTTGCCTTCCACGACTTTCTCATATTTATGAAAAATAGTTATAATAAAATTTAAATATAAAATCAATTTATTCTTTGATAACTTTCATATTAAACTTAGCCAAAGGGCTATTAAAATTTTTTTGTTTTAAGTACTCGCATCCGTTTCCTTAATTAGCAACTTTGACTGGGCGAATATTGTCAGCATATTTTGTGCTAAAATAGGGCAAAAAAAAAAAAAAACAAACTTTATGATCTAATTTTATGGCTGTTGAAAATTCATAAAAATTGTTTAACTTTTTATTACCCGAAACCAACAAAAAAAAAGCAAAAACGAATCTCGTGTGACACAGAAGCTGGCCTCTAAGCAACAACAATAACAACAGCAACAACTAACAACTAACTAACAGCAAAACAACTTTGGCTACAAGCTCTATAAATCCGCAGCCAGGGCACTTAATTAATTTCTGCAAAAAAGAGAGGGTAAAAACTTTAAGAACAAAGGACCAAAGTTGTTCAGGTCCTAGCCTAGTTGCACGTTAATTTCCAATTTGACGCAACAGCAGCAGCAGCAGCAGCCAACAAAAAAAAAAACACACACACTAATGTCATACATAGAAACAACAACAGCAGCAACAACAACGAGTAGAAAATCAGTGGCCACTGCAACAGTAAAACTAACTGCAAACTTGCAGCAGTAAAAAAAGAAGCAGCAAAATGGATAAAAACGACAGCGGAGAGAACAACTGGCTAAGAAGAGGAAGCAGCAGCAATGCTTGCACCAGTTTCGCAGCAGTTGAAACAGTTACCTGGGCGCTAAACAAAAACACAAAAAAGAACAACAACTATAAGAAGAACAACTAAAAGACACTGCACACTAACCAAGTGAACCGCGATGCGAAGATGTCGAGTTGGGTAGATGCCATGAAGGCAGCCAGGCGGAGGCTGCTTTAGAAAGTAGCCAAAGTTAAAGCTAAAATTGAAGCTGCAGCAGCAGAAGTCGCAGCTGAAGCTGAAAACGAAGTCCAAGCTGAAGCTGAAGCTGAAGACGAAGCCCAATTCGAAGCTAAAGCTGAAGCTGAATCTGTGGACAAAAACCCGTTGGCTCCATCAACAACGTCGCCTTTGCGTGATGCAATTGCCAGCAACGCGCCAAAAGATTGAAAGCAACGACAGCAGCCACGTAACTAGAACACTTGACGATGCTGTGTGTAAATGTGTTTGAGTGTATGTGATGCAACAGCAGCAACTGCAGCTACAACTGCTGCTGCTGCGCTTTTACCTAGCCCCGCAACAATTTCCAATTAAAGCAGCTGCTGCTGCTGTTGTTGCTGCTGCTGCGACTTGCGCAATCATACGGCAACTTCTGGATGCATCATCCCAGGCATTGGCAATGTCTTATGTAAGCAACTGCGACAGGAAGCCATCGGTAATGGCCTTAAAATACACACTTTATGCCCAGGCAGCGTCTCCAATTAGAGTTTAGTTAATTGCAGCGCGCCAAAGTTGCTCATTAGATTTCGTAGAGGGCCGGCTTGGGGTGCTCTGCTCGCCCTCCCAACTGCCGCACCCAGTCGGAAGCTAACGGTATCTCGTCCCACTCGCCACTTCCCAATACCCATGCCAGCGCTAGGTGACTGCCCCAACGTCAACGGCCAAAACTAATTGATCATTAAGTCTATTTCCGCACCAAGTTGGCAATGGCAAAAGTTGACGGTTGTATTTTCAAAGTAAGTCATAAAGTGCCAGCGTTTTTATGACAACAACTAGAAGAACAGGCATGTTGCACGCAACACTAACAGCAACAACGACAACGGCCATCGAAACGCGATGACGCTGTCAAAATGATGACGTTGCCTTGAACTGAACTGGGTGGGGCACCAATGCCCACATAGGGGAACAGTCGAAATATCTAGTACATTTTGAAGTTTTATGGCTATAGAGCATACCCATTGTATAAGGGAAAGGGCGTATACAACAAACAACAGCAGCTACAACAGCAACAAAAGCCATAAAAGAAAATGCGCTGCATGTTAAAATCTATGGAGAAACAAAAACAGAACTGGGTAAAATCGATTTGTATTTCTTTGTAATGCGGCCTGATGAAGATTCCAATGAAGTTTAAAGATATAGAAAGAAAAAACTCAACAAAGAAAGAGAGAGAGAGAGAGAGAGAGAGAGAGAAAACTAAAACAAATGGCGCAACGAAACGAAACGAAACGTTGCAGTTGATCAGGGCGAAAGAAAGGTTGATGGATAATTCAAGTAGACAAAGTGAAAGGGAAGCTGCACGGCTGTTTATGATGCTATTCAGAGCTAAATCGTTGGCCATCTAGAAAATCATGAGTGAGTGAGAGCTCAGACAGTGTGAGTGTGTGCTGCATAGTAAACCAATACAAAGAAGGCAAAGAAAGAAAGAGAGAGAGAGAGGGAGATAGATGAAGTTAAATTGATTTAGGTTGATGGACTGACATATACCTAGTATTGTAGATAAGTCTATATGCATACATATATATATAACTATACCTTTGCCTTTACCTAATTTCAATATACCCACACGTAGCTATTTCCAGTGCATAAACCGTATGAAAATCAGCTGTGATTAAGCGCAGTAAAAGAACACAAGAAAAGACTTTGAATTAAGATAAAAGAACTGTAAACTGCTCAAACGCATAAAGAACAAATGAAGAACTTAGATTAAAGAACAGTGAAAGAGATTTAAAGAAAGAAAAAACAAATGATGAGAGGTCTCTTAGCTATTGATAGAAACAACTTTCGAAGCGCTGCTAATGCTGACCCACTGCCCACATGCAAATGATGTGCGCCTGCTGTGCCTCTACATGTGTCTGTGTGTGTGTGTGTGTGTGTGTGTGTGTGTGTGTGTGCATCTATGGGATTTGATAGACAGGAGCTGATGAGCTGCAGAGAACTGGTAAACTGTGGAGCACTTGTGTGTCTTGTTGCAGTAGTTGCCTGTCTCCCATGTGTTCGCTGTGCGTTTGCGTTGCGTTGGCGTTGACTGCATTCTGTCTGCATGCAGTTCGTTTTTTTTCTCTTTTCAGTCTTCCAGCTAGTTTTTGTGGCCTTTTTTGGGCAGCTTCCCATATTTCTTGCTGGCCATGGCTAAAAATAAAACAGACATTCGGCTCATTTTTTTTAAGCTTGTTTGCTTGTTGTTGTCTCATTCTTTTGTTTACTCGTAGCTCAGCCTAAACATTTTGGTTTTGTCTTTTTTTTTTTTTTGTCTTTTCTACTTTTTGTTTTTTTGGTTAGTTGCAGAAGAACTTGCTACCTTGGCTGGCTGCTGTGCTTTGGCTTGGTTATGGGGCAGCAAGAACAAGCGATCTTAATTTACGTTAGCTCGTTAACTTGAATTACCGTTAGGCAGACCACTCACAGCTCTTTCACTCTCGGGCGCAAGTAGGCATTGCTTTTGGGTTCTCGAATCGGTTCTTGGGCTCTGGTCTATTTTGTGGCTGCAACCTTTTTTGGGCATTTACAACGCCTCTGCTCCATTGTGGCTGCTTGGAGGGCGCGTGAAAATGCCATTGTTACCCCCATGTTGTCTACAAGCAAAAGAAACATTTGTATCTGTGTGTGTGTGTGTATGTGTGTATGTGTGTGTTTGTGTGTGCAGTGTATCTGAGCGCGGTAATCAACATTTTGTGGTCAACACGGGTGCGCTGAAATGGAAAAGAAAGGAGCACAAAAAAACAAAAAAAAAAATAAAAGAAATACCATTGGTTTTCGCATGCTTTATTGCCAATTGGAAAGTTGGCTGACCAAGTCGAAACAGCGCCCAGAGAACCCATTCATGCAGCGGTCTCTGGTGCTAGAATGCTTTATGCGCCATTGTCTGTGTTAACTGTAATTGGCAAAAGACGCAAATGCAGATGCCAATGCAAAAAAGAAATGGAAAACAAACTGAACAGCAGCAACAGCAGCAGCAGTAGTAGTGAGTGTGCGCTATGCATACCAATAAATATGGCTAAAAACAAAACGCCGTTAAGTAATAAATTGTGGCTAAGGCAAAATTGATTTAATAACTGCCGCATGAATAACTCGGACTAACTGGCACATCATTAAATAGCCAGGCTAATTGCATTCTTCCGCGTTCGCACAGCTGCGACCTGAACAAATGCAGCAACAGCTAATCGAATTAAACTAAATCAAAGCAGCTAACTAACTGGCCAAGCGGCTTACACTAGCTAACTAACTAACTAACTAACTAACTAACTAACGATCCATCAAACGATGCGCTCCGCAGATTCATCAAATGCTCAAATGACTCGATTGAATGCCAACGCCATAAGATTCGAATCAGTTGCAATACTCATAGTTTGTCTATCTAATGAGGAGTGGAAGATGGTTTTTGACGGATGGGGGGTGGTGGGAGACGGGAGACGGGGCACAGACCACCACGTCAAGTCAATCAATTAGGCATTTCAACACATGTTGTTTACAGTTCTAATTCTAGACGCGTTTCATTCAAATGCCTCGTTGTCTGCGGTGCAGCAAATGCAGCAAACAAGGCGCAGGGGAATGGGCACGAGCATTGGAACACATCTTTGCGTCTGTTGCTGGGCGTGAATTATTTTTAAATAGGACATCGCGCCGTGCACAACGCTTAATGATTTCCTGTTAAATTATGCGGCATTGACTTTTAACTATGTAAATGGAAAAGTTTTGTGAGTTCTTTTTAGGTTTTTTATGGTTCGTCTTTACAAGTGAATTTTTCTGGTATTGGGACAGCGTGTGATCGTAAATACTTTGGGCTTTGGGTTTTCGGTTTTTGTGTAACCAAAATGCTTCCAAAATATAAAAGTCAAATGGTAAATGCCTGCGCATAAATCAGTAAACTTTGGTAATAGCCCCCAAAAACTACACAGCTCTCATGTGATTTGCGGCCTTTGATGAGCTGATCAAGCTGATGACTGGCCGAAACTCTTGCTATAGTTGCTGTTCGACCCAAATGCGGCAACATAGTAACCTACAAAAGTCGTTCCAGCTATGGCCACAATGCGCTCGCCAAGTCAATCAACAAGAGCGACCGAAAAAAAGTAATACTAATCAATAATTTCTCAGCTACTCAAAAGCTCATTAAGTTATTTTTGGTCGAGGTGCCACTAATGGTTCAACTGGACTGTGGCTAATCTCAGGCCAGTTTCTGGGAACCACACACACAGTCCCACAAAATCTTAGTCGAAAATTGCTTTTGCCACTTTCGCTTGCGGCGCAACAGACACGAAATTAAAAGTGTAAACCTGCTAATTTTGGGTAGTGCCAAACTTGCCTAACTCAAGTAGCCATTGAAGTTTTTGCTTTGAAATATCAATTAGCAGCAATGGAGTAGATATTCCTATATATATATATATATATATATATATATATATATATATATATATATATATATATATATATATATATATATTTTTTTTATGTATGTATGTGTATATAAGTGCTGGCCAAGAACAAGTCGAGCCTTATGATTAATGATGTGGCGCAGCGAGGCCAAACTAAGCAAACATTGACAGCACATCAAACGGACCTCTCTGACTGTGCCTAGAGGTGGGGCTGGTCATCGAGCCGGCAGTTCCCATTGCCTGGTTGCCGGCAATCTGTGGACCAGATTTGATTAATAGGCTTTGACCACCCACAGGCAGCAAGTCGCACTTTATAATTGTTATTGTGACCATACCGAAAGCAGCAACAAGACCATATACAAAACGGAACTAAAATACATTTGTCTTAACAAGTCTATTAAACGGAAAGTTTCCAAGTCAAACAAAAGAATTAGCTGCAATTGAAACGTTTTCTGTGTTTGCTCTTAGCCTTCCCTGTCTATGAATAATAATTAAGTTTTGAATTGACTCAGTGCTATTGGTTTCTTCATAGACACTTTTGTCGGGCTCAAACTTGATTTAGTTTAATCCAAATATTTTCACATTTGTCAGCAGTAAACTAAAGTTTTAATCATAAATTTTGCAAGGTTGAGTAAATATGCCAAATCCAATGAACCTTGTTGACAATTATCTCTGAAAAGAAACAACTTTGGGACTCTTATGAAACAAAAGACACTTTATTTTTTAATGACACGAACATGAGTAGTAGCAGTATCTGGCATCAGAGAAAAGCTGCAAGCTTCACCAGAAATTTTGCTAAAATGGAATAATAAATAATCTCTATCATCATAGTTGATCGTTAGGCAACCAAACAGCTGCTTCAGCTATGAGCGAAATGATCATTGGCTAATGAATACAAATCGCACAATTATTTGTGACCACGAAAATTTCCTTTCGAAATTTATGATAACCCATTTGTCAGATCGCTTTAGTTTTGATTTTGCTCAGATGTTCTCCAGTGTCTTTACTCTCTCTCTCTCCCTCTCTGCCTCTCTTCGTCTCTCGCAAAGCATCTACAAGTGACCTGAATTTTGGTTACGCTCGTGCCGTCAAACGCTTAACCTTGACACCGACGGCGTCTCGGGTTTGAATTTGGGTTTGATTTCGGGCTTGGGTTTCAGTTGGGCGCCTGAGACTCTGATGTCCAAGACGCCTATACCGTTAAAGCCAAAAGTGAGGCTCTCAGCTGTGTCCGTCGGTCAGTCTGTCTGTCTGTTTCGCTGTGCGGGTTGCCGTTAGTTTTGAAGTCATAAAAACTTTTTTTTTTGTGTTTTGTTTTTTTTCTTCTGTTTTTCTCTGCCTTTTTTGTTTTTATTCGCTTAGACAATTGCGTGGCATGACTCAAACGAAATAAATTGCAAAATCTTTCGCAGCGCTTATGAGAAGTGCGGCTGTTTTTTATTATTTTGTTTTGGTGCCCTCTCTGCTCTGCTCTGCTCTGCCCTGCTCTGCCCGTGCCGTTGACTGTATGTTTGCTTTTCTCAGTATAATTTTATAGTTCTCTGTGTCTGACAACGTGTAGCTATTTTTATTAGACGCGGCCTTTACGCCAATATAAAAATGTTCTTTATAGAGAAATGTCTGCATCGAAGAAGAATATACGACGCCAAGCCTAAATATTTAATAAGTCGTATTGAATTAACTACAACGGCTAAGTGGGAGTTGAAGTACAGACGGTCAGAGTTGCATATGGCAAATAAAATGTGGCTCCATTACTTGGTTGGACCTGGCTTGGAATCGCAGTAGGCTCTTTAAAAATGTATGTCAATTGGTCAATTTCCGCTTTGGACCCGTATCGACTTAAGGCCAATTAAATGTCATTAACCTGCACCACTTACGACAGCCATTAGCCGAAGGAAAATATATTAAATATTTATATCGCCACAGCTGCTACAGAGTCTCAGTTTATCCACTTTACTGTCCACGGAGCATTTTAATTAGGCAAGTGGCATGCGGCTTTCATAAATGTGGACAATGCACAGAAATTAGTTAAATTATAGCAAAATATCTGCTAGCGATTGACAGTTCAATCAACTCACTGTGCAAATTGCAAATTGCAAAGCTAACCGCTGTCCACTGCTCGCTGTCCGCTGACCACTGTCCACTGTCCACTGCATGCTGCAAGCTGTAATAGAAATTGCAAATCAAATATTACGTATACGCCTGGCGGTAACAAATATCATGTTCGCTGCCACCAGCTAGCCCATTGTTGTGTCAGCGCGTTAACAGAACTCCAAAAAAGTCAAGCAAAAAACGAAAAACAAAATAAAAAGCCAACAACATGCCAAAGGCGACGTCGAAATGCGACAGCGGCAGCAACACCTTTGGAGTGGCAATTTGTTGGAGCTGCCGCTTGCCGCTTGCGGCCTGTGGCCCGTTGCCCGGTGCCCGTTGCCTGTTGCTGATTGCCTGGCCCCCTCCCGGTTTGGCGACACAGCCAAACTGCGCACTCAAAAAGGCATACAAATGTTGTTGTTATTGTTTTTATTGTTGCTTCAACTGGAAACCCGTTGTGCTCAAGTGTGACTCAAGCAATCAATTGGCAGCAGCAGCAGCAGCAGCAGCAGCAGCCGCGGCAACAGCAACAACTCCTACTTGAGCGCGAAATCAGCAATCGAACATCTCAAGAATGACTTAGCAGCGTGAAATACAGCAACAATAACAACAACTAAAAGCTGCTAATAGCTGGCAAACTCTGTCAGGTTTGTAACACCTTTTAGAGGCGATTGTATTTCAGTTCCGGCCAACACGCCATATGCTCCAACTCATATTACACACTCTACACAAATGCAGTCATACGTATGTGTATGTATGCGTATGCATTTGGAAAATGAACTTAAGAGTGTCGAATGCATCCATTGAGTGAAATATCTGTAATTTGTATCGCATATATGAGCTCTCATTCTCGCTACACTTCGTTATTTTTGCACAATTTTCATTTGCATTGCGCAAAATTGCGAAAATTGCAAAAACGACGCTGGAAATTTGTTGCCAATTTTCGATGACCATAAATTGTAGCAAACTGTCGTTTGCATAAAATTCCAATAGCAACAACGGCAACACACAAAGACAAACTTGCAACTGGAGCCAAAATCAACACCAAACGCGAACTGATCTAACAGACGGACGAACGGACGGACGGACGGACGGACGGACGGACGGACGAACGGACGGACACTGGGACAAACTGCAAAACGTCAATTTTCAATACGTTCAGCGAGTGCGCATAAATTTCGACAGCTCCAATTCTGATGGAAAATTGATATGTGTACAGACACGAGCATATCTATATGTATTTATGTAAATATACAAAAATATATATATATGTATGTATGCATCCAAATACTCTTTCATCGATAAATAAACAGAGCTCAAAAGTGAGCAATATATTAAAAGCAGCCATTCAATAATATCAAAAATTCTAATATGTATAGTTGTAAAAATATATATTAAATTGAAAATGTTTCTATATTGTGGCAAGCTAGGAATATTTCTGCAAAAATAAAAAAAGGAACACTTTACTACAAACAAGCTGTTAGAGTTAGATTTTAGAGTTTAGAGTTTAGTTTGCTTGCAAATATATGAAAAAATATAATTATAAAATATTTGATTAGTTTTCTTCTTTTTAATTTAACTTTTTTCGTTGATTTAGTTTTTCAATTATTTTTGTTACCAAACCGATTAATGAATCAAGCAACACAGGGCCTAAGCAGTTAACGTGTAAAAATAAATAAAGGAAAACCTTTAAACGTTTCGCTTTTAATTAGACATGCAAAATAAATTAAATTTACAACGGCGAGGCACTGAAAAAAGAGGTTGTACACATATATAATTGCTACAGCAACCGAACTGCTAAAATTTATTTATTTTTTTCCAATTTTTTTTCCACAATTTATTAGCAAACCGAAAAATTGATTGATCTGGCCCCAGAGCGGGTCTATGTCTGTGCCCCCTAGAGACTGGCTGTCCGTGTGGAGAGGCTGTCTATCGTCTATCAGTCGATTCGTTGGGGTTCAATCAAAATTTGTAATGAACAAGCCGGAAAAAATTAAACACACAAATATTCTACAGCGCGTTTTTGTTTGTTAGTTGTTTGCTTTGCTTACTTTGGTGGTGTTGTTGTTGTTGTTGTTGTTGCTGTGGTTGTTGGAGTTGGTGTTGGTTGTTTCATTATGCTGCTCCTGCTGCTGCCGCTGCGGCCGTTGCGGCTCTCTGGGTTGCCTTTACATTTTAATGATACAATTTAAAATCAACGCAGACTCATGATTTTGCATATTTCGAGCATTAAAGTTGTGGGTTCGTGGGCCGCGGCGGCTGCTGCTGCTGTTGTTCTGATTCCATTTCTGCTGGCTGGCCGCATAATTCAGCCACGGTTTTCAGTTGTTGTTTCTGTGTTTCTGTGTTTTTTTTTTTTACACAATAATCAATGGACGAGAACCAAGCAGCCGCCTGCTGTGATTTGACCAAAACTGACGGGCCGTCTTAGCTTGGCCTGCTGGCTGCCCGCTTGCCCGGTTGTCCGCCTGCCAAAGCTATCAAATAAATAACCGCGTGGCCCGCAGTGTGTGCAAAATAATATAAAAGCAACTTTGCTTCTAATGCTGCTGATGGGTGTGCCACCCCATCTAAAGCACTGAGTAGATACGAGCCAAGCGCAGGGGGAAACGCAACATTTTAGCTAAACGGCGCGCATTACTTTTAATTAAAAGCAACCAACGCCAGCAACTGCACATGACTTGAACTTGAACTCACATAACGAGCGAGTGAGCGACCCTAAGACCCGAGACCCAAGAGCAAGCAGCCAAGACCCAGACCCAGACCCAGACCGAGACAGCGATGGACACGGAGATGGAGACGAAGACAGAGATGAAGGCGTAGACTAAGAGACTAACAGCACGACCACCACTGTGTCTAATTCCAGGTCCAAGCTGCACATGATTACCCATAAGCTGACAACGCTCGTTCCACAGTTCGTTGCACAGAGCGTCACAGTTTGACTTTAATCAGTTTGCCACAGCGACAACAGCAACAACAAAAATAGCAACAACAACATGAGCTATGGCCACGGCAAGCGAGCAAGCTGACAGTTGATGTTAATTTGCAGCGAATGACATTGCGCATACGCAACGTTGTCTGTCAGCTGCTTAATTACATCAAAACCTAACTTGCAGCCAGATTATTTACAAGCCATAAGCAATAAGCCATAAAAATTCAATTAGTCACGCATTAATTAGCTACATTAAAACATTTCATGTAGGTGTAAAGAAACTCTTTGCTTAAACCAAAGAAGAACGACGCGTAATACCCTGTCACTCATGTCTGAATATTAAATACGGCGATTGGAGCTAGCGTGGGAAGCTATAGGAAATTAAAAACTAATATATATTTTTTAATTGTTATTAATATTTTCAGTTGACTAAATACATATAAAACATGTCGTAGCTAGTTGATTTATTAAGTTTGTAGGAGTCGTTTCCTTCGTGGAGCTTAGTCTTAAAATTCATTAACTTATCTATTGAATATGGCTAATTAATTGATTGTGCGTCTGCTGGCTTTGGCTATTTGCCTCCGGTGCCAGCGTCGGCCCACGCCCAATTCCAGCAAATGATTAGCATAAAGCACGTGCGCCGTCAGCTTGTGCGCGCCTTCCTCATTTGTATGCCCAACTGGAGCTGGGGCAGCCCACTGCTACCAGTTCGGCAGCTGTCTGGGCCTGGCACTGAAGTCGGTGCTGGGTGGCTACCTGTTGGCAAAGCATTCAGCACAGGTGCGTTTGGATAACGCCCCCCATAACGTAGAGAGCGGGGAGGGCGTACTGAAACCGATTCGCAGTTGCTTTATGGAAATTCCGCATGCAATGGCAGGCTTAGACCTTGCAGACATTTGCGCATTTCATTTCATTTGGCTGCATTTCAGCTCTGTTCTGTTTTAACTGATTTATGCCCTGGAGCCAAGGCATGAATCATAGCTCAACTAAACTGAGTAAAGTCTGTGCGTAGACTATAATAGGCTCCTGTGCTCGTTAATACCCTCTAAATCATTGCCATGCTGCAAGCATAATATATTTTTATTGATCTTCAGCATTCACAATGTGAATAAACATTTTGCTATTTCAACAGTTAATGATCTTTGTGTGAGCCTTATCCCCCTAACCTAAAACTAACTGCTACAAGCCTACAAAACTTAGGATTAACCGTTTCTAGGCATACAACAATGTAGACTATGCATTTCAAAGCCGACTTACTTAGTGTAGTAAGTACTTAGTTGATAGAGAAATAAATTTGTGTTTAGCTTTTCATTGCGCTGCAGCACAACGAATTCTTTATATTGTTCCTTTTGTTATTGTTGTTATTACCGCTATCCTGGCTAACTGGAGCAGTCTTTTTCCACTATTTTTTTTGTGGTCGGTGCATTTCACGCTTAGCCAAATTGCCAACTTGACCGGCACCAAAGCAAATCACGAATATGCCGCTGCCTGCATGGTCTATGTGAGCGCGTGTGTGTGTGTCGATGTGAATGTGTGCTGCTCATAACATTTTATTTAATGCACATTTCGTTCACAATTTGTTGTTAATGAATGCAGGCGCAATGCTTGGCTAGCTGCCTGCCTGATGCCAGACCAAGCCGACCGACCGACCGTCCGACCGACTAACCGCCCGTCTGCCTGGTTAGCTGTTAGTTGCCACAGATTTGCAGCAAATTGCGCCCACAAATGAGGTCAGGCAGCCGCACAATGCGCGCCCCGTTACTTACAGCTGCCTCACGTGTTGACTTGTGAAAGTAAACGCCCCCAGCCGCACCGGTTCTCTCTAGCGCTTGCAATTTCGTGTGAGCTTGCAACTAACCTTCACATAAATTATTCCCATGAAAAGCTGCAGCCATTGGAGAGCCGCTGCAGTTGGCAGTTTAAGGCATCGTGATAAGCTGCAAGATATTTATCTGGCTAGCAAATTACATGAGGCAACGCCTAGACAAGTGCCGCAACAAGAAAGAGCTCACAAAAGCCAGAGCAAGAGGGAGAGAGGAAGAGATTAAGTGAAAGAGAGGCTGCATATGCGAGCATGCAGCATGTTAAAGAAATGAGGTGTCGAAACTATTGTTAGGCGTTGCACATACCCAGCACTCATACGCCCTGTGATACGTGCGCTGCAATTGAAAGAAGATGAAAAGCTTTTGTGTAACTCGAGACAGAGACAAATGACAGAACTGTGAAATACCAGTTAAAGAATTTTTAATTGCCCCAAACAAAACTCTACACAATATCTGTTAAGTTTAAGGTCTCTCTTTCATAGTTGGCATTTAACGAGCTAATGAGGCGCACATAATATTATTTTAATTGGCAACACACAATCAGATACATATATATATACATATGCTGATATTTACCTATAATAATTCATTGTGCGCTGTTATTGAACCAAGCCCATATTATGATACGTACTCTATGCATAGGCCCTGCTGCCAAGAATCTACGTGTAGCAGCAATCATTTCGATAACACTTGAATACAAAATGAGGGTCATTAATTTTATAACAAACTATGTTGGCCCCGGCCGGGGCACGCTTGAAGTTGCCTAGGAGTCACAGCCATCGCCGAATCGTCAGAGTCAGAGTCAGAGTCCGATTCAGAGCCAGAGCAGACTTTCGAGTGAGCCTCAGAGCTGCCGTCAGCATGGCCATCGCCATTGCCGTCACCGTTTTCTTATTTTTGTCGTCTTTCGGCCTGGCTTAGCTGGCTGCCAATGTCGGGCGTATGGCAGTCAGTTGGCCAGTACGTCAGCCAGCCGGACTGTCAGTCAATCATAACCCGTTTCAGTTGCTTCGAGTACAAATCAAACTCGTTATCGTTCCAAAAAGATCTATGCGACCAATAAAATATACAGCGCACAGCGCTCGACTCAGGCCAGACGCCTACCTTGCCATTGGCTGCCCTGGCTGCCCTGGCTGTCTTGGCTACTTGGCGTAAAAAGAAAAAAAAAAAATTGTCAAGCTCTACGTGTTTGGCCATCAAAATGCTGCACGCCTCATCAGGCAGCAGTCAGCAGGCAGCAGGCAGCAGGCAGCAGTCAGCCGTCAGCAGACATCAGAGAACTTGGCCCGATGGCAGCATTTTAATTGCAGCGCGCCTGCAAATGTCGTTTACATTTGAACTTCGAGGCAAGTCGTGGCCGCTGGTTTTTGGGTCATGTCTGGCTAATCAGCATCAGCTAGGCAGTTGTCACGCCCACCGAAATTTATCAGCCTCAGTCTTAGCCAGAGCTTTAGATGCCGCTTTTATTAAACATATTTTCCGCAATGCTGGGTTAGCTGCCAGGCAGACATTCGGGCAGGCAGCTAGGGAAACGTGAGCTTATGGTTTATGGCGACTTAATAAGCCTGGCCAGCTAACAGCCTGTTGCAATGTTGCCATGTTGCCGTGTTCCCTGTTGTCCCGGCCACGATTCCAGCCGGGCAGCCAGCCAGCCAGCCGTGTCGACGTCAACTAATGGCGCTGCCAGCGACCTCAGCTGCGCCACCAACATGAACAGCATCAGCAGCGACGGCGGTGGCAGCGGCAGCACATTAGCCGCATCACCTAAGCAGCAACTCGGGCTGGAGTTTGGGTGGACTGCGGCATGATAAACAACCGAAGCGTTTTAAACGGCTTCATTAATCTTATTCAGCGCTCCGCTGTGGTTGTCTATTAAAGCTTGTAATGCCAAGTCGCAGTTACTGCGTGGCAGATCCTGGAGTAGCTGCTGCCGATGAGCAGCTGGGGCCGCCGCAATCAACAGCAGCGCTCAGGTTGAAATGTACTAACTGTCAGCTTCACGTCATTCCGGCATTTTATGAGCTGCTGCTGCCGCCGCTGTTACTGCCAATACGAGGGCCGATTCCGGGTCCAGGGCCGCAGGCAGCTGTTAGACTATGCTTTAACTCTTACTGTCATTGTCAGCAGAGAGTCAAGCACAGCTAGCAAAGACAGCGTGTCGGGACTGAGGCATGGCCTATAACTCATATTGCCAGATGATGCCAGAAGTTGTGTATACCCTGTAAAAAGTTCGGATGAAACATAAGAGATAAGCAACTGATACGATCTACTACTTGCTCTAGCCTGCAGATATATGAGTTTCTGCAGCATTTTCTGGAAATATACGGGGCAATAAAAAAAAAGAATCGTATTTTTTAAGTTTATTTATGGATGTAACTAATTGAATTTACTTTATGGCACAGACAGAGAATCTTTATGGCTCAGAACAAAATTTGCTGCCATATTTTATGGCGGCCGCACAAAGGAAACAACTCAAATATTACACGTGACCATCTCTAATCTCTGTTTAATTGCGTTGAGTTGGCAAGCTTGGCCAGAGTTAAACTTTGGCAGAGGAAAAAAACACAAAACGAGTTAAGTGTGATTTGCGTGACGGGATTAGCTGTCACGTGTCTATCTTTAGGGAAAACCTTTGTCACGTGCTCATCGCTTGATTTGTGCCCTGTGACGAATTTGCATTCATTTTCGGTATGCATTCACTCCACCCCATTTTGGCCAGCAGTATCTCTTTGGCATGCCGGCTCATCGAGCTGGGCCTGACAATTTCTTGGCTCGATGCCTTATCATTTCATAATGAATTTGTTTTGTCAGCTAATAAATTATGAGCATCACGCTCCACCGTTTGCCCACTAGCTCGCACACATTGCACAGCTAGAACAGAACACATCATAATCAGCATTCGCATCCGCATTGGCATCATCGGCATCATCATCATCATCTTCATCATCATAGGCAGCAGCATTAGCAGCAGCATTGGTAGATGTTGTCCCTAGTCTGGTATGCTGCCTGGTTCGGCTAGGTTTATCGTGCGGCTCGTTGATTTAGTGGCCCGCAGTTTGTTTAGTTATTAGCCTTTTTGCCCTTTGCGCAGAACAAATTGCATTTTGATTTATGTGCGCTGAATTAGTTTATCTGGAAAAAAAATATCATGGGAGACACGCGACAGGCAGGAAACGAGACGACAAGCAACAACTGCTGCCGCCCACATCAAAAGCCACACACAAACACATACACATAGAGAGAGAAGAGGAAATGACACCCATGCTTAGAGCTAATGCATAGCCATGGATTTATATATACATACATATATACCAACTGCTGGCCACATCAAAGGGCATTCAAAAACCAATTCAGTAATTAAGTAAAACGCATAAACCACAAAGTGAGCTGGTCGATTATTTACACTTCAAGTCTGGCAATAGCAGCAGCAACAGCAGCGGTGACTGTGTCAAGCCCTCCAACTGACTAAGTGACTGACGCGCATTTCCTTTCCAAACTGCAGAAACAACAACTACATTGAACCACAGCAAAGTGTATTAAATAACCGCTGGCGAAAGCTTAACTCAAACAGAGCGACCAAGCCGTCGACAGGGCCAGCAACTTGAGAGCACGCTGCAAATAAACAATTTGTAATTGAGTAGTCAACCAATTGCCAGACTGGCCCACAGGAAAAGCCACTGTCAACCAACTGACTCCGGCTCGAACTGTGCCTCGGCCTGGTTCATTAACGCATTGAGCCACCCGGTGTGGGCAAGCGCCAGTAAATATTTGAGCGCACCCTGGAAAAGGTAAAACACAGCCGCAGACCATGTCGCAGAGCGGCAAACTTGCAATAATTTTGCTCCACATTTTAGTTTGCTTTGCTGTTGGCCAGTCGTTCATTAGGGCCCAGTTAGCGTTGCACCACTGGGTCCGCTTCCAGACGGACTTTGTTCTGTGCCGACTGTGTGCCAGCAAATTAATGCAATGCAAATTTTTCTGTCTAAAAGTTGCTGACACTATCCGCTGACCCGATTCCCTATGGACACCTATTTGGTGGCATACTAAAAGCTGCCACCGATGGCCAAACTGTGATAGCCAGGCAGCTAACAGGCAAACAGTCTACTGCTGCTGCTACTGCCGTTGTCGCCGTAGAAAGCCCAATTTAGAAAAGGTTACTTAATTCGATCGTTGCATATTTAAAATCATTTTCAGTTGCAATTATAATGCCTGTCATGCAATGAAATATACAGAACTTTTATGGCTACCCAATACTAACAATAGTAACCGACTAACAGCTTTTGACATTGCTGGTCATCCAATTAAAATCATGTTAATCCTGCAAGCCTGATTAACTTTGAAAGCGCAAAACAAAAAGCGACACAGCCCTCTCGTATCATCTATTCCAGTTTAAGCCGTTTGAAAAAAAAAACTGTTTTGACAACCTACGATGAAAAAAGCTTTTGCAAAAAATTCAATTTTCCCATTGGATTTGTGCAGACTGTATAAAAAGCAGCCAAAGCGGCTGATGCCATATGATTCGGAAAGAGTTTCCAAGCCTTAGCGGCACTCTGTCGATTATATCAAAAGTTACCATGACTAATCCGTCTGTGCTCTTTTATATTTCATTCATTCAAACTCATTCAAAGTCGACCAAAAAGG
The DNA here is from genome assembly GCA_035045945.1 of Drosophila anceps. NCBI lineage: Eukaryota > Metazoa > Arthropoda > Insecta > Diptera > Drosophilidae > Drosophila > Drosophila anceps. The sequence goes on along the minus strand of JAWNON010000225.1, from coordinate 9,651,671 downwards.
TTGGTTTAGAGCCAGGGTCGTTGATAGATGCTGTAATATCTTTAATGTGTAAATAATTTCAGATATTTCACTTGAGTTTATGGTTAATTAAACCCATGTTTTTCTATTATTATCACTAATTTATTTAGCATCTTCCAATTTTCATTCATTTCGAATTTGTCCCACATATTTATAAAAGTTTAACACATAACTATTATCTGATAGGTGTTTATACTTATTGCCCTTAAGTATCGTGTACATCATTTAATAGTTAATTATAATCATTAATTATGATAATTATACAAAGAAAGCCCCAGCTATTGATTAATTATGCAAACAAAAGTTGAGAATTTGTCCCACATTTCCGACGCGTCTTTGGTTCAGTGAACCGAAAACTGGAGAAATGGGTCGCAGAACCTGTTGGGCCCCAAGCCAAATATTAAGACCCCATTCAGATCGATTCGAATTGCTGTTGACAACATTTGAATAATATGCTTATTAATGTGCAAATGAGACGCAGGTTGAACCAGCATTTGACACTTTTGACGCATTCATTGATTCGACCAGATGTTTTATTCTCATTTAATGGAGGAGCACGAGGCAGCTAATGGCCACAAGGGAGAGAGAGAGAGTGGCTCAAAGTAGAGGCAGAGTAAAACGTTTTGTGGCATAAATTTAATGGGCTGCGGCGCGAATTGGCGGCTGCTGACCAAGAGATAAAAGCCCTTTTGCCCTTGGCCATAAATATGAGGCTGCATAAGGAAATGTGTGAAATTCAATGCAAAACGGGCCAAAACGATGTGTGAGCCGGTCATAAAATGCTGACATTAAAAGCAGCTCAGCATATTAGTGTTCCGCCGCTAATTGAAGTCATATCGCATATTAACCATACGCCTAGTTGCCCAAATGGCTTAAAATATATGCGTGAACAGTGCCGTAGGGGAAGGTAGATGGAATAGTCAGTCAGGAATGGGAACAGAAGACGAAGGCAAATAAGTAAATTGGATTTACCCCAACAGGCACACACACAAAGTGCGGCAACTTTGCCTGATTGCCTAGTGATATTGGACTGGGAGTTAGCACTGGGAACTGAGACGCTCAGCTGCACCTTCAGCTGTTGCCTTTTGCCTATTTCAGCTACTTTTACAGCTCAGCTGACAATGTTGCCAATGTTGTACGGTAATTTTACATAAAAGCACATAAAGTGCAATGTTTGATCGTAAAACTTTTTTACGACATTTTTCCTGTACGCATATATAAAAATGCCGTCAGCCAGCAGCAGTTTACCAAGACGTTCCTCAGTCCATCTTTCTTTCTTTCGCTTGCCACTGTTTCTGCTCCTCGGAGTATTTGGCTTTATCTGTTGTGCGTTTATATTATATATATTTTCTTTCTTTTTTGGTAGGGAGTAGGCGTCATGAAAATTGTTTGCTCATATAAAATTTGTAACACGTGTGCGAAGACGTCGACGCGACGACGAAGCTTCTTTTTCTTGAGACATGGTAAATTTATGCTTTCTGGCTAGGCAGAGCGCAATATCTGGTTTATTGTTTGGCGGCAAGTGAAACACTTTGGAGAATTACCCAGCAGCAGGTTACATTGTGCGTTTCGGTCTCTAAATGTCAATCGAAGGCAGCTTCTAGGCACAGCGATAGAGCTGCCTGGCAATTTACAAAAATGACTTTTGTACGTCGCAATTGCAATTACAACTGCAATTGCAGCTTCCGTTACCTTGAGCCAGTCCCGGTTGCTAGATGAGGCAACACACGACATTTAAGCACTCATAATGTTAATGACATGCACAGCAGCTTACAGCAACTAAAACAAAAGCAACTGCAACAGCAACAGTAATAGCATAAGAGAAAACGCCCACGCTTTCAACTGCTTTTGCCAGCATAATGGCTCGAGCCTGGGACTAAGGCCCTGTCTTAGCCATTGTATCCAGAAAATGCAAATGCAAATGCAAAAGCAGCAGCATCTGCGAATTGTAGCTGAATGCTGAACTGTTCCATTTCTGTCCAGGTCTGTTACTTTCAACTCAGCTGTCCCGTCATCAACGTCATCATCACCATCATCTGAGTCATTAAAAATAAAGTAATTTTCACGCATGTGCCATGCCGTATAGAAAATAAAATGCATTTTCCGCAACAAGACGAATGAGCTGATTCTATTTTACAGTTTCAAATGCTGCCTAGCTAGCCCTCAGCTCTCGGCCCACGCCCCTTCCTCTCAATACTCAAAAAGCAGAAAAAAAGGAAAGATTTTTCTATTAAAAAAAATCACGTAATGCAAGTCACAAGCGACAGGCAACGCGGACAGCGACGTTGATGACTGGTGCCTTCCCTTGCGCTTAGACGACTATGAAATACCTTACATAAAATACCAATTAAACAAATGATTACCTGAGATATCAAATAATATGCCATTTAATGCTATATTTTTATGGTTTATGGACTTAGAATAAATTTCTATTCTATTTTTATTTATTTCATTCATATATTGATAAGTCGCCCTTATATTTTATACTAAATTAAAAATATCTTTTTTGATGTTGAAGCTAATTGCCAGGTTTAAGCGAACAAATTCGCAAGACTCTTTAAAAAAATTCTACTACACATGTGCCAGCCACGCCTACAAGAGTCAATATGAAATGCCCGTGGGTAAGCCACAATATGCAGACCATGAAAAAAAAGCCCAATGACGACAAGCTGGCAACCTAGCAGCCTGGCAGCCTGGCAGTCACGCCCCCTCACAGGCAACGAGTCAAGTCAAGTTGTCCTAGACGTGGCTGCCGTCGCGTCAGCCGCGGCAACTGCGGCGCACTTTAAGCGAATTTCATTTGTCTGCAGCGTCAACCACTTGACAATCACTCACGTGGCCCAGCCCCAGACCCAGACCCAGGCCAGACTAGCAGCCAGCAGCCAGCCAGCTAGCAGCTTCCTGCATCCAGCAGCACCAAAGGCAGCAGAAACAGCGCCCCCGTAACTCCCTTGAGCTGACTGCTGGTCTGGGCGGCTGGTTGTGCTGATGTTGTTGTTGCTCCTGTTGTTGGCTTGGTTGGTGTTAACAAGTTCCCATGTAGCCGCTTAAATATTAACGCACACACGCTCAGTTGTCGCTGCTGTCGTCAACGCAGTCGGCAACTGTAAATAAATACTCATAGAGCACACGGTACAAGAACTTGTGTGTCATTGCACTCGACGCCTGCAAGTTACAAACAGCAAATTCCCTAGAGATAGAGAAGGAGGGACACAGCATGCGCATGTGGGAAAGAGTGGGTAGCATAGGAGTCTGGTCAAGACGTAAGCCAGATACTTGAGATATTTGCTTGAAAACCGCTACAAATCATTAAAATCATCGAAATGCCAACTGGATATAATTAACTGCAACTCAATTCACACAATGTGGTCAGAAGGCTGGGGCTGACATACTCAATGACATGCCAAAGTGAACGCGTCAATGCAATTAGAGCCAGCTTGGGCAGTCGTCCTGGCTCATTACGTGCCAAAAATAAAAGAGTGTAGACGAAATTGCTTGGCAGGCACAAGTGGGCGCCAAGGCACGCCGTCGACCGTGTTAATTGCTGCAAATGCCCGAGGTATGCAACATGCCGCCAGCTGCTGCAGCCGCTGCCCGCTCTTTCGAGCGTCGCACTCGCCTGTGCTGTTGCGTTTGTGGCAGCAATTGTTGTTGCTGCAAAATTTATGTTCGCCTGTGGCCGCCAGTCTCCTGCTGCTGCAGCCGAGGCTCACTGCAACGTGTGTGTAAATGCTTGAACATAATTGTTCGAGTCATAAAGAAATATATAGGCATTCGGCATATTAAATTATTTTTAGTAATGCACATACATACATATATGATGGGCAATAAAATCTGATTTTGATTTTATTCCAGTGTAAATTCTTAGAACTTAACTACGCTGATTCGCGATATGAAATCTTACATCATTAGCTGTCAGTTATTTGGGAAATAGTCAACCAAATAAATCCGCAAGCTCAGTTCATTTTCCAGGTCATTTGATTGAGCTCAGTTTCATAGTTAAATCAACGAAATGCGAAAAGCAGCCACAACAAAATGAAGAAAATGTGAGAGAAAAAGGTAAATCACTGCTCGACAAAATGCTTCAGAGAGCCTCCCCTGAAAACTCAGGCTGAGACGCATTTAATCATCATTAAAGGGAGGTTTGAAGCAATCCTTCTGCCTTTTACAGCACACTGTTCACCTTTAGCCATTTGCACTTTTCGATGCTTTCACGTTTTTCATCATCATTACCAGCAGCCTCTATGCATACAGCGGCAGCAGCAACAACACAGACCGCCATTTGCGCCGAAAGTAATAAATAATTTCGTTTAGCTCGGCAAACAGACCAAAAGAAACTGGAGCACAGAGTTGCCAGCTATACAGCATCCTGTAGTCGTCGGATGGTAGAGGTTGGATGAATATATGGGCATGTGCTAAAAGTTTGTTTACTCTGCTTTTTGGGTGTTACTTCCGCAAACATCAAATGAGGTGGGTTGCTCAGGGGCTGAGGGCGTGGCATTCATTGAAATATGACAAAATGCTGTTTGAGACATTTTCAGTTATTGATACGCCCGTCAGCAGGCAGCGAAGCAAAAACCAAGTAAATAAATAAATAAAAAGAAAATGGAATGCAGCCAGGCAAAGAGACGACCTGATGACTGTATATGAGTATGTGCGTGTGTATATGGTGTGTGTGTGTACTTATTAATAATAAACCCAAAATGCTAGATGGCAAAGAGCAGAGTGTGAGGCTGTACTAAAAATTCGCCTGAAATTGAAAGCAAAGTTTGGGTTCGGCTGTTACCTGATAAATAGACAGATTTGGCAATGGGTCGATCAGGTCGCAATGGTCGCTTTGGTCGTTCTGGTTGGCCAATGCCACACACGCACTTTATCACAAATCAAGCGAACTTTTTTCTGGGTATGCCCGAAAAATCACGCCCCACACACATACAGGCACAATACACCCGCAACGCGTCCTGAACACTTTGCTCACTGGTGATAAATTTGATGGCATAAGAAATTATGAGGGTGTCGTCGCTGGCTGCTTCTGATGATGTCCTGTTGTGCATAAGGCCAGGCGTAAAGATATGACGCTATAAATATGCCAAAGCTATAAATTTTCTTAGTGCCTAGTTAGGCAGGGGGTTGCAGGGTAGGGGGTTGCGCTGTACCCGCTCAAAAACCGATCAATGTCATATTTATCACATGTTTTCAACTTTTGGGCTTAGCTCTGGTGGTTTGGCAGTTGGATGTGGTAAATGCCGCGATTTGCAAGCTATAAGAAGTTTTATTATAAATTTGAATATATATTTCTCTGCAGCATATCAGAAATGTTGAAAACTTCAATATGCTTTAAGAACCGAATGTTAAGGTATGTGTAATTTGTAAAATATTGTCAGAAAAATGCGATACACAAATGTAAATTGTATTTTCCGCTGTGTGGCTGCAAGTGCCGCGCTGTGGCATGTTGCTACTTGTTGTTGTTGCTGTTGTGGGTGGTGCACGCAGAGGCTGCGTTGTGGAGTTGAACGAACTGCCGTTTGTCCGCGTTTGAATGCAATTAAAATTACATGCAGCGCCATTCATAGCGACTGTCATTCACATGAATATATATATGATATATATCACATACATATATTCTCTTATTAAATTTAATTGAGGCATTTTGCCCGAGTTGCCATGGTCGCGTTGACAGAGTGACCAAGTTAAAGACACTTGTCTGACACATGCCAGTCTAGCTGACAGTCAGTCAGCCGACTTTCCATTAATTAGGCATAATATTTCATTAGCGTAATGAGCGCCTTGAGTACGAGCGCCCCCTGTGAAATGTGCCAGCTGTGCTCATATAAAGACAACAACAACTTCATCAACTTCAACGGCAACGGCACTAGAGAACAGCAACGGCAACAACACACGGCAAACGGCAAAGGCAACTATTGAAAGGCCATGCAAATCTCATAGCTGCGACTATCATCAGTAATGCCTATGCTGCAGCTCGCAGCTCTATGCAAAACAACAGACCTCCAGCTGAATCGCTTCTTCTCCAGCTTGCAGTTGGCTGCGATGTGAAATGTGTGAAATGTTAACATGACTTGCTGTCTCTTGCCGCTTTTTTTCATACGTTTGTTGTTGCCTCTTTCGCCGTTGCTTTTCATTATGCGAAACGTGCATTAATTATTTTGTAGTTGCCACAGAAGCTGCCGCAAACAGCTGTCAGCTGAATTTGATGCCACATCAACATCTGAAACATACCGCAAAACTCTCTAAAGAAACAGAATTTATATGGGCGAGCGAAATATATGTCTGTCTAAAAAATATTCTAAATGCATTTTGCCACCAACAATTTAATTTTAAGTAAATACTGTTCTTCTTATGAAAGAGTTATGTAAATTAAAATTTAATCAAATATTTATAAAGATATGAAGTTTGCGTTTATATACGAACGGCTTATTTTAGTTGCTATCCCTGGAATTGCCAGGAGCTTAAAGCAGAAACGCAGCTGCTGGCGTCGCTTCCTTCTCTATGTATACTATAAGTATCTCTAATGACATAATCTGCTTTTAGGCAACAGTAAATAGATGAGGGGCTCAGAACCAACACTCACAGAAGCGCCCTTTAACTAATCCGCTTAAGTGACTTTTGTTGCTGTTGTTCTTGTTGTTTCAGTTGTTGTTGCTGTTGTTGTTTTTGTAACTGCTTCGTGCATATTAAACTTATCGCTGGCAACAACCGCAATTATAAAATTATAATGATAATACTCGACTGGGGAGCGGCAGCAACTGCTGACAGTTGGTTTGTCTTTGCCATTCCTGTTGGTGTAGTTTGCTGATGATGTTGCCGCGATCTGCGGCACAGATAAGTGCCAACGGCTTTAATACAAGCCACGGCCAAAAAGAGTTATTAAAACAAGGCTCTCGCGCTAACTGTCAGCGCCAGTTTGTTAGCGCTGACATGACATTGCCTTAGCGATTCCTCGTCTATCTTCAAGTGTATCTCAAACTGAAACCCGTTTACAGCTGGCTAATTGCTGCATGCAGCAAACTCGAATGATAGCAAACACATGAAAAACTATTTATTAATTATGTGCACAGTTTAATTGCCACTTTCTATACAACTCACTCTTACTATATCTGTTTCTCTATCTCCATCTCCACTTGCAGCTCTTGTGACTCTCACGCGAAAATGCTGACGTTTTTGACTGACAACGCTGCTCATACGCAATTTGCTTAAATTCCAAAGAGATAAGAAAAACAAACAGAGTAACAGAGTAACGGCTGCAATATGAACTGCCTGTGTCGACCCTCGCGGATAATGTCCGTGCGCATTAATTTGCTGGATGAGACCGACTTCATACACGAGATCAAGGTAAGTTAGCCACTCATGATACACTTTAGTGTGAACATTAGCCACATAAGCAGCGACAAGTACATCAAATGACAGCAACATGAATATCCTAAAACTACACGCACTCACCAGTCACCACTCGCCACTCGTCCTGCTTTTGCTGCCTCTCACATGGCCTGTGATTTATGTCAATTGACAAAAAGTGTTGCATACTTTGCACGTGCCTACCATATGCTAACCGTCATATGCCTTAACCCCTAGCAGCCCAGCCGGCAACCCTTGGCGCCCATCACTGGGCACCCTCATCAATATTTAGTGCAGAGCCTGAGCCGCAGTCTGTGACTTGGCAAACATGCAAAGTGTCATCATTCACACGTCGCCTGCTGTTGCTGTTGCTTTTGTTGCTGCCACACGGACAGAGCCTGTGGTTGCCCCGTGCTTTAAAACTGCGCACGTTTGCCAAATTAAATGGGTCGTCAGCGACGACAAGAGCCGAGAGATGAGAGCTCCCAGCTCTGAACTGCCGCATCGTTGTCGCCTTTTGTCTGTGTGCGTTGCTTAGAAAATTCTGCTGATTTTGCACGCCATCTCATAGTTGGCATCATTGTGCGGACAAATCAAATAAATAGTTGTGATTTTCTCATATGTATGTATGTGTGCGGCATGTGTATGTGTTTGGCCTGGTTTTGGTGTTTGATTTTAGCAGAGCTTGGCAAAAATCTTATCCAAGCGTGCAATAAAAATAAATATATATAAAATACCCAAGAAATCACACACGTTGTTCATGGCCATTGTCTAAGGCATAAATTCGACGTTGCCTTTTAATTATAAAATATTTTCTGATTACACAAACATCACAAACATAAGTGGGATAAACCAAACCGAGAGTTAGTTAAAAAAAAAAAAACAGAAAAAAATAAAATAAAATAAAATCAAAAATAATATAATACAAAAAAGAGATTTTATTTTTCTATATATTTACTAAAAGAAAATAAGATTTGCCTGCTTTAATTAAAGCTCGAGTTTATGAAAGATATTATTTCATTTACTTTATTTTTATTTCGCAAGCTTATTCAAAGGAGTTTCTATATTATTTACATAGGCTAGAGTATCTTCTTTGTTATCTCAAAGGAGTCCCTTTACATATCACGAGCGAGTGCATTGCACCAGTCCTGTTAAGTGGAACACAATATGACATGATAAGCATACTTATGCATATATCTTATGCAAATGCATGTCATCAAGGTTGCCTGTGGGGTCTGCGACATAATGAGCGGTGTGCCTTGAGAGGCCTGCCGGTTAATTATATGGCTCAAAGATACACACGTCTCGGTCTGAGCATAAAGATACGAACATGTATCTGCATAATCAGAGCAGTTGATCTGTAAGGCGCCCACGGCATAGTGTTCCAGTTCATTCCTGATTGATCGAGCAGGCCAATGGGACGACAGGCTAGTTAGCAATTCTCGGAACTGACTAATGACACTTGGCATCGCGTTGAGCTGCCAAGTTGCATGTTGCATGCTTTAAGTTTTTACTACAACTGCTATTGCGGCTGCTGTTGCCGTTTTAACTGTGGCTGCAACAGAATTGAAGCACGTAAACGTTAATAATCACAGCTCATCAACAAGACATTTATAATAATTTTACAACCACATGCACTTGGCTGCCGCAAACAAGTCTTAAATACCAGCCGCAACAAGCTGTAAGCCGTAGTAAGCCACCAAATCGACTGAAAACAAGCGGCTCTAAGCTATTCAAAGCGACTTTGTCTGGCCCCCCTCTCCCTCTCTGTCTACCTGCCTGTTGGCTAGCATAAATTGCGCATTAGACATGTGTTACGATTCAGGCGTTGTGTAGTGGGCGTGTCCCACAATTTGACAATGGCAACCTGGGCGGACAACCACTGGCAGTCGTCGCTATCGACGTCGTTGTCGTCGTTGGCGCAGCACAGCGCGGCGCACGCCTCGGGTCATTATTAATGAGTTTAAGCTGGCAACAGGGACAGAAATTGCAAATAGGAGGCAGGTGGAGGAGGGTTGACAGCGGCGGGACACACATTTGTCTCCGGCCTGCACTTGGGCAACTTATCGCATGTAATTATTGGCCGAGAGGCTCACGTACCATGTCAGCCGCATGATTGATAAAAGGCTTGCCGACAAAATACCAAAAAATCAGCCATGAATGAAAATGCGCGGCTTAAAGTGCTGCGGCTCGACGAGATATGCAAAAGGCAGTGAAAAAAATTATCTTTGATTAAGATAGAGTTGGCACAACTATATGATACGCTATAAAGTATTGCAGTAATGGAGTAATGGAGACCTCAAAAATTTTGATGTAAAAAAAATATATAAGCGAAACGAACAGATCGGGTAGTTCACATGTCTTAAGTGAACAACAGCTTACCCGTCATTTAATGAAAAGCTGTTTGAACATTTTTAAAGTCATATATACCCTTGCAAGAGTCGCTGACTGCTGGGTATTGAAATGCGTGTGGCCGGCTTGTTGCGAACGTAATTTTATTTACGCGTGCACTTGTCCCAGCTGTCTGTCAATGTGGCAACCGCGTCGACTCTGACTGCTGCTGCCGCGTTGTTGTCTGCGCTGCTTTTGACGGCTGCCGATGGCACTAAGCGCACGCACTTAAAGTCGCCATCGCACGACTGCAGTTGTGTTAATGAAACACAAAGGGGAGACGGCGAGATGGGTAGGATAGGATGGGGGGATAGGGGCTACTGTTGCGGCTGGCAGTAGCTTGCGGTTGACTCGTTTTGCATTTCATTTCGACAAACTGGCAAACTGCGCTAGCTGCTTTTATCTGTGAATCAACAACAACAGCAGCAACGGCTACAACTACAGCAACAAGATATAGATACACATATCCGCGACATAAGTCAATGGTGTGCGACTGCCTCGGCAACGTGTCGTAATCGATATTTCATTGCCATGACGAGCGGTGCGCACGTTGCGTATGATTGATTTCTGCTATGTTTGCAAGATGAGAAGGCAACAAAAATAACACTCACACACACACATATATGTATGTATATATATAGATAGATAGTACATAAATGTGATAGCTACAACTTTGGCCATGATTCAAAAAACATGTCTACGAGCATCGCATAGCACAGTTCCTGATGTCTGTGGTAACCGTTGGAAGCGATGTTGATGCTGTATGTAAACATATACTATTAGAGGGTTTGTCAGTCTGTTTCTTGCCTCATCATTTTTAACTAATTGGAAATGTTCGATTGTTATGTTGAAGTAGCTGAAAATATGATTAACGAATTTCTGGCTTTAGTGTAGGAGCAACAGGAATATATGTATAAAAAAATATTTAAAAAAAATAATATTGCAGACACCAGCAAACACTAAATCAAGTTCTCTTACGTGTGCCTAGCAACACAATTGAAATTTTAGCGAAAAGAATAATAGACTTAAAGCCATGGCAATGGTTAAGTAATGGAGTTGGCCAGGCGTGGCGCGGCTTTAAAGCTCAGCTCCCAAAAACCTGGCAAAACTGTGACAAATGGTTTCTGACGACTTCATGCCAAGACATGCCGCTCGTAGCCGTTCGTCCAGACAATTTTTTTTTTTTTTTTTTTTTTTGTAGCTGTCTAAAGCGCAGTCTGTGCGCGTTCACATTTTAGTCATTTATCATGCTTACATGCTAATGACATCTGGCCAGGGCCCAGAAGTAACAATTCGCGGCCCAAGTCGCCTGGCTCCAATTGCTCGCGCCCAGTTGCTGCTTATTGTTGTTATATAAGGTTATATACAATTATATATTTTTCACAGTTAACAGTTAAAATTGAAGCATTCACTGTACTTCGAGCTATGTGCGTGTGCGTGTGCGTGTGTCTGTGCTTGCGCTGTGTGGGTTTCTGTTTGGCTAGTGCTTAGTTCTGTCAATACAGGGTGCTCACCGCATGGCCATTTCAGAATTTATGTAAATCATTCAACACACTTCAAACTGGCCACAATGACAGAGCCGAAACGGACAGAAATGATTGTTTCAAGTATTTCACGAGCAAACACTTCAGCACAAGGCAGCTCGCAGCAGCGCCTAGCGAAAACTGTATCTGTGTGCTTCGTCTACGTATCTAGATTCAATTGTGTGTGTGTGTGTATGTGTGTGTATACATTTTCGGCCACGGCATAGACTTTATGCCTCGGGGGACATTTAATTAGACTTGCTTCGTTCCGAGCGTTCACACGCCAAGCTGGCCAAATAAACCTGCAGTTTATGGCCAACATAATTAAGTTAAAAGCTTTTTTACAGCTCGGCCAGCGCGCTTTTAAATTGATAATGAAAATAAGCAAAACCCATGAAGCGTATTTAATAGCTAAATAAATGTTGCCCCTAGACGTTGCCTAAGCACCCACGCCACACCCACACCTGCAAAACTGCTTAAAGACAACATTTCCTTTGCAATGTAAATGAAAATCGACCGTTTTCCAACGACGGCTCATTGATTTGACCTGGCAAATGATATTGAGTAAAGGGTAGAAAAAAAAACAAAAAAGGAGCAAAAAGAACTTATAATAATAACGAATAGGAATTCTCTTAAATAACTTTTATCTAGATATAAAAAATTAGTTATTGGATTTAATTTTTTGTAATTGGCTCTTCATTTCATTTCCAATTGAATTAAGATTTCAATAAGTGAAATCGTTTGGTCTCGTCAGCCATATACCCATTTTTAGCAAGTGTAAGAAGGGGCGCAATTAGGCCTAAAAGTTGAACATTTTACCTTTTGGCAAAATTCAGCGAAGCATCTTTTGGGGCGTGGGGGTAATTACTTTATCTGTTGCTGAAGTTGCGCTTTGGTTGCTAATAGGATTATCTAACAGACAAAATAAAGAAGTAAAAAAGAACTGGCTGACTGTCTGGCTGGCTGTTGGCTAAAAAGCCTCGGCATGAATTCTGTGGCAGTCGCTGGGGCTTTTTGCAGCTGTCAGAACCATAACTCAGTGTCATGTCGGTTTGTTGGCTACGATTCTTTGTATCTGAATACATATAGTATATATTCAGATAGGAATATCTGCGTGGCTGGCCGCAAAGCCTTCAGACAAGACAAAAAGCAATTGTTCGATGGGGGCCCTGGCCGGCAACAGAATCGAAATAGATTTGCAAACAATTTGCAACAATTCAATCAAAAAACTTTAAACGCAAATACACAGAAATACTACGGATAGAAAGACAAACGGCCAGCGTTGATGGGCGGGTAGCAGCAACAGCGGCGGGGGCACATGACGGCCATCAGATAACTCACTCACTTGGTGGTCCGGTTGGGTCGGGTTGAGTTTGAATTTGAGCTGCGCTAAGCTGTGTGTATGGTCTGGTCGCCAGCATGGGCTGGACCAGACGAGACCAATAAAGACCACTTCTAGACATTTTGCGCCCTATGTCTCTGTCGGTATCTCTGTGTGCCGTCTGTTTATCCAAGCGTTTGAATGGCGCACAAGCCAACAAGTAAAACGCCAAAGAAATTCAAGGTAAGTCCGCGCCATCCACCAACCTTTTTTCTTTTTCAATTCTTCGTTTGATGTGCGAGGATAAGCGCAAAATATTTGCCAACCAGCCAGCCAGTCAGTCAGCTAGCGAGTCAAACAATGATATCCAACATATCTGCTGTCTGCTCGCAACGTTTTGCGTGCGGAAAATGCAAGTGATGCAGGTGAGATGCAAGTCAAGGCGTTGACGGCGTCTCGACAGCAGCGGAAGTTGTAGCTCTTGCTATCCATGCCGGAAAGCAGTCGACAAGCTGAACAGTTGCATGTGCAATATTTCACAGAAGAAACAGCAAACGGGCTAGCCAGACACAAAGATATACTCACACACATATGCACATTGATTACCCGCGCCGTAAATGAGCTGTGGCTGCGCTAGCTCAGTGCCAAAGCCAAAAAGATGCGCAAAATGTCAACGGGGCCAACGAACAGGGAGCGAGCGAGCGACCGACCGACCGACCAACTGACAACAACTGACAACTGACAACCAGCAACTGACATAGCCTAGAAAGCAAAAAGTGCCGCTATGAGAATGGACGAATGAGTGTGCTCTTAACTCATATTGCATTCGCATGGCATCGCCTAGTATTGCTTGAGCCGCTGGAAGCTGTACTGAAGCTAAAGCCATCCGCATGCAGCATTGTCAGGCTTTGTGCCTGGCGTGGCATGTGAAATAAAACTCCCGTAAGCAGACAGCAAGCCCCTAAGATCTAAGAGCGCAAATAAAACTGGTGGACAAGTGTATCTGAAGCTGAGTTGCTCTTATAGGAGATTATTGACAACTAGTACATACATTTGCTGAAAGTTAGACAAAACCGAAGAGTATTTTAAACTTATTTCCAAATTACTGATTACCGAAACTCTGAAAATATGAAAATGAATAAATGGAAATGAATTGATTATTTAAAATACCAGAAAAAGAATGTTGATCGAAGCATATTAACTCAAATATACTTGGGTACTGTGATGTTACCAACTAGATGCTCACTTGTAATATGCCCTAATTCAATGAGAGTATGGAAAATGTTGAGGCATCTCCCGACAGCGGGAACAAACCGACAAATAGTAAGCCGGGACGAACCTTGACTGAGCTGCAGGAATTACGCAAATCTCGTTTGTTGAATGTGTTTTCAGTTAGGTGAAGATGCGCCAGCATCAACGTTTCAGCCTCAATTGGTATGTGCCGTGAGGCGGGGAGGGCAGCTCCTGGAGCCGAGGCGGCATGGACATAAATCTGTTTTAAGCATTTTGGCTCCAGCTTGTTTTGTGCATAACGTTGACGATGTCGACGACTGCGACACGATGTAGCTGCCATTGCTCTGTCCCATACTCTTCTTCGTCTCTCTTCTATATGTCGCCGTTTTGTCTCTGACATTGCAAACGACTGCGTTGTTTTTTTTATATTTTTATTTTTGCTTTTTCCTTGGCTTTGTTTGCTCGCAGCAGCTTAAAACTCATAATGCCGTTATAAACACAAACGAATGTGTGTATGTGTTTGTTGTTGAATCGTTGTCAAAGGTCAGCGCACGTTTAAGCCAAGCAGCGCAATTAAACGCACAATGCAATCGGAGAAGACAGCAAAAGCAGCTAAGGATACAAGCAGACAGATGCAGCCAAAGGGCTACAGATACTGAGATACATTTGTAGAGGTATAATCTCAGCATTTCGGAGCAGCAGACCAAGTAAGTTGCACTGAGTGGCTAATTGTGCACAAAGTTGCGCTGGATAATCCCCGACTGCACATGCTGAGAGGAAACTATGTGTTAATTATGTTAAATTCAAAGATGTTGCACATCAGAGCCCAGACTCAGATTCAGATTCAGATTCAGATTGTGATTCATTTTTCACACAATTCCCTGGTCGTGGCAATGTGGGTTAGTCACGTAGCCAAAGTTTTGGCGGCAAAGGCGTTGATTAAGTTAACCAAAAGACGCTGTCGGGATTTTGTGGGCTGGGGAAGTTTCAGAAACTGTCGCCCCCGTTGTCTTAAGACAGGCAGGCAGGCAGCATGAATCGAGTGCTCTGTGTGGAAACACACACGCGCATGTGGTATATTTTCTTGTATTCCACTTGCCGCTCACTAATTAAGTTGCATGGTAAAAGTTCTTTGCCGACAGCTGACAAGAAAAGCGCTTGGTAAAAATACAGACAACTTCAGTATATAGGGCATTTGGAGTGGTCGTTCAATGTGGAGCATAGCAGCTGGGTGTGGGAGTGGCTAAAAGTGTAAGCTCATTAAGTGGGTTTTCCGGCTGGCTATGGCAATAGCGTTGGATTTGCCGTCAGTCGTCACTAACAGCTACTCCAGAAACATCAAAGTAAGCATAATTTGATTAAGACATTTAAGCCAAATACCTAATCATCATTAGCATCAACGTAATCATCGGCCTGGCTCATGGCTCATCGAAAAATCACCACTCTTGCCAGCGTTTGATGCCCTCGACTTGTATACATCATTGATTCTCAGCAAGGCGAACGTAATTTATTGAACCCGGCAACCAAGTGACTTACGAACCAAAACCAATAACCAGAGATGAGGGTGGACCTCACCCTGCCTTCCCAGGCTGCCCTGGCTGCCTGTCTGCCAGTCTGCCTGCCAGACAACTTGGTCAAACCTTTTGGGACTTAAATGCACAAGTTTTTCCGGACTTGAGTCGAGTTTGTGATTAATTGCTGGCCATTGCGGCCTTTACATGTTACGTTGATTTTAAGCCATAAGTTTGTTAAAGGCTTTTAGGCATGCATGAGGCGTAGTTCATTAGAAACGAAATGAATGGTCTATATTAGTTTGAAGCTGCTTGTTCGTATTGAGGAGGCAAGAGGACCTTTAAAAGTCTTAAAGTGCGGACAACCCGAAAATATGTGACTTATTTTACGCTGCATATACTCAAAGTTACTCAAGCGACTACAGATTTCACTGAAAACGAGCATCAACTTTTATAGAGGTTAATCTATAACGTAGTTTTAAAGCTTCAGAGACTTTTGCTTTATGTCTAGAGGCTTAAATAATTTCTAGTTGTTATGTTCATGTTTTCAATATTGCAAGGAGAGCTTAGCTATAGATTCAGTTTTTAATAAGTTCTTGTGTATTAGTAAAAAATAATTTCAATGGAATTTATAAAGTTTGAATTTACTTGAAATTGAAGCACTTATAATATATATTCATTTTTCATAGCACTAGATACAGCATTTTGTTCTTTAAAGGTGCCAGGCTCTTATAAAAGATTATATTACACATTAAGTATTCTATTTGCGAGATAGAGTTGGCAGATTTTCGTAGAGCTGGAAACTCGGTTTCTAAGTAAATGGCAGCTAACGATATCACGAGCTCTCATGTATCTTATACATTTTTAAAATGCACTTTTCTACTTATGTCCTTACGTAAAAGCACTGACAACAATGCAGCAACAGGCAACAGGCAACTGGCAACAAGCAGCAGGCAATGGGCGACAACAGTTGCAAGCAGAAAGTTGCACGTTGAAAGCAAGAATAAGGACATACATCGCTCTGGTAGTAGTTGAGCATTTTACGAGTCATTGTTTAATGTGCTTGCCTGCACAATGTCCTGTTTTACACGTACTCTCGTATTTCTAATGCAATTTTACAGAACATTGCATTAAGAGTTTACCAGCTGTCATTGTCGATGTGTCATTTATGTTCTTCGTTTCTTCTCGTTATACCGCTCACTCGCCTGCCATACAATTGACAATTAGTTTTTGAGTATTATTTACATCACATACATGGTTGACGATGACAATAACGGGCCGAAATGCGAGAGGTCAATTCCAGCTTGACCTTTTGTAAGACTGCACGTGCTGTCATATACAGATTATCGCAAGGCAAGCGCATTTCTTCGGCTTTCAATTCCCAAATGACAGCTTACAATCGCTTTCAGCAGTTCATTTCTGTGTAGCATCAGATCTGTGGAGTTTGTTTGTCCTTTTGTTGGTCAGCAAAAGGTTTAACATAAATTCAAAGGGCGCTGCCAATGGTAGACTCAGCTTCGGATTGTTCACACTTGGCAACCATTAAGTTTATGACGCAACAACAATGAAACATGCCCAATACAAAAGGGATGCAGGCTGAATGCGAGCATCTCACTGGCCACCAGGGGATGTTTGGCCAAGCCAAAAATACTATAAATAAAACATGGCAGTGTTGGGCATACCTAAACCGCCCAAGGCACCATGTCCTCCCCCTGCCTCCTCCCACGTGTGTCCGCAAAACAAAAAAAAAAGCGCAACAAAAAACTGTAGCTGGCCCGAGAAGTCAGAAAGGGTCTAGTGACGCTGTGGAGTGTCTGGTCAGCGCCAAAAATCAAACATGTTGAGCGCCAGCTGCGGCAGACAATGAAGAAGCAGCCATGTGGCATGTGGAATGTGTGTGGGTTTGTGGTTAACAATGGTACGCCTCCCGATCCATAGTTTGGCTGTTTTGCGGTTGCAGCTGTGCCCGAGCGCCCTTGGGGAATCGAGTCAATTTATTATCGGCGCTAGTCAAAAGCCAAAAACAAAAATTGGCTTTTTAAAGTGCTTGCAGCCCGCACACGAATTAAATTAAATCAACAACAAGAACAACAAGGACTGTTGAAATGGGGGCCAGTCTGGGCCACTGTCTGGACCAAGGCGTGGCATTTAGCGCACAATGTTTTTTATCAGCAAAAAAAGGCGCAATTTTCCAATTGAATAATTGTCGCCGGCAAGTTTTCACTTTTGTTGGCCGGACGCAACCAACCAGGAAGATAGCAGCAAAAGCAGAGCGGAACAGCAGAACGACAGGACGACAAGATAGCAAAAGAGGCAATGACTGTGTCCATTCAATGGCTCAACAGTTTGCCAGTGTTTCAGTGTTTCAAGGTTCTAAGTGTTTGCTTTGCCATTGAATAGATTTTGCTAGCGCCTTGCTTGGCCAACGATTTCTATATCTGCAATGTCGCTGCTTCTGTTTCTCGCTCTCTATCTTGCTCTTGGTTCATCTCTCCATCTCGTACCGTCTTTTCTGAATGCTGCTGCATAGCCTTTTAACAACAATTTTCTTGTCTATTTTCAGGATGATTTGCCGGGCCAAGCGCTGCTGGATGTCGTTTTTGCCAGGCTCAATTTAATCGAGACTTCATACTTTGGCATTCGCTATATAGACGATGAGAATCAAACGGTAAGTGGTGGCAGGGATGGCGTCCTGCAAACAGGATATGGCAACTGACTGGCGTATCCTGTCTCTGTCTCTGCCTCTGCCCCTGCCTGTGTTTTTACTGCTGTGCAAACATATTGGTTTTTGAAATTCATTTTCGTTTTCATTGAAATTCATTGAGGCGCATTGAGGGGCGTTAAGAAAGGAAAACAAAAAGTCGAGCTCGGCCAACTCTTTGAGCCTTTGACGCAGCCGGCGAGACACCCACGCCCGCCAGGCAAATTATATAATTTCGCTTTCAGACAGTCGAGAGGCAGAAGCAAGCAGCGCAGCAAGGGGCGTGCGTTGCCTTGGCCTTTCATTGAAATTCACTTTTATGCCACTTGCCACACGCACATTAGTGCCTGCGTATCGTCTCCAGCTTTTATGTAGAGCTATAAAAACGAGCTGACGCGCACACCTGCGGGTCGTGTGTGTTATCATTTTTAAATTTCTTTTTCTATTTGCTCTGCTTATTTGGGCTACTTTGCAGCACTGGCTGGATCCAGCGTCACGCATCTCTCGCCAATTGAAACCCAAATCGGATCCCTATGATTTGTACTTCGGTGTCAAGTTCTATGCCGCTGATCCATGCAAACTGCTCGAAGAAATAACGAGGTAAGTTGAATCAATATTAAAACAATTAAGCTCAAAGTGCATGAAATATTATTTTAAATATTTACATTAAATGAATTCCATCAAGCGAATTATGCAGCTCTTTTTAAGGATAGGCGTCTTTTTTTTTTTGTTCATTAATAAAAATTTTTGTGCATATAAATGCTTGGCATTTTATTAAATGAATTCAATTTATTAATTGCCACACACTCGCAATTCAATAGCCAACAACAAATTAAACGAGTTGACGGCCAGAGGCCCTCGACAGAGGGCAGACAACTAATGGATGGTGAAATAATGCATTTAATGAATTTATGCATAGTATGCACAGCTAGCAAAATGAATTGAATAAAAATACGTTTACCGAGAAAAGCACGCTAGAAGATACCCTTCAGTATATTCAATAAATTATAGAGAGCTGAAATATATAACTCATTTATTTTGTGCAATCTTATTGCATTTTGAGACGTGAAGAGAATATAAGCACAAATATATGTTAATCTAGGTAGACATTTTCATTTTGAGTTAAATAAAGCAGAAAAGAAAACATTTAATTCTGTAAAAGTGTAAAACCAAACATCTAAAATCCAGATACTTAAATATGTGATTTATCTGTCACCCCATATGTGTACAAATACGTAGTATACCCGACTATATCAATTTGATAAATGAAAGGGTATTGAAATGGCAATCGTCATGCAGTTTTGGTACGGGAAATTGCGAAAGTCCCAAAGGATAATTGGGCAGGCAGTCAGCTCTACTATGGTCCAGAGCACTCTTATGTGTATGCGAAATGTGCTTTAGCTATGCAGTTAGCTGCATCCATCAAGCATTTGGTGTGTGCAAATATTTGCGCTTAATACGACGACACGTAGCAGCCATAATCGTCACCAAGTGGTCTCGCCAACTGGATCACTGGGAAAACTGTTCGACTGGGCCAGAGGCAGAGCATGCGAATGGTGAGGGGAAAGAGCGGAAAGGCGCTAGGCGCATGCCAATCGCTGGCCAAACATCATCAAAACTCTCGCGCGCGGACTGCCAACGGTTGAGCTAATATTGGCGCATATAAATCCAGTGAAATGCAGTTAAATGCACTGAAATGAAATGCACTTATAACGCGGTGGCAGTTGGCGATTTTGCTGAATATTACTGAAGTACAGCGAGTGAGGGAAATTTTGTTATTTCAGCTATACAAAGTCTGCGGCACACAATAAATGGCAATTGACTTTGACGACATGTTGCATGCGGCACATTGTGCTTCAAGTGCCACCAGCGAGCTTGCAGATAAAGGGTAGTTTGCTCATAACATTTGATATAGATGACAATATACAGCAAGGCATTTGATATATGTATGTATACATGTAGATGAAGCCAAAATGGATTGCTTGCTAAGCAAACAATTAACTAGAGCCTGCTGCACATGTTGTGGAAATATGCCGACCTCTTCATAGTTGTTCTTGTTGCTATCAGTAAAGTGTTTAAAGTGGGGATATTGGACCTATTATACAAATTAATTATGAAGTCCTGAATAACGATTTTATTTTGCCAAACTTATTTGTTATTCCGACTCAGAAAATCGATTCATATACAGAAATGTGATAGACTTATATATTTTTCAGTTGCAGATAACAATCTTTACCACAATATTTTGATAGGCAGCATTTTGAGTTCTGCTCATACAAGTCTGCCTGTCGCAGGGTATTCTCTAGTCGTGTAGTCTTGTTTATTTGTTAAATGATTTTGTCTTCCAAAGTAAACAGTTTGTTTGGGGTGTTGCGTTTTGTGTGTGCTTAGGCCAAACATCAAAGTCGTATCCAAATAATTTTATGCGGCGATTTGTTTGCCAACTTGTTAACTGCTTCCATGACGGGTTGCTGTTATTGTTGTTTTTGTTTTTGTTCTGGCTATATAGACTACTAATTAAATTTGTTCACTTTTATTTATACGTCAGATATCAACTTTTCTTGCAAGTCAAACAGGATGTGCTACAGGGACGTCTGCCCGTAGCCTTTGAGCTGGCCGCCGAACTGGGCGCCTTTGTAGTGCAATGTAAGTGAAACCGCAATAAAAGCTAGAAGACGTCTGCTTAATCAATTTATTATTATCTCACTAGCCGAATTGGGGGACTATGATCAGCGACGTCATTCGAAAGGCTATGTGTCGGAGTTTCGCCTGCTGCCCAATCAGAGCAGCGAGTTGGAAGCCCGCGTCTCGGAGCTGCATCAACAGCTCAAGGGCATGTCACCATCCAGCGCTGAGCTGAACTATTTGGACAAAGTCAAATGGCATGACATGTATGGCGTTGACTTGCATCCCGTGCTGGTAAGTGTACATATGTTCTGGTTGGTTTATCCCCCCTGCCTTCCTAACCCAAAAGCAACCACATCATGGAGCTTCAATCGTTGCCTCCGTTGCCCTGCAAGCAGCCAGCCATAAAAGGGGTCAGAGCAAATGCAAAGTTTAATTTCATTTCATGGCAAATATTATAAATCATTGCTCACACACATTTCTGGGGACCAACGCAATGATTGTCCCATGCCTCCCCCAGTCCACAGCCACGCCTGGTCTGTCTCCAGTCCAGGGTGTTCCGATATCCACACCCCCTCTGTCCGTTTCGTATGTCGTAGCCGCTTTTGTGCTGCGTAAGTTGGCACTTCATTTGCATTTTTTATTGCCCTTTACTTTGATATCAAACCTCAATAAATCACCAGCTGTGTTTGTATTCGAGCTACACATGTGTGGGGAGTGCGTGCGAAGGGGTGTTGGGGCGACGTTGTAAACCCTTGTACTCCATCCACATGCCTGTGGTATGTGTGCTCCCGTCTACTTCTGTTTGTTTATAGACACAAATCATTGACTATCGCGGCGCCAGTTGCCAGCCAACAGGGCTCTCCACATCCCGGTGCGGTCCTTCCCTCCTTCCTTTGCAACGTCTTTGTGCTCACTCTGCTTTTTAATTTAATTAACAGCTAAAATTACATTTATTTTGTTTTTGTGTGCTTTTTGCTTTATGCGAGTGGGTTAACATGGGTGGGCCATAAAGCGTCGCACAGCTGCTAATAGGCCAAGCTGGCCAAAACTTTTCTCTCTTGTTAACACACAAATAGCCAAAAACTTTTAGCTTAAACAAAGGCGAGCCCGGTCTCTCGCACTCTCTCTCTCTCTTTCTCTCGCTCCTTTGTTTTCTATATAAGAGTCTCTAACTCGAACTTCAGCTTGAACTTAGCTCATTCTCGATTCTATTTTGTTTTGTATTTTTCAGGGCGAGGACAGTGTGGAGTACTTTCTGGGCCTGACGCCTAGCGGGATTGTGGTGCTGCGCAACAAGACGACGGTGGCTCATTACTATTGGCCGCGCATTGCCAAAGTTTATTATAAAGGACGCTATTTTATGCTCAGGATAAGCGATAAAAATGTAAATTTCAACGCGTCAGGCAACAATGCCAAAGCCCGATGACGATGACGATGACGGCGGCGACGAAGTATTCGCTCCTAACCATAAATATTTCGCTGTCGAGTGCTTCGCACAATTTGCAGCTCGTTTTCTATTGTTCGCCTCAAGTTTTTAATGTTTCTTCCAGAAAGGGTATCGGACGGCACTTAGCGTAATGTTGTCAATAAGAATCACTCATTAATTGATATATATATATATATATATATATATATATATATATATATATATATATATATATATATATATATATATATATATATATATATATATATATATATATATATTTTTGATATTTTAGATAGATCATCTTAAACATAGCTAATACATAGTTAATACATGACTTTAAATTGTTTAACAGTTAGTTCTTTACAATCTTTCTTGTCAGATTTACTGAAAGTGTTGTTGCTCACAGATATTTTCATATCTCAATTCGAGACTATCTGAAACTAAATCATTTTCAGCAAGTTCTGTTGAAAATCTCTCAGAAAAGAACAGTTTTCCTTTTAGACTCAAAGTGTATAAGAGTTTCGATGCATGAAAAACTGTTTTCATTTTCAAAGCATTTTACAGCGTTGCCAATTTTTTCGTTGTGTGACAACTTTTTGGCTGTCAGCATACTCAAGTGGGGCAGCTGAAGCACTCGTTAGACAACAAGTAGCTGGTAGATGTTAGCTGGTAGCAGATAGCTCTTGCTACCAGCTACCAGCTCCTTGTCAGCTTTCCTAACTTGAACACTTTTTGGTGCTAACGCTTTGATAATCAAAAAACTTTTCCGCAGTTGACGCACAAAAGCGAAACTTTACCATTTTCCTTTTTTCTTTTTATTTGTGTCGGATGTATTTTTTCTGTTTTTTTTTTTTTTTTTTTTTGGTTAAGAATTCACACTTTACATTGGTGCGGCACAGAATTCAGCCGGGCATTCATTCACTCAATTTGCCTTCACTTGGCAACTGCAGCTTTTGTCTGTCCACGTCTGCATCTCCGTCCTTGTCATCGTCATCGTCCTCGTCATCGTCATCGTCGTGACTTGACTTGGTGCTTATCACACTTGTGTTATTCCTTCTGCCTTCTTCACAGAATGAGCTAAGCACTTATGGCTTCGAAACTCCACGCAAATCGGCGTGCAAACATTTGTGGAGATGCTGCGTAGAGCATCATGCGTTCTTCAGACAGGTGCGCGTTGCACCTCTGCCCAATTCCCAGTCACACGCTGCGGATTTGTTTCAACTAGGCTCCCGCTTCAGACACAGGTGAGTACTCTATCCGCAAGCGGCGTCAGCTCCATCATCGGAGCCAAAAGCTGCTTTAAGTGTGCAGCCCAACCTGCCGGAAGTATAATTACATACGAGTGGGTGATGGCTGTGTGAGTGTGTGTGTTGGTTCGGTATTAAAATAAAGTTATTAAACTCAAGCTGGGGCCATAACCAAGATGCACTGTTTGTGCGCTTTTGGCCAATTTATTAGCCAGTCGGCCAATTTGCAGCGCTTCAAAAAGTGCACCCAATTAAAATGTAACCAAGCACTCGAAATCCTATACCGAATGTGCAGCTCATGTGATTAGATCATTAAAGAGCACCTCGATTCAGCGCTGAGCAGCGCATATCGTTCAAATGCGCTAGTTCAATGAACATTGCACTCCCTTCTAAGGCCGGACAAGGAAAGTTTGGGATTAACTTGCATGTTGTTCATTCGAACTGGCTCAGCAGAGGTTGTGGCATCTCTAATAGATGCAACCACATGGTTGCACACAGACATAGATCAAGTTTACACCAACTCGAATGCCCAGCTAATTGGAAGTCCAATAAAAATGTCGGATCTGCAGGCAGTCCGACAAACTCAAGTCGAGCGCAAAGCCCACTAATGACTTTCTGTGAAATGCCTCCAAGCTGTGGCCGAAGCTGGAGTCGGAGTCAGAGTTGGATCTAGTGGCAATGCTTGAGCCTAAGCCGCCAACAAATGCAAGGCAATTGTGCATGACGAATGTGGCAGGGATCCAGGTCTGGCCCCCGTTTGCACCATGTCCAGGTTCATGTTTATGACAGCCATTTGCGGTGACTGCGGCTGGCTATTTGCTGGGCGAAACTTTCTTGCACTTGGCCAGCCACAAACTTGGTCTAAATCGAGTTCACGTGGCTAAGCGTTACACTGGCAAACTATTAGCTTGGCAGGGTGGTTGGCCAAAAGTTTTAGGACGCCACCGAACATTTTACGAGTGCTCGGCAGGCTCTACCGGCTCGACCGGCGTTTTTAATTTGTGAAACAAATGAAAGTTTTTTACAACCTTTTTATGGTTCACTGTTCATTATTACCAACCATCAGCATCTTGTACTATTATTGTTTTTATTTTTCCCGTTGCTTATTTCTGTTAATATTTTTGGACGCCTTCATGCCTACTTTTATGTTGCCCAACAATCGCATGTCTGACCCAACCCAACCAACCCACAACCAAAGTCGCTCGGACAAGCAAATCGAGAAGGATGCACTTGCTGCCGGACGTGCGCCGCCCGCCTTTACGCGCGTACCCTCCAAGCGCCAGCCTCGACGCGTGATTGATGACTTTTTCAACAGCAACGGCGGAGGTGGAGTTGGTGGCAGCGGCGGCGGCGGCGGCGGCATCGGCGTCGGCGTCAGCGTCGGTGGCATCCACATTGGCAACCGCCCCCTGCCATCCCAGCCGCTGCCGCTTCAGAGCTTGGCCAACACCAGTGGCAATGCCAACGCCAAGTGAGTACTCCAAATATCCATCATTTGTTTTCATTTCATGCACAAAAGTTTTGATTTACCCAGCATCAGTTCTCTATATGTCGGTTTATACATGCACATATGCATATACTCCCTTTATACACTTCCTTTGGCGCAGTTGTCCTTTTTTATTTCTATTTATTATCTTCTTCTTTTTTTTTTGGCCAATTCCTTTTTCGGTCATAATTTTGTGTAGCCGCGCCGGCCGGAAGTGCTCTCATGTTGCTCATTGCAGCATCTTCCTTTGATCTGTTTTTAATTTTCAACATGCGAGTTTTTTTTCAGGCTGTCTGCAGCAGCCGCCCCAAATTACAGTATCTGCTCCCCAAAGGGGAAAATTTATATGCAGTTTCCCAGTTTTGGCATAGTGAAACTGTCGCCCTCTGTTTCTCTCGCTCTCTGTTTATTTCTTTCCTTCTATTGTATCACTTGAATTTACAAAAAAAAAAAAGAAAGCGAAAACAACAATGCACAAAACACTTCATCATGCCCCATGTGTCCATGTGTGCGAGTGTGTGTGTGTGTATGCGTGCGAGTTGTGTTTGACAGGCCGCCGCCTTCACATTGTTTTAGTGAATGTTATTGTTATTATTGTTGTTGTTGCGATGTCCTTATCCGAGTGCTCCTGTGGCATGTGTTCTCGTGCTGCCCTTTTTTCGATTTCGTGCTCAAAATCCATTTAGTTGCCATTTGAAGGCAGTTACATTGTCTAGACGCAACATTTATTAAATGTTTTATGGTTCTGAACATCAAATTATATATGGACAAATAAAAATCGGCCATTAGAAAAGCGTTGGCGTTAGCGTTAGCGGAAATGTTGCCAAGATGCTCTACTATGGATAGCGAGATTTTAATGGAAATTGAGTCATACGTCGACAACTAGAAGATTTATATATATAGGGAAACAAATAAATAATGAAGCAAATGCTATGGAACTGAACCCTGCATCAAGAGCAACTCTGCAAACGGATAGATTAATCAAATGAATGATCGAATTTGTCAGTGTTGAATCAGTAATTCAGAGAAACTATAACTCATAGATCTAGCGTAGTCATGCAAGACTCCAAACAGTCTCATCATTTACGCGAGCAGTGGCAAAGCCCATCATTGACCCCATCAATGTCGTTGGCGCAGAAGCCACCAGCTATGCATAAATTATCGCTGATGGTAATAGAGCCTACGAACTGTGGCAGCACACAAATGTAATCGCTGCCGCAACATTTCCTAGGAACACAAGAAAGTGCAGATCAGCACAGAGCAGGCGAACAGAATAGAACTAAGCTAGACGCTCACGTCGTTTATCATTTGCAAACAAAGAAGCCAAACGTCAGACAGCGGTTGCAGTGGTAGCCAGGACAGGCCAATCAAGTTGCCCACACCATGGGCAAGCGGGACATAAATCACAAGGCGCGACCGGAGCAATGGCACGTCCGGGGAGTCTACATTCAAGTGTATGTCCATGTCCATGTCTGTTGCGATGGGGAGCTCGAAATGATTGCCCGCTGATTGCCAGTGCGGCAATTACTCAATTTTACACACGCGCATTATTTGTCTGTGTCGATCTGACTGGCAAGCTGGCTGGCTGGCTGGGTGAGGACGATCCTCCTGGCAAACCCCGATCCTCAGACAGAGGCCATTCAAGCGACAGCCTAAATGCTGCGATGCTGCAGACTTTAATCAACGTTTATGTTAAACAATTTAAATTTATGGCAAAATAATGCGAGTGAGCGTTGCAATTGCTGACTGATACCATCCACCTTCCTCTCTTTAAACTCTGCCTACATTTTATGGTTTTGCAGCAACTACGACAGTCCCTACCGCTCCACGTATAGCATACCCACTAGCTTGGGTGTGCGTCCCAGCCATCAGCAGTCCTCACAGCAGAACAACAACTCCAGCAGCTACAACAACAATGGCAGCAATTTGCAGACACCTGACTCGCCGCGCAGCACGCGCAGCGCACCCTGGCCAAGATCCCAGCAGCGTTCGCTCTTCGGCCACAATCCGTCAAGTCCGCGCTCGGTGCGTTCGGTGAGCACCACGGGCGGCGGGTTGCATCATCACCACAGTCATAGCCATGGCCATGGTACGAGTCATCATCATCATCATCAGCAATCTTCGTCGTCGTCGCATCATCAGCAGCGGCAGCAGCGTGCCAGCTCCTCATCCGCCTCGCATCAGCAACAGCGTTATCGCTCCAGCTCCGTGGAGAGTCACTCATCAAATGATTCGCGCTCTACACGCCGGTAAGTCCAGATAGCTCCACATTCACACACTGTGAGACTCACTTGCTCCACACCGTTAGACACAAGCATCGCCATCGTCGCACTTCAGACAATGAGAGCGAGTTGTCACGTGGCTCGGGTCGCTCGGGACGTTCACATCATCGCAAGCATCGACGCTCGCATCGGCATCGACGCGACTCGGCTGGTGGCTCGGATCATGACAGCACCAGGGGACGCAGTTACTCAGGTCACCGCAGCTCATCCATGCGCAGCGGCAGTGCCGAGTTGATTGATTCAACCACGCAGTGGCGCGAGGTGCAAAGGCGACAGGCGGAGGCGAGTCTAGGCCAGAGCTCCGTGCAGCAGGCGTCCGTGTCTAAGAGCAGCATGGTGGCACGCAGTCTGCACAGCAACGATAGCCACTCGGACACACATTCGCACCACAAGTCACGTCGGCATCGCAAAAATAAGTAAGTCAATTGGGGTGGGTATGTTCCCGTCGAAATCTAAATTGTTTACCCTGTAGATCTCCGTCGGAGTCACGCAGTCGTATGTGGAACAGCGAACTGGCGAAGCATTTGCAATTCGATCTGGTGGATACCGCCGGCATGTCAGAGCAGCAGTTGCGCGAGATACCCTACACTGTGGTGGAGACGACTTCAAAGCGCTCCAACTCCAATCTGAAGATCCACAAGAGCAACAGCAAGAGCAGCGTGGGCGCTAAAAGCACCGGATCGGGCAATACAATCACGAACGGCAACGGTTCGGCTGGCGCTGGGCAGGCAAAGAATCGAGTGGATCGCATTAGAGGGTAAGTTGAGCCACAGAATTCTAGGACTGCTTCAGGCAGTTTCTCATAATGCCGATTTGTAGACTCTACTACCAAAGCTCTCATCCGCATGATAGCAATGTCGGCGGCGTGGGCGGTAACGGTGGCGCACCCAAAAACGGATCAATACGCTCGGCGAGCACAATCTCCTCACGCGAATGCGAACGCAACAATGGACATGGCCTAGTGCGGTAAGTTTCAAGATAATTAAAGCCGAAAGTCTTTATTCTATTTTCTATTTGTCCATATCTCGTCT
This sequence comes from Drosophila anceps, assembly GCA_035045945.1. Lineage (NCBI taxonomy): Eukaryota > Metazoa > Arthropoda > Insecta > Diptera > Drosophilidae > Drosophila > Drosophila anceps. The sequence goes on along the minus strand of JAWNON010000225.1, from coordinate 9,623,517 downwards.
GTTTTATCTCTCACAGCATGATGTCTAGTATGAGCATGGGTGACTTTATCTCACCCACGGGCTCCAATCTGAGCCCCTTGGAGAACTCAGCCTTGCGCGTTTCTCACGAACACACGGACTCGGGACTAGGTGCTGATCAGGACTATGCCTACTCCTCGGAAAGGTAATCGACCCATGACAATGAACCTTATAACTGTAATCTGTTGAAATCTTTCTTCAACATTGTTTCACCGTCCATTGTTTTATATCTTGACAGGTCCAGTGACAGCACACGCTATGGCACCAACAAATCCTCTGGCGCCTCAAGTGGAAGTCACCGCAAGTCGATTGGCAGCGCTGGTGGTGGTGGCAACAACGGTGGCTACAACAGCCTCATGCAACAGACTGTGAGTAATCAACAGCAACAGCAGCGCTCACTATTCGCACAACAGCAACGCCAACAGAAGCCCAATTACAAATACGCTTCCTCCTCGTCTACTAACCCGAATCACAATCCAAACCCAAACCTGGCACCGGTGCATAACGCATCTGCCTCAGCAACTAACTCAACGCCGCCGCCGCTGCAGCACAGCTCGTCGGGCGGCAACAGCAGCAACGCCGGCGCCGGCAATCGTCTGCTAAGTTACACGACCTTTGAGAATAATCAGTACAAGTTCAGTTTGAACAATGCGCTGGGCAAGGGATCGGGCGGCGGTGCTGGCGGCGGCGGCGGCGGTGGTGGCGTTGCCAGCTGCAGCAGCAGCAGCAATCTCACGGGTAATATGGTATCAGCTAGTGGTGGTGGTGGTGGTGCTTTCAGCAGGCAACGCAGTTTTGTCGAGTGGCCAAACAATCCGGCTGCCCCATACTACTATCAAGGTCCATCGTCCAGTGCGGCACAGGTCAAGCGGCGCGATGCCAAATCCGATATTGGCGTGCCCACGCGACGTTTATCCGGGCAAAGTCTGACAAAGACGCAGCTGCTCACTGGTGGTGCAGTGGGCGGCAGCTCTCAGCTGGCCAATGCCAGCTGCTATCCCATGCACTATGCCAGCAGCAGCGTCTCCAACGCTGGCTACAATCGTGGGCTGGGCCAACGTGGAGCTGGCGCCTCACACATCGGCGGCTATGGCCTGCAGCCGGCCAAATCTGATCTTTTCTTGTCCTACATACATGGCGGCGAGTACGAGCGTCCTTACATCTACAACTACAAGATGCCGCAAATGCCGCCGGGCATTGCTAACAACAGCTCTGGCTCGGGCACTGGTTCGGGCACTGGCTCGGGCACCGGCTCCGGCACTGGCTCACCCAGGCAGCTGGCCAGCGCATATCACATTTCGGGCGCCCAGACAGCAGATCCGCCGCCACCGCCGCCGCCTCTGTATGGTGGCTCGGCGCCCGCCAACGATGTCATGTACTATCAGTTTGACAAAGGTGCCGCCGTCATGCCCGCACAGCAGCCGCCCATTGTGCAGCAGCCCAAAGCGTCAGCGGCTGCCGCGGGTACTGGGGGCAGCAGTGGGCCATTAGTGTATCTGCAGCATGGACAGAATATCGCGCCATCGAATGTCACCTCAACGCAGCAAACTGTGAGTAAGCCCAAGGCGCAGTCCCGCATCTCTTACGCATGTTGCGTCAACCTGTAGCATGTTTCGTTGTTAATATTCTCCTTATTGTTGTTGTTTAACCGTTCTTTGTCTTGCCGCATCCTTGTTTGTGCTGCATGTTCCCCCCACTCTCTGTGTGTACTTAGCTGCTTAAGTTCAAGTTTTGTTGTCTTTTATTTTCATTTTATATTTGCCGCCTTTTAATTGAATTCGTATTTTATTTGTACTATCTTAAGCACCTCGTTTTTTATGTACTTTGCTGCAACTGCTGTGGCAACTGCAGATGCAGTGGCGACTGCAACGAGCAGTAGCAAGGCAAGGCCATGCACTCATAACGTATACTTAATTTTTAACTCCAGCTTATATATATGTGTGACTCTATACATATATATAAACATTTATATATATGTATACATTTTTCGTACTCTTTTATATTTTCGTCTAATAAGTTACTGAAGCTTTTATGTTGATTATTTTGTAAGACTCATTGTAAACATTGGACGGTGCTTTGTCCAGAAGGACTCCTGTTCCGGCTTTAGTTACATGCACACTTATCTCTGTATGCACACACTTATCTTTGCATGTGTATGGACGCCTGTATGTGTGTGTGTTTGTGTATGTGTTTCTTTGTGTGGGTTATCAAAAACGACTCGCTGTCTGTAAATAAACTTGCTGCTATCTGCGCTTTGTGTCTGGCACATAGACTGGAATTTAATTAACTTAAATAGACTGCGCGAAAGTAGGCGTGGGGCGGAGCCATATACATCCACACACATACAGCCCACACATATTCAAGCCACGTATCTTTAAGATACAGATAATTGCAGTAATGTGTTTTGAATTAAATTTATATAAGATCTCATATATCACCGGGGCTAGAGCAAGGATTCTTATGATTTATTCATTTAGCTGTGGGGATTGAAAGAAACTCCAAATTAAAAGAAATTTCATTTTTGTAAACCAAAGAAGTATTAATTTTTTTTAAGCTATGCTGAATAACCTATTCAGCTTTATTCCCGCCAAGCTCTATCCATCAATTTTTTGTGAAAGGATTTTCTATGAACTAACTGGTATTGGGCCTTAAAGCGTTGCTCCATAACACACAGACTGGCAGAAATAAACTTGGGCTCAATTTCACGCACCACTAATTAACAAGAGAAATATGCCAACTAATTTTTGTCTAGCAAACAAACAAATTGCTCGAAACGCAAAATATATTTAGGGCCAGGAGAAGATACGGGCAAAAGCAGTAGCGGCTGAGGCTGGAGGCAATAAAGCAGCATAAATAATAAGCAACTATTTGCGCTACATTATCCAAGTTTATGTAACAGCAAAAGCGGAAGGCAAGACGAAGCTTATAGTGGGTCCAGTGGTTTGCCCAAGCAAATAATTTCAAGTCAAGTTGATGGCACAAATTTCGCAGCTACCACAGCAAAAATACTTACAATTCTTAAATAAATTTTGTGAGAGCGTAGCTCGACCCGCTTACACACACACATACACTTACATACATGCCACATGTGTGTGCGTGTGTGTGTGTGTGTGTGTATTTATGTGTGTCACAAATGGCCTTCATAGCAAGAACAGCCACTACATAGAAACATTCTCGAAATGTTTGGCATAATTTTGCTATAAAATAAATTTTGCAAAATTGTTTTTCCCTAAGCTGGAGGCAGCTTAGTAAAGCGAAGACAGCGCCAGGCAGCAGCAGCAGCAGCAGTAGCAGCAGCAACAGCAACAGCAACAGCCAAAGGACATCAAATAAAACAAGCAAATCAAAAATTATGACAGCACAGCAAGGAGCAAGTCAGGAACTCAAACAGCCACTGGCAGAGCAAGAGAGATAGCCATAAAGCCAGACCTACACGTTGCAAAAAAAGATACTGCGAACTCTCTGCTGAGCCCAAAAGGCAAACGTAAGACATGGGCATGGACATGGGCATGGACATGGGGGTGGGCGTGGCTAGCATGTGGCATGTCCTTGCCAAAGCAGTTAAGTCAATAAATTTACTGATTTAATGTGCCAAAAGTTTCGATTGTTGTTGTTGGTGTTGCCGTCTTCTGGCCAGTGCGCACTTCACGCTGCCCCCTGAAGAGTTGAGCAAGCGCCTGCAGTTGTTATTGCTATTGTTAATATTGTTTGCTATTGTTGTTGTTCTACGTCGCCCTAAAGCGACATACACTAACAAATGCTAGATTAACACAATTGGTAAACAATAAAAGCGACAACTTATGGCCAAGCTTATTTAGCTTAAAGCCATTTCACTTAAACGACCTTTTGAGCCAGCCATGGCCATGGCGAGTATCATGATGCCAATTTGAAAATAAATACAATAATTGAATATAAGTAAGAGTTCTCCACCGGGGTCTCTGTCAAGAGTCGCATATATTCAACTTTAATTATTTTAAACGATTAAACACAATTTACAAACTTTGATGACGCAGTAACAATGCTAAAGTTTCTATCAAAAACTCAAAATTGTATATATTTTTGCAATATCAATTAAAACCATTTTCCAATTATGTAAACATACATTATTGCAATCTAAAATTTTAAACAATTTTGATGAACGCACCGTCCACAAAACTACTAAAAAATATATTTAAATTAAGCGCATGCCATATCTCGTTAGTATTTCCATATATTATTACATTCAGTTCCCAGTTGGGAAAGTTTTAATAAAACAAAAAGCAGACAGCTCTGCAAATTTTATTCATATTTTTGCCGGCTGCTGGTTAACTTTATACCGAAGCCCCAAACGAATGGAAAAGCATTAGAACTTCATCAATATAAGCCACACAAGAGGGTTTTTATTTCAAATTGTTTTCTACATAAAAAAAAAAAAAATTAAGTAAAACAAAGAGAAAATATGTGGGAAAATAGAACAAAAAGCAAATATTTTTGCATTGGCGATTGATTTATGAGCAGAAAACAATTTACGACTCAAATAGTGCGGAAAATGCTGCAAAAAAGTTTGTTTTACAATCGAATTTATTATTTATGCCACACAGCGAGTGATTTAATTATGCATCATTCAGACAATAGACTCGGCTAAATACTTTTTTATTTTGCTTTATATGTATGTAGCTCTAAGCTGGTCTTTTGTCTTTCAGCTGTGGACATCTGTCGATTTTAATATTTATGTGAACTTTTATTTGCAACAAAAACATTTTCAATATTTTTTTGTTTTTGTTTTATGGCGTTGCATGAAAAAATGCAGACAAAATACTCTGTTAAGCAAATAGTGAAAAAATGAGAGCTCAGGGAGCGTAGGTAATAATTATCTAGACGAGTGTGTTGACACGCCTGCTGGCAGTTGGCCCTGACAGTTGCCAGACATTGAAAGCGTCCTTTTTAGCGGGCTCTGCTAATTGCGGGGGGCGTTTCATGGCCGCCAACGTTTTTGTCAGGCAATTTGATGCATATGCGTTCGGGCCAAAGAGCCAAGGGGCGTGTGTGTGAGCTTTTAGACTATGCCTAATTAACACACACGGACACACACACACACACACATACAAATGCTTATAGACAGGGGCACACCCATAAAAGTGGAGGAAAATTAATTAAATTTCAACATTCAACCAGAGGCAAGAAATGCCTGTTCCACCCGCTCTGCGGCATTCATTCATGCTGATTTAAGCAATCCCGTACGTGTTTCCATTAGGCTACAATTCAAGCTTGATTATTGATGGAATGGTTGGAGGTTAGTACTATCATCAGTTAAGCTCTCTTTTAAGGCAACAAATAGAATTTTCAAGCTGAATGCAATTTTAATTAATAGCAAATCAAACAAACTTCAAGAAAATTCACAAAACAAACTTAGCCAGACATAAGTAAAGTTTCAGCTGGCTGCCAAAAGCATAAGCTGCCAACACACGCCCACAAGCACACACACACATAGACCATAGCATCTCAAGTGTTTGTATCCACAAGATACAGATACATAGATAGCCATATGCTAACTGAAGATCCCTTTGCGAATGCACCTTTCTGTTTTTATTTACAAATGAATATGTCTGTGTACCTGTATCCTTCCAAGTAGAGTAGAGTCGAAGTATAGAAACATTATGTTTGCCTTCTGCCACATGTGCCCAGAACTAAGTGAGTGTGTGTGTGTGTGCATGAATTCAATCATAATAACAGCAAATCTGCTACGACGAACATGTCTTTGGGCAAATTGAATGAGCTTTTAAGTGTATTGAGATTGAGTCGCCGACACAAAGAGAAAACAGTGCAGAGGTGAAGCTGTAGATGTTTCAGTTTCGAAATGAATTCAATTGAGTATGTTCATATTAATTCAATGAAACATTTTTAGATAAGTTAAATAGAAATCGAATTCATTAAATAAATATGTCGAAATACTTAAATGCACTAAAAATTATAATGAACTGATATAATAGTAATCTTTAATATTATCAAATAATATTTTCTTTCTCGAAATGAATTTGTAACTAAGTCTCAATGGAATTTGCTTAAACATGTTATGGTTATATGAACTTCCCTTTTGGACTTTATGTTTTGTCAGCTTCAAATTCCATAGAAGCAACAGCAACAATAACAAGAACAACAACAATAACCGGGGAATGCAATCAATCGTAAACCACAGAGAGCATGTCCTGTGGCATGAGCATTCAATTCGCCCCAGCTCCGACAGTCTCGACTACCCGATTTTGGTCAGGTGTTTAGCCGGCGGTCACTTTGTGAACGCAATCAGGCGAGCTTTTGTTAAACTCCATCCACTGGCATTTGGCATGTGCCATTCGGTTGTTCACATTGTTGTGGCTATGAATTGTCGTTGTTGTTGTTGAGTATTTTACGCAGGATTTGAATGTATGTAATTAAAATTTGCCCGCCTGCGGATCTAATAATAAATTTATGTGCATACATCGCCAGCTCTTGTAGCTGATTTTTAAATTGAATTTCAATTATACCAAAGTACACAGTCAGCGAACTTTTTTAATTTTTGCTACATGTACCTATATTATTATTTAGTAATTCCGACCTTAAATATTGCATATTTAGTAATAAGTCAAGCATGGCGCATGTTTGCCCGCATATATCATAGTAATTATTTATTGTTTGTTTAGTCTATTGCTAATGTTGATGTTGCATTAGTAGCAATAATATTTGAATAAGTCTGTGGCTAAACATGTTTCATATTGTAAATGCATGATGAATTGTGCTAATTTCGTGATATACATATCCGTATATATAGTGCCTGTTCTAGTTTATAATTGTATGTAGACCCGACGTCCCTGCAAGAGAGCTAAACCTTGTTTGTGTTTTCAATACCCCCTACTCCACAAAAACTCAAATCAAAACCCGCAAAAACCTATCGCAATGCACAGGCAATGCATTCATCGCACTCCTGCAGCGAGGAGGACGAGGTGATGGCCGTTTTGGAGGCCCTTCGACCGGATGCGACCACAACTAATGATGAAACCGAAGACACCGATGATGTATATGACGATGAGGCCGCTGAGGCAGAGGATATGTTTGATGCTGACGTTCCTTTGATGTCGCCCACGGGCAGCCACAATAGTGCCAGCAACAGCAACATCAACTGCAATAACAACAACAACAACATCAACAACGGCAATAGCAATCGTAATGCAATTGCAACAACAACTGTTGCATCCATTTCTTCTTTGGCCAATATTAATCTAGATAATTGCAATGCGAATGTCTACAGTGGTCAGCAGTGTGCCAACGACACCAATGCACAACAGCAACATCAACATCTGCACCAGCAGCAGCAGCAAGCATTGCCAATTACCAAAGCCAACCAAACGTTAAATTGTCCCACATTGAATGCAAATAGCAATAGCAATAGCAATAGTAGCCAATCCAACTCCAATACGAATGCCAATCCGAATTTGAATGCGCCACCCAGTGACCACCCAACATCCCCCACCAGCCAACAGCAACACCAATTCACAGCTACAGCAACAGCCGCATCTGCAACAGTTGCTGCCGCAACGAACTCACTACGAACCAATTCCAATACGCACTCGAATTTACAACAAAATCAAAACATTTCCTCCAGCTTAGAGATAATCCTATCGCCAATTATACAAAGTAGTCGCCGGTAAGTTTATTTCTTAGATTTTCCTTTTCTTTTCCCTTATTCTTATTTCCGTTGAATTCTGCTGTAAACTTTGTTTAGCCAGCTTTGGCTTCTTTAATAGTATTTCCTTTTTCATTTATATTTGTTTCGTTTAGTTCAATATCAATTTGTGTGTAGCTAACAAGCACATACATGCAATATAAGTATTGTTCAAGTCTAGTCTTAAGTAGGTGCGCCCTTTGACCCACCCGCATGCAAACATAGCAACCACAACAGCAACTACATCGCTAAAAGAGAAACGTAGTCTGCAGTTGATCCCTGAGAATGTGTATTGAGTCTGCAATTGACTTTGTGTTTGAATTGTAATGCTAACAATCAATATGCCAGTTTTATTGAATGCTTCCTCTTTAACATATTGATACAAATTATAGTTTAGTCAATGAATAAATTATGAACAGTTCGAGTGGAAATAAAAGCAAACGATCTCTACTACACGACTTGAATATCTTATGTTAATGTTAAAAATATTATTAAAGATTGTGCTCAAGCTATTCTCTCAGCTGTTTCAATGTAAAATCACTTACACTCAGCCCCAGTTCGAAATTTCTTAATCAAATTGCTCTACAAGCCGCACACACATAACGATATGCCTTAAAGAGGACCTGAGCCCCGACCAAATAAAACAGAATAAAAACATTATAAATTATGTATTAATGTGCCTGTTAGGCCTATGCGTGGCTCAACGCACTGTGGGTGTGGCAGGAGCTCCCTTGACGGCTGCTTTCGTTTTTGGCCTTTAGCTGCTCTGTGGGGCTCCTTAGGCGTTGGCGCAGCCAGAGCCAAAGCCAAAGCACTTTGCCAGCTGCCAATTTTCAATTGCCTGCAAGAAAACTGGAAACAACGGAAAGCGACAATAACAACAACAGCAACGACGACGACGACAATGATGGGGAAATGAAGGAAAATGGAAAAGACTTTTCCGCGTTACATTCGTTTTCATTTCAATTTCACTTGGTGCGTTTGCTTTCATTTTGGATTTACATTTGATTTGACTGCCTTTCGCCATTTGTTTGTGCTTCTGCTTCTACGTCTGCTCCTTGTCGTGCTCCTGTCTTTGTTTGTTTATTTTTGCTCCGACTACGTTTTTACGCTCGGCATGGCAAAAGGCGCACAAATATTTATGTGACGCGAAGACAATGCGAATGCCACAACGAAATTCGACAGCCCATTTACAAATGAATAGGTTAATGTCAGCGGGCAGGGAATGCCAATGCCAATGCCAATGCCAATGCCAATGGGGGCTGACTGGATTGTAGGCGTGCCAGTTGTCTTGTTTATGAGCCAAAGTTCAGGCAGCGCACAAATTGACTTTAAACATGTCAATTTAAATTTGCCCAAGCCCTGAGAACGGTACAGGCCTTATGGGCACGAGTATAGCCTAAAAATATCCCTAGTCCTTGGCTGGCCCATTCAATTGTCTGCCTGGCTCTGTTTGCGCCTCATTAGAGCATCCGAAAGGTCTTTGCCATACATTTGCCCATCCATTTACATTTGTTTTGAGTTCCGTCACAAATATTACTCATACGCCGCATTGCACGCGGCCATTGAAGCAACAAAATGACAATTTCACAACAAATTAACTGCGCAGCCAGGCAAGCAAACATTCATTTCAGACATACTATATGAAGATATGATATCACACTCAAGGGCACATACACATACACACACACACACCAGTTGGGGAAAAGCGACAACAAAAATTGCAATGAAAGCTAAGCAAATGACCTTCAAACTCGATAAGCGAAAACAAAGCAAGCGAAAGTGCTAAAAATATACATAATTTTCACCAAACATATACACACAGAGACTCGCACACACATCGGACAAACACACAAATAAAAAGAGCCCACACACACGCATAGCTGAAAATATGATGGCCCTGGCAAAAGCAGAAAAGCAAAAACATTAAAATTTACGAGGGTAGGCGAACGCCGGGCAAATGATGTTGCCCGGTCTATGTGCTCGTCCATGTGCCCAGCCAGACCTCAACCCAAACATAAATACAAATTTCAACACAACAAAAAAACAAAGGCGATGAAAGGCAAAAAGGCTCCGCGTACTAGAACAATTTCATATCACACAAATACTTTGCCCAGCTAAATAGACAAAAGACTGTGGAAACAAGTGAAACAAAAAGTATCAAAAGAGGCAATGGACATAAGGATTTTGAAATACCCTACGATGTCATTGTGTTGACTGATAACAGAAACTTGTGCCGCTGTTGAAATGTATAAAAATTATAGCATATATATAAAAAATCAAAGCTGTTTTGCTTATGCAAAAACTCAAGTTTTTTCTTTTCTAAATTTCACATATTTTTAAATTGTTTACTATTTTTACCCTGAACCAAAATTCTAAAAACAAATTCTTAAGAGAAACAAATATATATTTTCTTAATGCAAAATTTCGTTTCTCTTCAGTCTATGTCAAATACGATTGCTCGTACTTGTAGACTGCGAACCCAAAGTAAGATCTGCCGTTTAACATTCAATTCGAACCAACTGCCTGCTTTTGAGAATGCTCGATTCTCAATTCCCATCATGTATTTCGTTAGAGTTTCGTATCTATCGCATTTGAACAACGATTTGGCTTTCAAGATCGGTTTATAATGAATTCAATTTTCGGCGCGAATCGGCTAAGCTTGAAACCGCATTTTAGGAAAAATAATAAAGGGAACTCAAGTTTTTGGCAAGTCTGTCCCTTATGTGCGTGTGTATAGTGTATAAACAAAGTACTGCCCTTTGTCGAGAGCCAAGTTTAGATATCGTTTCGTTTCGTTTCGTTTGCTTTGCACATCGATTCGCGACATTTTGTGCCACACGCAGAAGGGGCAAGTGAAAGTAACGTAAAGACAGCCTGGCAAAACTTTACGCAGCTTTTGGCCAACGACAAAAACACAAAGTATTGGGATGGGGCCAAAAAAGTGCTGAAAATGTTGAAAGTGCCGCAGCGGCATTCGTAAATTTGAGGCACGCACTTTGCTGGCAGGCGGAGAGATAAGCTTATAAATGTCTATATAAAAAGTCGACAACGCCGGCTACGGAATTATGTGCTGGCCATATTTTTTGTTTGCTACTTTTGGTTTCTTTTTCTTTTTTTCTCTCTTTTTCGTTATTGTATTTCGTTATGATTGAATGAAGTAATTATTTGAGTTGTTGCGGCGCCCGAAAAGCCACAACTATATAATAAAAACAAATATATAGAGCAACTACTACAAAAATATTATACACTTTGCTTTTTTCAAGCGCTTAAATAATTTAATGGCTGTCCAGCCATAAAGTTTGTAATATTTTAAGAGCTTTTATGTTCGCTTTGTGTACTTAAACGCATTATGTATACGCACAGTAGTTTAGAAAAAAATATATATAAAACATACACAAACTAACAAGCCACAAATACACAAGCACACATCCACAATCACATGCCAATGCACACACGCACTTCACAACTAGGATTAGCCACACACAATTGCTTAAAGCAAAGCGGAGTATCAAACTTTAACTTATTTCTAATATACAAATGCTTGCATCTCTATATTTCATGCCGCAACCAACTACAACTGCAACAACAACTTCAACTGCTATAACAACAACAACAATGCAGAGCGCAATTGTAAGCGAAATGAGCACAGAATTGTGAGAATTAGCTAAATTTAATTTGCAATAGCCAACGCCCGCCCACAACGACCATGGCCAGAGCCTGCAGCAGCAGCAGCAACACCAGCACGTTGCAGTAGCAGCTGCCACAGTATGCGCTTCGGCGCCCCCGCCAACTGCTTTCTGCAAACTTTGGCTGCAACAGCAACAGCAACAGCAGCAGCAACAGCAGCAGCAACAACAGCAACATCAACAGCAGCAGCAGCAACTGTTCGAGCAGCAGCAACAAGCATGGCTATGAGCAACTACAGCAACAACAATGGCCACATCACGTGTAAGTGCAAAGTTAAATGGAAACTAGATGCGGGCGCTCGCACAAAAGTATGCTACGCAAAAAGAAAAAAAAAACAAATGCAAGCAACTGCAACCAGCAACCAACATCAACAACACTGAACAACATTTAAAAGCCGTTGGGCCAAAAGTTGCGCAAAACTTTCGAATCGACAACAACGTTGCGGGCTTTGTCGTTGCAAATTAAATGTACATTTTGCCAACATGTAAATAGATAATGTCTGTAACGAATCTTTAGTATGTATGTGTTTAGTATGACTGTGTATGTGTCCGTATGTATGTGTGTACAAAGAAGAAAGATCATATTATGCTTAAAACTAATTAGCTAAGCAAAACACTTTAAAATATGCATGCAAAAAAGAAAAACAAAACCAAGAAAACAAAAATACGAAAAATTTTGAAATAGCTTACGATGCGCAGCAAATAATCAAAAAGCCAAAAAAGCAAATGTAACTCACAGATAAGAAGGCACACAAATAACAACAGCAGCAGCAGCAACAACAACAACAACAACAATAAGACTACCAACAACATAAAAGCAAAAATAAATTGTGCGTTAATGATAAGCGGCGCGCATTTCAGCGGCATAAAATTTATTAAAATATGCGTGCCGCACAGACAGCAAAAGGAAGACGCCCGATAGGAGGCAGCAGAAAAAATATATTTATGCTTACGAGTATATATGTGCATGTATATGTATGTTGAGGCTTAGCCACACACACATACATGAATACATACACGCACACACACACACACAACAAAGACACTTGCGCTTCCTGGCCAAGGAAATCGTTAGCGATAAATATAAAATTTTATTGTTATGCGTGCGCTGCTTTCGAATGTGTGTGTGTGTGTTTGTTAGTGTGTGTGTATGTGTGTGTGTGTGTGTGTGTGTGTGTTAGGGTCGCCTGCAAGTAAATTAAATATGCTTTTTTATTAACTACTAAGAACCAATTTGATACGCATACAAATAATGCCGCACAAGTAGCATGAAAATTATGTAAAATTTAATTTTACTTCAATGGAGAAATTTAACAAGAAGCGGAAGCAGAAAAGCAAAGCCAAATAAATTTATTAAGTAACTCATAAATGTAATTTTAATAAAATTATATTACACACATATATATACACAAATATATACACATATACACATATACATATATGTATGTATGCATGTATGTGTGTCAGACATTATAAAACTAGCTATAATAAAAATAAACAACTTACTTACTTATGCCAACAACGTCCAGCAATTTCAATAATATTTATGTAAGCGCAGCCCACAAAGAACAAACACACAAGCACGCAAATAAACACACACACACAAACACACACACACACACACACACACACATGCATACACACTCACACACACACAAACACATAAAACACACTAAGTTCGAGCATATTCTAAGCCCAATTTAGTTTAATCATTTGCAACTAATTTAAGCGCAAATTGTCTGTTTGTCTATGGTTTGTGTGTGTGTGAATGTGTGTGTGCGTCTGTGCGTATGTGTGTGTGTGTGTGTGTGTGTGTATTATGTAAATATGAGTTTATTTTAGCCGTTTCCCATCTGCTCTTTAGTTAAAACAACAACTAATTTTAAAACACTGCCACTATAAAAATAAAATTAATTTTAATAAAATGAAATAAAAACTTTTTGTGGTCTAATTAGAAGTACTTACTAAAGAAATACGTATATGAAATAAAATACCATAAACTAATAACAAACATAATACCCTTTGTAAGTTGATCGATTTTTTAGCACTTAAACGAAACTAAATGGAAAAAATTTCAAAATAAACAGAAAATAAAATAAACGAATACCTAAAATTAAGTATTATATATGTATCTGTGTCTAACAAGATTTTATAATGAGTGTGTCACTTTTAAATATCTCGCCCGATATATATATATATATATATATATATATATATATATATATATATATATATATATATATGTATATATATATATATATATATATATATATATATATATATATATATATATATATATATATATATATATATATATATATATATATATATATATAATATGCATATATAAAATAACTGCAAATAAAACCATTTTATACAGCATCTACCATCTACCCTCGTTCTTATTGACCCCGGGGTGGAAGTGAACATCGCCCGATAAGCAACTAAGCAGCACTGAAGACAATAGCAAAAAAGTTTCAAGTCGAACGCGCACATGGACGAGCAATGCCCAGGACTCCAAATTAGCAAACTTCAAGCAAACAAAAAGAATTCATTCCCTGAGTTATAACTGAGTGCGCATAATAGTAGTAAGCAAAACTAAGTGCCACGATGATAGCAATGCTTATAGCTGGCAAGATAAGCGCAACAAAAGCAGCGCTAACAGAGATAAGAATGCTTTAGTGGAAAGTATTGAGTGAGTGTTGAGTGCCAGACTAACAGATACCCTGGAAAACCTGAGTATCCGACTAAAAATATAACGTTTAACGTTCTAACCGATTATATATTTCATCAATTATTTGAAATAAACTTCAACCCTACGTGCTACCTCAGCATCATCAGTTATAATTTTAGATTATACGTGCCAATAACGGTTCATATGTCGAGTATAGTGTTGCTCCTGAAGGAAAAAAAAATGTTTGTATGTGTAGGAAATAATTAAAATTGACTGTTTGAACTCTACAACTTTATTATTGTGTTGATTATTATATTAGTTCAGAGAATTCCTTGAACTACACAGTGTCTTTATTATCATATTACCTTAGTATTATAATGGATTGATTTAAGTTACAAATTAAACTTCAGGCAACGGTCAAATGCAAAGTGCGAATGTCAGCTTATTTCACACTGCTGCTCAATACTGAGTACTATATAGTATAAACTAGGAAAAGAGGAGCGGCTCTATGCCGAATGTCAGTTTATTTAAATTAAGTCTTATAATATTTTCTTAAGCTTTAACGTTAACGTGGAATAACCTTAATTATTCGAACAATCAAATATGTTATAATTTAAATCTGAAACAATAATGATGATTGGTCTTGCGTGCGCATTAGAAACATAAATTCTACTTATATATCAGAAACTTCATATTAATACTTAGTCATGTTGAGCCTTTTCGCCACACAAGTGGCCAGCAGAGATACCGCGAGCTATAAGGAAAACTAATTAGACTGATTCGCAATTGATATGTTATTGAACCTTATTACCATAAATCCAGAAAGTATCATGGCACTATATTTGATAACTATTGTGGATGAGTTCCAAACAACGGTCACAGCATTTTTGCAACCATCTTGAAAAGGTTTTGAGCAAAGCTTTTCAGCTGAAAGACCGCAACAGGATCCGGGAAATTTCTCGTCATTTCGGACGTAATCGTTGTCACCATTTACGCCGCAGCACTTAAACTGAACAAATAGATTAGCCGTTGGTTTTCATTCT
The DNA here is from genome assembly GCA_035045945.1 of Drosophila anceps. NCBI lineage: Eukaryota > Metazoa > Arthropoda > Insecta > Diptera > Drosophilidae > Drosophila > Drosophila anceps. The sequence continues at coordinate 9,608,418 of JAWNON010000225.1, read as the reverse complement.
TTTAGAAATCCTACTTTAGTAAAAAAAAAAAAAAACACTTACATGTCTTTCGAATAAATTCATAATTAAGAAATCTGTCTTTCGTTGCTCAAACACTTTTTCAATAAATGCAAGTACACCCGTAAGTATTTCTTTATCTTGCTTCCAGATATAGATGACAAAGCTAAGTTGGCACAGGAACAAAAGTAACATGATCACCGAGTACTACGGAAAACAATTATTACTATATCAATGACTGTTGTAAAATTTGTGAAAAATGAAAACTCACGATACTTAGTTGGTTAGAGCTTCCGCGCATCGTACCCCAACATCCCAGTAACGATATTGCAACAACAAACACTCCAATAGCTATTGTTGCGATAGATACAGTGTTCATAGATAGCATTTCCTCATAGCCAGATGCATCTTTAATCTGTATGATCATGATGGTCCCCATAATAGAAAGAATTAGCCCGCATATCTAAAAAGCAACGGGACAATTGCATTATAAATACAGCAAATTATCAAAAAAGTCATAATCAAACAGTTGTGGTTTCTCTAAATGCGGGCTCTCATAGGCAAGCTTACTAATACTAAGCCGAACTAGTCATCACAATAAATAAGTTTTAATAATTATTTATTTGAATATGGTCTTTGGAGATCAGTGCGTAACACAATACAAAATATTGACATATTTCTTTAATTTTTCAATATTACAATTAGTTTAAATTGGCTCTAAGATGCAGGAAAATATGATTAATAAGTGGTCCACAGTATGGTTTCAGCTTTAAAACTTAAGGATGTAGATATACTATAATTGCACCTTTTTAGCTTCCAAATCGTTAGTCTCCTCAGTTTAGTTTATAGTACACAGTGTTTTGGTAAGTGACAAATGGAAAACAAAATTCAAACTATGCAATTCTTTTATCAAAATCTAAAACTAAATTTAACTAAATAAACTAAAAACTTACAAATTATGGATGCTAACGAGTATATGTGCCAAAAATCAAGTCAAGTAGCATTGAAATGCTTGCGAACTGATAGAAGGACAGCACGACCAACATTGAATAAAACTGAGACATAAATATTCTTTTCATATCGTGATCAAGCTGAGTAATAATCTGATGAATTTCCAAATTCAAATTGAAATTTTTAAAATATATATATAAAAATTTAGTTCCTTGTCGACAGTTTTTTAATTAATTGCAGTTTCATTTACTTACCAAACTTAAGACATTCAACGAAATCAGCAGAAATTTAAATAATTCTGCACTTAAACCCATGTTTGTCAGGCAGGTATTAATTCACTCCGGACACTTTTCAATTTGTACTAATAGCACTCAACTCCCGTTGACGACTAATGTTAGTTTATGAAGTGAGATGCTTATTTAAAATAATATGTAAGGCTCTTAGCTTTATGATACTCGGCACGATTTACTCACGATGTGATTAATATAGCATTGCCTAACCGCAGATGGGGGCTTATGCTTATAAGAAGTACCAATTTTAAAATTTAAATGAATTATTTAAGAGAAAAGCATTGAGTGTTTCGTGATCGCTAAGCGATACGAATCGGCACTTTTAAATTACTGTCGATTATATGACATATAAATGAAATCAAGTAGGTATTGACCTACTGGTCGGTAAAGCAACCAAAGCAAAATAGGGACATAGAAATTATCTAAAAATATAGAAAACAATAGCCAATATACTTATGTCTTGAAAGGCTGATTCATTAGTCTAACCCCCATATATTAGGTCATTATTATTTGTCTTTTGTATAAAAATCTGAAATAGAATCAAAAACAAAAAAAAATAATTAAAAGTAAATAAACCCAAAGATTGTATAATTAAAAAAAATCAATTTTTAGAAATCAAAATGGCTACCAAGAGTTCGAGCATAAACAACAAGTTGACCACTGTGGTGGCCACGGCCGGCTACGGGCCGGACACGATGACCGAGATCAGTTATATGGATAGCAAGGTTATTGGAAATGGTAGCTTTGGCGTTGTCTTTCACGCCAAGCTGATGCCCAGCAACGAGCCGATTGCGATAAAGAAGGTTTTGCAGGATCGCCGCTTCAAGAATCGCGAACTCCAGATTATGCGAAGGCTTAAGCATCCAAATATTGTAACCCTTAGATACTTCTTCTATTCCAGTGGCGAGAAGCGGGATGACGTTTATCTCAATTTGGTTATGGAGTTCATGCCCGAAACACTCTATAAAGTGGAGCGGCAATATGCACGCGCGAAGCAAACCCTGCCCGTCAACTATATCCGGCTCTATATGTATCAGATGTTCCGAAGTCTGGCCTTCATGCATAGCTACGGCTTCTGTCATCGGGATATCAAGCCACAGAATATGCTGCTCGATACGGAGACGGGCGTCTTCAAGCTGTGTGACTTCGGCAGCGCCAAGCAACTCATAACTAGCGAGACGAATGTCTCATACATCTGCTCCAGATATTATAGATCGCCTGAGCTGATATTTGGCGCCACGCATTATAATACCAAAATCGATATGTGGAGCGCGGGCTGCGTGGTTGCCGAGTTGCTATTGGGTCAGCTTATCTTTCCCGGTGACTCGGGTGTCGATCAGATTGTTGAGATTGTCAAAGTAATGGGAACACCCACACCCGAACAGCTTCACGACATGAATCCAAACTACAAGCAATTAAAGTTGCCGCAGCTAAAAGCGCACCCTTGGCCCAAGGTATTTCGCATTCGCACACCACCCGAGGCTATTGATCTGGTATCCAAACTACTTATCTATACACCTAACGACCGTATATCGCCTCTGTCGGCCTGTGCGCATCCATTCTTCGATGAGCTGCGAAACGAACCCGGCCAGCAGTTGCCCAATGGACGGCACCTGCCGCCATTGTTCGATTTCACAGAATACGAGAAGACCATAGAACCAAAGCTGATGCCGATGCTGATGCCAAATGAGAGCACAGAAAAGGCTGACGCATCGGGCAGCTCCAACAATCGGTATGCCGCTGGCGAGGACAACTCGCCCAGATTGGACAGCAATCAGTTGACGCTGCGGAAACAGCTCAAGGATCACTCAGATGTGGTAATAAAGCCGGGAGATAATGTACATGGTCAGAGAACAACTCCACAGTGTATGCAGCGACGTGAGTTGGGAAATGGTGACCATGTTGGCAGTACGGTGGTATGCTTTGAGGAGACAGAAACAGATCTCTGCGAGGAAGAAGCAATAACAGATATTGCCGACGACCAAGGGGCTGAAGAGCAATACAATAGCTCCGACAGTGCCTGCTCCAGCGATGAGCTCGAAGAGCAGCAGTCAGATGACGAGGACGATAACAACAACGACGACGACGACGACGACGACGATGCTGCTGACGACGATGATGATGATGACGATGACGACGACGACGACGATGAGGATGACGACAATGCAGATGATGATGAATAGATGACAACTACACTAAGTATTGTTATTGTTGTTCTTTCTCAAATTCCTCAACGCAACAATTGATGAAAGCAATAAAAATTTAAGGTATATCAAAATCAGAGCTCGTAAATCTCACCCGACGCGTCGGGTGAGGGGGCAGCGTTAAATAAATGAACTAAACGCACATTTTGGTCACATCATTTATAAGGTCGTCGAAATGTCGTCACATTTCTGCAAAAGCAGACGCCAGACACACGACGAATGGACATGGAAATGGCTGAAAGTATGCTTAATTATTGAAATGCTGCCAGCGTGAGGGGTTGACGTCTGGACGCTGTCCTGGACATAGTCCTCCTAGCTGCCATCTAAATATAAATTTTCGCGTTTTATAGAGCCGACAGACGCACACACACACACACCTTCAAAGGAAACAACGAGCAGCCGAATTAGAACAGGCTACAAAATAACACGCACACATGTCCTGCTACTGGCGGCAACGGCTCACATTTCCTGTCCCATCCATCGCCCTGCAACCCCACACAAATAAATATATGTGTGTGTATGCGCGCGTCTATGTATGTGTGTGTTAATGTGGTAAAATGAATTTTCAGTTTCATTAGTTAAATTGAATAATGGAAAACTTTGCTTGCCACATTTGCCATACGCCTTGTTCCTTGTTGTTGCTGTTGTTGTAAATGGTCTTGGCTGGTCTGCCAACGAAACTTACACTTCCTGCACACATACACACGCACACACACACACTCACACAATGTAACAACAACAGGGCTTAGGAGCAGGGCAATAAAGCAAATTTATGCAAACGATAAATTTCGTGAGAGAAAATGTTTGTTTTGTTTTCACCAGCTCGAGTTGCCTTCGCTGTGCTGTTCTTGTTGTCGTTGTTGTTGTGGTAATTGGCTGTTGTAAGTGGCAGTGTTGGAAAAGGCGCTAAGTAACACCTACCCATTATATGGAAAGTTGTTGAAAGTTGTTGTCCACAGCATTCAGCTCCGAATACTTATAATTTAAGCATGCGATTACCTATACTTCGCACAGCTAATAGAATACTCATTGAAAGCAAGCTGAATCCAATCTGATTATCTAGTGCATGCACGATACAATTAATTTCTCTTATCAGCCTGGCACTGTATTTATCTGTAGCTGCTTTGAACTTAGTAGTTACATATCTAAGACTACTTATCTTGTTCTACCTTCTATGCTAAGCTGATTTAAAACGTTTGTGAATGCTAATGTGTTTAATCAAACAATATCTGGCTTGACGAGTTCATCTACTAAGTACCAGTACGACTTTGAGTTCAAGCTCGAGCATATTTTGCCTTATCAACCCTAAGAGCGGTGCTTCAAGGGCGGCAAAAACAGCTCCATAATAAACACGCCGAAGTGTTTGCCCCATGCGTGTGTGTTTGTAGGTGTGTGTGTGTGTGCGAGTGTGAGTGTTTCGGTTGGTCGTGCAAAACCTTTGACTGAACTAAGATTACGGTATGCTACACACTATATAATAGCAGCTCATGGAACCATGAACAGAGAGCGAGGGAAATGTCTGACTTTTAGCGAGGTGTGGCACACAAGTCGACTGCAGATGTGTGCCCCAATATGCGGATGGCAGAAGCCACCTAAAGCAATGAAACATTTTTCGGCAGCAACAGCCATTGGGGAAAGTTGGGAGGCCAGGGCTCTAACTTGCAGGCATTTTATGGCCTTTTGGGCAACACGGCTGGAGTTGGAGCAGGAGTAGGAGCAGGAGCAGGCGCTGGGTCATGGCATGGAGTTTGTATCTTTTGCTGCTTTCAATGGCTACTAACAAGCAGTCGCCCAAGGTGAATGCGGTTAAAGTGTTTTCAGTTAAAGCACTCGGGCCAAACATTTGCATAAACGCCTGACGCCCACGCAAACACACGAACAAACAGACAAACAAATGCAAAACTGCGTGCCACGAGGCGAGTGGGCAGAAGAGGGAGACCGAGAGGGAGGAGAGCAGAGCATTTTGGTTGCCATTGCAACTGGCTGACTGCGGAGTGATACCAGAGTTATTTTATTTCCGTTTCCGGGTACGCACACTTTTAGCTAGCCAAATGCAAAGTGCGCCTGCGGTTGCTACCTTTCTGCACACTGATAAATTTTCACTAAATGCAATTTTAATGGGCTTTGTGTAACTGCCGAAATGTGTAATAGGAGCTGCTACTATTTAGCCCGTGCTGTTTGCCTGATTTAAACAGTATTTAAGCGTGTTGCAAATGTTGGTATTCGAAACTCTGAAATGAAATGCTGAAAACGTTCATGAATGAAATTACTTAACTCAAGACTAATTAAAATGTAAATATTTCGTAAACTCACTTTTCATACAGTAATATCATAACATATATATGTTCTGCTTACAATTAATAAGATAGAGAATTAATTGCTTTTATTAAATACTATTTGAATATTTTCTTACTGGAGTATAAAAGCTAGAATGTTCTCAATAGTCAATGCATAAAGAATGAGAAGTCAATTCATATCATTAAATTGGATCAACAGGCCCTAACTCATTGCTGAACTCTACAGGGTATTTTGAAATTTTGTTTGTTGCTACTTGTGTATGGCAGAGGCCCCAAGGGCGCAATGGGCAATGGGCAATGGACGAGGGCGGCACTGGACGGGGTTGATGCGTTCTAGTGCGGTTTGGCCAAATAAAGCAGTTTCAGTTAGTTATGCGCAGCTTGCGGTTTTGCTTTGACTATTTTTGCGTGCAGGCATTTCAAATGCAGCCAAAGGCACGTAGGGGGCATTTAATAAAAGCAGAATGGGCTATTCATAGAGGTGTGGGTGTAGTCGACACACAAATTAGACAATTTTGTGCACTTTAATGCAATCAGGGATGACCACATAAATTCATTATTGAATTTACACGCTCAAAATGCGTGAAAAAGAACTTGAACGTTTTTTTTTTATATTTTTTGCATAGCCATCGAAGCTGTGAAGAGCGAGCAGAGTTTTGTCAGAAGCGTCGACATGTGAAATGAAATCAGGGAGCGCATGTTGACCATTTATGCTCTTGAACTTTATCAAAAGCGCAAAGTTTCCGCAAAATTGAAGTTTTAATTGGATTCTCGATTCAATTAACAGATTTGTCAGCATATAACAGTTTTATGACGCTTACAGCAATGCCAGCTGTGGCAACAGCACCGCCAGCAACAGCAACAGCATGTGGCAACATCTTTGGACTTGTGGGCGTGTCGCTGCGCCTTCAATTGGTGCGGTTACCTTGTGCGCTTTTCAAGCCGCTTGAAATTTATTGAAATTGATTTGCCATTTTAATGGAATTACTGCGCCAAGTCGTTGCATTGCCATTGCTCCACATTTAATTGAAATCTTTTAATTAGTTTGATTTTCCAATCAAGTGGCACAGAGACACGCACCCAGCCGCTCCGTTCAGTGTGGTCTTGTTCTAGCCCATTGTAGAGAGCGTTAAGCGAAACCCAATTAGTTGCAATGCCTTGGAGTATGCTTCGACATCACTTCAGCTTCCATTATTCCATGTTGTTGAGCGCACGTCGATTACAAATACTATGCTGGCATCAAGGCACAGAGTGCCGACCCCAAGCCCCAAACAACAGTCCCCACCGTGGCATGCAAAAGCGCTTGTCTATCCTGGTTGGTTGGGCCCCTGCCCCTTCCAGCACTTACGTTTCGCCCGTTGCGCAACATAATCATTATCCTTGGCTTAGCTGGAGTGGAGTGGAGCGGGGCCAGGACCCTGGCAAAGGATTTCGTCTATTGATACCACCAAAGTGAAAGCCAAATCCACATAATATCAATTTGCTTTCAACGTTTCGCCGTCGGCGTAAATAAACGAGTCAGACAGTTGACGCAGCAGCCAACACAGCGACATGAATCTTGGCCATTGTGCAGCTATAACTGTTTCTATGCTGTTGCGATAGGGATCTTAGGTTGTGAAATCTGAGCGACTTTCACAGCGGCTCACAGTTCAACTGACAGCAAGTGATGGAGCTTAAAGGCAGATAATCAACCATAAGAGTAAAGAGAGGCAATAACTAGAGAAGTAGAGAAATGGTAACCGAATATCTGACAACTACACCTTTTAACTACTGCCTAATGAAGTAGCAAATCTGGTAAATGTTTAAAATTTAAAAAAATCAATAATTTAGTCATATTTTTGGAATATTCCTTTAGTAAAAAACAAATCAGAACATATTAGAATATATGCATAGTTAACTATGATTATATTGATTTAATTTATGAACGATTATTCGACACTGAGACAGATCGCTGGAGCGCCCTGGAACATGAGAGCCAGGGACATTGAGCAAGATCTCAAGGTACCAAAAGGTGGAAAAAATCTAGATTCTCACCCAAACAATCACGCGTACAGGCACTGCAGCCAAAAGAGTTGACAGCTCCCGTACTAGAACTAGGAGAAGGCTCAGACACCACCAACCTAAAGACCTACTGGACCGGGACTTGACATAAAAACTATCAAATATCCCCTGATACTTTACTTGTGATATTCATTCTATATTCCCTTAAGCTATGTATTCCCATTTTTGATATAGTCCATGGCCTTAAGAAATATATTTAGCAAATTTCTTTATAGAATAAGTTGTTCAATGAAGAATACTTGTAATATGATTAGCTGCATAAAAGCTAGCAGGGGCACAGAAATTAGAATCAGATCGAAAATGGTACGATCATAAAATTATATTGCATACTTTCAGGACAGCAAGAACAAATCGTAAAAAGGATCAATAGGAATAGCCACTAAGTCATATATTAAAACAGAGAGCCATATCCTATCACCCATTTGTATACTCTATACACTCTCATTGTCATCTTGCTGCCATACTTTCATATTCATTTAGATCTACTCTTAATTTCATTTAAGCCGATTTTCTAGCATCACATATGCATTGTACATCTGCTAAACTTTTTTTCATCTTGGAACTACTTTCTGTATCAACGCCTAATAAATACTACTTGCTCCAGCCTTTCTACTAACTTTCGTACTTTGCAAAAGTTTTTGCTCACTTCTATGCAAATGAAGCCAAGCATTTAAGTTGCAGTCGTTATCCCAGCTCAAGGCCTCACAGGCACTTAGAACTATCCATAATTTACATTAGCTGAACGCAGAAGCCACCAATAAGCAGCTCCATGGGTTAGCTCCAGTTGTTGCGGCTGCACAGACGCCAGCCCACAGGCGTTGCGAAAGAAACGCAACAATCCCACTAACAAATCCATTATAAGCTTATGCCAAAAGCGTTGTGTAAACTTTTCACACGAATTGCCAGTTTCAGTTTTTCAGTTCTCAGTTCTCAGCTCGCAGCTCTCAGTTTTTCATTTCATGCAGACATGGCGGTGCAATTATTTTAAATGCGGCAGCAACGCCACCAAACACAAACTAACCAGACTCGCGAATGGGTAGGGATATAGACATAGCAGGCGACCCGGCTCGGACGCAAACGCAGCTGGAGCTGGGAAATGGAGTCAAAGTCAAAGCCAAAAGCCCGCGACGTACGTGCATAATTAATTCAGTGCATAAATTCAAGACGTTGTCTTGCCGGAAATGTGGAGCGGGTAACTCTATGAAATTATAAACTTTATCCTTTACAACTGGAGAGCTTCAAATGGCTGGCTTTTTGATGCGCCGCTGTCGTCAGATGACTAACTGCACATGGCTTTAAATAAATTAAGACGCCAAGCGAATGTGCCAGGTCATGATAAGCCAACCGCGAGCTAGCATTGCTCATAGCTAACTCTAATTTTAAATATAAAAATATAAATATATAATCGACTCTAAGATCAGCTGAAAAAATTGTATGGTAAATGTGAATGTTAAAGCTCAATTTTAGTGTAGAAAAAAAAATACTTGAAAAATGATTTTGATATATATATATATATATATGGTAAACGGTATATATATGGTAAAAGAGACATTAATATATAATATTTATAAATATAGATAGGCTATTCAGTTGCGGGTTTCTTCGTCTATTAAGCTTATTCTTTACAACGACTTCTTTAGTAAGTAGAAATGCTTACCTGTATTCCCCTTACGTTAACTAATCAGTACGCCTAGAACGCATTTTATTTATGTAATTTCTATAAGTTTTCTACACCATCTGCAATTTTTCTATTTACAGGGTATATAGAACTGTATGAATTGGCAGTAAAACGATTTCAGCTGCTGTCGTCCGTTGCCTCTGCTCTTTCTCTGCTCTTTGTTTTCAGTTCTTTCAAGTGCTTTTGCTCTTTGCATTTTGACATTGTCAGCAGACGGCGTCCTCTATATCCTTTGATGCCTGGCAGCAGGCTGAAGAGTTCAGCTCCTGGTGCTGGTAATTGAAAACGCAAGTTTATTTCGCACTTATTATAAGTGGGCTGAGCCGTAGGCGGCAATGGGCGTGGTCGCATTGAGTTACCAGCCAGTAGCGCACTTATTGTATTAAGCTGATTTTTCGGCAACAGCAAGTTTGTAATTAGTAAAGTTTTGATTGTGCCTCGTGCTGAATTTCTTTCATATTTCTCACACTCTCTCAACTTGCCTCAAATTGATTTCCCCTCCAAGGAAATCAACATAAGCCCATTTGATGGCAGATGGGTGCACTTTGCATAAGCATAGTGCCTGGCCCAGCAGGCCTGCAGTTCGAGTCGAAGCTATCGAAAGCCGCTTTGCAACTCATTGGAGCTGGTAGTGAGTCCCACTTGGATACCTTCTCATATGTGCCTCCGGCCAGGAAGCGCATGAATTGTGCAGCAACCTCTGAACAAACGTCTCCAACTGTCCAAGTAAGCGGCTTAGCGTCAGCTCTCACTAGCCAGGGACATCGAAACAAAAAAATGTTGTAAAAAGTGCGAACTGCATGTAGAATTATTCAAAATTCGTTCGTGCGCAAGGCGATAGCAATAGAAATAGCAATGAATGGAAGTTGTGGCGCATGCACATGAGCTTTTTCCACGTCTGACATTTACAGTCCATTAAAAAATGCAAATCACATAGGGAGGCATTAAAGTTTCTCGCCAATGAACAACAAACAAAAAAACACCTATAGAAAAAAAAATGAAATAAAACAAGCTCCACGAAATCCAGAAGCTGCTCCAATTCGAACAGTTGCCAGCAACAATTACTGTAGTCACGTTGGGATCAAAGAGCGGCAAATAACATCAGCGTGACATGGAAAGCCTAACAAAGAAAAACAAAATATGGATGCCACCTGGACAATAGGCGGACTCTGCTGCCTACCAGCAGGCTAGAGGAGTTGATTGGAAATGCGTTCATATCCTGGCGTCGTGGCATCCGGTGTGAATCGCGGACACACCAAACGAAACTCTGCAGGCGAAAATTCAGGTGAACATCCAGTCCAGGCTCGCATGCTCGTGCCCGATGATTGATTTTGGCCCCACCTTGCAAAACAAACTAATAAGCACCACAGGCCGCCCGGCCGTCCGGCCGACTGCGCGTCAGGCTGCCAGATGGACTGGTGACAGCGCTTTTATTGTTGTGCAATAGTGCGTAGGTGTTTTTTGCAACTGCAGACACACATGCCAAACACACACACAGCAATACACACACATATGCACTGTTATGTGGGTATTTCGTCGCATGTGCATGGATCTTAAGCGCACAACAATGCTGCTTGTTCACATGAACAGTTCGTAAGCAGGATCAGGCTGCTGCACACAGAGTGCAGTGGTTCTCACGTTTTTACTACTATAATACACAAAACGGTAAATATAACAATAAATCATGGCAATGAACACTCATGCCTAGACCAATCACTTCAAACCTTTTGATAAATTTCGACAAAATGTCAGAAGACCTATGCAATGTTTCAATTCTATAATATTGAAAGAAAAATTGACTAAAAATTAATGGAATTAATAAATTTTTTTTTTTATTTTTAAATTTTAAATATAATTCAATATATAAAATGACATGCAAAATCTATCGAGTCAATCTAATTTCTGTTTAACTATAGTATTTTCTAATATAATTTCTCAATTGTACCATACACGTTCATCTTGAAACCTAATTTCGTATATAAAACCATTTATCAAATTTATCTCGACAAATTTGTCAAATTATGTATATCGCCATCTGTTGAGTGGCTGATGTACCAGCTGTTTAGAACTGCTTAGCGTAACTTGGAGCACTGCTTGCAAAGATGTTAACAATACTGAGCCCAAGAAGCAGTGCAACATTTGCAGAAAAACACAAGCTTACTGCTATAAATTATATATGTGTAAGAAAATGAACAATAAACTAATATATATATGTATATCGATAGACTCTCATCGGCTTACTCTTGAACTCGGCATTTTAAAAGTTCAATGCAAAGCTCAATTCAGGACATGCGCAGAACAACCTACGCTGACCTTAACCACAACAACAAAAACTGCTGAGGAGAGCCGCAAATGCTGAACAAAAGCAACGCAAAGCACATTGGGCCATCGCTTGGTGCGCAAACAAAAGGCGCGAATCCAAAGCCGAAAAACCCAAACTGACGACATGAAGAAATGGCATAACTGAACGGACATATGTACATATTTATGTAGTTTGATGAATGCCTGCGCGTAGCTAACGACCAGCGCAAGGGGTTGTCGTCAGCACTGGAACGTATAATTTGAAGTACGCAAAAGATTTTCAGAGCCAAACCACATATAATAAGAGCAACAACAACGTGACTGGCCGAAGCACAAACGCCGACCTTTTTTAGTTTTTGTTTTTTTTTTTTCTTTCGTTTTCGTGTCTGCAAACTGTAAGCTTCTCGCTCTTAGCATCCTCTTATCAGAGCTTGTTTTTTTTGGCACGTTTTTCGTTCTGTTCTGGTTCTCAGATGCTGTAGCCATGCGCTGCATTTTAGTACACTGAGAATTGTGGCCACGACAGGGAACAAAGTTGAGAGGCTCCATTATTTCACTAATAAATAATAATAAAACAAAAACAGTTAACAAATACAGTAAAGTGTAAAAAGTGTAATCTAATATTTTAAAAAAATACTTTTTTTTGACAAAACGCGCAACTGAAAGATGAAAATGTTTCTGCTATAAATATGCTGACGAGACCTTGACATTGTGATCTGAAAGTAAAATAAGGAAAACGCGCTTTTGATTAGCAATAAACTTAGTTCAAATATAACGTAAGTTTTCATTAAAGAAACCCCACAAATAAAAAACCTTCAGTCGCCCTGGCTACTGAGCTGGGCAAGAACTTTGCCCTTCTGACGTTCGCAAAGCTATTTCTGGCTGCAAAGATGGACGCGAAAAGGCAAAAAAGGCGTCCCCCAACAATGTCAGAGTACGCGCATGTGACGTCACAGCACGCACGCCTATACAACCACCCACACACCCATACAAACCAACACATACATCCCCCTTCACACCCACACATACATACACCCATATACATATATACATACTCATTCCCAGCTCAACGTCACACCGTTCTGTAATTGTTAGACGCTTTGGCGCCACGTAGATTATTCATTTTATAAAGCAATTTGGTCTTTATTAGTTTTTACCTTAGCTGAAAGTCTGATGCAATGCGCTCAAGCAATATGGTCAGCCTCTAAATGAAACCTGAGATTGAGTTAGCGTCAATCGCTAACCGCACGAAACATTTGCTAAGCCCTGGGCCGTTTATTAAGCGCTAAATTAATATGCATGCAATACCCTATTCAATGTCCTGCAGGGTGTGTTGTCATTGAGCGAATCATGCGTGTGAGTATCAAATTCGGGCAGCTCCCTAAAAGAAGATTATAAAAAGACCCAAATGTATTTATGCGTACTCAAATCAATTTATCTGCAGTCAAGGCTAAGCGCCCAATTTATTGCCAAAATGTAATTTAATGATGCTGCCTAAAGATAAGATGAAATACATAAAATTGCACAAAATTACTAATATTTTTGATTCAACTGATTTGACAAAAAGCAACAGACTGTAAATGAAAGTATTTTTAATTAGCTAAAGCCAAATTTTTAAGTGAATTGCCCAGTTAATCAAACGGTTAGTACAGTTACTCGCAATACTTGTTTCTATATAATGTGTATGCTAAGAACAAATAATGAATCAACTGATAATTTCTTGATACATATCTATATACATATATGTATATTTACAGCTGTGGTCATAAAAATAGTAGTGCTACTGAAATAATATTTGTAAAACAGTGCATATGTATAAATATATATATTCATATTGTTTTCTAAATGTTATGCTCATCACAAAATTATATTTATTTCAGTTGCACTACTATTTTTATGACCACAGCTGTATATACTTCTCGACAATCATTAGCACTTTTCTACTTCCATAATACATCACACAGGCGGCTAAATCAAATTGAAACTCACTAAGAAATCAATAAATGTATTCAGGTTGCATTAAACCAGTTATCCTTATGGTAATTCAATTAATCGAAAGCTATATCGGCATATTTGCTTTATTTGTCACGCTTTTTGGACAAAGCTCTACAAACGTCACGCGCCGGAGAATCCGAAGTATCTGGCATCTGGCATATGGAACTCGATTTGCATACAGCATCGATATCAAAGCTAAACAAACAATATTGTAAATCACTTAGTGAATAAGAGCACAGCGCAACAAATGCTACACAACACGACGACGACAAGCTGAGATTCAAATTAAATTTACATTAAACGACTTTTAAAGCATGTATACCTTAGCTCAATGACGTTTTGAGCGCCCATCACTTGTTTGCTGTTTGCTTAAGTGACTAATAGACCTGAGCTTGTGCAATGTAACTACATAATACACTTGAAAATAGAACATAATACATAAGACGCTGTGAACTCTGGCTCCGCAGACTCTAAAGAGAAATCTAAACATGTTCGTTCAAGCCTAAGAATACAACTTTAATCAAATATATGCTAAATTGCGTAGGCTATTTGTGTTCTTTATGGAGAAATTGCAAACGTCTTTAGTTGACTTCATTGTGACAATCGAGGCAGACAGAGAATTCGCATTAAGATATTGGACAGACATTGCCCCAAGTGCGGATACATTCAATTATAGAGTAGCAAATGCGACAAACTGTGGGATTTCAAATCTGTGATGTTGCCATCAAATATGCATAACTAAGCGGATGACAAAGTGTGAAAGATACAATTCATTATGGACATATATTGTGTGCGCATCTTAATGCCACAGATACTTTTTTATCTATCACTAATGCTGGCAGCTGACAGCTGGTAGAGTTGAACATGAAACATATAATAACTAAATACTGTGGACCATCCGAATTTAACTAAATTTTTGAGTGCCCCAAGATAAACGAAATAATAAAAAATAAAAAACGTGTTGGCGCAGAGCGTCAGAGCAAGCATACAGCACTCTGCTAATTAACTAGAGTTGCGTACTATTGTATCTGTTAGATAAAAGTGACGCGTACTTTTTCCGCTTTGCTGGCAATTAAAGGCAAACACGTTGAGAGAATACAGTAAAACACTGAAACGAAAAAAAATACAACAACAATAACAATTCTGATGAAAGCCAAATACACAAAGAAATGCGGCAATCGCTGCTTCAAAAACTCGTTTTCGGTTAAAAAATTACAAATTCAAAAATGCCGGTTAGAAGCGAACGAGCCCTCCAACCGAACCGCCAATCCCCGACAAGTTCGATGTAGCGCAACAGAAGCGTCAAGCTCTGCCGACACGGCCCAAAGCTCGTTCCGAGCACAGAGCTTTATCAGTGCCGTGTAGGTGATGCCCACTGCCAGGCAGGCCGAGGGGCATACTCTGGCCGAGATTGCGCCGCAAAGATGCCGTGTAGCAGCCAACGCTCTTTTCAGTCTGCTCTATTCGTTGTTTGCGTGCGGTTCCAGCTCTCGTCGTACTTGCCCACTGCTAAACGCATTTTTGTGGCGCGAAACAGTGTATTTGCTCTTGAGAAGGTAGCTAACACAAATATCAAAAGAAAAATACTTAAACAACTGTGTATGGTCGTGGACTGCCTTAATCCAAGAAGATATTATTTATTCTCAGCGCGCCTTTTTGTGTGCTTTGCTTTATAAAGAAAACGAAAAAAAATGTAAAAAAAAATGTTGATTGTTTAAAATAATTCTTTACTTAGCCGACTTAATTTGGGCAAGGCATAAAAAGATATCACAAGACATTTCAACAAGTGTTTCAAGATTAATATCTTCTATAAAAAAAATGTCAACAAAATTCAGATCCAATGCTTGAATTGATGCGCACACGCGAAAGATCTAAGGAATCCAACCAGTTCACAATTTGCAATGCTATAATAACTTAATTAGTCAGTCGAATGTTGTGAAATCTATAATATAGTATATAAGCATATTTATAGCACCTGTGTGAAGCAAAAATTGATAGCCGTCCCATGAATATACCACACACATATGAGTCGATAGATAGCTACAAAAACTATTTTGTATTTTGTTTACGGTATCAAAATTAATGGATTTTGTGTATATAAATCGGGCAGCACTCCACTCTACATGGCCTGAATGTATCAATGCGCTATTGTTGTGATTTTGGCCAAAATAAATGGGGCCGGGCTAATGACTGAATAGAAGAGTGAAAGGCCAGTTGCCTATATAATAGACAATTGTTAGGTCTAATAGCTTACTAAATACCAATTATGATTGCCTTTCACACGCTCAAATTGCACAGATTCATGACTAAGAAATGTTGTAAGTTTCAGAGGAATTCCCTCTTATTATAGTCATTGGAAGTTTCCGCTTATTCGGTATCGCGAAAACCCCGAATTAAAAACTAAAATTCCAATCGACAATTTGCTCGAATTGCTCAAAACTGATTGCCACACAAATGGAGTCAAATTTTCGACTGTTTTTTGATGGTAAAAAATATTTGTTTTTCTCACTCCGTTCGGCTTGGCTGCCCAACTGTAAAGCCAAAAAAGAAACTTCAGATGGCTAATTAGCAATATACCTTTGTATACCCTGTAAAGACCTTTGTATATACAGCATTTTTCTTTATCACAATAACCTTTGATATAGTTATAAAAAAAAAAAAGTAAATCTAAATGCTTTGTACTAGCAACTCATTAGTTTATTCACCTGTTTGTGTTAACTGTCGCACCATAGTTGTTTCACATCTGTTGTTATTCTCGCGCTGATGTTATGCTAATTCATGCAAAGCATGTGCCCACTGCCGGTTCTTGCTTTGAAGGAAGTACCCGTCTCTGTGTATATATGTATATATACATATGTATTGTATATGCCGAGACGAGTATATATACCAAACCCGTATAACAAAAACATTGTGACCTAATCAAAGTTGAAATAAGAGAGAGTGAGAGAGTATTGGGTGGGCGCTGCGTGATAGTTTTTGTTTGCTTTCCACAGCCTTGAACTGATTCAAAAGGAAAATGTGTTTGGAAAGCGTATTTTATGGGCCAACACGCGCAGCGCTTGTCAACAATCAATCTGTGGGGCGCTGACCAATAGTATATAGCATTATATTTAATGAAAATTTTCGATGGTTTAACGAACTCGGTGAAATCTCAACGCCATATGTTTCCTCATCGTGTGTCTGGACCAATCAACTGATAACGAGGTCGACCATAATCAAAAGTTACAAGTGCGCTGTGCTAATACATGTCTGCTGTCAACTTAAAGGTTTAAGAACTGAAATCCAATACGCGATATGTAAAATGTGGTACAAATAATTTACCTCTTACTGGGCAATGAACTTTGATTGCCTTTCACTCAGAACAAGAGCAAAAAACATAACATAGAAGGGAGGGAATAATATAATAACAAGCGCAAAGTCGTGCCGTTTGTAGTCAGATTTCTACCTAAAGATTATGTCGAAATAAAAACTATTTAGCTGAGCTAGACACATAAGAAACAAAAATGAAAAAATAAAATAAAAAAAATTTAATTGACTCGTTTAAGACACACAAATGCAAATATTAGTCAATTAGAAAATACATAAATCTCAACGCTTATTGTGCAAGCAATTAGCAGAATAAGGAATTGAATAAAAATAGTTGGTTGCACTTTGCTTTCAGACTGTGATGAACGTAGAGAACTATCTAAACAGCTGCTAAATATAACTTCAAATCAAAACAATCGAATTTTAATTAACCATAAAAGCAGTATTCCAAGCAACCATATGTAAATAATGATAGCTAATTACAATAAATTCAAATTCGAGAACAAAAAAAAAGAAATTCTTTTCCA
The DNA here is from genome assembly GCA_035045945.1 of Drosophila anceps. Classification (NCBI taxonomy): domain Eukaryota; kingdom Metazoa; phylum Arthropoda; class Insecta; order Diptera; family Drosophilidae; genus Drosophila; species Drosophila anceps. Next base: position 9,590,811 of record JAWNON010000225.1, on the reverse strand, counting down.
TAGATAACTATCAAATTAAGAAAAACTAAAAAATTACCTATGCTTCTTTATTTCCAAGATAACAATCAAATTAAGAAAAAATACACAAATTTATCTTTTGTAATGATTTTTAAGATCAGAATAGTATAATAGAGGGTTTAGAACCTGCTTTGAAGCGTATTTATTCGAATTTGAAATACAAACTTGAATCTTAAACCAAAATAGGTATAACAACTTTTGAGAGCGTTGCAGCTGGAATTGCATCATTTATAATATAATATATACATTTATAATATAATATATATAATATATATTTCTAGATACACTTAATATCTTGAATAATTTGTCGTACACTTTCTATATGAAGAACATTACAGTATACAATATTAGGAGTATATATAAATTTAATCTGATTTGATAATGCGATGAACCCGATGAATAAAGTTCAGTAAAATATTAACTAAAATTTGATTACAAAATAAATTTCTTAGTAATGCGATCTGATCGGTTTAGCTAATCACTATGCATATAATATAATACTATAATTGCAATATAAATATTTAGGTTTAATTCCTGTTTCAATCAACAATTTTTATTTGTATAATTTTTTTATGTAAATTTGTCTTTCACTTTATTGATTTTATTATAACTTATAGAAATCTTGTGAACTTTAGTTTCCTTTCAGGCAGCTTCTTGAAATATCACAGCTGCAATATGGAAACGGAGTCGCTGAATCGCAAGAGCTCCTCTCGCAAGAGCTCCATTGTGAATGGCAATGGAGATGCAACCACCAAGCTGACGAACGGCGATGAGGCTGCCGCTGCCGATGGTGGCGGTGGCGGTGAGGTGACACTAAAAGCCAAAATGAGTTTATTGAATGGCTGCACCGTCATTGTGGGCTCGATCATTGGCTCCGGCATCTTTGTGTCGCCCACCGGCGTGTTGATGTATACGGGCAGCGTTAATTTGGCATTGATTGTATGGGTCATTTCCGGACTCTTCTCGATGGTGAGTCTTTGTAATATACGAGAGGGACGGTCCGTGTCATATAAATATTGATTAACTAATATGCAAATGAGAGAACAGGTAACACCTGTTGTGTGGTTGTAAACGGTTTTGGAGGCAAAGTCCAAGTAATGGAAATGCGCATGGCAATGTCAAGCTATCACCAGGACCAATACTCAATTACAAATGCGGGCTGCGTTTTTGTCTTTTAATGAAATTATTGAAATTCTCGCATACCCCAAGCACACTCACATCCAAGCACGCAGACCCAGGCACACGCAGGCCTGACACGCCCTTGTCAACAGCACGCATTGTTGTTGGTGGTGCTGCTGCTGCTATTCAATAAAAATTAAGTATACGCTGCGTGGTCGCTGACAGTTGAGTTGCGGAAATGACAGCCACTTTGGTGTTGAAAGAAACCAATTGCTTTAAGAATACTTTAAACTATTCTATTCACAGCTCGCATGCATTTCTCTTCAATATCGTCTTTAGGTGGGCGCCTACTGTTACGCCGAGCTGGGCACCATGATAACCAAATCTGGAGCTGATTATGCGTATATTATGGAAACTTTCGGACCCTTCATGGCGTTCATACGCTTGTGGATCGAGTGTATGATTGTGCGTCCCTGCTCACAGGCCATCGTGGCGCTAACTTTCAGCACCTACGTGCTGAAACCTTTCTTTCCGGAATGTACGCCACCGGAGGATGCGGCACGGCTGCTCGCCGTTTGCTGCATATGTGAGTATATGAAATATACAAGAAGCGAGTAGCATCAGTGCACTCGCTTACGTTTCGTACTTGACCTATAGATTAGACCCAATTCGAACAGATCCCCTGAGAACAGAGTAAATATGCTTATGTATGCGAAAAGTGTTTGCCATCGGCTTATCAGCAACTGTAACCGAGGCGGGAGGCACTTTGATTTCCGTTTTATTATTATATTATATTATTGTTGTTGCCATTGTTGTTGGGGGTAAATAGACTAAATAAACATCACACAAATAAATCTCTATATTTTATTTACTGTGATGTGATCGATTGGAAAAATCTAGCAATTTTTCGATTAGAATTTAATCTATTAACTATTTAATTTATTTTACTCAAAGATAATTTTGTGGATATGGAGTGAAATTTTATTAAATATAATTGCTTTCTTCTTGAATATGATATATGCTATACTGGTTAGATTGATATTGATAATCCTAGTTCATCTTTTAGCTGTCATCAAATTAAGATTTATTTATGTTAAAATCAAATTTTGTTAGCTTTTCAGCTTAGACTTACACCAAAAATTCCAAGATAAACGTCTTAACGTACATAATTTATATTAAATCAAATTTTCAAATATCAATTCAGATATACATATATAATTTATAATTGCAAAATATATTAGGCCATAAATCATTTATAATAGTTATTCTCTGACATCTCACACATTTAGGTTACCCCAAATGTCAGCGTATAGCTCAGGCACCTTCAACTCGCTGTCAATCGGTGACTGACTAACAGATCACATTGTTTGTGTTTTAATGCCTATTTAATATTGATTTAATAATGCGGAATTTTACGCGCTCCAGCTATAGAGGAAAAGAAATAAAGTCAATGCCTTTTACATTGTGCAAATCCTAGGTTTATTACATCATCCAAATAGTTGAGGCAGTCCGAATGCCTTCTTCCAGCCTCTGGCAATTTATTGAAGCTGCTTTGTTTTCATTATTTCTCTTTTGTACAGTGGTGCTAACATTAATCAATTGCTGGGACGTTAAATGGGCCACCGCTGTGCAGGATATTTTCACATATGCAAAAGTAAGTTAAATGGGATTTGCAACTTAATGTTAGAGCTTACTACAGAGCCAGGACATTGGCATTTGCAGCTGCTGGCCTTGTTTGTCATCATTGCGACTGGCATGTACCAGCTGTATATGGGGAATGTGAAGTACTTTACGTTCGATAATAGCGATACGCGAGTTACATCCCTGGCATTGTCCTTCTACTCGGGCCTGTTCGCCTACAACGGCTGGTAAGCGTTAAGCGGCTTTGTTTTGTCGCTTGGTTTGGTCTGGTTGGTCTAATTGGATTTATGCTTGTTTGCTGACAGGAATTACTTGAACTTTATCATTGAGGAGCTGAAGGATCCCGTCAAGAATCTGCCACGCGCCATTGCCATCAGCTGCACTCTTGTCACCGTCGTCTACGTCATGGCCAATGTATCCTTCTACACCATCCTGTCGCCGGAAGAGGTCTTAGGTTCCTCTGCAGTGGCTGTTACCTATGCGGAGCGCGCGTTTGGCATGCTGGCCTGGACCATACCAGGTGCTTGTTGCTTAGCAAAAGAATGTTATTTAGTTTAATGCTAAAAACATCCTGTTATCTATTTTGCAGTTTTTGTGGCATTGTCCACATTCGGTGCCGTGAATGGCATTTTGCTCACCTCTTCGCGTCTGTTCTATGCGGGCGCAAATGAGGGGCAGATGCCAGAGATTTTAACCATGATTCAAATTCAACGTTTTACACCCACGCCCGCTGTGCTGGCCATGGCTCTACTATCCATGTTGTATCTTACGGTTTCCGACATCTTTGCGCTCATCAACTACGTGGGCTTTGCGACTTGGGTATGTTTCGTTGGGCTATTTAATTTGATTTGTCTGACATTTTATTCTCTCTCACCAACAGCTGAGCATCGGCGTTGCGGTTCTCTGTCTGCCCTGGCTGCGCTGGGCTCAACCCAATTTGCCACGCCCCATACGCGTGCCCCTGGTATTCCCCATTGTATACCTAATTGCCACCATCTTTGTCACTGTGGTGCCCATGTATGCCAGTCCCGTGGAGACAGGCTACGGCATACTCATGATACTGTCGAGCATTCCCGTCTACTTGGTCTTTATTGCCTGGAAGAGTAAGCCAATATGGTTCCAGAAATCGATGGGTAAGTTGTGAAGTGGATCGATAGCACACCTATACTTGGTTCAGCTACTTGTCCTTATCGTGTGTTCACCTATAAAAAAAAAACAACTCTTTTGCAATTCTGTTTCATATATGATTTCTGCTGTGCTCCTCCCGTACCTTGCAATTCTTCTAGGCGGACTCACACAAGCACTACAAAAACTGATGATGGTTGTGCGTCCCAAAGCGGCGTCAAAGGTTTTTAAGTTTGCTCCTTATCCTAGTTTTCCTAAGTTTGTATTTCAACACTAACGACTAACCAATACACATCCTGCCTGCCTGCATTCTTTACACTAATTACTAACAATCGGGTTTCGGGCCCTCTTTCAATGTTTCTTTAGCACTCTTAAACGTGTGTGGATAACCACTTGGATATTCACTGTAGCGCACTCAAGTAGAACTTAGTGGCTCTTAAGTGCTTAACTAATGCAACCAACGTTCTTGTACTTTACAGTAAGCCTCACACACTTCCTGCAAAAGCTGCTCATGGTACTCGGCAAGCAGACGAAACCAGCTCAGGTGTAGAGATTAGTGAGTGGATGATGGTGGGGCGACAGCCATTATTGCCAGAGACTACGCTGAAATTATTAAGCAGATGGAGACATCACGTTAGCCAACAGCAAATGATAGCATTTAATAAAAAACAAAAAATATATAAACAAAAAAATGTATAACAAAAATTGAAAAAATCAAAAAAAAAATAATATAATAATAATAATAATGTAGCTTTTGTGCAGCCAGGCAATAACGAGTATAAATACAGAAGATTCCAAAGCTCGACGCGCTTCGAAACACAATTCTCAAGTTTGAAGCGCGCCCAGCTCCAACAACATAACTACGGATAGATATATTTTTATATATGTTTTAAGCTTACACACTTAAGCCCCATGCAACGCGTTTCATGACTAAGCTAACATAAAGCTTTCGTTCCAATTAGAAAGACTGTGGAAAAAAAAACAATGGAAATTACAAGGGAATTCGAAATAATTGTCCAAAGCTTTATGTGGCTTAAAATGAAAATTTATATTCTCAGTTGGTTTTCCAGTATCAGAATCTCTATCAAATAGGAAAGATAGAATATTGTTGCTTACATACATATATATTAATAACAATCTATGTTTCATTCACTCGCATCATTAATTTTACAAGGAGAAAATGATTAACTCGCATTTAATTTGTGATTGTATTTTGGCCGCGCTTTCAAAGATTGTTGATTAAAATAGTTTAGAAATTAGTTCAACATGCTTCACATACTCACGAACATTCTTGCGTATTAAGTTAAAGTTTTAAGTATTCTTTAAGTTCATATTTTGAGTAAGAGAATTGTGTTTTTATTCGATCTGCCAACTGCCAACTTTATGTAGTTTAAAAAACTATCAAAATCCAGATGAAATCCAGTTACCTTTTACCCTAATTACAATAGAGAGTACATTGCAAGTCGCACATATCTAAACTGACAAATTGTTCAAAACATTGCCAAGACACAAGAAAACATATTTATCGAAATATTAAATTGAATTGTTAGTTGAAATTTATTACAATTTTCTGCATGTAATAATTGTTTGAATGTTGCTTTGAATGTTTTTAGCACTACAAAATAGACGAGTATACTCCATATATAAACATATATGTATATTTAATATCGAATTATGTAACTGTTACACATTGTATTTGGCATATTTAACTAACTATTTGTGTTAGCCGGAAGCCGCAGCTGGAGACGCTGCTCAACTACGATTATGGAACATATTGTTGACAATAATATTTCAATTTATATAAATGTGTATATACATATATAAATTATATATAAATTGTATTTTATGTATATTATATATTATATGTATACCCGTTGAAATCAAACCATTTACTGTCTTTAACTAATAACAAAACCATTTTTATTTATTTTACTTCAAGTTCAAATAGAAGTGGCAAATTGCAAAATCTGTTTCCAAAGTTTTACAAGTTGGGTGCGTGTAGGTAGGTTTGCGACATTTTTCACAGATTGCTGTTTAAATCAATTGATCCATTCATCCATTATCTGGAATATATCTGCTTAGGCAGTGAACAGACAACTATCTATGATCTACAAGAAGAAAGTATCAGAACTCTGATCAATTTATATTCGACCTCTGTGCTCTCTTAAGTTAGTTATCTCCTGTTGCTGTAAAGCCTCCTCTGCATTGAGAAGCTCGTAGTTCTTGGTACTCATATATGTCGTCAGCGTGGGCGAGAACTGACATCTTTTCACTTCTCTTTCAAGCTGTCGAAATTGTTTGAGTGCCTCCGTATAGTTGGTAGCCGCAACCAGATCCCTGGAGCTATTCTTGAGCAGCACACCGTGGGCATCGCCGCCGCTCTTGTCGTTGAGGATCCGGTAGGAGTTCATCTGTTTACAGAGTTTCAAAAACTTTTGGCGATACTGCACATTGTAATGGCGTTCCATGCTGACCTTTACCTCCGAAAATTTCGTGTCAATGCGATGGTACCAAGAGGCCAATTTGCTATAGTCTTCGTGGGAAAGGTTCACCAGACGAGAACGGAATGGTACGTTGATCAAACCAGGCTGAGAGTGTTGCCTGCTCGAATCCATTGAATGACTGCTGCTGCTGCTGGTGGTGCTCACCCTTGCTGTTGTTGTCTTGGAATCGATGGATTTGGGCATATCGGTGCTGCTGTAGACGGCGGAACCAAGGCTAGAGTAAACCAAGTTCGCCAGATGTAGAAATTTATGTATCTCGCACGTGGACTCCTTATCCAGCGGCATCTCGCACATAATTAACGTGCGGGTGGGTCGCTTCGAATCAAACGACTCCTTGATACAATCGGTTAGCAGCGTGCTCTTACTGCGCTTGCCAGCGGAAAGTGCCTTGAAAAAGTCGTTTATGTCCGCGCGATCTGTGCAGTCAAAGATATGGTAGATCGACAGAAATAGCTGGTGTGGCTTATGGGTGCCATCGGTGAGAAGAAACTCCACATTAATGTGATCGTCGCCAGTGCCGCGTGCACGCAGCACAGCATATTCGTTGTGCAGCCATTGGAACATCTCGCGCGTTGTCTGCATCATTCGTTTGCTGTTCTGTGGCCTGCCACGATGTAAGCTTGACAGCATGTTAACCATATCGAATTTGCGTACATCATAGTATTCCACATTGATGCCAAGCAACTGGTAAGGCAGCTTGGCCAGTATCTTGTCCAAGTCGGAGACCAGCAGATGCGTCAACAGCTTAATATTGTGTGAGCGACGAGGCGTCAGCCTTAGCACACAACCGTGACGATGCTGCCGAATCATTTGCTCCAACAGATCGCTTAACTCGTTCCGCATATGCCGATCGTCCTCGTAGCCCACAGCGTCAAATTGAAGCTGATGATAGTAGCGAGCCGTTTTGCCCGTTTCCGTACTATTCCGCGTGCGCAGCAGCAATGTGGTCTTGTCCATGAGCTTGACATCGCTATCGATCGGTGTATTTTTATTGCTGCTAGATAACTTGTGCATTGTGTCTGTAAGAGACACGATAACGCGATGGACCTTGTCACCCATATCGATAAGAAACGTTCCTGTATTTATTTTTATAAATTTTTTTTAGAGAGTATATATTGCTTACGGAGAAAATTTTGATTAATGTTCATATATTAGATTTGGAAAATGTTTTGATATATGGAAATGTACAACAAAGTTGACATGAAAATTTCAAAGCAACTGAAGCAACGTTTTTTTAAGGTAATTTCCTATTGAGTGTTTTCTGTGATAAAGGTTAAGATGAAACATTATAATGTACAGACGGCGAACACTGTTAGACAATACAAAATAACTGTATACATAATAGGCATATAAAACACATTAGTTGTGGACAATATTCCCTAATAGGTTCCTTAAGTGGATAAGTTTCGTCTCGGAAGCACTCAAAGTAGCAAAAAATTCTGTACGGTCTTTTAAAATCTGGCATTGCGTGTGTCTTAGTTGCTGTTCCTGTTGCACATACGTCAATAGTTGGTCATGCAATGATTGGAAACGTTCGTTAATTTCCCGATGGCAGAGCTCGAGCTCTTTTAGTTGTATCATAGCATCGGTTTTGGGCCAGTTCTCAGCTGGAGATATGTTTGGCTGGAAACGGAGATAGGAGAGCATTTAGTACTGTTTGTGATCAGCTTTACAATCGGTCTACTCACAGTTTCGATTCTTTCCTGATTAGAGTCTTGTTGCCTGTGGGCTAACTGCGCTAAGCCAAGTAGCTGCACGTTTTTGGAATTCACCTGACAGCCAGTGACCAGCACATGGCACAACAAAAGCATATACAGAGGCTTACTGATGTTCGCTTCAGCCGCTTGGCGTATGTACGTCGTCAGTTCTGTGACTGAAAGGGCGGCTGTGAGAGGATCATGGCTTAAATAACAGCGCAGACCACACAGAGTGCCCATGCACATCTCCTCCATAGCTACGAGTAGAATGTGAAACTTGACTTTGAAGCGTGTGCCTTGCTCTTTACTTGCCACCACATATGTCACTTCCAGCGCCTCATGACCCGTGGCTACGGCAGTGCGCATGCGATACTCATTTAGCAGCCAACCCATCAAATGTTTTATGTCACAGAAATTACACTGTGTGTCCAAACCATTGCGTCTGGCGCCTTCGACTAGATGTTTGTAGCGTATAGCACAACTTTCCAGCTGTAGCGATTCCTGCTGAAGTTTCACGTTGACTTGAATGATGAGCGCATCAACGAGAAACATCAAATGATAGCCACGTTCAGCAGCCAGATGCATAAGCAGGCAATCTTTTTGTTCCACAAATAGTGTCTGAAGCAATGTGCTTAGTTCACGCTCCTTGAGCTCCTCATTTTTCTGAGAAGAGATCATATCAAAGTGCAGCTTTTGTGCTACAAGCACTTGAGGTTTGCATGAGTTTTGGCTGCACAAGAGTCGCAAAGTTTTATTATTCAAAACGCTTACTTCACCGCCATATTGGAAAGCAGCTTCTTTTTCAGCAGTACTTGATTGTACGTCGTTTGGTGTTTGGTTAAGATACACTATCACTCGGGTTTGTACCATTTTTAAATAACAAAATTAATAAAAAATTTAATAAATAAAACAAGGAACAATACAAAACTTTACAAAAATTTTACTTTGCACAAAACAAATCACCGTTACTTTCGCTCGATCCCAGAGTGACCGTGCTTTCACTATTGAAAAATACTCAAATATGTTGCGTACCTAGTATCGATGTTATTGGAAAAGTCTATGTTATGTGCCAAACAAGTAATGTTAAGTGTTATACAGCTGGCTAACTACGCAAACACGAGACACGAGTGAAAACTTTTAATGAAAAGAGCAACAAGTTGCCATTTTTACGCAATTAAACTACCGCTGCCAAGAAACAAAATCCATTCGGCACAATCTTGATGTAAAGGCAAGCTTCAAAGCGATGCAGAAGCTGGCCAACAATGAAACAGCTGCTATCGCAGAAAAAACACACCGGCTGCAACATTCATAACAAAAAACAAACGCACACATGCACATGTAAATACACCAACACAGGCGGCGCTCCAGTATTTTTTTTTCTTTACTCACACTGCAACCGCGCAGACCTGAACTTTTTTTATTATTGAGATTTAATGAACAAGTTAACTGTGAAATGGCAGCGAAGGAATCATTTCGCGAAAGACAAACGCAGGAATTGGAGGTTATAAAAGTAAGTTTCATTTATACAAACCTCATTGATATCTGATGAAATAAACGCTGGCCATTTCCAGTCCATATTCGGCGGCGATGTAGAAGACCTAAGGCCTCAGAGAAATGCGTCGCAGTGGAAGCCTACAGATATACGCATACTCCTCACTCCTTTGCGAGACTCTTCTAATGGCCTGCCTCAGGCCTATGTCTGCACCAAGCTACACGTGACATGTCCATCCAAATATCCAAAGATGTAAGTTGAGTTTTGTTATTCAATGAATTTCAATTAACTAATTTTTGGTTGGCTTGCAGCGCACCCAAAATTGTGCTGGAGGAGTCCAAGGGCATATCGGATCAGCTGTTGGAGGCACTGCTCGCCCAGCTGCAGGCGCAATCGCAGGAGCTGCTGGGTGAGGTCATGATTTACGAGCTGGCGCAGACTGTTCGAGTTTTTCTGCTACAGCACAACAAACCACCGAAGGGTTCATTCTACGACGAAATGCTGCAGGCCAAGCAAAAGCGAGAACAAGAGGAAAAGGACTTGCAAAGGCAAAAGGAAACTATAGAGCGGCAAACTCTAATGGATGAGGTGGAGCGTCGCAAAGAGATATTCAAAACGGAGGCCAAGCGACGCGGCGAGCCAAGACGCAGCATGAGCGAGTCGAACAATCGTCACCCCAGTTCTTCGGAAAGTTCTGAAAACTCATCGCCTTACTATCGCGGATACATGTATCCCAACAAGTGCCTAGATCATCGAAATACAGAAATGCTTTCTTTTTACAAGGTTGGTCGACAAATTCAACGTGCCTGCTGCTTGGGTAAGTATTACCACTACTATTAACTAGACTGGCTTGTAACTCACGCCTTTTCTACACTTTTAGGCCATTCGCAGCGTGGTTGCATTGCCTATACCGGCGTCGATGTACATTCTGGCCAGTTGTTGTACCTAACCGAGTGGAATATCAAGTACTCTCAACTAGAGCAGCCATGCAGTGCGAATGGCAAATGCCACTGGAGCTCCGAGTCCAAGTGTGTGGGTAATCATCGAGTGGATGAACTGATAGTCTCCATAGAGAAACAGGTGGCCGCTCTGGCACAATTGCAGCACAAGAATCTCATTCAATACGAATGTGTGCTCTGCATCAAACGTAAAGAGGGCTTATTAGTCTATCTGGTGCAGGACTTTCTGTTGGGCACAAGCGTATTTAGCATCTCCTCCACGCTTGGCTGGTGTATGGATGGTGCCCGTATGGTGGCACGTGGTGTATTAGAAGCTCTGGTGTTCCTGCACAACAAGGGCGTTTCGCATAGCCATCTGCTTGACAGCACAGTGTTTATGGACAATGCTGGCAACATACGCTGTACAGACTTCTCGCTTGTGCCTAATTTGTTAGAGCTGATTGGAGGCGTTGGACAAAGCAGCAATCATGGCGATTTGCCTGCATTAGGCGCGCTCATTGAGGCACTTATGCCCACCCATAGTTATGAGATGCGTGATTTTGTCGATAAGTAAGTTATGCCCAAGTGAACGACAAGTTAGATATTGATTGTTAAGATCATTTAAAACCATTCCAGATGCAATTCGGATCGCACTTTGTCTGCCTCTGAGCTACTAGAGCATCCCTTTCTACGTTTTTATGTGGACAATGCACAGCAACACTTGACACTGCAACACACACAGAATCGGAGTTCACTGGTGCCCAAATCCGAGCAAGCTGTGCCCGTACAACGTGGTGTGGTGCCCTTTCAAATACCCACCTTAGCATTGAGCCAGTCTCGACTGCGCACCGAGTTCGAGGTGCTCATGTATTTGGGCAAAGGTGCCTTTGGGGACGTGTTGAAAGTTCGAAATATACTGGACAATCGGGAGTATGCCATCAAACGTATACCACTGCCCGCTCGCAGTCGGCAGCTGTACAAGAAGATGACTCGCGAGGTGGAGCTGCTGTCGCGTCTAAATCATGAGAATGTGGTGCGCTATTTCAACAGCTGGATTGAAAGCGTTAGCGATGCAGATGCAGTTGAACTGGACAAAATGCTGGGTGGCGATTGGTCGCAGAGTCAGGAATTAAGCACAAAACCTGCAAAATCACCGCAACTTGGGATGACCGTGGAAGAGGAAGAGACGGAGAGCTCGTCGAGCATGTGGAATGGTTACATGTAAATAGGTGGTCCCAAAAGATACTAAATTCCTTATAAAATATTTAATATTTTGCAGCAGTGCCAACATGGATGACTCTGACTCGGATGGCATTGAATTCGTTGACTCAAATGGCCAAGTAGCCGTTTATGACGACGAAGATGAGAATGAGGATACCGAGAAAGATGATGCAGTGCAGCACAAGCAAGGAAATTCGCCGCGTCCACAGATGCAAGTAATGTATATTCAAATGGAGTTCTGTGAGAAGTGCACACTACGGTGAGCCAAACGAATACATTTCTTCTAAAATTTGTATTGAAATGAATCCATTTTTTTTAGCACTGCTATCGATGATAATCTCTGTGAGAACACTGATCGTTTGTGGCGTTTGTTTCGCGAGATTGCTGAGGGCTTGTCGCACATACATCAACAAGGCATCATACATCGGGATCTGAAGCCGGTCAACATATTCTTGGACTCCCATGATCAAATTAAAATCGGGGATTTTGGTCTGGCTACCACGAGCTTTTTGGCGCTACAAGCGCATGGTGTGTAGGCAAATTTAACAATTTATGATTGTAAGCAATTTTGTGGTCTTTTTAGCTGAGTATCCGTCACATTCAACCGTTCAGCATGTTACCTCGACTGAGGATGGCACCGGTACGGGTAAGGTGGGCACTACGCTCTACGTGGCACCAGAGCTGACGGGCAATGCCTCTAAGTCCGTATACAATCAAAAAGTTGACATGTACACATTAGGCATTATATTGTTCGAAATGTGTCAGCCGCCTTTTGACACAAGCATGGAACGCGCACAGACGATAATGGCTTTAAGAAATCCGTCCATTGTCATACCGGAGAGCATGCTGCAGGATGCTAAATACGAAAAGACTGTCAAGGTGAGATATGGACTTAAATCTAATACAAAAACTAAATTTTTTCTATTGTCAGATGTTACGCTGGCTACTAAGCCATGATCCTGCACAACGACCAACAGCCGAAGAGCTGCTCGTGTCGGACTTGGTGCCACCTGCAGAGCTGGAGGCCAATGAGCTACAGGAAATGCTGCGACATGCCTTGGCCAATCCACAGAGCAAAGCCTACAAGAACCTTGTCGCGCGCTGTCTGCAACAGGAAAGCGACGCAGTGCTAGAGCACACCTACCACCTGAGCAGTAGCCGTGCTATGAAATCGTGGAATTCGGCTATTGTTATTGATGACATAGTTTCGCTCAATCCGCTCATCGAATTTGTCAAGGCTAAAGTGGTCAATGTATTTCGCAAGCACGGCGCCATTGAGGTAGACTCGCCATTATTGTCACCGTTATCTTCGCGTAACATCAATTCAAGTGCCAATAGCAATGCGGTTCATCTAATGACCCACTCTGGCTCGGTGGTGCTATTGCCCAGCGATTTGCGTACTCAATTCGCTCGTCATGTTACCATGAATGGAGTGAATCTCATACGTCGCTACTGCGTGGATCGTGTTTATCGTGAGGAGCGCGTTTTCAATTTTCATCCGAAACAGAATTACGAATGCTGTTTCGATATCATAACCCCCAGCACAAGTAGTCAGCTGGTGGATGCGGAGTTGCTCTCACTGGCATTCGAAATAATCAACGAGTTGCCCCGCCTGCGCGAACGTAACATTGCCATACGCATGAACCATACAAATTTGCTGCGCTCTATTCTTATATTTTGCAATGTGCCCAAGTCGCAGTATAGCGCACTCTTCGAAGGACTTTTGGATTTCATTGAGGGGCGTATTTCACGCTTTCAATTTCATTCAAGCATCACGGCGATCATGGACAAGTCACGTACCTCGGCACAGACTTTGATGGACATGATGCTAGCAAACTTTCTGCTTACCGGCTCCAGAAGCAGCGTGGATGAATCGGCCTTAAAGTCACTGATGCGCGGCAAGGGCGAAGCTGCTTCTTTGGCACGCGGCGCTTTACGAGAATTGGAAACGGTAATTGGACTAGCTTACAGTCTAGGCGTGACGGTGAGTATTTCGCTTACCTGGCGTGAATGTCACTTAATACCTATATTATTGCTTACCCACAGTGTCCGATAAACATTTGGGCTGGTCTTCCTATTAACTTTGAAAGTGCCAGTACCGGTGGTATTGTCTGGCAAATGACCGCTGATCTTAAGCCAAATCGTTCTGGACAACCGTCGGTGCTGGCCATGGGACAGCGCTATGATGCCATGCTACATGACTTTCAAAAGCAGGCGCAGAGTTTCAATGCGGCATTGCCAACGCGTGGCGTACTTAGCGGCGCGGGATTGACCTTGTCTTTGGACAAACTGGTTGCTGCCGTCGGCAAGGAGTATGCCAAGGATTGCCGTGCCATCGATATTGGCATTTGCGTATGCGGCACACGACCCCCGCTCAAGGATGTCACCTACATTATGCGTCTACTCTGGTCCGTAGGCATACGTTGCGGCATTGTGGAGACAGTCGGTAGCGGCGGTGATGAGGCACAGGATTTGTCACGTCTGGGTGCGCTGCATGTCATTTTGGTCGCCGAGAATGGTGCATTGCGTGTGCGTTCCTTTGTTGGCGATCGCTTCCAGGAGCGCCATCTCACTCGTGCCGAGCTGGTCGAGTTCATACAGAAAATGCAGCGCAGCGAGGCCATCAATGGCGGAACGGTTGGTGGAGTTCCAGACTACTCCAGTCAGCTGTCCAGCATGAGTAGCAGTGGCGGTGGCAGCGGACGTGGCGAGAGCGGGGTCAGCTTGTCAGCGTCTAATGTGTCTATCAAAAATAGTTACAGTCAGCTGCCATCTGTACAGGTAACATTCCTTACCCACGACAAGCCCACAGCCAACTATCGAAGGCGTTTGGAAAATCAAGTGGCGCAGCAAATGAGCTCAACCTTGTCGCAGTTCATTAAAAAGGAATCTTTTGAGGTGCTGGTGGTGGAACTGCCGCCAGCAGTGGTAAATGCCATAGTCGGAGCCATCAATCCCCGAGTGCTGCGCAAAAAAGAGACTGAACCCGAAATGACTTTTGTGATCGAAAGGTAAAAGTTATATACCATATATTATAAATATATATATATATATATATATATATATATATATATATATATATATATATATATATATATATATATATATATATATATATATATATATATATATATATATATATATATATAACAAACTGTTGCACTAGTGGCAGATGCCAATAGTGTATATTCCGACAGCATCTACAAGAATCATTTCATTTTTAGATTTCCGAAATATAAACGTTATATATCTGAAATATGCGAGGAGATCGTGGACCATCTGAGTGATGCGAAGACACCAATTGTGGCCTTGTACAGCATTTCCGATTCTTACTATCGAGTTATCATCTAGATGCTGTTTGTACACTTACTGTATCCTAGCTATGTGATACTGGAACGAAAATCCAATTTATTCAAACCAAGCTACGAATAAGTTTAAGTTAACTGAAGTTGTTTGCAATAATTTGATTTCTTATACCCTGTACTCATGGCCGATTTATACTTATTTACAAAACAATTTATTTTTTGAATATGAACAAAAATATTGTTTTTAACAAAACTAGCCAAAGATGGATTTACTTGAATTGAAAATTTGGCTAACAAGAGTTTTGTAATTAACGTTATTTCATGGCTAAGCCTAAAAGATTTCTTTTAAATAAAATCTCTTTGGCATTAAGTTATAATTGCGTTCCAAATGCCAATTTAAATTTAACATTTGTTTAATCTTAAGTTCCCTTGTGGATGCCATCATTCATTTTCAAAGTACCAAATTTCTTTAAATTTACATTCAAATGTATGCTAATGAACTTTTATGCATAGCTCGTATTTAAGTTGATTTGTTTAATGTACATACACGAAATTTATAACTTAAAATATAGTCGCATGTCTAACAACAGATTAACAACATTCTAAACTGTACAACAGTTGGAGGAATCTCCAGTGCCAATTTGATGTAGCCTCAGGAGCTATTCTCTCCGGCTGCCGCCTTGTTCAGACTGCGTGCAATGCCCACGGCTGGGCCCTGCAGCACTTTGCGTGAGAGCCGCATAAATCCGGAGACGGGATCGCGCCCAAAGTACTTGACTTGTATTTCCTGGTCTACTTCCAAACCTAATGCCGACGGATGAGCAATCTTTCTTTGATCCAGCTGCGAGTTGTGTAGAAGTGCTGGCGGCATACTGGGATACAATATAACCATGACGCCTGTATCTCGCAGCTCGGTGATTTTGGCAGTGTAAATTCCACCGAATTCCAAATCCGGCACGCGTTCCTTGTGCATGTAACCGTCGATCATCTCCTTAGCTTCATCCAGAGCCGATTGGGACGGTGCAAAAACCGTAAAATTGCTGTCGTCAGCAGCAGTCAGGGTGGTTCCGGTTTCCAAGTAGATGCGTTTCATGTGCAGCCCGCTGGGTCCAATAAGCTGAGAGCGCTGATGTGGCTCGACAACGAGACTTTCACTAACTGGCCAGCAATCCTTGCGGTATTTGCTGCAGTAAGCATAAACTAAAGGTTAGCAAAACGGCAGTGAAGAGGTTCGTGCACTTACCGTGGCTCCTTGATTGTATCGCTCATGATATCTAGTATTTTGGACTTAGCATCTGTGGCCTTTTGCAGCGATTCCATGATCACTTTAAGCGGTATGCCAGGTACCTTTAGATCCGCTTGGATGGCAGTGAATCCTTTGCGTGTGCCCGCTACTTTCATGTCCATATCGCCCATGTAGTCTTCAATGCCTAGTATGTCGGTCAAAATGCGATAGTCCTGCAGATGCTTCGTGTCATTGTTCTCATACTTTGTGACCAATCCAATGGCCACGCCGGCGGCAGGCGCAGTGATCGGAACACCTGCATCCATAAGCGCTAGCGAGCCACCACACACACTGGCCATGCTGCTAGAGCCATTTGACTCCAGCACCTCCGACGTCAAGCGTACCGTGAACGGATAGTCGTGTGGCAGCGTGGGCAATAAGGAACGTTCAGCCAAAGCACCATGACCCAGCTCACGGCGACCCAGTGGACCAATACGCCCCACTTCGCCAGTGGCATATGGAGGAAATTCGTAGTGGAGCATAAAGTTTTTGGCCTTCAGGCCACCGCTGTCCAGCGCCGCCAACGTGTCCAGCTTCATGGCACTCTCCGGCGAGTCGAGGCTGACAGTGCAGAAGACCTGCGTCTGGCCACGCTGAAATAGGGCGGAGCCATGCAACGGTTTGTACATATCCACCTGGCAGTTTATGTTGCGTAGACTGTCGTAGTCACGACCATCACAGCGTCTATTGCTCTCAAATATCAATTCACGAAAAATCGCTCGACAGGTCTTGTTGAACTCCTCTCCGATAGCGGCGGGATCTGTGTCTGGATAGGAGGACCATACCTTGTCAATGACATTCGCTCGCACCTCATTGACGGCGGTGTCGCGAGAGATTTTATCATGCTGCGCATCCTGGAAGATTTCTCGAAGCCGCATCTCGCACATGCTCTTCACCGCTTGAACCAGCTCTGGCTCTGATTCGGGCAGTTCATCTACATCGCGCTTTTGACGTCCATATGCCTTTTGGAGTCGTTCGATTTCGTGTATGATGAACTGGGCCTCACGTGTACCCTGCTTGATGGCTTTCAGCAGATCCTGCATCAGGACCACATTACCCTTGCCCTCCAGCATGACCACCAGATTCTGCTTGGTGGCCGATACAACCAAATCCAGTTGAGAAGATTGTAGTTCACGTCTCGTCGGATTAATCAGCACCTCGCCGTCACTAAGGCCAACACTGGAAAGGAAATTCAATCAAATTCTGCTTTTAAGGAATTTCACAATTTTTTACCGCACAGCGCCTATGGGACCATTCCAGGGTATATCGCTTAATGAGAGCGCCATGGATGCAGCATTGATGGCCAGCACGTCCGGTGAGTGCACAGCATCCATGGCTAGCATGTTGCACACTAGTTGCGTCTCATTGCGATAATCCTTGGCAAAGAGTGGACGGAGCGAACGATCTATTAGACGCGCCGACAGTATCTCCTTCTCCGATGGTCCAAGCTCACGGCGCATAAAGTTCATCGGTATGCGGCCAGACGCAGCGTTTTTTAGTCGATAATCCACCACCAGGGGCATGAAATTCTGTCCAGGTGTTGGCTTCGCTTTAGCTACCGCAGTGACCATAACCGCTGTGTCGCCCATTTGACAAACTGCAGTGCCATTGGCAAAACGCGCCAGCTTACCCGAGCTAATGGTCATTTTACGCCTAACGAAGGAACACATTATGAAATGATGTATTTTCGAAAGGTTTGCACAGCGCCTTACCCATTGCTAAAGTTAACCTCCACGGAGGGCACATCGTTGTTGGCGATGCTCTGTAGACAACGTCGGTTAATTGAACGCGCTGCAGAATTACATTTCAAGCGATAGTTTAACAATTTTAATGCTTTTCTCGTAAAAATCATGGCTCGAAGCGCGCGAGTTATCTAAAATTTGCCGGTTGTCTGCGGCTATAACGAACCTCGTGTAACCTTCGCGCGAAACTGTTCAATTCATTAAAAATGTTTTTAGCAAACGTTAAGAGGTACTAAAACATGTTACAAAAATAAACTAAATTTATTAATTCATTTATTTTGTTTATCTTAATTAAAAAAAAACTTATTTCCTCCATATATTTCTAAAACTTGTGACGTCACACAATTAAAATTACTTATCGATAATATTCAAGTCTCTAACAGAATCTATTTCTATTATGTTTAAAAGACTTATCGAAATGCAGCCATGTTGAGCAAAACAGTCTGTTTATTCTACCAGAGGTCTGTAAGTTACACCATGTTAAATGCTGTGCCTGTTAATTAACAGCATTTGTGTTACGAACGGACGTGGGTGTATACCTCTTTTTTGCTAGCGCGGACGTATAAATTATTTAAAAAGTCTTGTTAATTAATACGCGTATGAGCCGCAACTAATTTAAATTGAACGTGCGTGTTGTGCAAGCCAATTAAATCAAGTGCTTCAAATTTTTGGCATTCTGTGCTCGATCGCCGCGCTCTTGCTCTTTCGTGTGTGTTAGTGTGCGTTTGCTGCGCGCAAGTAAAGTGTGCGTTTGTGTGTGCAAGTGCTTGTAAGTGTGCGTTTTGTTGGCCAAAAGCAAAAAGCAAAGAGAGCCGCTATACCAGCAGCAGCAGCAGCAGCAGCAGTAACAACAACAAAAAGAAGAAAAACCAAAATCGACAAATGCGGTCAAATTGAAAAGAAAAACAACAAATATAGTATTGGTGTCGGACAACAAAAACAACACCACCAGCAGCAACAAAAACAACAACAAGCAGCAGCAAAGGCAGAAACAGAAGCAGAAGCAGAAGCAAAGCAAAGCAAAAGCAAACCAAAAAAGCAAACGCAAAACTTGCCGAGAAAGCGTGCCGCCTGTGCCGACGTCAGCGCAAACGCCGCTGCCGGTGACGCCGTCGCGTGTGTGAAAAGCCGGAAAATTGTTTCAATAGGCGTTCTCATCACCAATACCCTTTCCAGCGTATTGTTTTTCATTTGTTTATGCTGATCTGCGGCTGTTTCTATCACTGCCGCTTCGGAAGTTGCGCCTGTTCTGCGAATTGGACGGTTTGCCTTATCAACGGCGCCTCGTTATCAGTCACATTCTGATTCAAAATACCAAAGCACGTACTAAAACCTAAACACAAGCTGCTGCCACAACGGAAACAACAACAAAATTAAGAACGCAAAGCAAATAGACAAGGTAAAGCCCCCTAACCCAGTCGAGCCAACAACCTGAACGCCCCCTTCTCAAATCCATGAATAAAAGAATAAGTAGAAACGTTGCAATCGGCTGCAACCGACTGCACAACACACTGTTCACAGTTTGATTTATTTATTTGCTATGGTATATTGTGGAGTAACTTGCCAGCAACTCACGATTAATTGATTACACACGAATGGATATCCAATATCTGTCTAAACCAAACATTCATTAGTCAACTGTGTGTGCAAGTATTCAAAACCTATATACTTTGATTAAACTCATTAACAGGGCATCATCAATTCAGCTGCACCCATTTGGCTGCCGCCTTTTAATTGTCACACCTCATTAGCTGACAGCGCCTGCTGCATAAGTGCTTTAAAGTATTTACTGTAATTTACACGTTGTCTGTCCCGCTTTGCCCCAGCCGCGACGATGGACAACGCAATTTCATTAAGTTAATCGATGCCCCTTTGATGCTGCTGCTGCTGCACAGGCATTGAGTGCTTTATGGTCTGCCACAGCCACAGCCACTCGCTCGCTTGCGCCATCGCCTCCTTCTCTCTCAGTGAGAGTGAAAGCATCCGCGTCATAGTCGTGGTCATTCTTATCACTGCTGTTGTTCGTGCTATCTGCAAGGCCTCTTCAACCTCGTCTTGCATCAAAAATAAAATAATAAAATATATAAAAAAAAAAAAGAAAACTGAAACTCAGGCTATGCGCACTTCCGGTCGTCGTCTGGTGTTTGTTCTCAAAATTTGTCATTGTTTTGTCCATTTGCTAATCAAAGTAGTTTTCACTACTTTATATATATATATATATATATATATATATATATATATATATATATATATATATATATATATATATATATATATATATATATATATATATATATATATATATATATATATATTATATTTGAATATTATGTTCCGTTATGCATTTGACATACTATTGATTTCCCATTAATGTTTTATATACAGTGAAAGCGCTCACGAGCGCACATGACAGTATCTAATATGACAGTTAAAAAATCATGTGCAAAGAAATCCTAAAGTTCCTCTATAAATATTTATGATTTTTTAAATATTTGATTATTTCATTTTGTCATTTCACGCTAGAAAAGCTGTTCCTTAGTTGGTGCTTCCACTGTACGTTGCATAGGCTGCGTCTGTGTCTGCTGATAACAGCGATTTAAATATAAATGAACTTTAGAGAAAAATCATATATGACATTCATCATATTCAGTGCTTTATGTCGTGCGAAGTGCTGGATATTTTTTGTAGTTATTTGCCAGTGCGTTGTGCTGTTTTGTTATCTTCTTTGTATTTGCTGATGTTGTTGTTGTATTTTGTTGTATGTCATTGTAAGTGACACTGATTGCCGATTGCCAGACGGGCTGCATAATTAGGCAGCGCTTAGCATTCGCTGATAGCGTCAGCTGCTTCCGCTCCATCACTCATCAGCAGCGGCGGTCGATGTTCCGTTTTCAATTTGAGAGGCCAACTGTGACCCGCACTTATCCATTGGCCAGGGCCCGGCTCAGAGTCAGAGTTGGCCAAGAGAGTTGGCCACATGTGGTGACGATGGTAGGGCCCACGTCATGCTTTTGTTATTGCCATTAGAGGCGATCCTACGCCAGAGGCATATGCAGAGTATTTTTGTGGCACCATAAAAAGCATTCGAGTGCCGCAGGTTTGCGTCACAGTTTCAGGACTGCCACAAAACGAAACGAAAAACCGAAAGAAAACATGATGTGTATATTGTCTGACTGCAAAGACAATAAACCATCGATGAGCAGGACTAGCCGAAGGACCAAACCCCAAAGCAAATAAAACTCAATCGAATATTATTATCAACAAGGACAGCGACGCGCCCCACAACTGGAGCCCCGAACCCATTCGCATGTTGGACTTGGGCCCTAGCAATTGGGGATTGGCCACATGCTGCTCATCGTTTGCACGCGTCGCGGCCCTATTGAACTTAACACGAACCCAGTTCTCTTTCAGTCCCATGCCCATTCCGTTCCCGTTCCCGCTCCCGTTCCCGTTCCCTTTCCCATTACCGTTTCCAATCCCAGGCCCGTTTCCGTCATTGGCTTTGGCTCTAATTTGGCGCGACTTTGACACTTGTTAGCCAATATGTTTTCAGCCATGTTAATGGCCAAACGGAATTGATATTAATTGCCGCACGCCCACGCACATTGGTGGTGGGCGTGGCAGCGGACATCAGCCACACTAAGCGCTTGTCCATTAGCCAGCCACAAAAATCGCATGAAAATCAGCTTAACTCATTTTTGCGGCACCAACTAGAAAACCGAAAAAGAAGGCAACGGCTTATCAGCTTAGCTTCTATTGTATTGTGGTCGACTCTTCAATACCCTGCTCTTCAGCTCTTTAATTTGCTGTTGTTGTCATAAAGGAGCGCTAATCCTTGAATGGATATACGATTGCAGTTACCTGAAACCCTTCACAGGAGCAC
This sequence comes from Drosophila anceps, assembly GCA_035045945.1. Classification (NCBI taxonomy): domain Eukaryota; kingdom Metazoa; phylum Arthropoda; class Insecta; order Diptera; family Drosophilidae; genus Drosophila; species Drosophila anceps. The sequence continues at coordinate 9,568,841 of JAWNON010000225.1, read as the reverse complement.
CTTCTACACACACACACACACACACATTATTGGCTTTACAGCTCGAGCTTTAACTGAGAGAGCGTGTATGTGTGTGTGTGTGTGTGTGTGAGAGAGAGAGAGAGAGTGTGTTGTGTGTTCTTTGAATGCGTGTACACACTTAGCCGTTGGCTGTTGCCTGGGCAGCGCAGCGCATTGTGACTTTCAATTCAATTAATCCTAGTTCTCCTACTTCGTGCAACCCCTGAGAAATTGATCTTATTACAATTTTTGTATGAATCTCTGATTGAATTGGGCACTTTTGGATGAGGCGATGATTGTCGTCTCGTATCCGTTTTGATGGCAACCATCATTCATGTGCGCATACATGTTCCAACAACTGAATTCAATTAGAGTTGGGAAGTTCCATTCGAAATGTGAGAAAACTTTATGCCTGACGAGTGCTATACTAAAAGCGAGTACACTTCGAAGTTGGAGGCAAGAGATGTATACTAAATGCATTTGCAATAGCTTGAGGCGCTTTCAAATTTTATTGATTGCAATACACAATAAACGGGCTCTATTTGAACACAAGGCAGCAAACCGTTTTTAAGTCAATTATTAAGAGCTTCATTAAAACGAAATCACCATTGAACATTCACAAATTGATTTGTTAAATTGAAATTTCGAAGATTTCTCATTCAAGGCTCGTTGCTTTCGATTGCCATTGCTTCAAAGTGTAAACTGAACTCGAGGCAGTTAATTACGCCCTCTACATTTAATTAATAGAAAGGTAATTGCAATTGAAGTAGTTTTGAAATTTCTGTTAATTTGACACAATTATAATTGAAATCGTTCTTCAAAATTGTTATCTTCGCATAAATGCACTTCCCCTGCACAAGTTGAAGGGATAATCTTTACATTGTGAGTTCTCAGAAATTCTCGAATACGCAACGGCTATAAATTGCCTTAAATTCTATTTAATCCCGCATAGTAAACATTCTGCTTGACTAGATGAGTCTGTTCGGCCAACATTTACCAGCTGATGAATTAATATTTAAGTAGCCATCTAGTTGAGTAGTTCTCGTAAGCAGCGACTTAAGGACGCCTTGTGTTTCACCTAATTTCCTGTGTTCGCCTGGCTTATTTCTTGACGCCTATCTGAGGCCACGTCCTTGGCTACCTGCCGCGTTTAGTCAGCCATCATTTTGATAAGAAATTTCAGCTAATCAAGCGGGTCCGGACGGACACCGTGTTGGAGGGGGGAGCACTGCCTCCCACCTACCGTAATGACCTTGATAAACTTTTGCGTTTCAGTTTGTCAGTGTCTTGCTTTGCTTTCTTAGGATGTGTTGCGTCTTGTTTGGCTTACGGCCATTTTCTTTCTTTTTTATTGTTATTGCTCACGGCGTGTTTTTTTTTTTTTTTTTTTTTTTTGAAAAACACTTTACATGCTTCCACGTAAGAGATACACATCTCTCATCCTCTACCTGCCTATATATATATATATATATATATACAAGCATTTTATGGATATATTTACGGGAAATAAAAGAAATGCTTATGCTTCAGAAAATACTCGAGGTGCCAAAAGCTTAGCTTGCACATACTTTAAGATGAAGTGAAAAGTTCTTTAAATGTTTGCTTAAATTGTAAATAAAGAATAAATAATAATGTATTATGTGCGTATCTAATGAATATTTGATGCACGCTGACTTAGGCACTTAATATAGGGTATTCAAGGCTTAAGTTTTTCTTGCCTGAGCTTTCTTTTGGTTTAGGCCAGCCTTTTGTTGTGCCTCTTTTCACTCAATGTCGATTAGAGGCGAACCCTCGTCGCTTTTGGCATGGCTTTGACTGAGTGGTATTGCCACTTTGACACGTCAACCTTTAAACCTGGACCGTTTTTACGGGTCTGTGCATTACCTGGGCGGCGCACAAATTCAATTTTACTGTTCTGGTGTCAACACGCAAATGCAACCCGAAACACATGAGCATACATACATATATTGTTATCCATCAGCAGATGCCAACAAATGTGACCAAAAATTATTCAAAGTGTCATTGAAACTTTTTGTTGTGGCAGTACAAAAGACCAGGGCGATGTTAAATCATCAGCAGCTATCTCGCTGACTCCCCTCTTATTCCCCCCCCTCCCCCCCCCCCCTCTGCGCGCGCTTGAAAATCAATCATTTGTGCATTGAACCCCGCCCCATTCGGCGACTGTGACAGCAGTAAATATGCACGGCCAGCGCCATGTGGCCAACACCTTGACACAAGCGGCCAGCGACTTGGCAACATCAGAACACGGCACAAAAAAGCACAAAGCAATAAAGAACAATAAAAAAAAACAAACATTCTACAGGCAGATGTATGCAAAAAGACCGAAGAAAAAACTGGCTCATAATGCGCATTAGGCTACAGCTTCGGGCCCCGTCATCCGGTCCTTGGCAGCGCGTCCAATCGACCAGCCTGGCGGCATACGTGTAGAATTCATTAACAATAAAGCGCAGCGAAGACGAAGAGTCTGTGAGCATGGCAACACAACAATGGGAAGGACGCTTCAAGGTGGAGCGGTGGTGTGGCTGCTGGCTGCCTGGCTTCTTGGTTACCAAGAATTCTCGGCAAGTCAAATCCTGGGTGGTCCTTTTGACTTGGTCGCCGTCTGTTATGTGAGCCGTTGCCTTAAACGATTTTATATTGTTGCCACAGTTTCGGTAAAGAGTAAACGAGGAAACGAGTTGAGCGAATTTTACATGCAGAAATAATTGACTAACCGTTTTATATTACTTTTATATTAAGTGTTTAATAAATTTACTATATATATATTCTATTTCATTTCTTTTATAGATATCTATAAGAGGAAGCTCAAGGTAAGCCTCTTTTTGAAAACATTGTAAATATTGAAAATGTTTGGAGTCTTAATGATATCTTTTAAGCCTTTTACGCATTACGAGCTGAAACACTAATAATTTAGAATTCTTAATTATTACGTTAAATATATTGATCATAAAACTACTATAATTAATGCTTAATTTAAGTTGATGCTTAAAATAAGCTTATATAAAATGAAATATAAATACTTCTATCCATCATCATTGAATTTTTTTTGGTTAAAAGCTTTTTTGCCTTAGTTTTTAAAGCATTCGAAGCTCGATTCTGTTTAATATTTGACCGAACCTTTGTCTGCGTTGCGTTAACCATAATTTAATGCCTTTGGTTTTTATTTTGGCTGTTGCTTTTGTGGTTGTTGCTGGCGGTGCTCTTCGGGATGCTGCTGTAGTCGTAGTCATGAATTGATTTTTTGGCGCTTGTTTCAAAACAAATCCGTTCTGGAAAACTGACGCCTGTCGCCGATTGCCTCCCCCAAAAGAGCAAAACACATATATTACGATTTTAGAATTTGTATATTCTATCAAAAAAAAAGGGCAACACTTTGCCTGACAGCAAGAGACAGCATGAACAAACCACACTGAATGCGAGAGAAAGTGAGAAGAGGATAGACACTTGTGCAAACATTTCGAGTGCTTAACTTTGTTCTGGTTTTACTTGTTGTTTTTTTTTTTTTGCTTTTGATTTGCTTTTGTTTTTGCTTTTTGTTCTCCATAAACTTTTGCCTTTTGTTACAGCACTGAATTTTCGCCCGCTCCTTCCCTTTGGCCAGAGCCAGTGAAAGACAACATTTGTTTTTTAACAACAGCAGCTGCAACACAATGGCTAAATGCATTTGTTGATGTTATCCAAAACTTTGACTAAGGTGATTTGCCAACGCCTGCAAACAGTGGGCGTGGCAGTGGAAAATTGTACTTTTTGTTAGTTTATGTTCGCGTTATGCTAATTGTAACAGTGTTTAAACTTACTTACTGAAAGAACAAATTTATGTAAAGTAAATTAGTTACATAAACATATTTTTAGTAATATATATTGAACTATTTACTAATATATTTCCAAAACAGATTTTATAAACATCATAATCTATATTCACACAATCTAGCCCTTAGGGAAATATATGTTGAGAAAAGTAAAACAATAAAGCAATAAAAACAATTTTCGGTCCATAGTCATCTCTTTTCTAAAACTCATCCATACCGGAGAGCTTAAAATGTTCGATTCTAAAACTTAAAACATGTAGTATCGTTTTTGTGTTTTTTAAGAGTTAAGAGTTTACTTTAATTCTTCCATAGTCCCAGGCCAAATATTTTCATAGTTCAATACATAAGAAAAATATATACACACTCAAACTGATAAACCCCTTTCTAAGCAAAAACGAGTATTAATAAAAACTTTTCGCCTGCCACACTTGACAGCTTTTGAAATAGCAAAAAATACATCCATTCACACACACGCATGTATATATATATATATTATATATATATATATATATATATATATATATATATATATATATATATATATATATATATATATATATATATATATATATATATATATATATATATATATATAAATATATATGTGTGTGTGTGTGTGTGTGTACATCTAAAGAACTTGGCGCATGGCTTGCATGCAACGGACACAAATGTTGGAGTTGACTTTTAGCGTTTTGTGCTGCCATTTTTACAGTCGCACTTGGCAACACACAAACTTGGCAAGTTTATGGCAGCAAGCAGCCAATCTAGAAAGTTGGTCTCTCCCACGTTTGTCACTCGTTCGCAATTGTAGGAGACGAGAGCTGAGAACAGAGCGCATAAAGAGCTGGTCTTAAAGTGCGCGGCACAATTGCCAACGACATCAGCTGACGGACACTTTGTCATTACGAGTTTCGGTTGAAATCTTTATGAGCCCATAAATTTTGCCAATCGATCGTGGGACGCTTCATTTTGCAAGCTCGCCTACCTGTCTACTAAAAACGAGCGCATTTTTTCCTTACCTTTCCTTTTTTTTTTTTTTTTGTTACGTCTGACAACTTTTGACACAGTTGTCGTACATCAAATTGGGACGGCACAAAATGATTGAACATTTGCATTAAGAAAATGACAGACACGGGAATACATTTATTTTTGGTGCATGTAGCTGACTTCAACGACACATGTAATGGGATTGGAAACCTTAATATTTTCTTGCTTAAAACTTTTTGTAGTCACAACTTGTAAAGACAACCCAAAACACTCAATAAATAGTCAATTATTGTAGACAAGGTAAATTTCTGCTCAAATTTGCATAATTCGGCAGAATAAAAGTTTTCTTTATACAGACATGGCTTCTAAGAAAGCCTATGCATTTTTTAAAAGCTTCAGCAAGGAGTCAAGTCTGGCAGGTATTCCTGCAGCTTTTAAATGTTTTATGCATGTACCTGTGCATGCGCATGGAAATTTCATATTTGCTGTTTGTCTGCTCGCGTCCTGTGGCCAATTTGCAAATAGCCCAAAAACAGCGCTGCCACAGCGGCAACGATAACGTCAACGGCTGCATCAAAACTTTGAGCAAATATTGACATTGTTTTTCGCTTTTCCTTAACATTTTCCAACCGTTTTTATTGCACGTCGAGTAAATAAAACATTCAACCGTTATGCATATGCATATGCATACAGATACGTATGCACATATACATATGAATGCCTGCGCGGCTCAGCTCAGCTTAACTTGACTGACATTCCAGTTCTTACTTACCCTGAACCGTGCCCACCTGTACCCTTACCTGTATGTGGCAGACGTCATGGCCAACGTCGCAACGTCATCATCAGCAACGACTGTGGTCGATGCTGCTGTTGATTTAGCTGGTGGCCTCGGCCCGTTTGCCGGCTTTTGGCTGTCTGCAGAGCTTACTTAACGGCCTGACCCGGTCGGAGCTGGTCAAGTAATGAGACTTGGTCAGCCAAGGGCTCAGTGAGTGCTCGATTATATCCTCATAATATTCATTTTAATATTTAAATGCATTTATGACTGTCAGTATGAAGGCCCCCACAGTGTTTGCTTGGTTAAGCTGCCGCAATATTACATTATGTGCCTTTCTTTGACCACAAGGATGATTAGGATACACACTAAAATTGATAAAGTCCAGTTGGAGTCCAGTTGGACTCTTCCGTTCGGTGAAGAGGCTTAAGATTTGCAAAAAAATTTTAAATATTTACTGTGGTTGATTTGTCAACAAAAGCCTTGTGGAAACAGCAGATGTTACTTGGGTGGTGGCTGTTGAAAACCGTTTTCACATGAATAGCTGATTGTCATAAAATATTGAATGCGGTTCCGGAATTATTATATTTTTTAATACTGGCAGCCTAAGCGCTCAGATAATATTAAGAATTCATATTTATGCAACTGTATGCATCCATAGAGTGATCCATGAATTCAAAAGAGAAATATCGAATGCAAAATGTGTGCCATGTGATTGCTATTTGGCATTGCAATTGCAGTTGCTGTTGCTGTTGCAATTGATTGATAAATTCGTTAGCGGGAATATGTAAAAATAAGTACAAAATAGAAAATGTTGCGCTTTATTCTCGTTGCTATTTGCAATTTCGATTTGTAAGGCAAATTTACTCGCGCCGGACGTGCGAGCCAGTTTGATATTTGCATGCAGATGTATATTGACATATGTACGTATATATAAATATTTCTTTATATATATATGATATATATATATATATATATATATATATATATATATATATATATATATATATATATATATATATATATATATATATATATATATATATATTGTAATATCGATTGATATGAGTATTTCGACATTTGAATTAACAGCACACCAACCTGCTGGCCCTGTCAGGGCTTTTGGTTGTGTTTGTTTTAGCTGAACTGTTATTTGTTTATGCATTACATGGCCTAATGCCGCAAAGGCTTGACCAACGTCCATTCATAAAGCTGCAATATCAACAACAGCGAGACTAGCAACTGCTACACCAACCAGCAATAGCCGCGAGCAATGAGCGTTTAACGCAATTGTTAGCCTTGTGCCAGAAACCAAATAATAGTAATAATGCGAGAAAAAAAAAACGCAAAAGAAATCATGAAATGCCGAGGGAAATAAAACACGAATCAAAAATAAACGCCGCAAGCTTATGAACATTTAAAAATCGCGCCGCCACTTTGTGTTGAAAATTCAATTAAAATGGCAGCATGTCGTCGTGTGTAATTAATGCAAATGGCCAGAAATAAAACTAAATCAAGTCGCAAATCGGACAAAAGCAAAAATGCCACCAGGAGAAGCAGAAGCAGGTGAGGCAGTGCCGAGAGCTCATAATGCATTCAAAATGAAATGAAATGTAAACACGAAAAGCAGCCAAGTTAATAAAAATATTTTGCCAATTCGCGTTGCGAAAACTAGAATATTGAAATGAATTGAATTGAAATCAATTGAAAATAAGAGAGGAGAACGAATAAGAAAACAAACAGCCAGAAAAGTGAAAATATTTGCACAATGCTGTAAGAGCTGTAAATACACGCCATAAACAAATGCAAATGCAATAAATCGGTAAACTACAATTATTATGTAAAGTCGATACATACATACATACGATACAGCAGAGAGCTGCAAACAAATAAAAATAAAAATAAAAATAAAAATAAAAATAAAAAATCAATATAAAATGCCAAAAATAAAGAGGAGAAAAATAGGTAAATAGAAACAAACGCGTGTCGAATAGTATTTGAAAACCAGTTATTGACAAGACTTCGCTAGACGCTTTTAAATACAATGATTAAGTTAATGTTTATGCCTTGTTATTGCTGTCGTTGTCCAAATGACGTCACAGTGACGTCAAAGCGATCCGCTTTTATTTATAGCAGGTGCGACCCGAGGCGACCAAACGCCAATTCGATCCGATCCAAACCGAGCCCCGTGGCTCCCGAGGTGAGGCGAGCTGCCAGCAGTGAAAGGCAAAAGCCAAATTAAAACATACACACTGTGTCAATAAAACATCGTCATAGTATTTAAATGAGGTTTGACAGTCACACACACACACGCACACGCACACGCACATATGTGCGCGCGCGCAACCACAAGCACAGTTCCATTAATGCGTATTTACATATGTATTTGTGCGTGTGTGTGTGTGTGTGTGTGTACTCATATATTATTATAAATAAATACTTGTATTGATACAGGTGGCCTTACTCATGGCAAGCAATTCGTATATCTTTTGGCCGGGTCAAATGCGGGCCAGCCTTGGCGCAATGCGGGTCCACTTCGTTGTTTTTGTTGTTGTAGCTGCTGCTTGTTTTATACTCCACACTAGACACATTGAATGGGCACTTTCCAGCGATTGATCGATTTGACATAAGCATATGAAAGGTGCGGTCCACTTCTTGATAGCCCTGTGAACTTTGCAAAAAAAGCGATTAGAAATGTGAGCTATTATTAGTTGCAGCTGTGCTCGGACGCACATTGAATCGCTTAGTATAGATTATGAGCTGAGCTGAATTTAGCTGTCGTACAAAATAAGTGTTACATATTTATTCGGTTTCATATATTGCTAAATACGGTATTAATAATCTGAGCTTTAAAATAAAAAAAAATGTGTATAAAATATATAGTCTTAAAGCGGCTTAGGCTTGTAATCGATATACATATAATGATGATAAATATTCCTTTTTCAATTAATTATACCTATCCTATTAAGCATTATTAACAATATGTTTACAGACTTCATAATTTAAACATGACCGCATTGTTAATAATGCTGATTAAACTGCGTTGCGATGACAATTTTACACACGCTGTGGATGTGACTGTGGCTGTGGCTGTGGCTGTGGCTGTAGCTGTGACTGTGAATGCCATTATATGTGGAATAATTATATGTAAGCACCTAAGCATTATACTATAGGCTGATTAATTAATTAATTATGAAATACACATACCGTAAGGCTGTTCAGCAGACACTCGCCTCATTGTATCACAGCACCTCCGACGTCTATTTTCATATTCAACTTGTTGTTGTTGTTGTCGCAATCGCTGCCGCCAAGGCCTGCTATTAGAATAGTTACTCAATACAATAAGAAAGAAAAAACAATTTAATTCCTCAAAGCATTTGACGCGCCCTGTCGCAGTCGCGTATGCCATGAATGAAGCAAGCCACAGTGGAATGTGCTGTGCGATCACGAATGAATGAAAAAGCTCACAGACAGGCAGAGACAGAGAGAGAGAGAGAGAAAAAGAGAGCGAGAGCGAATGAGAGCGAGAGACGCCCTCCTTGCCGACAGAGGCAATAATAACAATAAACATATACAAATTCCTATGCCATATTGTGGCAATCGTATCGAGCTGTCTTACAGTACGCCTCATTCACATAGCGTCAACACACAAAGTTGAAAGATTGCTTGTCGGCTTCTCTGAACCAGTTCGTATCGCTTTAACAAAGCCCAGAAACTATGTGCCGTACCATATATATATATATATGTGTATACATGTAAATCTATATTTATATATTATCGTAAGTGGAGCGAGTCACAAGTAGTATTCTATTGTTCTAGCTTGCCTACATATTCTTCTTGAGAAAATCATTTGCATTGTCTGCAAAAGCTAGGCTCAATAGGCTCAATAGTTTTGAGCTAAGTAGAGTTGAAGATAAATATGCACAAAGTCAAATATTAAATTAAAGTTACGCCAAGTTATAAATAAACAACTTCAACACGCTGAAACATTTATTACTAATTTTTGAGTCCAAAAGAAAAGAAATTTTAGGGAATAGAAATTTAAATAAAAAAATGAATGCTAAACAAAATTTTTGTCAAGACCTTTAGAGTTCAGCAGTAGACAATGTTATTAAATCATCACAGCCTCATCATAGCCTTTTTTCTTCGTGTTTTAAGATTGACAATTGAATTAGGTGCCTACTCAAGCGCGATTTGGTTCCCACAAAGCCACACGTCATGCAGTTCTCACAACGCAATTATATCTTAGTTATAAGTAAATATATCTTAGTTATAAGTAAGCCGCTAATAGTGAGTACATTTATGAACAAAACTTATTCTATTTGACCCAATTGGTTGCGCTGTCGTGCCATGATAATTTTCGCACCATGCAAATTTGCTGGCAAGTTTATTGCGCTTTGAAATTCAATCTGCGCATCGACTTTGTTGCTTTAAAGCTTCTAATTGTACATTTCAATAGTTTGGCGTTGATGAGTCACAGCGCCCAAGTTTGTACTGAATATTATCACATGATAATCATATGATGTGCTTTGTTTTTGAGTGTGCTGTTTTGCATGTTGTATAAGTCGAAACTGGTCTCCCTCTCACTCAAGAGAGTCTCTCTCTCTCTCTCTCTCTCTGCATTTCTCTCTTGCTCGTTTCCTTGTCTTTGATTGATGTCTGCGAGCTTAGCAATCAGCTTTAATGGCGAATACCAAAGTCGAATTTCGATGGGTGCAGCAGGCTGTGAGCATGTATAAGAAAGGAAAAGGCCAATGACTTCTTCTATTCTAGTCCCCTTTTTTGCCAATGCATTCATTGAATGGTACCCCAAAAAAAAGAAGAGGAAAAACTTCCACAAGCAGCGACAAGTGCAATTGCGATGCCTTCTTCTGGATCTGCAAAACGTGGCCCAAGCTCTACCCTATACGAAAATATATATAAATATATATTTTTTTCTCTCGCTTACTTTTCACTCTCCTCTCTCTCTCTCTCTCTCTCTCTCCCTGCTTCGCTGTTGTCGCATCTTTTGTACTGCACACAAAAGATTTTTGCTCGCCCGTTGTTTTTTTTCCAATGTGCATGTTTTTTTTCTCTGCATATTTGTGTTCATTTGCAAGATTTCTTCCCTTATTTCGAGCAGGGCGCGACTAGGGCTGCCAAAAGGGCGGCATGTGTGCGTCATTGTGATGCTTGGGGTGTGTTTTATACCATTGAAATGCAACCGAGCATCTCTCCTGCCGGTTGCCCCACAAACCCACACCCCAGCCCAATCCCGGTCTCTCGAACCCGTTGCCGTTTGGCGGGACCGTTGCTTCCGCTGCATAAATATAACGCTACTTGCGCGTGCTGCACATTTCTTGCAATTTATTTGGCTTCACCAGAGCAGCCAACAGCAGAGCTACTACAACTTTAGTCTAAAGTTTTTGTCGTGCCTGGAGCGCTTAAATTAGATATTAGTAGAGATTTTTGCTTTTGGTTTGGAACAACCCACTGAACTATGGCCAGTATAATTAATAAACTACAGTCTAGAAACCAAAAAACAGGTGCGTGAGCTACTGTTGCTCTACGAAAATTGATAAAAAATAAATAACTAAACATGCTTGGGTGGAAATTTAACCAACTTGACTAAGTGCATGTACCGAGTATTCATATTTTTCAACGTAAATTTATTATATTCCTCTACTGTACACCTATATAGGCAAATATTAGTTTTTTACAATAAATGCATATCAATTTATTGCTTTACATATTTCCCATTTACTTTGTGTACTTTTCTCATGCTTTTCACGACGGTCGTGTCACAGAGAACTGCCCAAGGCACGTCCATCTCTATGTGTAAATCGTAAATTGTGGCTCATGGCACCGACACGGATCACAGGTTGTCTGTGCCGTCTACTGATTAGCAAACATACGTGGCACAAATATTTCCAGCTTCACCTGCGTACAGTTGCTGAAGCTGGCATACCTATGCCAAGCCCGACTAGACCAGACCGAACCACATAAGCCAGGCAGCCAGTCAACCTCTGAACAACACAATATCTAGAGAATTTGTGGCTGGCCGTTGCTACGGTTTTGCTCATCAATTTGGCTACGTGCAACTGCTTTTAATGTGGATACATTTGGATTGTACTGTTTTAGCCAGGATTTTCAGGGCAAGTCTTTGTACGTCGAGCTAACTTTGTTTGCACAATTTAATTGCATATAATTATCGTGTCGACAAAGCAAACTGCAAGTAAATTAGCTGTGTCAGTGCAGAGGCTGTGCATTGTCAGTATTTGAGTACATATTCCAGCTGCTCCTTAAAGAATGTTTCAATCATTACTTAATAGTCAAGTGGATGAATTTCGCCAAGGGCCTCAAAAGTTTGCCGATAGTCGAAAGTTGAAGAATTATTTAAGAGCTGTATTTAGCATGCAAAAGATGAGTCCATTAGGGTCGTTTAAACGTACTGAACTTAATAATTTACTTCAATTAAAATTACAAAAATTTCAAATTTCATTTTTAATTGTTTGTCTAAAGTTCTTAGTGTTGATGACCAGTTTCGTAATTTTAGCAATTTTATAAATAAGCTGATTTTATATAAAATTATTTGGCATTGCTACCACGTTCAGGGATCGTGCGAGAGAATTAGTTCGAGCTGTAAATATATTTTGTTATGGCTAGAAATAAATGAAATTCCTTTAAAATAAACGAATTTGGTATCTCGCTTCAGTTGTACATGCAAATTTATTCCCGTTGAGAGTTTTGCAAAAAAAAAAAGAAAGAAGGGAAAAGAATTTACAAACAAAAAATCGCCCAAAGCAATTAAATATTTAATGGAAGTTTTATGTTTTTATTTTGTTTTCATTAAACATACATTAGCAGCAAGTAAGGGCAACAATTTATGCATGAATAATCACAAGTAAATATTGCATGTGACGGAAACAAATGCACTCAGCCAGATGGGAAATTCGCAATATATTTGATAGCCATAGCAAAAGTGGTTTTTATAAAAATGTCCATAGCATGTGTTTATATGTAAATCAGCCCGAGGACAGCAATAAAACTTCAACTAAAACCAATAAAAATATCGATGTTAGCTACATATATGCTGGCAGACATTGTGACGCTGCCAAGTAGGCAACAAAAATAAGGAATAATAAAAGTTGCAATTGCAGTTAGTCTGTATGTATGTGTGTGTGTGTGTGTATGTGTGTGGATCTATCTCTAGTTCTAGTTGAAAATTTATGCACGTTCCCGTTGAATGCTGGGCTGGGTAATCTATGGCAGCAGCGCAGTGCAACCGAACACCATTAACATTGTCAACGCTTGGCATGATTTATGCCGGGCGCTGTTTTAGCCATGGCCCAATTATGAAATGGCACACAACGGGGCGGCCATCGCCAATAATAATGCAGCGCTTATGCCCCCGCACTGAGTGCTGCCATTTTGCAACATATTCAATTGAGTGGGGGCTTCACTGCAGCCAGTGGGCTATTTATAGTGCACATTAATGACCAAGTGTTGCGCAACGTACAATTACAACTGCAACACTGCAATTGCAATGGTTCTGGTTTTTAGCAGTAAATGTAATTTAGCACGAATCGATTTTATAGTAAAGCCACACCAATTTGTGGAAGTGATTTTTAGTTTTTGTGTGTTAATTGCATTTCTAGAAAATAATTACTTCTATAAAGTTATCCATATCGATTGTAATATACTAAAAAGTTTATCTAATTCTGCTCAGTTAACTTACGCTTTAAACTATTTATTAGTTAGTTAGAGATTCTCCCACACACACTCACTTACACACATCAATCTAAATGCTCGTACTACAAAAATGGAGAGCGTTAAACATGAAAGTTCAGTAATTGAGTTTTGTTGAGTTATCAACAAGTTACGTCACTCCGGAGAGCACCCAGGGCAAAACCGAACTGAGCACTATAGAACAGTTGAAAATTATAGTACATAAAGTTTTTTGAGCATTGCAAAATGCAACATCAAAATATAAATAAATAAATAAGCCATGGGAGTTGACTGCGCTTAGTTGAGTTGGGTAGGAAAGTTTTGAGTAACTTTTTGCTGCTTACGCAATGCATAAAATCATACTATACCATAAGATGCACACACAGATGCCCTCAAAGACAGACACCCACCCACACAGGCTGTCACACGCACACGCACAGCGGCAAAAGTCAAGTCAAGTTGTTGGCCATTTGAGTGCCCGCACAATTTTGCCAAATTAAATCCAGTTCAATCGTAAACCTTCGAGTTGCAAGGGCCAACCAAGGCGATGGCATATCTAGAGCCAGCCAAGCAAATCCGCACGCTGTTCAGCTTAAATTGTCTGAAAAAAGGGTTTATAGTCATGTCGTTTTATATACTGGCTGGTTGACTGCGATGTCTTAGTGAACGACAGAGCGAAAACGAGAGCGAGAGAGAGAGAGAGAGAGACAAGCAAACCTTAAGCACTTAGTATCTACATAACATTGTGAAAATATTTGCTAGACCCACCAGCTAGCCCGGGCAGCACTCTTGCTCTTTATTGTGATTGCCTGGCCAAGAGCGCTGCGTAATAAGCTCTGGCCATTGCTAGCATCTCGGAATTGTTTTCATCATGTCATACAACTTCCAAATTGTCTGTGCTCTTTGCCTGCAGCTAGCAAAAAGCAGCAAAGTCAATGCTCGTTCACATGGTTGCAATGAGTATATTGGTTTTCTTTAATATCCATTTTGCGTTCATTCTGTCTGAATAGAGAATACGCTGCATCAGATAAAGCTTGTGCCTACGGACATGCATTACAACTTATTCAAAATAATATTCAGAGTAGTAAAATCTGTAATAAGGACTTCAGTTGACCTTCTCTTAGATATATTTTCGCAATGATCAAACTTGGCTAGTTTCATATAAACAGTTATTGGACTGTCAAGAAGTATTTTGCGGTCCGTTGCTTCCGTATCACTTGCTTTTTATCTTTACTTCTTGAATTTCGTCGACGCTTTGTTTTGTTGATTACAGCTACATGTCCTGTTGAATTTTCAATTAAAATGTCGCTTACGGCTTACATTTTTTTGTTTGCTTTGTCGCCCAAGAAATTAGAACTTATATAGAAATATATATATATATATATATATATATTTATGTATATTGCCAGCAATTTCTCGTTTAACTTTTCCTTTTTTTTCAAGCTTACTTCCCGTTAATTTTGGAGGCATACTGCATAGCTTAAAATCGAATGCCTGCCACAGACGCAGACACAAACACAATTAGAGTCCCACTTTGCCAGTAAAAAAAAGAAAGAAAAACAAGCTGTAGGCTGACTTAAACAGGAACGAGAGCGACAGCAATAATGTGTATGAGTCTGGGGGAATTCAAACACGTTTCCGCTTTTCACGATGCCTGTTTCTCTGGCTGTCTGTCTGTATGTATCTGGCATTTTCCATTCCTACATGCTTTTCCAATTTTCGTATGCGCCTTACAGAATGCCCAGCGTTGCTTGAGCTCTTAAATGCTTTCACTGTCTGGCATTGACTACTACGTAAATTATATATATATATATATATATATATATATATATATATATATATATATATATATATATATATATATATATATATATATATATATATATATATATGTACGGCTGTCTTAGATAAGACATGAACTTTAAGTTGCTGCAGCTGTAATACTAACTATAGATACATATACATATATATAATAAAAAAAGGTATTTCCAATGATATAGTTAATATTATCGCATTTATTCAAGTCTGATAATCATATTTATGCAAGTGAAACATTTAAAATCAATCAATTTTACTCTGAATGTGAAATCTAAATGTAAACTCAAAACAGTACAATATTTTATCACGCTCGTATAGAACTGTCTGTCTAAACTGACAGACTACTGTGGCAGCGTTAAAATATTTGGTATGTGAGCATTTGTGGCCTAAACGTAAATCATGTTTACTTAACATTTTATTTATTCCTGCGCGTATCTTTCAAATGCTGTCGAAAACATTTTGTTGCTGTT
Organism: Drosophila anceps; assembly: GCA_035045945.1. NCBI lineage: Eukaryota > Metazoa > Arthropoda > Insecta > Diptera > Drosophilidae > Drosophila > Drosophila anceps. The sequence goes on along the minus strand of JAWNON010000225.1, from coordinate 9,553,254 downwards.
GTTGGCATTGCTGAAATTATGCACGTGCTGTTTGTGCTTAGACTTGAGCCGTCTACCCAAATGCTTTGTATGAGTAAAAGCTGGCGCTGTTTCTCAAAGATCTCACTTGTGCATATATTTAAATGTAACTACGTGTATATATCCCAAAAGCAATTTGCTGTTGTTGTTGCTGCTGTTGTTCGAACATTTAGCGTCGCTTTGTGTGCGCTCATGAATAGTTAAATCCGCTTGCCTTGGCAAAGATGGCCGGGCCAAATGCCTGTTGGTCTTTGCTATTTTCCATTTTTTATTAATGAAATCTCCTGGCTCAATGAACCGTAAGTTTTGGGCCCGACCAGACAGAACAGAATTGTGGCAAAACAACTGGGCAACACTAATGGCACTGGCTTAGGATATGAGAACGTGTTTATTCATTGGGTTTGGGCGTCATAAGTGGCCATAACGTGCCAAGTTCTATCAGTCCCATTTGCTGCAGCCATTAGCCATTTTTATCGATGGCTCTTCATTTATAACTGTAGTTATATTTGTTATGGTGCTTAGCTTTCTCATTGAGCCAATGATGAGTTGGTCGACATATCCACATGAATATATTTTATAAACCGATTCTGTTAATTGAATTCGTCTGTGAAGCTGTCCTTTTCAATTATGGAATGCCGCAAGCATTCAATTTATTTAAGCTCACAAGCTAATCAAAACGACCCAGGAATTTCGTGGTAAAAGCCGTCTGTCCAATAGCGTATCCTTTCATCCTCTGACCAGCAATTAAGGCAAACAGTGCGCAAATCAACTCAGCCTCATGACGACTGACATCCAATAGATTGAATAACTTGGCACGACTGCCGAGGCGTGTCCTGTGCGGCGATAGCGCCTGCGGTCTGAATAAATGTTTCATTGTCTGTATTTGCCTATTTATTTGCACCGAAACGACGTAAGCAGTCAACATCAGACAGAAGACAGAAGACAGGCAGCGGACAGCAGCCCACAGCAACTGGCAGCAGTCAGCAGCACTTGACATTGGCCACTTCTAACCGCAGACATATTTGACGATTTTGCCACCAACGCTCAACGGCCAGGCGTTCGCTTGTGCCACAGTGCGGATTGTGCATTGAGCGGTGCCAATTTTACAGCTGAGTTCATTATGGAACTCAATTCAATGGCGCAGGTAAGCGAAAATGTCAGCATTGTAATTCTTTATAAGCAGCCTAGCGCACGGCACAGGACGGCATAAAAAAACATTCACTGAATACTTGAAAGTCCTTCCCTTGAGTTTCTCCAGCTCTTTTAAATATTTATGCAATTGCTACAATTTCTATATCTTGAATTTCTTTTTCTACGTCATTTTCGTTTCAAACGCGTTACATTCCCTAGGGCTACGTCGCCTTGGTTCTTTCTCGCTCACCCCATCTCTCTCTCTCTCTCTCTCTCTCTCTCTCTCTCTCTCTCTCTCTCTCTCTATCTTGCTATCGCTGTCTACCGGCTGGCTTTTGTATATTGTGTGCTGTCTCCTTCATCTTATCTATAACATTATTTAAGCTTTATGCAAGGTGCTGGGTGCCACCCGCAATTTTAAAAGTGTCTTCCAAGTACCAGAAATTTATGTAATTCACTTAGGCTTCACCGCAGCCTCTGCGTGTAAATATCCATAAATTGTAAAAAGTCGTCTATTTTTTGATACAGTCTATATTGCATCGCAGGCTGTCAATGTATGTTGCTCTCAAGGTATTTAGAATTCAAACCGTAACTTAATAAATACCTTTCCCAAAAATCCATTAATAATTAATACAGCTATAAATTAAACAACAGCAGTAAGCTCTCAGGAATTACATTTGGGAATACCAGCTCGTGTCTAAAATCGTTGCTAGAGGTGGGAGTGGCTGGTGTTTTTTTTTTACCCACTTCTGTTTTTTACGACTTAACAAATGGTATTTATTTCGCAACATGCTTTGGCCTTATGCTAGTCGATTTAGGTTGTTGTATTGAGTCATGTTGTTTGCGTTGATTAAACAGCGTGATTTTAAAACACTAACAGATAAGGTTATATCGTGAGGCGAGAGAAAACAAAGCGCGCGCCCAGCTCTACTTTAAATAATGGCTGCAGGTCATTGCAACATTCTTGGCATTGCTTCCTTTTCACTTTTTCTGGTCTACTTTCGTTTGGGTGCTGCAATAAATTTTTTATGTTTTTATGCTTGCACGAGTCCTGTTTACTTTGCCCACGGTACTTGCCGTGCAATTTCATGCTGTTTATATGACTGGAAATATAATTTAATGGACTTTTAATCTATGTACTTTATTGCCGCTGCTGTTCTTGATCAAAAGCAGCCAGCGAAAAATGTTTATTAAAATGTAAATGGTTGATTTTTATTTTGTAATACCGAGGATGTCTAGCAGGTCGATGATGCGTGCCACATTTTCCTTGATTATATTCTGCACTTGACGTTTATTTTTTTTTTTCTTGAAATTTCATTAGCTTTTTGCCAGCACATCAATTTGATGTCAAAGGAAATATTCAAAGGACAACTAAGCTGAAACACGAAAAGCGTGTTTAAGGCCTCAAAATATGCAAGTCTAAGCTTTGATCTCAAAAGTTTTAATAAAAAGGCGTGCACTCTTGCAGGCAGTTAATTGTTTCTAATTAGGATTACGATAACATTTTCTCTCACATTTAAATTGAGTTCCTAATTGTATTGCTGATGGATTTCCCTGTGAACTGAGTCTTTTCCTTTGATCCTTTGCATATTATTACGCTGAGCACATTGACATGTTCCTTGTGCTTATAAATTAGAAAATATACTTAGCACTGTAGACAGATCCGTCGTAAGAGAACAGAAGAAACAAGGTTTAGTGCTGAAGGTCACTTGCTTGAATATGTCTTTGGCTACATATTGGGACTAATAATTCCACATTGACCTCAGTTTCTATGAACTTTTTTTTCTATCGATTTCAAATATCACATATTACATAACTGCACACAAGTTATTTTCTTATTTAATATGTACAGGCTATTCGTTTTCGCTTACAGCCCATACAGTCCTTTTTTATATAAGCCATATGTTTGTTTTATATATTTAACTTTGTGTTGACAGCTATGACCCAGAAGCATAAATCATATCTTTGTGAACATTTTCTAAAGGCAAACTCATGTAAATGAATATGTACATATTTATATATTTATACATATATTTAATGTTGCAAAAATTGTGGTACAATCAGTTAAAAGCGTTCCAAACTCCAAGATGCTTCAGTCACAGCTAAAAATGTTGGTATCTGCCATACGTTTTATTTAATGGAAAATAACAAAATGAAACTATGCCGGCATTCGTGAGTTGATATGTCAAAGAAACAATTCAGAATTCCGTGAATGCAAGTAGAATGTGACTTAATTGAAACTTTATAAAAGAATAAATTAAACTAGTGATTTTAAAGGGTATTTTAGAAGCTTTGGGCATATGCAAAACTCATTTATGGATGAGAAAGCTTTCAACAGAAACCCAAAACACTTACACTCAACATATCTGAACGCATATTCGAATGAGGCAATGCAAATTGTTCGCACACACTTAGCCTACACAGTGCCCAAATATATATGTGTATACATATATTACGATAGCAGTGGGCTGACGGAAACATAAGTCAGCATACAGGACACTGGCAATCGGATGGCACGATGCGCCACAAAGCATGCAACAGCTTTTGACTGTGCCCCATGAGTCCATGAGTGCGTCAGACGTAAGAATTTGTCACATGCTGGAATGTCAGATGTTGCTGAAAGTATAGTAATGTGTGTGTGTGTGTGTGTGTGTGTGTGTGTGTGTGTGTGTGTGTGTGTGTGTGTGTGTGTGTGTAAGGCCTCAAAATATGCAAGTCTAAGCTTTGATCTCAAAAGTTTTAATAAAAAGGCGTGCACTCTTGCAGGCAGTTAATTGTTTCTAATTAGGATTACGATAACATTTTCTCTCACATTTAAATTGAGTTCCTAATTGTATTGCTGATGGATTTCCCTGTGAACTGAGTCTTTTCCTTTGATCCTTTGCATATTATTACGCTGAGCACATTGACATGTTCCTTGTGCTTATAAATTAGAAAATATACTTAGCACTGTAGACAGATCCGTCGTAAGAGAACAGAAGAAACAAGGTTTAGTGCTGAAGGTCACTTGCTTGAATATGTCTTTGGCTACATATTGGGACTAATAATTCCACATTGACCTCAGTTTCTATGAACTTTTTTTTCTATCGATTTCAAATATCACATATTACATAACTGCACACAAGTTATTTTCTTATTTAATATGTACAGGCTATTCGTTTTCGCTTACAGCCCATACAGTCCTTTTTTATATAAGCCATATGTTTGTTTTATATATTTAACTTTGTGTTGACAGCTATGACCCAGAAGCATAAATCATATCTTTGTGAACATTTTCTAAAGGCAAACTCATGTAAATGAATATGTACATATTTATATATTTATACATATATTTAATGTTGCAAAAATTGTGGTACAATCAGTTAAAAGCGTTCCAAACTCCAAGATGCTTCAGTCACAGCTAAAAATGTTGGTATCTGCCATACGTTTTATTTAATGGAAAATAACAAAATGAAACTATGCCGGCATTCGTGAGTTGATATGTCAAAGAAACAATTCAGAATTCCGTGAATGCAAGTAGAATGTGACTTAATTGAAACTTTATAAAAGAATAAATTAAACTAGTGATTTTAAAGGGTATTTTAGAAGCTTTGGGCATATGCAAAACTCATTTATGGATGAGAAAGCTTTCAACAGAAACCCAAAACACTTACACTCAACATATCTGAACGCATATTCGAATGAGGCAATGCAAATTGTTCGCACACACTTAGCCTACACAGTGCCCAAATATATATGTGTATACATATATTACGATAGCAGTGGGCTGACGGAAACATAAGTCAGCATACAGGACACTGGCAATCGGATGGCACGATGCGCCACAAAGCATGCAACAGCTTTTGACTGTGCCCCATGAGTCCATGAGTGCGTCAGACGTAAGAATTTGTCACATGCTGGAATGTCAGATGTTGCTGAAAGTATAGTAATGTGTGTGTGTGTGTGTGTGTGTGTGTGTGTGTGTGTGTGTGTGTGTGTGTGTGTGTGTGTGTGTGTGTGTGTGTGTGCGTGTGTGTGTGCGTGTGTGTAGATATATATGGATGGGTGTATGATTCTGACATGCAGAACTGGCTATTTGTTTATTGGCCGCATATGTATAATGTCAAAGTCAAGAGAATATTGCACTCAAGCTGTCTTATTATAGAATAAGCCGAGTCAAGGGTTGGCTGCTTGACAAAAATATAGAAAAAAGAACACTCCCACATACTCTTTCGAAACTAATCTGGCCCTGATGGTTGCAACCAAGTTCGCCATTGTCCTTGCCAAACTGGGTCAGTTTTGCTATGGTAGTTTTGTGGCCTTATTGATTGCCAGCTGAAGTAGCGCTGCGCTCTCGCCAAAAATCTGTGCAAGACATGCCCTGTCCTGGTATACTCTTTACATACTCGAATTGCAGTTTCTGTGATTTTGGCCACTGGCTACCCAACTCAACAGCATTCTCGAGCTAGAAACAGGTTTTGAAATGGCATAAGTACCCTCCCAACTAACCCCTTCACCTGATTCTCAAGAACCACCCAATTAATTGACGTTTGGTCTCAACTGTATTTGACATGTACTTGAAGGCAGAACCAAACAACTATCTATTAAATACGATGTGCATAAACCGGGTTAATGGCATAACCAAATGATGTATAAGCCAAATTCCAGGAAGCGATAATGCTGCTGATAATGATGATGATGCTTTTAGGTAAAGGCTCATTTCCGATTATCATAAGTCAATCACATAACCCAGGCCAACCGCAAACGAGTGACAGCTGCATACTTGCGGCTGCTTCGTCTAATGCGGTGTCTGTTGGTCTTACCTAATCATCATCTATACGTCTTTGCGGTTAGCTAACGCTTGTGTAAGTGCCTATGTGTGTGGGTGTGAATGTATGTGTGTACGTGCGAGTGAGGGTGTGGACGTCAACGTGGGCGTAGAAGTGTTTGTGTTTGTGTTTGTGTCAGGCTGAGGTTTAGTTCATTTGCCGAGCTTACACTGAACCACTTTTAACGGTAACGCATTCAAATGGTATTAGTATCGGATTGTAACTAAGCTATATTGCATGGAGCTTGTCGATTTTCTGGGAAAAGAAGGCAAATTCGTTTTATCAAATAAATAATTGAACATTAAAAGCTCAACACAACAAAAGCTAATGGTAGAAAAGTTGGAATAATAGTAATGGAATCAATTGTATGAGATGGTAAATTGAAGAAGATCTCGTTTGGCCTATGGCATCTATAGTTTTATATGAATATAGTACTTGGTTTTACGAGTATTCATTAAATAACAATGATATCTATCAAAAGACCAGACCGCTTAATGTGATTATTATTATTTTTTTTTTTTTTGCATTACATTGAGTATTTTTCGTCTCAGTTGTTAATTGAGTGGCTGGCGAACAAATTGCAAGAAATTGCAATAATAAATTTGAACTTCAGTCAAAGTTTACAGTCTTTGTGTGCACGTTGAAATGCTTTCAATTCAGTAAATTAAATAAAAAATGTCGAGCTCTCTCTTCAGAAAATACCCTGTATGTGCTTATTGCAAGATTGATAGAGCTTACAGTAAGTTTGTTCCTGAGACTAAATCATATTACAGAGCTTAGCTGATTCTAGTTGGAGTCTTTAATAAAACATAATAACTTTTTTAATTACAAAAACCAAAAAACTTTTTAAGTATCTTTATCTATATTTATATATATTTTGAGTCAAGCTCTGATCTTAGCATGGTGTATAATAAGAGCTGATTAAATTTTGCAACGACTGCAAATTAAAGTGAAAACAATTTTAAGGGCGTCTACGCAAAATGCAAGCCAGACACATGCAATACCACTGGGTGCGGGCAAAAGTTGATCCTTTGCCATATAGACACACACACACACACAGATTCACACTAACACACACATTCATACTCACACACACACACATATGTATATATATATATATATGCATGTAAAGCCAAATAACCAGACCGCCACATACACACGTCCGTTCAAGTTTAACGCAAATAAATTGCGCATTCAGAGCAAAATTAACACAGAACGACAAAAACTGGGCGAGGCTGAGGGCAGACTGGTAAAAAAGCAAAATAAAAAAGAAAGCAAAAAATAAAAGAAAAAGAATGAGAATGAAAAAAATGGCGGGCAGTAGCATAACGAAGCTTAAACAGAGAAATATGTGAGAAACACAAATGCAAGAGAGCAGAAAGGAAAAAAACGAATAAAAGCCATAGCTGTAGTTGTGGCCACAGCTAGCTAAAGTCAGGACACCCACGCGTATCAGTTGCTCATGCCCTGCCGGTGTCTGGCCTGGGTCAGTTTTGGCCAATTTTTTTTTTGCGAGCATCAGCAACAAAAGCTAAATGCATGCGAAAAGGAAGACGATTTCATAACTAATGTGGCAGCAGCGAGCTGCGGATGTCCGTTTGGGTAATCGAGCTTCTTTTTCTTGATTGGGATTGAGTTCAGTGCTGCCAGAGTTTGTCTCCCTTTTAATAACTGGTCCAAGCTCTTCGCTACTTGCCTATGCAGCCAACGTTCAACTGACCCGAAAGCTGCGCCTGGCATTCAAATTGACAGCATTAAAGGCGGCCATTTGGCTAGGGCCTGGCCAAGGCTGTCATAAATATGATAAGGGATGCATAAATGTTAGCAGTCACTCTGCTGCCAGCTCCCCAATTCTGAGTATCTTAATTAATAAGTCAATGGATGCTTGCTTAAGGCAGCTTTCGGGGATGAGTCAGGGAAAAAGTTTAGGCCATAAACAAAATAAATGGACATATTTTTGTGTACGCGCTGATATAAGCAATTTGTGTAGACAAAACATACACTTCAGCAACTAGTTGAAATATTTGTATTCGAAGTGCATGACTGGAAAATGCCCTGTTAATAGCTTATGATAATTGGGCAAGAAAGCGAAACTGTGTGACAAGGAAAATAAAATATCTACTAATTTTAAATGCTGTATAATATGATAATATCTGATTAGGCCTCCTTCAAATATTTTATAAGTTTTTTTTAATTCATGGGAATATTTTCCCGAGGAATAAAAAACTCAAACGTTTCTTAGATTGCTCTTTTCTCTAAGATATCCCATACAAACCCTGTAGATTGTTGGATACCTTTGCCCTACATTTAGTTGTATTTATAAAGTTATATCACACGAAGCAGCATAACTTCGACATTGAAAAGTGTCAAGGTAATGGTGGCCATCGGTTAGAGTTCCAGCCTCAATTCGACTGCTCTGGCTGTAGTTGTTGCTGTTGCTTAATTTTGTTATGAACCCTATGCACATTTACGCCATTTCATAAAATTTTCATAATGGGCGCTCGCCATTTATATATATATATGTGTGTGTGTGTGTGTGTGTGTGTGTGTATTGTCGAGCCAATGACTGACAACGTCGTTTCAGTTTTTATATCGTCATCGTCACGGGAACTGCTGCTGCCACTGCGTCCCGTTGCCTACTCTAATGGCGTAAATGTTCAATAAAGTGGCTTTTAGCGCTTTTGCACACACACACACACACACACACACACACACACACACACACACACACACACACACACACACACACACACACACACACACACACTCATACACACACTGAGGCGGACATTTAAACAGCAACAGCAAGCGACACGGCCTGGCCGGAAGGCAGAGCTCATGTGCTCAGTTTGGTTTGGCTCGTCAATGTTTCAGAATCTGCGCCTCATTCTGCTTTTAGGAGGCACTACACGCACTTTATGTGCTTTACCTTTTCAAATAAATTGAATGGGCATATTAATTTAATGCAACACTGTGCGAAGTCGTGAATAATGGATATAAAATGCTTTCAGTCAACGGCCTGTTGCCTTCGATAAGCACTTCTCACTCATATCCCGTTTAAATGTTTTCATAACTGTTTAAGAAAAACATATTGAATAAGTTAAGGCCATTAGATCTAGTCACACTTTAAAGTTCAGCTAATGCAATTGAAATGAGAACTGTTTGCTCTTTGTATAAATGGAACGATAGATTAAAAACTAACTTAATTTATTTGACATCTGCTATACGTACTCACTCAGCAATTATTCAATTTTATTATTATGGAATAAATTGCTTTCAGACTTTTTTTGCAGGCCAGTTCTTAGCAGCGCATCTGGTCGTCGCATATGCCAGGCTTTTGCGTATCTTTGTTTATTTGTTGAGCTACGCATTTGAAAAACAATTAATTTGCCAGCCGCTTGATTGCAAAATTTTGTCTGTGCTGAAATTTGTTTTGAATGTAAACACTCGCATGGTCCAGACATGACCACAATTTTATGCTTTGACTGATGTGCGCCGCCTGCTTCAGGTCTCCAGCAACAGCTCCAGAGAAGCGCACATGCTGCAGCTGCTGCTGCTGTTGTTGCTGTTGCTGCTTCTGTTGCCCATTATTTTTAATGTATCGTCGTAGACGTAGGAAAACATTCAAATTGCTACAATAGCCATGAGTTCATGTTTAATTAAAAACACTGCCTATTGGCAGGCGACCGAAAGATCGCTCAATAAAAGATTGCCACATGACGCACAGACAAGTTGATAAGTGAGAAGGGAAACAAATTGTTACCCAACTATTTGCCAGAAATAACTAAAAACTAAAGTATATAATTTATTTATTATTAAACTTTACTATCGAAGAGTACGTAAATTGTGTATTTTAACTGTTGACTGCTAGCAGCACATCCTGTCATCAAGCACTATGAACGAGACTTGGAAGAACTTTTCTCATTCAATTATTTTACTATTAGTTATTCGAACCGCAATAGCCTCCTCACATAGTTGCCTTCCAGCCATAGCTCCATCTCTGGTTTCAGCAACATTGCTTCTCATTTTTGCACTTTTCGTCTCCATGATTAATAAATGTCAACCGCAACATTACTGACACCTCATCGGGGACAATAACCGCAACGACGGTGCGTAGTTTAGACAAAATATGTTGTGGCTTTCTTGCTCAAAGAGCATCTCAGTTGAGGGTGCTTGTTAACCAAGCCTCGGCTACACACTCACACTACTCACACGTAGAGACATATATTTATATACTGACACACACACATACTCACTAAGTGCACTCTGTATGACACAAACGTACGCAGCTCCTTTGTCGCAAGCAGGTGACAAAAAGTACACGTAAATATAATGGAAACCTACCGCCAAGGGAAGACCAGTGGGCGGATCGCTCGTCAAGTTGCACAAGAATTCAGCAGAAATTTTGAGAGCAAACTTGAGCATACGAAGAGAACATTTCAGCAAATATACACGAAAGCCAATGACATTCAAGACTTGCTAGCTGTATTTTACTGTGGTTTTTATCAGACTTAAAGACTGAAAAAATGTTGTAGTACGCAGAATTGGTGACTATTCAAAGAAGATTTACTTTCTGAAGTTTAATTAAGGCAACTCTAAAACAACAGTTTAAGACAAATAGTTTAATATGAAACACTAAATTATTTGCTAAAAATGAATCGTGCTTGAAACATTTTATGAACTTTTTTTTAGATTATTTAGTCAATCATTTATATGTAAATTTAAATCAATATTTATGTATATATCTTAGCTTTAAATAGCTTAGACTATGCGTGTGTTTGGCTAACTAATCTATTTGGAGCATGCACATAATTTATCTTTAGACACACACAAGTTTGTTGCCAAAGTCAATTAATTAACACTTTATAACCCATATTTCATTCTAGAGAAACGCGTCAGCTTTTGGGCCCAGCCTAAAAAAACCAAATCCAATCAAGCACACACAATTTCCGCAACATCAAAGGCACGAAATTCTGTTTTAGTCAAGCTCAACCTTGAAACTAAATGAAGCCTGTGTGTGTAACTGTACCAAATACCGCAACGCTGGATCTTAGACGACGGCCACAAATTAGCCAGCCTGCCGTAGACTTGCAAGTTTGAAATAATACGGAATTCAGCTTCAGCTCAGCTACAACTCAGCTTCAGGCCTAACAAAAGCTGAACTGAATTGTCTTGCCCGTCAAAAGCGAAACCGAAGGCAAAAGTTCAATCCCAAAAAGCCGCAAATTGAACAGCTAGAGCTGAGAGCAACGCGTGCTATTTTTTTGAGAGCGCCAAAGGATTCATTAAAAAACCGCCAACCTGGAACTAATGGAATTAGAGAATATTGTGGCCAATACGGTCTACTTAAAAGCAAGAGAAGGTGAGTGTATATTCCCACAGATAACAAAGTCATCAAGCAAACTGCCCGAAAACTCGTCACGAAAAATAACAGAGCCTGCTTTTGGGCATCAAATCTTTTAAGGGGCACAGTACGCGTGCTGAAGTGGCTTTGTGTTGGCACCTTGTCTTGTCTGGAGGTCGACAAAAGCGCCAGCATCGATTTTTCTTTGGTTCTGATTTTCAGGGCGGGTGTTAATTGTAGTACAGCGCCATTCACCCGCACCCAGCACATTTTGGGGCTGTGCTCGGCCGAAGTGGACCGAGTCTTGTAGTATGGTGCCTGGCACTGCGCTTTATCTAAAGTTAATGAAGCGTTAAATGTTTGCGCTCCAGCAACTTATTCATTTTCATGCTTCACGTTACAGCTTTAAGTGCTCTATTTGACTCAGTACTCGCTACTGGCAGATACTTGTGCATTCTGTTATCGAGGTCACACTTCAATTGCTGGGCATCCTATGACCAGCCAGCAGTCAAGTTCAGTGTCATTCACTCGGCTCGTCTTATATAAAGCAAATGCTAAACCAACATTTTCCGATGAAGATATTGCCAAATTATGCAGAGCGGTTCTTGGAATATTTAAAGTGTCTGAAGGTCACCTTCACCTTCAGCCAGCTGTGTGCTGTATGCTTAAGGATAGGAAGGTGATTTTATGGTTAAAAAAGTATATATCCGTCCGTACTGATTGCATGCATGATGATTTCTAATGACTGCACACATAAAAGATTCACTTAAATTACAAGAACAACAACAACAACAACAATAAGCATTCGGTTCGGATTCGCTTTGCTCTGGTAAATATATCAATATTTTGTAATCTTGCTCAGGTTCAGGCAGTCGCGGCCAAAAGCAAAACGCAACTCAAATATAAGCAGCGAATCGAGCGGACTTCGGAATGTATCCATCAGATACATTTGCACGCCGCTCAACAGATTTCAATGATAGAAACGTGCACGGAATTTCAATTTGTCTAGTTATGTAATATTTGAGAACACTTTGTTGATATGAAGGGGCTGCGCTAGACTAGGAGCAACAAAAAAGGCAGAGCGAGAGAGAGAGAAAGAAAGAAAAATTGAAAGAGACGCTATAAAATACAGAGAAAATATAAATTTGCAATACATTTAACAAGCCAAAAAGTGAATTTTTTATTTGAATTTTAAGGCAGCGGCAACAGCAGCACGACGTCAGCAATGGCCGATGGCTACAACAGCAAATTCGTTTTTGGCTAAAAACTTTTATTTTCTTTTGGACCTTTTGATGTTATCTTGGAAAAGTTCTAACTGCGTTTTTCACTTCTATTTTTTTTTCTCCCTTTTTCTAAAGGCATGCCTCACAACTTATTTATTTTTACTTTTTGTTTCCAAAGTCAAACTTGGACTACGAGGTCTGAAAAAAAAGCACATACTAAAGAGTTGATTAACTGTTAATCAATCAGTATCAGTATATTCAAAAGTTAGACAAAATATGACAAGCCCGTCAAAATTGGTAGTTTATTGACTAAGTATTAGTGAGGCAGCCGCCTGCTGTCGACGCAAGCTGCTTCATAAACACTAAATTATCAAATTTTTTGACTTGAAAATGGAGTATTTATTATGTTATTTACGATATTTATACACATTTCTAGTAATAATTGTAGAATTCTTATTCAATTATTATATTACAGTAGAATTATCGACAGATCTTCATATTTTTATTCCACTTCTTCTCGTTGCCTGAAAGCTTTTTAAGGATAAAATTGCATTGAAAGCACTTTCAGACTCTGTGTACTGAGAGTCTCTAAGCTTCGATGTCGTCTTTTGTTTTAATGCAAAAAAATTATGCTTGCGTTTGAATTTTTTTCTGAATCTTAGTTGCGTTTTTGTCTACTGAATGCATTAAAATGAACTCAGTGAACAAAGAGAGAAAAGACGTCGCCTTCGATAGCATAAATTTTGCCTTTATGCGCTGCCATAACGTTGATTACATCAGAGTGAAACAGCGAGAATAAGGGAGAAAGACATTTAAGACGCAAAATAGCTACTTAAGCAAATTCAAGTTAGAGAGAGAGAGAGAGAGAGAGAGAGAGAGAGGGAGAGAGAGAGAGAGAAAGGAGCTTAGGAGCATGAGAGAAAGGGAAAGAAAGATGAGAACCGCATTTAATTGATGTCCACTGGCAGCATAAAAGCGAATAAATTATCAAATGATGCTACAATTGCAACCCCTGTGAAATTGACAATCACACATCACAATAAACTAGTTGATGTTAGCTCTGTGAAGGCTTTTCGAGTTTACATTTCTGTGCTTAATTTCATGTAAATATTTGGCTAATGCCATGGCAAACATTCGTGACGTCGATTGCATCCTGTTGTTGTTGGCGCAGCCTGGCGTTTCTGTTTTGCCTTGCACCCAGTTGGCATCGCCCACTTGAGCTGTGCATCAGAGTCAAGCCGGTTGGTTCAATGACCGCTGGTCAAGTCAACAACTTGCGTCGACTGTTGGCTGTTCGCTGGCTGACTGCCGCGTTGCCTTACAATACACGCCAATTCATTTCAAGTGGGTGTTCGTGTATGTGTTTGTGTACTTTGTTGTTGTAGCTGTTGCCATTGTACACTTTTTATCAGGCTAACAAGCCTTTAGTTATGTTGTATGCTAAGCAGCTAAAAAAAAACCTGTTGTTAATTATCGCACGCAATACAATTCAACAAAAGCCGCTGGCGCGGAGGCGTTTCGTGTACCATGTCCAAGCCGTTTCTACTGCCAAGTGTGTGTGTGTGTGTGTGTGTGTGTGTGTGTCTGTGTGTGTTGAAGCAGTTCTAGTTGGGCGCACATTTAAAGGCCGCTAATTACTTGTAACTCTCAATCAGGCAACCAGTGTTTCAGTCTGTCAGTCAAGCAGTCCGTTTAATATTTCAGTTAGCAGAGGCCACTAATCAAGAAGTGCGATTCCTGTTTTGCCTGCAGCATGTCCTGGCCATGTAACTGGGATCACGCACTCCTGTGGGTGCCATGCATTGCGGTTTGTGGCGACTGCTTATCTGCAGTTGCAGCACGTAGTAAGCCACATGGTGCATATGCAGCAAGTGGCGTTGCAGTTGCTACTGCAGTCCAATCACTGAATATGTGATTGCAATCAAAGCGACTGTTGTTTGCAAATCAGAGACTCGTTGATTGCCACCGAATGTCATCAGAGTGTGGCACACTAGAAAGCCATTTTAATTATATGCAAAACGCTGCCAATAAAACAGAATTTTACAATCAAAGAGATCTGAACATGCTGTAGTACAGTGAGTGATATGTTTCCGCTGACGGACAACATTTCATTGTCTCTATTCATTAGCACATGGCGAGATCAAAAAGTTTTCAGCGCACCAGAAAGTATATACCCTGCATTGAAACTGATAGACCCTAAAGTAATTCAACTTGATTGCCAGCTGGCATAATATATTTTATTTTTTATGCAAACATTAAGATCTAGAGTATTTTCTAGTCAGCTATTGCTGCTGTTGCTTGTTTTTATTGGCATCACTTTAGACTTTCAAGAGATCGTCGTTGAAAACCGGTAGCCTCTTAGCAGTTGTTGCTATTGCCTGCTCTTGTACTTGAGACTTGAGACTGGAGATACGCTGTGTGTTATTTTTATTGTATTTATACTTTTGTTGACGTAGGCAAATATTAAATACTAATACGTTGGCCCCCAAACACTGGAAATATGTTTTTTAGTGACGCGTTGCTGTGTCAGCAAATGAATATTTAATCGGTATATTTAATCTGCTGCCCGTGGCGTATACGTAATCTTTGACTTATGAATATTAACTAGCGTCTCAGGCCATCCACTGCAATACAATCGTAGAACTGGTTTTGTAATACTATCAAACGTTTGCGTATGTAGGTTATCTGCTGCTCTTTGAAATAATGTTAATAACTATATAACATACATATGTTTTTATAGCACGACATTTAATTTTGCTGCTGTCTCTTGTGTTTGCTTTCGCTTGTCACTCAATTATTGATTGTAATAAATTTCTGCTGTTTTGTTGCTGTCGCAATGGCTGCTTTTAAATTTAATTATTGGCAACGCTTGACATTCGAGTGTCATGTTTGTGAGCGAGTGTGAGATTCGAGCGCATTGCTTCAATATATGTAATTTAATGCATTACTCGTTCATAAATGTGTTTATTTTTGTCTCCGACATAATGTAAATTACGTGTATTGTGTCATTTTTAAGTGAGAAGAGAATAAAATAATAATAATCTTGAGCAGTATTCATCATTTAAGAACTTGACATATTTTACATGTTTAAAAATTATCACATGCAAATTGAATTTAATGCTCTTTAAAACGAACGTTCGCTCAAAGAAAGGGCTTAAATGATATCCAAAAATAATATTATCACAGGCACTTTAATTCTTTTTAATGCATATAAAATAATAAACAGATTCGCTTTAAAGCTGGTTAAATGAAAAGTCTACAGTTTACACATTGCATTTGCACATTTCCAATTATGGAAATCATTTTTAATTTTTTTTATACTTTTCGCATATGGCATAATATATGAAAAGAAAAATGTTTTCATTTTGGCAAAATACCTGAAACCGAGTAAAAATCAATTTCGCAAACAAGTAATTAAAATCGTTAGTTTAGCGCATCATTCTGCAATAAGGTAACATACAAAAATGAAATTTAATAATTGTGCGCACGTAATGGCGTGTGCTGTTCACACACACACACACCCACACACCCACACACGCCTATAGGTGTATGTATATGCATTAATATAAATTGAAAAATATTCAGTACACACACGCTCATTGGGGCAACAAAAGATGCCGCTGTGGCCGTTGCTGTTGCAGTAGATAAGCAATTGGAATTATGCACAATTTGCTCTGGACGAGCCAACGGGCCATAAAGCAAAACTTTATCGATTGTTTTGACAATTAACTTTTTATATTCTGTATTATTTATATGATGGTAGCAAAGCAAAAAAATTTCAGTTGGCGGCCGTAGCCGAAGCCGCGGCCGTGGTCGACGTTATGATATGTTTATTTTTTTCGCTTCGAAATTGATTTGGATTTAATGCGTTTAAACTGCGTCTCTCGAACACAGAGAAGTCAAAAGGTGATACAGCAGTTTTCGACCAGGTAGCTGTGATTAATTTTCTGACGGGCAACGAGTCGTATACGCAGCAAGATGCCTCGAGCGCCCAGGACTTATTTGTCTTTGTTAAGCAGATGCCTTGTCTGTCTGCCTGCCCAGTTTCCGGGCCTAAGATTTTATGATTGATGGACCAAAAAGGTGCTGCCAGCTTTTGGGTGTTTTATGAGCACTTAAGTACAACAGCAACAACAACAACGACGACGACGTAAACGTCAAGCGGCAGCTGAGTTTGGATATCGTTAAATAAATATAACGCCCATAGTTTGCAGCTCGTCCACGACGAGGCTGTTCATACATATATGCATGCATTTATCTACATACATAAATAT
This sequence comes from Drosophila anceps, assembly GCA_035045945.1. Taxonomy (NCBI): domain Eukaryota; kingdom Metazoa; phylum Arthropoda; class Insecta; order Diptera; family Drosophilidae; genus Drosophila; species Drosophila anceps. The sequence continues at coordinate 9,536,456 of JAWNON010000225.1, read as the reverse complement.
GCGAAAGCACTTTTTCCCAGTTCATCCTGTTGCTATGTGTTTTATGCGTACGCATAAAAAACCAACACAAAACAAAAAAGCTACGAATAGAAATCTTGGCATATTTTATGCTTGTGCCCGTCATGAAAATGTAAGTGATGCTCTAAACAATTTTGCTGATGAAATGAAATTGAGTTATTCCATACGGCACACTCTCACCATACGAGCAAAAAATGTTAGATATTTGAGGTATATGTATGTATGTGTATAGAATTAAGCATGTTAAAGGCTAGAATTTGTATGGAAGGTATGCGAGTGCCAATCGAGCATGCTGTGTTGTTACATTCGGTTACACTGTGCATAGTCAAATTGCCAATGTATGTATGTGAATCGTCGGCAACGTGTCGTATGCGCAATTTTGCAATATAAATGACAACATTTCAGGTTTATGACATTCTGTGAGTCGCAGCGCACGTTACGCATATCAATTTCAATTCAATTTTTGACAGCACATCCAACACATGCAAGAGCCACAACATAACACATAACGCGCTGCAGCAGCAAACACATTTTTCCCCAAATGCAGCAAAGAAACATTTTACACTTTATTGGTGTCAGCTATTTGAAATGTTGTCAACAGCTTCGGCCGATATTTCAGCTGCCCGAACAACGGCAACAGTCGCAGTTACAATTCCCCAGGGCAAATAAATAAATGTCAGCAGCATAAGTAACCGCAAAAGGCGTCTCGTTTGGTTTCTTTTATTTATTTATTTTTTTACTGTTTATTTGTTGAGCCTAAAAAGCAATTAAAAAATGCAAAGACAGCATACTCACCTCTCTGTCATCATCAGCTTTGCAATTTAGCAATCGAAATTGCATTTTGTTTCATAAGCATACAACAGAATAGAAGTAATGTACAAACACATCCATCCAAACACACACAGACACACACACACACATAGCCACACACACAATTATATTCGTCCTGACCATCAGTTGGGAAATGCTGCCAAGAGTGATGCTCAATATTGAAAAGAATGAGCAATAAAGAAAAAAAATCAAAGTGGTTGAGGCAGAGATTTAGTAAAAAGAATCTGTTTTAAATTGATTTTATTTATTGATAACAAAAGCTTCACAAATGGTATTTTGCAAATGCAATTTTCAATTAAACTCTCGAGCTGCTATAGCAACAGTTTGAATGCAGCGACTCGTTGGCGGCCATTGATGATTTGTATGGGTTGCCCGCTGGCTCTTTGGATAGTTGATTGCTTGGCTCTTCCAGTTGGTCCCATGTGGCCAAGCTGATGCTATACAAAAGGCAACGCAGCTCAAGCACAGCGACCAAGTGCAGCTGCTAAAATAGTCATAAACAAAAGCGAGCGATGCTGCAATTTAATTGGATAATAAATTGACTCAAGTGCTTTATCTAACCACTATAAATCTATTTACACTTCAAGTACTTAACATGTAACTAAGAAATATTATGGCAGCTTGTTAGCTGCTTGTTAATAATAAATTCATGGCATACTTCAATATTCATTGCAGAAATTACATATTCATATCTGGATGAAACGAATTATCCTCGCAATACTCAAATTCATTATGACAAGTATTAAGTCTTGCGATTAGAATGCACTCAACTTTTCTTTTGCCATTTCCCCAGTGTGAAGCGTTTGTATGTAAAAGCAATAATTTGTTATAGATCTCAAGGCATTAATCTTTCTCTTTGCTCTTTGCATTTTGCTTCATCCACTCAGTATCTATATGGCATTGTGGTATTTGCCAAACCAAATGCACTGAACTTGCAATCAAACATAAAATGTTAACATGCCCCAGCGGGGCAGGACCGAGAGGGCTGTCTTGCAACATCCCACTTGGACTATCGTTCACTTGGCTGCTCAGCGCGCAAAGCTGCTGTCAGCGCCATATGTGCAACTTGTGCGGTGCGCTCGACTTGAACTCTGAACTACAAGCTGCCATATGGTTTTATTTGCACTGCCGTATTTGCTGTTTGCTCCATGCTGGCCGAGTGCAGTGGCGGACATGCGGACAGGCTGCGAGGCGAGTGGAATGGCCAAAGACTGCAAATGTAGTTGGCAATTAATTTCTTTTGGCTATTTACAACACCGATGCTAATTACGAACTGTATGGTTTTTGAGGTTGATATGGTTAGGCCAAATGGCATGCAGTATGTAAAGTGAATGACCGTTCAATTTTAATTCGAAAATATGAGAGAATGTTTGACCGAGCGCAATGTTGCGTATGAGTGATTACGCATACGCAAGCGTTATCGCATGTGCACACGCTGATTATGGGAAATTTAATTATAATTACGCTTAGTACTGTAATGCATTATTGTGGTTTTGTATATGTACAAGTATGTGCATGTGTATGTTACACAGGCGAGGCTTATCCTTGCTTGACTGACGTCATTTCTGACTAGTAATATATGTACATACATATGTAGAAGCCTGTTGGCCTGTTGGAGAGAATTTGATAACGTTGTGACGTATTTGCTAGGCAGCTGTCAATGCATTTTGCATTGTCACTTAGCAGCAGACGTCAAATTGACAGAGTGACAGGCAGAAAGCTGACAGCATTCGGAGCGTTGGCCCTATTGCCAGATTGTCGGATTGTCAATCAGCAGTGTTTGTGCGCCCTTTTGGCATTATGCTAAATATAACATGTACAATAAGCGAGCACGCAAATAAGCTCAGCCCGAGCAAAAACAAATGTCGCAGAGCGCTGCCGGTCACAGGTTGATAAGAGTTTCGACTCTCGCACTTCCAATAAATTCAGCTCTTTGTGCTTAGCAACGAAGCAGCTTGTTAGTCTCTTTATCAGTCGCACGCACTGCTCCGACAATCCGCAAAATGTTCTTACATTTTGGGGTACTTACATATGTGTGTGTATGAGTGGAAAATAGGAAGCTCAGTCGGTTTGCTCACTGTTTAGAAAATTTGTGGCACTACAAATGCCTTAGATGAGTTTTGAAAATGAACATTATTATTTCTATATGTCCTTACAGACACATATTTTAATATGGCTCTTTTGATTACACATGTATACAAATGAACAACGAGGCTTTGCTGGCAACAAGGCTATTAAGCAGTAAAAGCCATGGCCATCAATCAAATAGCTGCAAAATCTGCAGCAAATGATTGCTGATGATAACGAATGCAAATGCAACAAAAGGCAAAAGGCAGGCCACAGCAAACCAACCAGACAGACGCGGCGCACAAGGCAAAAGTAAAACAGTAAAGAGTTAACAGTTAACAGCGAGCGGTAAACAGCTAACAGTTAACATCTATCATGTTGTACGGCTGTCAAATGAGCCACTGTCTGAACAAGGCCAAAACGCGCCTCGACTGCGTGCGAATGCGGCATGTGGCATGGAGAGCCTACACGAGCGCATTTATAACTATTTATCGGGCAAAAATCTCGAACACATACAACATATTGCAGTATCTAAGTCAATTGCCCAACATGCAGTCAGTCGCCGTTTAACCAATCATTCAGTTAGTCATTCATTCAGTTAGCTGAATGTTAAATTAAATCAAATGTTGAGCAAAATGTGGCGCATTTAATTGACTAACAACTTGGCTGTGTGTTTTTGACTGGCGCCCGGCGCTGCAATTAATGTCAAGTCACTTCAGGTTGCCACAGCCCGGACACTGATGAGTCGCCAATGAGGGCAACTAATAAAATTCATTCATAAATAATTCAATGGAATGCCCAGGCAGGCAGCAATTTATAACAATTTCGCATACGCCGTCAGCTCTGGCAACAACAACATCGACATGAAAACATTGAGAATTGTGCAGCTTAATTGATTTGTTTTGCACCCAATAGAGCGACATTTGTATACAAACAACATGTATACACATATGTTTTATATGTGTATATATTTGCATATATATATACATATATACATATATGTGTATATGGATATTTGCAGATAAATTTTTTGTGCTACTATTTGTCATTTAAATAACTGAATGGCCATTGCCAATTTGACATCGATTGAGAATAATTGTCCTGTTGTCTCAAAAAGAGAAAAAAGTTTTTGTTTTGTTTTGTTTTTTTCTTTGTTATCTGTTTTCTTCCATAGTTAGTCCACCTACAGCTTTTGCACCTGTAAATCGCTGTTATCTATCGGCGTGGGCATGAATTTGATTGCGAACTGAATTACCTGAAATCGTAGTAATCAAATATAAAGCACATTAATTAAAGCGAACTGAACGTCAGTCTCCTACGCTATTCGCATAAGTGATAGCTGAGCTATGATTGATTATTGTTGGTAATTAAAGAAAAAGGCAACAATATATTAAATGCATTCGAAATTAAATGAATGAAATATAATTTCATACATAAATAAACTATGTAAATAATGCAGATATCAACAAAAGTAAAAGATATTATTAAAAACTCTTAAACAACGCAAAGTTTATTTATTTATTTCTTTTTTTATTTTTTGTTAACAAAAAACTGAAAAATGAATGGCCTTCCGATTTGCAATACGTTTCATCAAAAATTCAATCGATTATTTTTGGAATTATATCCTTTCAAATACGTGAGATTGATTCCCAGAAACCACAACAAAAACAAACTTCTGATGATAAAAAGCGTTATACAAAGTCGTAATATTTGTTTGGTTTTTTGTTTCATAATTGCTCACACAATGCGGCATACAAGAAAAATACAATTAAAATTTATAATTAATAAAAAGAAAATTAGTCAGCAAGATGGTACTAGTTGTTTGGGTAACTGGTAAACAGCATTGTGTGTGTTGCCTGAAACTATTTTATATAGATAGCTGTGTGTGAAAGCTACAGTAATCCATGCGGAAAATATTTCTGTATTTTTTTTTTTGTATTTCGAAATGCAGTTGCCGACAGCCAAATATGCTGCATTTTGGCAAATACTTTGACAGCTGCAATGCAAAAGGCGGCTTTCCAGTAGCCGGTTTTGGTCGGGCAATCGACCCAGTAGCTGCTAGCCAGTTGTCAGTTGCCAGTTGTGCGTTTTGGCCAGTCCGAAATGTGCTTGCATATCAAATCGCAGCAGGCCGTCAGCGCTTGGCAAAATTATTTAAATTATGTACAAACTGCAAAAGTTGAGCAGCAAAGTTGAAATGCCGGCCACGCGCCGCATGCCAAAACATTTTACTTATACGTCTTGTTTTCTGTTCAAGTTTTGATTTTGCTCTTTTTTTGCGATTTGCTGTCGACCACGAGGAATTGTATTTTAATATACCAAAATACTTGCCCATTGACGAGAAGAACGTGAAATGTCTTTGATGTAATTTGCAAGTCAAACGCTTGGCATGCCAAAAACATTTACCCATTGTTATATTCCATTCCTAGTCGTTTAGATGGGGTATCGTCAAGCCATAGAAATATGGCTGCAACTTTTAGGGAATTTCACATCAGACTTAATTGGGCTAGACTTTTGAGCTAAGTTATTGTCCTTGTCGGGCTTCAAAATTATACTATATATATATATATATATATATATATATATATATATATATATATATATATATATATATATATATATATATATATATATATATATATATATATATATATATATATATATATATATATATATATATATATATATATATATATATATATATATATATATATATATATATATATATGCACTGGAAGTTAAACAACGAAAAAAGTGTTGGTAAAAACCACTTTGCCAAGTTTTGTGACCATGAAAGAGTTTTTTTTACACATATAGGAGAATCCTTTAACGAGCCACAACAGCAACTTTGGCTGGCCGATTGAATTTCAAAATTTTAAGCAAAAGGCATGCAAACTTTTTTGGTCCAGCTATTAAGCCTCCTTTGATGTACGCTTTACAAAAAGCGAGCTCCTAGCTACAGCATTCCAACATTTTTCTTTTGCCCGCATCTTTCACCGTATTGCCAAAATGTTTCTGCTTAAAGGCAAAGGGGCGGGGTCCATGGCAACAGTTTGAAGTAGCAACTGTCAAATTCGGTTCTGATTCGACGTCAGCCGCGGTGTATGATTAATCAAATTGTGGCGCAACAAGACGCCATGAGGGTAGGACAGCTCAATACGAATACGAATGTCGTTTTTCATCATTATTTATTTATTGATTTTCCTCGCATTGCCGAATTTATATTGACTTGGAAGAACTAATATGACATTATTCGACTTTACCTGGTTAGCCAGCCTGTCTCGTGCGTTACAGGGTAGTATGCAATCGAACGTGCTCGTGGATTATTTTTTGCTTGCCTGTTTGGGCGTTGCGGCTTTAAATTTGATGAGCTCGACGCCGAGTTTTTCCCGTTTGCTTTCTCTCTTGTGGCTGGCAGCTTGTGTAATAATTTTTCATATTCACGCCTTCGCATCATTTTTATGTTCCATGGAAGGGTTTGTTGTTGTCTTTGTTTCGGCTTTATGTTAGCTGTCAGATGTTTTCGTTTTTTATGGCCTCGTTACTTGCCACATTATGGAATCTTGCGTCTGTGCTTGTCTGTCTGGTCAAGCTATTGGAGTATGCAGATTGCACTAAGTTAGGGTTAAGCAAAAAATTTTATTAATATCAAGGACTCTGCTGTCCTTGGCTAGCTGCCAGCCCATTCAAATCAATATAAGACAGACTAACATCAATACAGTGAACTGTGCCTGGCTAATTGAGGCAATAAAGTGCAGCTTCAATTATTATTATTAGTTCGATGGGCAAAGTGCTGAACAGGCCAAGTTGCGAAAGAAGGCAAGCAATCAAGCTTAGCTAGCAGATACCCTATACTGAGTTGAAGAGAAATAAAAGAATTTTGCATAAATATTTCAAACATAAAACTGATCTACGTATATAGTATATTTTTAGGATAAAGTAAGATATGTGATTGTTTTCTTTTATCCGCTTTGTATTTATTGCTTTTGATTTCCATATCTTTATTATACCCGATTCGTTAAACGCATAGGGCATACAAATATAATCGAAGAAGAACCGACTCGCCGGCCGCCGAGTTCTAGGTGGGCTAGAAGTGGTCGGGCGCTACCCATAATTTCCGTTTCCGCAATCAAAATCGAGATGTGAAAAAACATTTGTGCGGAGCAGCTGCAAGCCAGCAAGGCAGCAAAAAAAGGGAAAAATAGGAATAAAGCGAAATGATAGAGTGAGAGAAGAAAAGACAGAAAAAGAAATTGTATAGCTAGAGTTTGACAGCGCCATGGAGACTTGTGATTGGTTTTGCTTTGTGCTTTCAAATAATTCTTATCTGTTTGGTGTAGAATCTGTTCGATGTCGTTATAAAAGCCAGATGACCATAATGATTTGTGCTTGGGTATAAATCTGTCGCTGATTGGAGGCCCCTTAAAAATAGAAAATATTTTTCTGTAGTATGGCTTTTATATAAGTTAACAAATATAAATATAAAATATTTATTTATCTATACTTGGTTTCGTGTGGACGAGACCAAGGCAAAGTTACGACTTTGCTCTCGTTTGCAGAAACTTTTTCGCCAATGTCAACTTAGTCTTGTTGCAGTAGCAGCAGCTGCTGTATTGAGCAAATACTTAGTTGCTGTAATTGCGCTAAGAATGTCATCAAATGCAGGCACACACACACTCCCACACACACACACGCCGAGCTGCACCTGATTTACTTGGAAAGTTAGGCAACTGCAGATGGCAGAATCTGTGCCCTGTCGCAGTATAATACAATTTATGAAACTATTTGCTGTTTGGAGGAAATTGAAAAACTTCTCACAAAAAAAAAAAAAAAAATAGAGATACTTGTAAGCTTAAATCCAAACTGTTGCCAGACGCAGCAAATTGGACAAAGCAAGTATGCGAAACGTAGTTTAATAATTGCAATTGCAAGATATGCGAAACAATAATTGCACCAATTTAAAGATTTGCGAAAACTGATTTAAGATTGAGTATCCCATATTTGCAAGAACAAGAGCTAGACTTAAGAATTGTTTCTGTGTGTGGGTTAGTCAAAAGCGGGGTCTCGTGAAATACTATTTCAAACACTGTGAAACCCCATCAAATATAAAGCTGTTATCCATCCAAGCGGGCTTCTTAAGCTTTTTCCTTCACACACCCACACAACCACACATTCCCTCACCCACGCACGCACACGCACTCAAACATGCAGCGACAATTTTTCTGAGTGGAAAACAAGTTGCGTTCACGTTTTTGCGCTCGTGTAATTTTTATAGCAATAACAGCAAGAAGAAATTATAAGAAGAAATGCGCTAGAATGTTGCAATAACCGTAACGTGGCTAAGAACGACGCCTGGTGCAAGACGCAGTACGCGCTGTGGATAGTTAAGTGGGTGGTGCTGCTGGTGTTGCAAGTAAAGGCATCGCGCTTATAATTCTAATTGAATAAATTAAAAAGTTGAAAGTAAGCTAGAAGACTGGAAGTTTTTTCCTGCTTGGAAAGAGTGGAGAGGGGTTAAGAGCACACTAGTAAGTAGCGTTCTAAATTGAAAGAAAAAATGAAAGGCAAAGTTGAAGTGAAGAGCATTGGAAAGTGTAAATGAAGTCGACGCTTAATCAAGTCATAGTTAAAAAGTAAACAAACCAAATGAAAGACCTATAACTATATAGTAACTACAATATAATAAAAACGACTTAATTAACAGTGAAAGACCTGGAACTTGACTGAAGCTGAAAAAGCTTTAAGCAAAAGCTTAACAAAATAATAAACAACTGTTTCTTAACCAAGGTGAATCGAAATTGAAGGTAACGTTAAGTGAAATACGCATCAAAATTAAATGTATGCTTAAACGACTTAAATAACTAATATACATTTTACTTATTTACAAATAGCACCGGAGCTTCAAAAGTTTATGACAAAATATTCCCAACAGGAGCAGCTGCTTGTTTGGCCAAGCATGGCATTAAACGCAAATCCCAGCCGTAACATTTCACATAGACGGCGACCGAGTCGACTGTTTCGCTTAATTATATACCTTTAATATATATTTACACGAGACTTTGCCAGCTTTTGTGCTGGAGGCGTGTCTTACAGCCCCTGTTGGCTGTACAGCATGTTGTGCCGTGGCAGTTGAGTCAATATCTATTTGGTATGTATGTATGTATGTATGTATGTATGTTTAATTAAAAGCGACACATGGTAGCCTGGTCGGTCGTACCAAGTGCAAAAACATATTCGCTTCACTGCGCACAAGACGTTGAAGACCCGTTCATAAGTTTTTAATAGAGTACATCAGCTATTTGAAATGAAGCTTTGTGTGTGGAAAAAGTTCACTGTGTTCCGTAAGCGTCTTTGAGCCTCGTTCTCAAGTTGTTGTCTTCAGTTGACCCCACACTCTTACATTTCTGCTGGCCATTGTTTTCGAACTGCTTTCCACTGCCTTTGTGTTGATAAACACAGGGACGATCTGTTTTTATGTGCACCAGGCCAGGTAACTCACATGGGAGCCATTACGCATACGCAGCGTTGCGCTTGGCGTATTCTTTTTATAATGCTTACGTTTAGTTTATTGTGGATTTTACGACAAGCAGTGCTGCATATAAATACTTGGCAACTCACGGGCCGAGGTTTTGTGTTGCGAGCCACTCCGTGCACACTCGCTCTCCAGGTTTTGCCAGGTGGCCATATAAACTGCTCCGCAAAATTTTAAGTTTCTTGTAAGAAGCTTATCAGTCCAACAATCAAAGTTTATTATAACATTTTACAATATTTGCAGTCTTTGAAGCATTATAACACCAGATGCACAAATGCTCAACTAATAAATAAACAAATTATTTGTTATGCTACTGGAGTGCAGCATAAGTTGTTTACGCATTTGTTGAGCTGGTAAGGAGCTTGTGTATGTGGCAACAGCGTTCGCCTCCAAAGACTTTTCTTGCTATTCAGAAACGAAATCTTTAACTCTATTGTGTGTCGCGTTTATTTTGAAGGCTATAAGTTTGTTGATATTAGTTTTTGGTTGAACTTTTCAATTATTAGTTGGTTGAATCGCTTTGCCGCCGCTGACGCCATTAGAAAACCGACACGAGACGCCATTATTGTGTCTCGTAGTCTAATGGAGCTTGAAAAAACAAAAGCACACGATGCTACTGAGGGACCGGCGTGGCGGCGGCGACGGCGACAGCGGAGGTCGAGCCCACGAGCCAGAAGAAATGAAACGAATTAATAATGCCAGCAAGTTGGCAATAACATTTTTTTTTATAACGGCTGGAGCGCACATCCCGCTGTTTTATGGGCAACCCTACTAATTTCACTATTTCTCTCAGCCAAGTGGCCCCACAATTTGCATAGCCATAGATGTGACTGCAGGTTGAGAGTGTGAGGGTGCGTCTATATGAGCTATTATATACCCTCTGTCAGTGAGAATCAAAGTCTGAGGTATCAGAGAGTGATTTCGTACTTCGTACTAATTCAAATTTATTAATTATGGGCTAACAAATATATGTGTATACATATTATTCAAGTGCTGCAGCCTTCTGGTCTTAATTAAATTCAAATAGTAGTAAAGGCTCTCGATATTAAAGAAAAGATAAGATATGAAGCTCATGTTTGGCCTATTTATGCTGAGTAGTGACTACTTCATATCTGTTAATATGATGTTAACTTTATCTATGGAAATTTATTAACTTTTATATTTCTGCTCATGTACTCTTATCAATGAAATGTAGGGTAACATTTTTATCGATTGCTCTCGCCCCAGCATATTTGTAAGATTTTTTTTTTTGATGGTTTTTTGGCTACTTGAGCAGCCATTGCAAATTTTGCGATGCGATTTTATAGAATTTGCTGCCTACGCATAGAATTTTAATGAAAAAACGCACCCCAGCAATTGAATTTAAATTGAGTGCTGCTGCTGGTGGTGTCGGTGGTGCTGCCGGTGGTGCTGGTTGCTGCTTAATATTGGCATGTGTTTTATGTGCTTGGCTATTCGGTGTTTTATTATGCAGCCCTCAATACGTTAATATCTTAAACATAATTAATTTGTCTGTGTCAAGGACGAATCTTCAGCTTTCTTCCATTCACATTTCCGATGGCCGGCACTCTGCTGGTTTCGCTCTGTTTCCGTTCTATTGCTGTAATAAATTGCATTTTACGGCCTTTGCTGTCCATTAATTGCTTTCATAAGAAGCCCGCATATCAGCCAACCTCTGCAGCTGGGCAGTCGTACAGCTCAGGCGCTTCATATAGAAAAATGTAATTTTATAATTCCGATTACGATATGAATATTTAAATTGCTATTATCAAAAGTCATGACATTTAATGGCTCTATACACACAATCGTGCTCGCGTCATGTGAGGCGGTCATTTGAATGCGCGCAATAAACATTGTCAAGATGGGCGTGGCTGGTGTCCAGATTTCAATCAAATGAATATTTACATTCGGACCACCCACTGGGACGGACGTTTGCCGCATACCCAAAATCGTTATGTGACAGCCAATCAACTCTTTGCAGCCTGTTCGATAGCCTGAAGCTTAACTTTTATAGCTTTTCATTGATATTTTCTATTTTTTTAATGCTTTTTTAACAGTAATAATTAATTAAATGCACACTCGGCTGTAGGTAAATGGACTGTGTGACGTCGATTGCTCACCCTTCCACTCCAAAAGCGTGCAACAGTCCAAGCGTGCCCTGCTATTCATTGGCTTTGCTATGGAAGTTTTCCAATCCATTCTTAGAGAGAAAGAGAAATGAGTGTAAATGGAAAGATAATTAAAGTAAACTAATGCTGTACGCGGGAAAAAAGTGATAAAAATATGATTTCAGTCTGAGTTTAGCACACAACACAAATAATAAATATTTTTGAGTTTTCAATATTCATACATAAGCTAATCATTAGCTATTAATACAGCTAAAAATGGCTTGAATAGTTAGAAAACAGGTGTAAATTGATAAAAAGCATGTTTCGACATTCTATATTTCGGCCATAGCTTAATAGAAGGAGATATCTAATTAACTCAGAATTCGCTCAGCGTCCATGATTCGTTAATTTATGTGTGGCTTATATATAACTATTAGAGCACTATTTCATTTAATTAAATGTGTCTACCTGGCAGCAAATTTTAATTAAAAGGGAGAGATGGAGATGGGGAAGCCAAAGAACACACGCATTATGTCACTTATGCTTACACGTTGCGTATACGCACTGTGAACAGCGTTTAACCGTGGGCTAAATTGAAGACTGGTGTTGGCCTTTGGGCCAGCTGCTTATTACGCCGCATTTAACCTCGGTCCGCGTCTTGTCTGCCTGAATAAAGAGTCGGCCATAAATAATTGCAGCTAACTGTTGTTCGCTCCGTCTTTCACTTCATCTCTTGACACTGCTCATCTTGCTGAAAAATGACATAAAATTATACAAAAAGGCACAGGATACGGAGTCAGGGACTGTGGCAGTGACAGTGGCTATGGCTGTTGCTGTGGCTGTGGCTGTGGCTGAGGCTCGGCGTGTTGGCAACAATTTGACACTTATAAATTATGTCACATACTTCTTGGTGGCCAGCGTGAAAAATTGATCAAATTGCGGCCCTGGCAGCGACTAAAGTTTGCTCGCCAAAACTTTTAATGTTTATCGATAAATTTGCAATTTCTTCAAGCTGGTCACAGCCTCGTGATCTATGTGATTTACTCAATTGCTGGATGCGACTGAACAAGCGCTAATCTAGTGACAACTTGTTGAGCTATAAATTAAATGTAGCCTTCCTCCTGGCGCAGCCATTGTGCTGTCTGCGTATGTGTGCGTGTGTGTGTGTGTGTATGTGTGTGTGTGTGTTGTCTTTGTTTTCTTTAGTTGTGTCGACGCCAGCCCGACTACTCAATTAGCCGCCAGCGTTGCGGCCATTGCAGCTGCCTGGCGACGTTGCTGACAAATTGCATTTGCTGCCAGTTGACATGCAGACAACTACTCGTTCTGTGTCTTGGGGCGTGCCGAAGGGGTGGGCGTTGGTCTGCACAGACCAATGGCTAACGGAAGCAGACGCAATTTTTGCCATTGATTGGTTTTAATTAGAGAAACCATCAGACACAAATTAGCCTTGTGTCTTCATTAATACTTTTTTATAGCCAACTTACCATTTATTACTCTCTCCCACTCATAGAGCCCGGCACGTGTTGGTGCCACTCTTAGTTTCAGCAACTAACATAGATACCAACATTTGACACTCTGCATGTTTTTCATTCAGATTTTGCTTTCTCCTGAAGAGCTCTGTTCAAGTGCTGCGCATTCGTGGATTTCCGTTTTCCTTTAAATTAATAATTGTCAAAAAAAAGTTTACTTTTTTGTAGTTTTATATCCTATCGAAATGTAGATGAGGTCTTTAGGTGATATTTTAATTTGAATGATGTCAAAAAATGTATGAACGTTGTGGCTTAACCTGTTCTGTCCTAGTCCTGTTCTGTGCATAATTATTGCAATTTTGTGATATTTTGCAAAGCTTGTTATTTTTGATATTAAAGCAGCTGTCAGAATTTTGTAGTCCGCACGCGGGTTCCCGGGTCAACCGGCAAATGGCAAGTGACATGTGGCAAGTGGCAAGTGCAACTGAAGGGTTTAACTGGCAGCGGCATCCAATAAGCTCATAAAAGTAGCATACAATGGGCCAACTATGTGAGTTTTAAGTGCACATATCAAAGCACTTTCTGCTCCGTTCCCATAGGTTTTTTCTCTTTATAAATCATTCAACGGATCTCGTGAATTCTTTGGATGAGAACTTTTGTTGCTTCACATGCTTTTATATTTATTATTACTCGGAGTCCCTTGTTGCACTTGGCATCTCTTGTTTGCATTCCATATCTGTAGGAGTTTTTAGTTCTCACAGTTAATTGTTATTTGTAAAAGTTTTGGCCATTCCGCACATCCCACGTCCACATCTTTGTTATCGTCAAGGCTTAAAGAAACTTTATCATCTGCTTATCCCTTGCTCTTCACCAGCTTAGCGAAAAGTTTTTCTTCGCAATTTCATTTTGGGCAAGATGCTTCAGTTCAGTCTAATTCCACTAAAAGCCAAATCAAAAAGCAAGCCAACTGAATGGCAAACACCTCTCTCTCCCTCTCTCTCCTAAGCCCTGCCTGAGCCTCAGCTGTTGCTGGCTGCTGACCAGTTTGCTGTTCAAGTTTCTCAAGTTTATTTTACATAATTGCACTGCCACTAAATTAAATGCGCACGCACAGAGCCAGGCGATGCCACGCCCCCTTGAAATAATCAAATGCCAGCTCAGCTTGAAACTTTGGGGAGCAACTTTAAAGCGCCAAAAAGTTTACGAGCTGCCCCTCGTTAACTAATACAAGTAGCAAATGCTCGCTTAAGGCTTACTCATGCATGTGTGAGTGTCTGTGTCTGTGTGTGTGTGTGTGTGTGTGTGTGTGTGTGTGTGTGTGTATAAATATATCGAATATGTGTGTGAGTGAGCGTGTCTGGCAAAGATTCTTCTTTATTATGGCATTGTTTCACGAGATACACATTTACAAAAAGCACGAAGCAGACAAAATTTTAATTTTGTATCTTAACAATATATAATAAATATTATTTATATTGAGAGTGCATATAATTTTACTTTTTAATTTACAAAATACTTTTCTTAAATAAAATCTAATCTAAATATATATCTCAGATTTATCGAGTTGAAGTCTACAGAGACTTATTGAAACTTACTTTTCTCATCGTTAAATGCAGTCCAATTGCGTTCACTCAACTGTAAGCCATTCGTAATATTCAAGTATATTTGGTGTGTATGTGCGTGTCAGTGTGTGTGTGTGTGCGTGTGTGCGAGTAACATTCAAACTGCTCACACGTCTGATACCGTATAGAACGCGATAAGTTGTATGTGCCTTACAGTTCAGCCACGCCCACACAGCCACTCCAAAGTTGAGCGATGGTTAGTGTGCGGAAAGTATTATGGCTTTCACATATGTAATGCATGTAACACATGTATATACGTGCGTATGTATGTGTGCGTAGCTGTAGCCTACTTTTCAGCCCCACCAAATGAAAAGCTGTCCGATTGAGTTTCGATCTTTTTTTTTGATATGTTTTTGTTTTTAGTTTCATTCAGCCAATGCTATAGTTAACGCATTGATTGCGATTTGACTGCTTTTGACATTTATGCTCTGCTGCTTCTGCTGCTGCTGCTGCTACTCAACTGCTCCTTGGAGTTCATGCGTCCTTTGTGCTGTCTAAATCGATTTACTTGCTACATTTTATGACTTTACTATTAACGCCAGACCAGTCGGTCAGAGCAAATGCGAGTGCCGCACTTGACTTAGTGATTTAGTCATTGTTGGCAGCCCTTTTCTGTGGTTAGAATCTGGCTCAAAATATTGAATTGACTGCGTTAAATTGTAAAGATATTGCGAATGTTATATACCTCCTTCGAGGATATGACTTACAATAGTTATTAGTTTTGTTATCAAATTAACAATTACGCAAAGCTTCATAATTTTAGTTCTTACTACTGATCAAAAATTGTATGCAATACAGAATTAAATTTGTTCAATAACTAAGCTTAAGCCTTTCATATATGTATATATTGAAAGCATCTTTAACAGCTGTATAATTCTATCTTGATACCAGCATTATTAACTCTGACAAAGACTGTCGGCAATTGCAACCTCAGTTTACAGAAATGAACACACAATGAACGCCAGAATGTTCATTTATATACAAACACCTGGCATCAAGTGTCAAACATCAGGAGCTTACCGCTGGACGTTGTAAAATACCATGTATTAAAACACAATTTAGTTAGCTCCCACACAGAGGTAACTGGAGCGTGTCTCTGGTTATTTATTCATATGCTATCAATATTCTCATAAATTGTTTAATTGCTAATGTCTGTCTTGATTCGGTAGTAAATGTGCAAATGAAACTGGAGATGTTCATTGAACTGAGGAAAGTACAGAAAATATTTGTTG
This sequence comes from Drosophila anceps, assembly GCA_035045945.1. Classification (NCBI taxonomy): domain Eukaryota; kingdom Metazoa; phylum Arthropoda; class Insecta; order Diptera; family Drosophilidae; genus Drosophila; species Drosophila anceps. The sequence continues at coordinate 9,520,574 of JAWNON010000225.1, read as the reverse complement.
TTGTTGGTTGGCTAAGAAATATTACTTGTTATGAAATGTATAGGCAATCATATATTTGATGAAAATAATTGGCTACAGATCAATTATATCAATAAAAGCAAACAAAAATAATTGTATTTGAGGTAAATAGGCTAACTAGCCGAGTCTCTCACGTTAGGCAGAGCTAGTTTGACAGTTCTCTTTGCACTTGCTGCCCGATTTGTAGAGTATGCTAATAATATATAAAATAAATATTGTTTTTTAATATTCATATTGTACAAATTGTAAAATATTTACTCTATTTTTCAGGTGGTTCTGACAGCAACAAGGGAAAAAGTAAAAAATGGCGAAAAATATTACAATTTCCACACATATCGCAGTGCATCCACCTGAAAGACAAATTAGGTGAGCTCTCACTCAATGGGAATATGTAAATGAACAAAACGATTTGAATATTAATAATGTTTATTTGCTTATCGCTTATCGAAACACAATACAGACATAAGCTATGGCTACGTGATAGACCAACAGCCAATTGGTCGTGAGCTCTTTCGTCAGTTCTGTGAGAACAAGCGGCCCGTTTACTTTCGCTACATCAGTTTCTTGGATCAAGTAGTGAAGTAAGTGGCAGCAGCGCAGATCGGTTAAATTAATAATTGAATTGAATCCTTACGACTTTCGCAGATATGAGATCGAGTTTATTGTGAATCGCATATTCATAGGACATGACATTGGGCGGCGCTTTTTGGACATTGAGCCACAGCTGGAGCTGCGCAACGGCGGCAGCGGGGACGGCGAGGGCGATGGCCTGGATCTGGAGACGCGTGAGGAACTGCTGCTGAATAGCAGCATAGCCAATGCAACTGAAACAGCTGAGACTGAACATTGTAACAATACCACCGCCAACAACTGCAACAACATCAACAACACGAACCACAAGAAGCTGCAGCACGACACCCACAATCACAATGGCGAAGATGCGGCGCTGGCGCTGAACGGCGGTGATGGCGACGTGGAGAACGATGGAGACGAGGGCGACGAGGGCGTTGAATGTGAGGGCAGTCAGGATGCGAAAAAGGGCGGCGGTGGTGCATCGGCTACCGGTTCGGGTTCGCCATCCGATGAACTGGTCCTCGATGTGCTCAACGATGATCTCATTGCACAAGTTCGCAGCAAGCTAAACAGCGGCGGCAAGGATCTCTTTGCCCACTGTATGAAAGCAGTGAAGGCGTTTCTAGCTGGTGAACCATTTCGCGAGTTCGAGAACTCCATGTATTTTCACCGGTGCGTACCGTCTGACATCAATTAATGCAAATTGAATCAATTGATTAACTCACAAATATCCTTGCAGCTACCTGCAGTGGAAGTGGCTTGAGGCTCAGCCCATCACCTATAAAACCTTTCGTATGTACCGTGTGCTGGGCAAGGGCGGATTCGGCGAGGTCTGCGCCTGTCAGGTAAGTGGACAATTGGATAACAGCGCATACACACGTGTCCATTAACGCGTTATCCTTTGCTGTCGTTTGCAGGTGCGCGCAACTGGCAAAATGTATGCGTGCAAAAAGCTGGAGAAAAAACGCATAAAAAAGCGTAAGGGCGAGTCTATGGTGCTCATTGAGAAGCAAATACTGCAAAAAATCAACTCGCCATTTGTTGTCAATCTGGCCTACGCATACGAGACAAAGGACGCGCTCTGTCTGGTCCTGACTATAATGAACGGTACGTATTATCCAGTTAGTGCAGCCCCATAGTCCGCCATGAAGGCCATCTGAAAAAAGTGTAATGCAGTCAGCGGATTTGAAGCGCATACTCTAAACAATGGCACGTTCGATTGAAAGGACATAGACATGCATGCATAGAATTGACATTGGACGTAGTCCATGCGTCCATTGGCTCTGCAAATAAGAACGCAGCTCAGTCAGCTCTCGCTGGCCCCTCCTAGGACTCCAGCTTATATGGGCACAATGTGGGCCAGCAGTTGGCATTTACAGCTACAATTTTTAATCCAGTACCATGCTAATTGGGTTTACAGTACCCGAAGCATACAAACACACATACACAGTTTTTAGCATTTGTGCTGGATTCATTATGCCTAACAGGCAGACATCAGTTTTCATTTGGATGCATTCATAAAAGTGATAGCAAATGAAATGTGAATGTGTGTGAACGTGAATGTGAATGTGAATGGATGTGTAATTCTCGCCTTTTGCATTGTTCCGTTTCTCATTTTAATTAAATTCCAACATCCTTGTTGTTCCTCGCTCATCCAATTGCCCGTTGATGTTGACATTCAGCTGAAAATTGAATTTAAAAAAGCGCAAAGCATTTTGATAACTCTAGCTCGATAATATACATAATGAGAACATTTCCTAGTTTCAAGAGTCGGGTCATGTTTTAAAAATCGATACGTGAAGAACGTTAATTCCACTTTCAAATTCAATGAACAATTTGACACGATTGAGAAATTCGGAATTTGGAAAATCAAAAAGATTTGACGAGTGAATTTTGTTGCTTTTGTTGTAATCTGTTGCCTTCGTAAACAGCTCACTTATAGGTCCACTTGAAATAATTTGATTATTTCCCTTTTTCTTAAAGGCGGAGATTTGAAATTTCATATTTACAACATGGGCGGTGACCCTGGCTTTGAACTAGAGCGTGCCCGTTTCTATGCAGCTGAGGTGGCTTGTGGACTGCAGCATCTGCACAAGCAGGGCATTGTTTACAGGGATTGCAAGCCGGAGAACATATTACTAGATGATCATGGGCATGTGCGCATCTCTGATCTAGGCCTGGCTGTGGAGATTCCCGAAGGGGAGATGGTGCGCGGACGCGTCGGCACAGTGGGTAAGTGACTGTGGGCATTTTAGCGAACGTACGAATTATTACAATAATCATAAATATTTCAATCGACCAGGCTATATGGCGCCGGAAGTCATAGATAATGATAAGTACGCCTTCTCGCCGGACTGGTTCAGTTTTGGTTGCCTGCTGTATGAAATGATCGAGGGCCAGGCACCATTTCGCATGCGCAAGGAAAAAGTCAAGCGCGAGGAGGTGGATAGACGTGTTAAGGTACGTTAACAGTCCCCAACAAAGATATGACCTAATAACTAACTTGCATTTGCAGGAGGATGCCGAAAAGTATTCGAGCAAGTTTAATGATGAAGCCAAATCAATGTGCCAACAGCTGTTAGCTAAATCGATAAAGCAACGCTTGGGCTGCCGCAATGGGCGTATGGGCGCCCAGGATGTGATGGCGCATCCGTTTTTCCACTCGACACAGCTGAATTGGCGACGCTTGGAGGCGGGCATGCTGGAGCCGCCTTTCGTGCCAGACGTAAGTAATACATTGAGTCAAATCAATAACGCGCAAGATAAACATTATTTCATGCCGCCAACAGCCGCACGCCGTTTACGCCAAAGATGTGCTCGATATTGAACAGTTCTCGACTGTGAAGGGTGTCAATATCGATGAATCCGATACGAATTTTTATACGAAATTCAATACGGGCTCTGTATCCATTTCATGGCAAAATGAAATGATGGAGACCGAATGCTTTCGCGAGCTGAACGTCTTCGGTCCCGAGGAGAGTCCCACGCCCGACTTGTTGATCAATGCCATACCAGAACCGGACAAGGCAGGCTGTTTTCCGTTTAGGCGCAAGGTAACGATCAAATACACAAACTTTTGTATATTTACTAACGATTCGATGTTTTGTTTTATTTGCAGAAGAAACAACCGGCTCGCACACAACCCATACCCATTCCTGAGCACCTCCTAACCACTAGTCACAGCGTGTCATCCACGACAGTCGAGAGCTGATAGCATAGATTATCTAAAGCCCAAACGCCTAACGAACACACATAGAACGAATTGTGACCCACACGCGCACAATTAACAGCCAACCCCAAAACCAATCAAAACCCCAATTAGGAGCAAAGCGTACAAAGCGCAGCACAAATGAAACTCATTGCAATACACGAACAACAACAACAACCATAACAATATGTATCACAAGGGCGAAAATCATTTTTTAAAAATATATATATATATTTATATATGTATGTGATGATTAACTATGAAAGCAAACAAGGATAAAAGGGATCCGAACAACATACAAAAATTAATTTATAAATGTTTTCACAAGCGATACAGACTCGCACAATTTGCGAGTACACTGAGAGAAAGGCACGTTAGGTGGTTACTTAATCGATGGTAGTAAAACACACACGATAGCATACTATACCATACCTACTTATTGAACAAGTACGTTTTTATGGTAATTTATAGGCTTCAAAGCGAAAACTAAAAACTAAACTAAATTAAACTATACAAAATAAAAACAAAATAAATAAATAAAAAGCGCAAGCCAAATTGGCCGTCAGTTTGTCATAGCACCTAAAGTAATGTTACTTAAAAAACACACACAAAGTTATGTATGCTATTTAAATATGTATGCAGAAACTACTTATAATTAATACACACACACACTCACCAAGACACAAATACACATTTCTATATAGAGGGCAATCTAGAGGCAATGCCGGAGTAAAAAATGTAATATTTGTAAAGTAGTTTTTGTGCTCAACGTGTTTTTTGCAAAGTGTGGGGGAGCATAAGGTGGGCGGTCAGTGGGGTTTATGCGTCAGGTGTTTTAGTTAGCGTGTTAAGCAAATGACATAAATACTCGAACAACTTTAATGCATTTTTATTGAAATACTTAACATAAATAGGTACATACAACTCTACATTTATATGTAACATATATTTATATATGTGCATATATATATATATATATATATATATATATATATATATATATATATATATATATATATATATATATATATATATATATATATATATATATATATATATATATATTTATATTTATATCGATGTAAATGTTTGCATAAATGAATGTATATTTATCTACATATATATACATTTATCATTTTTTATAATTGCCGCACATTTTTCCTACGCTTTTAATGCTCTTTAAACAATTCTGTTGCCTAAGTTTAAGTTGACTGCAATTTGTTCATTAGGATTTTGTGAAAGTGATTATTGATATTTTTTGTTTTGTCATGCAATAATGTTGCATACATACCACAACTTATGCTTGAGGAGGAAGGAGTATGTACGTGTGCGTTGTGTGTGTGTGTGTATGTATGTATACATATAGAAATTTTGCATGCTGCAAACGATGCCAGCTAATTGCTAATTGAGACGTCGGCTAGTGTTTAAGAGTTCTGTGTATAAATGTGTAGTGTAGGCATTTTTGTAATTAGCAAAAAAAAAAAATGAAATACAAAGGCAAACCAATTTGAGAATTTATTATGTTACTCATTAAATGCAAATCATATACGATTGCAGCTTCCCATACACGGGTCAGTGCGAATGCGGGACAAACACATTTAGTTGCGATTCAATTCATGTTTTGGCACAATTAGCTAAGATTAGGGTATACAATGGCAAAACAAAAAAAAAAGGATTCAACAGTTTATATACATATTACAGTGAGTGAAGCACAACCCTAAACAACACAAAACAAAACAAACAAAAAGAACAAAAAAAAAGTCAAATAAAATAAACGCCACAAGCTTGAGAAAAGCATAATTGAATTTTAGCACAAAAGAATCAAAGCAAGCGACGAAATATTTATCTATAGTAATTAAAGGCATATTTATAGATCATAATAATAAATACCAGATATACAAACATAAAGTCTACTGTGTAAGAGCAATTAAATGCGAAACAAAAACAAAACCAACATTCAACAAACAAAAAACAAAAACAATAAACGTATTTAACTACAACAATTGCCAATTGTCATTTCATTTAGAAGTTCGACAAAACTATATGTATGGGTGAGTTGTCATTATATTAAAATGTAGGACTTACTCGAAACTAAATTCCCTTAAGTTGAGTCATTTAAACTAAAGAACTGAAAGAAAACTGAGATAAAAAGAGCTCAGTTCCATGAAGTTCAAACATATTGAAAGACTGAGCTGAATTTATTATAATTATAGTTGTTTATATTATTTGCAGCTATTTGATTCATTTAATAATTGCTCTCTATGTATATTTTATTTTATACACTAATCTGCAATTGCCTGTTTTATTTCATATGAGCAATGGCTTTCGTTTGCATTTAGTGACCCTCGTGGTTAGAATATCGCCCGTATAATCCAGCTCACACTCGGCGCCATTATTCTCAAAGGACATCTCGCCCAGAACGTACTCCGGATTAAGTTCCACGCGTAATATATATTTCTTGTTCACGGGCACTGTGGTTACATCTACCCACTGGCAATCTAGCACATGGCTGTACACGTCCGCGCAGCCAGCACTAATACCTATTAATGATTGGGCGGTAAGGATAGCTCAGATGAACAAGAAAGCAGCTGTAAACTTACCTTGCGTGGTATTACCACACATGTATTTAGGGGTCACGCCTAAATTGCACGTTGAGTCCATTAGGCAGAAGGAGGCTTTGTGGCCCTGGGCTACCTTTTTGTAACGTTTATTGTATACGTCGAATGTGGCAAAGACATTCATGCTGTGGTAGTGCATGTGACACTGATGCCACTCCCAATCCTTGTAGTTCGCATAGGGGCTAACGTCGGCATTGCCCACATTGGAAGCCTTGACAGAGAAGCGCAGAAGCTTGCGGATGGCTCTCGGATTTGTTCTGCGTATCACATACGCATCCTTCGACACACAGTTCTCTTCCATGGCACAGGTCAACTCTGTCATGGGCACTAACGCCAGGTACGCGCTTATCTCGATGTCCGACACACCTAGCTCCAGATCAGCTGATTTTCTCACACAGGCCACTGTGCTGACATTACGATTGTTGGCATTGCATACAATCGGATATGTTGGCTCCCGATGGCACTCCAATAATTTTCGTTCAGTGCCACGACAACGTGTGCCCACCAAGCCCCACCGATTGAGTCGACTATTGCCATGCTTGGTGCTGGATATCGCCATGGAAGCATAGCCCAGGCCCAACTGCCGACACACAACATTGCCTTCGCGCAGTGACCAATGCGTGCTGCAAATTGTACCCCAGCTGAGGCCATTGTCAAAACTGATCTCTACACGGCCCTCGCGCAATGGCTGGTTAGCATTTGGAGTTGGAGCAGTCGAACTGGCCAGACGTACTTGCATATTGCGAAAATTGTTGTGAATATTCAGCTGGCAGGTGCATAGACCCAAGCTGAACAGCAACAACAAAAGCGATTCTATGTGTAACTCCATTCTCTGTCGTTTAGCATCTAGTGTGGCATGCTCAAATTGCGAGCAGGTTTTAAGCCATGGCAAACAATGAATACAATATTATAGAAACAAAACATAACAAGCGAAACATCTGCCTTAATTCTGCAGCGTTATTGTGTAAAGATAATGTGCATTGTATTTTTTCGCTCAGCGCCGATTTACATATACAAAAGCCAGCTGGCTGGCTGCCCTTTTGCATGTGGTTCCGCGTGGCTGTGACTGTTTGTGCGGTGCTTTCTGCAACTGGAGTGCATTCATTTAACGCAAATATTAACAACAACAGAAACAACAGTTTGTGTGGCTGTTATAACTCAAGCAGCTTGGTGATCTCCACTTTTAGCGCTTGCGGCTTAAAGACGCCATGCTCCGTGATGATGCCAGTGATAAGGGAAGCGGGCGTTACATCAAAGGCGGGATTCCAGCAGTTAATGCCCGGTGCCGCAATCCGGTGCTCGCCCACGTGTGTCATTTCGCGATCGGGTCGCACCTCAATTATGATATGATCGCCGCTGGGTATCTGCAGATCGATGGAGGTCAGCGGTGCAGCCACATAGAACGGCACGCCATGGTGCTTGGCCACCACTGCTATTTGATAGGTGCCAATTTTATTGGCCGTATCACCATTGGCCGCAACCTGAGGGGGATAATGGATACTGATGAGACTGCCAAGCTTATGTGACGGCTTGAGTAGCTTACCCGATCCGCGCCCACGACAACTGCTGCAATATTCTTCACGCGCAGCAACGCCGCTACCATGCTGTCCAGCACCAGGGTGGCGGGTAGCTTTTCGTGCACCAGCTCATAAGCGGTTAAGCGTGCGCCCTGGTTATATGGCCGCGTCTCCGTGCAGTAAACGTGCTCTGTACAGATATAATTGTCCATTAATTAGAAGCTCGCTTAATTGGAGTTAAATTGTCGCTTACCCAGTTTGCCTAGCTCGCTTAGGTGCCGCACCACGCCCAGCGCTGTGCCATAACCTGCTGTCGCCAGAGATCCAGTGTTGCAGTGCGTCAACACACGCACAGGACCAGCTGCAGCCACACCCGTCGCCTCTGCCACATGCTCCAGTATGGCCTTAGCCCCATTAGCGCCAATCGCGCGATTGTCGGCAATGTCTTTTTCCAGCATGGCCTCAGTGGCGTGTAGGAATCTTGAATAACAGTGATGTCATTTTTTCTCTTTTTGTATTTGCCTTAAGTTACCTTTGCTTCATCTCTGCCACCGTTATGGCATCATCCTTGGTGAGCTCGTTGGCTAGCGTTATTAGCTCGTCGGCGGAAATTTTCATGTTAACAGCTGTGGGCCGTGCGGATACCAAATAGTTCAGCTTGCCTTCAATTTCCTGACGCAACGATTTTTTGCTACCAAACTCCTCTGGATAGATTTCAACGGCCAGCGAAAGGCAGCCCACAATGGCAATAGCCGGAGCGCCCCGCACCTATACAGAGGGTAAACAAAGCAGAACCGAAGGCGGAGACAATTACTGAGTGGGTAGCAGTGCGGGGTTCTTATTTGGTATTTGGTATCATCTGCTGCTGTGTCAACGCTCTTATCTGGCCATAAACTCTTTATAGTCACATTATATAATGACTCGGAGTCCACGTGATGAGCGGCATGCGTGCTCTTTTTGCAAAGGCAGCAGTAAACGATTGCAAAATAATCTCTCGCTCTCACTGATTCTATTTGTTTTAGCAAAATAATAAATAAATAAGAAAACGACCCAGCGGGCGCTTCTCAATATTCAGTCTTGGTAATAAGTAGAGGGCACCCCACTTAAATGAGCAATCCGCAAACATTTTGCTGTTGGGCAAGATGCAATTAATTTTGATGATGATGTGTGCAAGCGTTTTGATGCTTGCCAAGCAATCTGCAAGATTTATTTAAATGATCTACAAGACGCTTTTAATTACGTTATTTATAGAGCGGACAAATGGCAAGTTGAGCATAATTCAAGAGTTGAGCAAGTAGACAGGAATTTCATTCGCTTAAGTGCTGATTGACTAAATGATTATTGGTGCTCACCTGCATCTTGTTGATCACCTTCCAGCCGTCCTCGACGCCGCGCACCGTCAAATACTTGGAGACAACGGGCAAAAGCAGCTGATCGAGTATCTCCAGGCTGCCGCGCTGATATTTGATCGATTGTAGGCTCATTCTATACAATTTGTACTTTACGACTAACTGCAACAGACATTAAAAGGCAGAATATTAGCAAAACTCTGATCGCCTGAAGGCCAACAGAAACAAACCAATTTAGTGGGAAGTGGCGGCAGCTATTCCTATTCAGCGGGCGTCAGAGCAACAACATTTATGTCAGAATTTATGACCAGGGCCCAACTGAATGTGTGTGTGCGTCTGTATTTATCAATTGATCAATATTAATCAAATGAAACGCCAACGCCAATGCCAATGTCAGGACAGTCGAAAATTGCTGGGGCAGATTCAGACAACGTCTGACAGGCAAATGCTTCCCTTAGCTACTGAACGATTGCGATGCGAATGGACCGAGACCAATTCGAAAACAGTTTGGCAAAAAGAGAGAGGGCAGCGCAATTAGCTGGGTGAAGGGAGATGGGAGATAGGCAGAGTAAGAGTGAGTGGGAGAATAAGCGAGAGAGGGTAATTGTGTGAGTGCTGGCTGGGATTATGTGATAGTCTCGAGTCTAGGGTCTAGCCTCTAGAGCGCGTCGCGATGGCTAAGCGATTAATTCAACTTGTCACAACTTGCGTATCCGTTGCAAATTGATAAAGGCGTTGGCAACGTTGACGGCGAAGCTGACGCCGACGCCGACGCCGATGCTGATGCCGATGCCAACACCGACGCTGTTGTTGACGCCGGCGTTGCTTTAGCCGTCAGCACGTTGTCGAGCATTTGATATTTTGCGCTTTTATATGACAGCAGACAGCAAATCGTACAGCGAGGCTTATCTTGAAAGTGAAATAACACAGCAACATACACAAATATTCATATGCATACGTATGTGTAGATGTTTGTAATTTGAACGCCTTGATAATTCTCAGAGAAGCGTAATTTATGCGCCTGCAATTAGTTGTGCACGCTGTAACTGTCAACCAAGAACTTGGCGCTGGTTCGATGCCAAATTGGTGTTTCGACAAAAATTATGCATGCACAAATAAACACACGCAAACACACATATGCATACAATTGCATGCACATATTGGCGGCATGCAACTGGTGGTTGCGGCAATACACAATACACAGCAGCACGCCCATGCTCAACACATTACTTAATACAGCAAGAAGTATATAGACACTCTATTTTTCACTTGCCTATTTTATTGAATTTTGAATAGAAAATCGAACACTTTAATTATATTAAAAATTAAAATTAAAAAATGTAAACAGAAAAAGGTAAACAAAGCAACGACAAGGTAGCAGACTGTATGACCAGTTTGAAATAAAAAAGTGTGACCTGTTACCCAATAATGTTAAGTTTTCGATAGAAAACATTTGATGGGCGGCAGTTCGATAAATGCATCACTTGCCAAGACAATAATACAAATTGTACAAAATGTTATGAAACAGCCGGCTTTACTTCTACTTACTGTTTTGTTTACGTTTCCAAGTCTTGGAAAAAGTCTTATATAAAATTCATCAAAGGAACTTTGCTTATATTTATAAATTCGGTTTCGTTTTGATTTTCACAGCATTGCAGGTGGTTTCGATCCTAACCGAGAATTATAATTATTAATTTAAGTTTTGTGCGTCACTTTGATAACCAAACAGTTAAATCTTTAGTGCACAATACTTGTTGCTCCGAAAATTTCACAACGTGTAGTCGAAATTGTATTCCAACACGTAACATTTGGTTAACAGAGCGCGTTTTTTTCGCATTTATATCAACAGTAGCATCGATATCGATAATTTCAATTGAATACACACTGGGATCCAAAGTTCTAACGGGTACCAACAGAGGGCGTGAATTTTCATAATTTTTCTAAATTGATTTAAAAGTAAAAATAAATTTTAGAAGAAATATGGTCAAACATATGGGACAATCACTTTACCTTTTAAAGCCAAGTAAAACGTTGTTCATGCTGTGTGACATACAGGAAAAGTTCGAACCCTTGCCGCGGCAGTAATAGTAAATTCAAAAAAATTGGTAAGTTGTGTATATTTATGATCAATGAAAAATAGCTTAAGTTTTAGATAGAAGCTGGTAAGGTGTTGAATGTTCCATTAGTGGTTACAGAGCAATATCCCGAAAGACTACGCAGCATAGTTTGTGAGCTGGATGTGAAGCAAAAGACGTGGTTCACCATGATTGTGCCGAAAGTTAAAAATATGATGAAACATATTTTTAGCGATAAGCCTAAGACGGCGATGCTGTTTGGTATTGAGGCAACCTTCTACATGCGAATATAATCTATTTGTGTTTAACATTTCAATGCCCCAACAGACGCATCTGTGCCTGGTCGCTGAATGCTGTGCATCACGTCTCAATCGGGATCGCGACTTCGCACTGGAGCGGCTACGTCTTATTGGCTGCATAACAACCAACACGGATAGCGTGATATTTAATCTGCTGTCCGATAAGAATCACGAGTCCTTCAAGAAGATAGCGCCGCTGGTGAAGAAAGTGACAGCCGACTTGAAGTTTTGGCTACCCACAACGCGTATCAAGGACAATAAATGATATGGGCAAGCGGCAGCTTTGATGTCTATTCATTTACCATTAAGGTAGTATTTTTGTGTAGCTCATAGAAATTATGAAAGAATTGAGCAGAGATAGGGCCTGCCTGTCCTCCGGCCAGCATCGTCATCTCATAAACATTTTGCCCAGCGGACAGCTGAATGGAGCGTTACCTCAGCGGCGCCTTATAAGCCAGCCAGGCAGCAGCAATAGCCTGCATTGACGCCAAGCCTCCTTGCTGCCAATTTATGCGAATGCTTTCGTGCGCCCCTTGTACGACTATACCAAGGCAGTTAAATTTCATGATGCAATCGCAACAATCTCCGCATGTTGTTTGCCTACGCGCCAGAGGCAACCGCTAGGTGATGGTGACAATGTAGCAGGCGTCTGATTGACTCATAACAGGCCAAGATCACAATCTCATCTGCATGCTAGGCAGCTAGATAGCTGTCTAGCTCGGTAGCCCCCTCCGGCTCAGTTGGCAATTTATTTGCCTAAGCCCTGCCAGCTGAGTGCCAGCTCGATTGGATCGCAAGTGAAACTGATGGCTACGGCATGATGGCACGCGATATGCAAACAGCATGCCCAAAGATCTAGCCAATTATGCACCAGCTCGCTTATCTAATCCCAACAAAATATTAAGCTGCAGCTTAGCCAGCAACGCGACGTGTGAGCAGCTGCAAGAACGCCAAGCTGCAGTGCAACGGTAACATGCGTAAAAGTTGGCCAGCTTTAGGTGACTTCAGCTGCAAGCTGCTAGCTGCCAGCTGATTGCTGGCTGCTAGATGCAGCCTGTTGCCAGTCGCTAACGCAGCCAGCGGCCATAAATTTCCGGGCCGAGGTGCGAGACCGGTTCGCAAGCGTGGCATATTAATAAATTTTGGTTGAGCAAAACGATAAAAATGATAAATCTGTGAAATTGCCACGCCGTGTGCAAATGAACAGGCGATCAGGCAATCCTCAGCTCTGCAACTCATCGCGACTGCGCTGCCTGGGATTTATGTGTCTGCTGCCCGGCAAGTGGCAAGTGGCAAGCAGCAACTGCAACTGCAACTGCAATTGCCCGTGAGCTGCTAGACTGAATAGTAACCAAATTTAAAGCTAAGCTAACCGATATTTTTATACGCTTATTTATATGATTTTATTCATATATAATTATTTATTCTAAACAAAACTTGAAAATCTAAAAAAAAACTATATAAAGTAAAAGACTACTATTACTATTAAAATATTTATAATAATAAGATATATTATAGTTCATGCATATATGATCACTTACGATTTACCTGCTAAGTGCCTGCCAGCCCTATAACAGTACCTGTAATACCCTTTAGTTAGGCATGTTGCATGCCACCATATTTGCCGCCAGAATGTGTCCGAAGAGTGTTGACAAATGTGAGAATCTCGAGCGGCGCTTCAAAGAGCCGTTGCCTAGACTGTGGCAGCAGTTGCATAATTTATGGAGATGTTGCTTGCCTGTTGCCCAAATTAGCCAAATTTTTCCCCGAGGGTCGGTTGTCTGGGTAATGAGATAACAACAACAGCAACAAAAGCAGCAGCTGCTATAACTAATGAAATATTAGTCTAGATGAGGATCATTTGCATTTCCCACACTGGCCAGGCAGGCAAGCAGCCAGCCAAAGCTCTTTAGTAATTTAGTAGTTAAGTAATTCATATGCAGCAATTAGTTCAATAATTTTATGCTAATTATGCACATCATGCATTTGGGTTCTTGGGCACCGCCTGCTGGTGGGCGTGGCGGTGTTTGTGTCTAGCGGTCATAGGGAATTTTCGCTGTCTCTCTCCAAATACACTCTTTCCGAGTCACCTGTTAACCCAGTAAAATGCAAGCGGCCGCCGACCATTGACCAACAATTAGTGGGCTGCTAAGATAGACAGCTAGAAAGAGAGAGAGAGAGAGAGAGAGAGAAGCGGACGGATGAGGAGAAAGAGATGTGTATCTGTGCAGTGTACAGTGAGTACTACTTAGGAGTAACATCTAATTAGCATATTAGTTATTTACAGCATTCAGAAGGGGCTCGCTTCAATCGTGCTGTTGCCCCACGGCATTTGGGGCGTTCTTTGGGTGTGTGAATGTTTGTATATGAGTGTGTGCAAGTATTATAATTAAGTTAGAGTTACAGCTCTGGGCCACGCTAAGTGGTCGGCTACAAGCAATAGACATAAAGCTATAAGTACAGTTAGACTATTAGCAAGGATATGAGAATTGCCATAGCATGCAGCTAAGAGACACATGATAAGTTCTAGGACAATGTGCATAAGCATCTTTAGTGATGGAGATATAGAAACTAGTTCAGTTAACTATTAATACTAAAATTGTGATAGAGATATAGAAGTTAGATCTGTTCAATGTCAAGCTCCATATCGCTCTCAACCGGAAGCTAGAATCCGAAGCGATAAGGGATAAAGCAACTAGAGCCGTTGAGATATAAAATGCTGTTTACACCACAGCTTTAAATTTTATGGAAAGAATGCAGCTCAAACTCGTTTATTTTGAATGCAAAAGTTTCAATATGCTTCAGAATCTTTTTGGTGGTTTTACTGACTGCAGTGTTTGCTCAAGTGGAAATACAACAATCCTTGTTACCTATCAACGATAGTAATCTAGCATCTAGATCAGATGTAGATATGCGCTGTCTGTCTGCGCCACAGGTTGAAGTGTTATCAGGAATAAAATAGGTTCGAAGCTTGTTTGGGAAAAGAAATCTGAATTTGCTTGTCGACTATCAAGATCTAATTGAGATATGAAATGCATTTTTACACCAAAGCTTTAAACGTTTTCACCGCAATTCTAGCTTCAGTATTAGCCCAGCGAGCCATTCACAAAAGCAACAGCAGCTTGTGAAAGGCATACATGCATTTGTAGATGTATTTACATATGTAACTAATTTGCTTAAAATTGTATTTTGGTTACGACAAGTTGCCGTAAATGCGTCGACTTGCTGACATACTAAAAACAAATCAAAACAAAACAAAACAAAAAAACGCCGCAAATAAAACAGGCAAAAAAAATCTAGAAAGATTTACAAATTTATGCTGGAAACTTGCTGTTGTAGCATTTATATGGGCAATTGGCCAAAATGTTGGCCAACTTCAACACATTTGCGTGTTTTATCTCTGTCAGCGTCGTCGTCGTCTTCATCTCCTTTGCGGTTGTGGCCTTTGTTGGACACATCAAAGTGACTTAAGTCCCATTTGACTTGCAGTTTATGCAGTTACAGTTGCCAAATTTGGTCAATTTCACTTGTTCAGTTCGAAATTTATGCCATCTTGGGTAGAGCTTGACTTGAGTGCAGCGACTGATGCCGCCTCTGCGGGTGCTGAGAGGTGGGCGCCTAGCTACGCAAATTAAATATGCATCATGCATTGCTACGTTTACTTTCTACGTTTATTTGCATATTAACAGGAGATATTCAACTAAAAGACATTGCCAAGAAATTCAACATTTCATACTTTATATGTGAGACTTTTTTAGTGTACATCCTGTATGCCAATAATGGCTAAATTGTATTACATTGTTGCTGCTCAAATCCGGAATACCAATTGTCTATGTTCTACAAACCCATATTTTGTAGCTTCAAAAGACTTTTGAGTTGTGATCTGCTGACAGTTGTAGTTACTATTATAGCTTGATAGGCAAGAGAGCACATATCACACGAACACTTTAGCAATTATTCTCACTTCCCAAGTTTTCCATCTAACTAAAGTATGGCCTGGCATCAACTTTCTTCGCCCAACCCATTTGAATCTGCTTAGCGAAAATGTCAAAAGGCTTGGGATGCTCAATCAGGGAACGTTTGCTGTTTCGCCGACAGGCTCATTGCACCAATTTGTCAGTGAGTCAAAGCATTTTGTCACGATTTGCCATAAACACCTTGTGGACTTTGCCCAAAACGTTTTTCCCCCCAAACGATTATAGTTATTAAATCGATGTGATTTGTGCACTTTGGCTCAAAAAGGCCGCCGCTTCAACTTGCATTGAGTAAATAAATAGAAAGTGAAGTTGTGTGCCCCGAGTTTTTCAGCAGGTCAATCGATAGACCCTGACAGACCCATACACACAGACAACTACACGGATTCACTTTTTAGACTGAAGAATAGAAACTGGCTAATGATAATGTTTGAGTTATTCCCGTGCAGTTGAACAGTAGATCAGCTGTAGACGTAATGAACGCTATTACGAATCGAGTACTTCTCTGTGAGTCTACTCTTGTTTATAGACTTGCTCCCACAATGGCTGACGTGGAGTTGATGCTGTCTGCTGTTGTACTGTTCTGCTGCTGTCAAATGCAATCAATTAAGGTTAATTTGCAGCCACTTCCCAAATTACTAGCACAAATGGGTCTTGAAGCCACAGCCGTAGTCGGGTATTGGATCATTGGCGCTGTCTGGCAGCTGGCTATATGTGTCAGTGGCATTGGCCAAAAATTATAAAACAAAAAATGTTTTTGCGGTTATGATTTGTGAAATTCTTTGGTTAGCTGAGTTGACCGCAGTTGGGCACATGCCAACGCCAACGCTCTCTGGGCCGTGATTAATGGCGTGTGGAACATAAATTTGGCACAGGTTGTGGAGCAAACAGCAATGCGGTTGTAGCCTTGTGGCGACTCTTCCCCAGATCTGATCTTGTATGCTGTGCATGCAATCGCGGCATTGATTTTGCACAAAAGCATTTGCCAGTTAGCCAAGTTGGTACGCTTGTAGGCCTGTCAGGCAACCTGACAAAATTGACAGCCAACACTGACAACGACGGCGACATGGACAATGGCAACAGCCACAACGACAACAGCGAGAAACAGTGGAGGAAAGAGCAACAGCAGCAGCAGCAACTACAGCGAATTTGGCCAAACGGTAGCCCATGTTTGACAATCAAATATGGGAACGGCGTGCTATGTACTACCTGCGCCATGACCCATATCAGTCATTGGCAAGCCAAAAGTTCACCAGGTCGTGGGCAGGCATTTAGCATGTGCCATTGGGCATATGGTAACAAATGGCATATGGCATATGAAAAGTGAAATTTTTGTCTCCTAGTCAATGGCCCGGCTAAATAGAAGAGAGACACGGCCAAAGCATATTGGCAAAAAAAAAAAAATTTCGAGCTGACCTCATTGAGCCCACGCTTAGCACAGCTTTTGGAATTCACGGGAATGGCTCAGTGAGTGAGTGAGTGAATGAATGAATGATAGCCTGCCAGAGCCACTTGCCGAATTGCCAGTTGGACTTTTGATTATCTGGCCGGGTGCTTCAGCTGCGGCGGTTGTGCCTGTTGCAGGCCGGTTTCGCTGGCATATAAAATGTGTTGACACGAAAGCGCAGCGAGCAACCAAAACAGGGAATTCTGAAAAATACAAAAAAAAAAATATATCTGCAACAACAGCAAGTGAAATGCTGAGATCTTATGCTGATTGCCAGCCGTAACAGCTGCCTGTGTAATTTTTGCAGGGAAACAAAAAGTGAAGGCGTCTCCAAGAGCATCTTTCGTTGCCCGCAAACGGAGCAGGCACTTTCATTAAAAGTTTCGGCCAATTCGCAATCATTAAATTGCAGGCAGAATTGCTCAAAGATAATTTTGCTTTTTTGGTCATGCATCAACTTCCTGGCTGTAAAGCAAAGTCAGAGCGCAAAGACAAAAGACAAAGCCAAACCACTCAATCGAAGCAGCTGTATTCTCTGAGTGGCTCATTTCTTTTTGTATTTGCCAACGACTCCAAACGGGTTTTGGCTTGGCTTGAAAACTTCGTTGAGCCCGGCGCTGGGCTAGGCCCGGCTCAGAGTCCGAAGCTTTCCATCAACTGTTGCGCTGCTCTTTATTTTAATTTGCGCACCTAAGTAAATGCCTGGCAAGTGCTAATGAGACATAACGACGTGGCCGTCGCCAAGGCCAAGGATCCATTTATTATTTTTAGCAAATAGCAACAGCTGCGCCACGCTTGCGCCCGGATAGAGTCTGCCTAAGCCTGCCCAGCATTTGGCATGCCAATATTTCCTAATATTCGCAATCATTTAACTTAATGTGCGCTCATTTATTTTGCGTGCCGCAGATGTTGGCCAGGCAACTGCTACAGTCCGACGGCAAGTTGGAGATTTCAGTTAGATTGGGGCGCTCATCGCTGGACAAACAAATACAACAAAATTATGTTCAATCCCACGATATTCGCTAATGAGCCTGGCCAACGCAATGTGGGCGTGCCGATCGCGCTTCGCTTTCCTTCATGAGCCACCACCAGCGCAGGCATCACCGCCAACAACAAACAATTCAATTTTCGTGGCCATCGGGGCGGGCCACCAATTTATTACCTAATGCTGCCAGCGTGCGTTAGATTGCACTAAAGATTGCCAAGGACTGCAGCCAGTTTGTTGGTTGGCAAATATTTATGAACAGGCAGCAGCAGTCAAAGACTCGCAGCACATGCACTCAGCCCCAAGGGCGCTTGCAATTTGTCACTCGCAATATAAAATTATATGTATGGCAGTTTAAGTTATGTCTTCTTTGCCAATGTCGCTTTTAACACCGAATCCCGTTAGCTCAACTGCTGCACTTCAGCTTTTGAAGACTTCTCAACCCGAAATCCGAAACCGAAACTTAAATGAAAATGAGAATGAAACTAAAGACGCGGCGTGAAAATGAAAACGTTTGCAACAAAAGAGAAAACAGTGTCCAGCATGTGTCTCTATGTCTTTGTGTTTGTGTGTGTGTGAGCGTGTGTTTGGGGCAACATTTGGGTTCGTTTCAAGTGTGATGGCTGTCAGTCACTCAGCTAAACTGCCAGCTAGTTAACTAGTTGGCCAGCCAGGCACCTCAACCGGTGGCTTCTTTGGCATTTAGGGCCGTGTGCCTCAGTGGGTCAACTATTTGCAGGCACTGCGTTTGCAGTTGGCGGCTAAATGCTGAGCAAATATTAAATCTTGCTAAAAAAAGAGGCTGTGTCAAAAAAAAGACTTAAGACACGAACTTGACAAACGCACTTGCCAAACAACTTCAAAGGCTGCCGCGTTATAGCCCACTTCTAACAACCAAAAATCAGCATTACATTATGGCAACAATAGCAAAAGCAACACAGAAACAATATCGATGGTCACCGAGTTTGTTTTTTGTTAGCCACTTTTGCCCCCACACCGATTTGCCCCGCTCGATGGCATTCTAAGAGCGCGCGCGCACGCTGTGAAAGTCTGGTCTCAATGACAAGAAATTCTAGTCTTCATAATGAGGCTTATAAATGTTTTTATGGTCGTCGCTCGACAGCCAGAGTAACAAAAATACCCGCAACAATAAGAATCGCATGCGTTGTCCAACAACGACAACAACAGCAACAGCCACAATAATAACTACGACAGCAGCAGCATCAACAATTTGGCATGTGCACATTTATAACATTTCTTGAGCCATCGCAAAGATTGATAAACTTTGCTATTTGTAGCTGCGGCTGCGTGGCAAATTGGCCTTTTAATTGCTCCGTTTCGTCTTTAGTTTTCTTTATTTTTTTCCAACTCTAACGAATGCAATATCTCCGACAATTATGCAGGTGCATTTGTGTGCCTTTTCTTTCGCTAATCTATCAAATTGAAATTGTTTTCGGAAACCAAGTCAATTTCGCTCTAAACAAATAGAATGGCAAATGTATTCTATAATAGCTGTTATAAGTGTTAATTGCGAGTTCTTTTTCTATCACAACTTTATCGCAATTGAATTTTGTAATCATTTTCAAAGAAATGCCATATCTAGCTTGATTTGGTATGTCATTTTGTTTTGCATTGGCAACACAGATTATAATATCAATTGGCATTCCAGGAGCTGTCAACATTTATAGCTTATAGATAGTCTCTGATGATATACCAATGATCACCAATGATTGCCTGTGTTCCCAGGCAGACAGTTAGTTTCCCTAATGCTTGGGCCACTGTTGACCACTTCTTCCGCATGTGTGCGCACACATATCCGAACATATCAAAATGAGCAGCTAATGCGAGTTGATTTGCAGCGGCAGCACTTGCTTCCTGGGTTATGACTTCTGCGGCTGTCAGGCCGGTGATCAGCGGCTGCTAACTACAAACTAGCAACGAATAATGCCAAGAATTAGTTGTGGAAGAATTAACACCACCCAGCAAACGGCATTGACCACAAGGGGGACTAAAACGGCAAGTGGAAACATGAAAACATGGAAACTGAAAACAATTTACGCAAACCGTACGACGAGGTGCGCTTGGCTTGAGATTGACTTGGCTTGGTGGGCCAGCAGGTGGCCAAGTCCAAGTGCATTGACTGCCGGGGTGCAGTCGGAGCACCGGCAGCCGACTAAATATAATCACAATTGGAATTGGAGTCTCAGACTGCTTCTTCTTCTTCTGTTGCTTCTGCTGCTTGGCTGACTACATACAGATTGATTTGTTTTGCAGTTCCGTTCTGAGGCCCCGCAATTTACCATTTACCAACTACCATTTGGCATTCTGTGTTTACTGTTACCTGCTGTAGCTCATCTCAAATTGATTTCTAATACGGCTGCTGTCACCTTTGACACGTTTCGTAACGGGTTTCGTCTATTCAACTGATTGATTTTTACCCAACGACTGCTTAGATAACTAAGCAAGTATTTTTTATCGTGTTTGATCTTGGTATTTCAATTTAATTAAAGAATATTAAGTTAATCCTATTTCATAAAAAAAAGTTGAAACAATTAATTATAGTTAAGTAGATAGTTTTTAATTATATGAAATTTTTGAACTCAGATCTTAGAGTTTTCAGGAATTAATTCCTAGCTAAACTGATCTATAAGCCTACTCAACGAAGCACACATTTTTACACGAAATATTCGAGCTTATCAATGGGTAGTGGAAATAGAAAACGAAGTCAAGTACTAGGACATGCTGCAGGGTGAGGTATAGCAGGAGGAGAAGCTGTCGACAGCTACGACGAAATCGTTTACAGCTTCGTCACACGATTTGTTCCGAGTCGTTTGCCTTGGCCACACAGCTGCATGGGGAAATCGTTCCCATCGACATGTAAGGCCCTTAAAAGTCATGTTTGTTGCTTTGGTCTGCTTTTGATGGTGGTGGTGGGCGTGGCATGGGCTGGGCCTAACACAGCAGACCGCAGACCGCACAACGCAAACGTTTTTGGCAACTATCAAGATCATGGCAGCCTCTTGTACTTGACTGTTGTCTGCGATAGTCGTTCGTTAGAGCGCTCGGATCCCGTGCCTTTTGCGTAGGCCTTACGGCACGGGCGCGCCCTTGAGACGCTGGCAATGCCCCTGACACGGGTGCTGCTCGTGGTTGTTCGTTGTGTGGTTCTGCTTGCAGCCTTATCGAGTGGCCATTAGTGTGAAATCGTTAAATTTTTAAATGCCACCACGTTTTGTATCTGTTTGTTAGCTGTTGTTCTAGTTTTCTCTTTCGCTCTGAACCCTGCGAATATCGTACCAATTAAATTGGCTAAAAACAAACTGGCAATCTGAGCAGGTCAAAAGCTTTAATCACATTTGAAGTGTTTGCTCTCCTGTGCTGTACGATTAATTAGGCAATTAGAGTCTTAGGCCGAGATCGAGAAACCGAATGCATCAACGACATAGAAAAGAACCAAAAAATTATAAAACAATTCCAATGCTATCCGCCTATTGCCAATAATAGTTAATAGTATGACCGTAAACAATCGCTGGCAGCATGTTATTGGACTCGTCAACAATGTTGCGAGCAACATGTGCCGCCAATTTGCTCGGCCTGCCAATGCCTGTCAACGGCTACTGTCGCCGGCCCTTAGCATCGCCATTGCCATCGCCATCGCCATCGGCAACAAGCAACTGGCAACTGACATGTGGCATTGGTATTGACATTGGCAATTACATGCAGCTCACGTGCTGTCAAAGTTGAAAGATGACAAATCAACTTGACAGCGACAGCGTACCAATTTGCATGGCAAAATGGCCAAGCAAAAGATTCAAACGAATGATGGCAATGCAAAACGAGAGCAATGCACTCATCCCATCCCATCTGCTCTGCTAACGCTTTGGTGGCGTTGTTGTGTTGCTGTGCGGTTGCAGCCAGCCAGATCGTGGTTGCTGCGTGGTGTAGTGCCAACCACCTTGACGCCTGGCATTGTGTAATAATTGGCAGTTCGTGGAAAGCTTCGATTTTGATAGCGATTAATTGGCTCGCTTGTTGCGGCTGTTGCTGGAATGTGGCTAAGTAACTTGGACCCCAGCCCAATGCATTCAACTCAAATTAGCATATTCGTTTATGGCAATTGCACCCATTCCATTTCTAATTCGCTTCATCAGTCCACCCAGAGTAACCGCTCGCACTCTTGTTTGTCAATCCATGGACTGTTTGGTAATTGCAATTTGATGGTTCCATCATAGTTAAATATTATGACAACCATATAAAAGCGAATTGGAATGGGCCACCGCAGAGTCGGCCATTGAGGCCGCAACGCGCCGAACGAACGACGACAGCTTCCGTCAATTATATGACCGATTGTAAGCACTCCTTTGGCGGAGTAGCAGTAGTAGCTGTGCACCGCTGTGCACCGGCACTTGCCACGTTTCTAACTAACTGGGCCCTCTACATTTTTCAGTCTTATGACGAAAGCTTTACTTTGCGTATCGATGTTGCCGCCTAATTGAAATTGCCAACTCGTATTAATTACCTGTCAGCCGGTTGATATGACAACAACGTTAGGTGAAGGTTGATTTTATATTTGCCAGATGATAATATTAGAAAGCATGCCTATGAGCTACCCTGTTGGGCACACGTAGAGAGCCAGGAACATTTTTTTCTGCCTGTTGCAAACAATCCGAACAGCTTTATTATACACTCGTTCTTTCATTGGAGATGGGAACAGCGTATTGGAAGAAATAGTTTTGTACACGCTTCGATTCCTTTTCTGAATTTCTCATAAGACTTTTAGCTTTCTTCTAAATAGATTTATTTCTCATTATAAATCGTTCATCCCATTTCTTGCCAAATACTTTCTTGTTTTTATAGCTGCTGCCTTTTACCGGACTTCGTCTGCCTATGTCTGTCTGCTAGACTGTTAGACTGTTTGTTTCTTTGCCTGTTGTTCACACGACTTTCATGTTAACAACTTGCTTTTGTAACAGTAAAAATCAATAAGTACCTGCAGTTTATTACGTCGCCTGGCACTGAGCTAAATAGCTTTAGCGCAGAACATGTAGTAATCATCATTTAGTGATGATGTTGCTTTTGTGCTCATGTTGCTCTTGTTTCTTTTAACAAGCCATTTGGCATTAATTTTTGCCCATATGCAATGCCACTGAATGCACCAGGGACTCTGTCTATCTGTATCTGACTGAGCAAATATGTCGCACAGCAACTGCAACTGCAGCAGCAGCAGCAACACGACAACAACAGTAACAACACCAACAATAATAAGAGGCACGACAACGTCAGCAAATTAGTGACATAACTTGCCCGCTGAACACGATTCGAATGAACTTCAAGCTGGGCGGCCGGCTAACAGGTAACGGCTGCCCTCAGCTCCCGCCAAAAAGAGGCCCATAAAAAATGCACTAATTTTCAAATATAATAACATTGCTCGTGCGCTCTCATATTTGTCTGACCTTTGCCATACCACCTTTCACCAGTCCCAGCAGCAGCAACAGCAGCTTCACCAACAGCAACAACAAGAACTCAACTTCTATCTTATGTAAGCATTGCAGAATATTTTTTCGGGGTTAAATGCCCATTACAAACAATTTTGTAAAGGCCAGTTAAATAACAGCGCTGAAATTTGTTTTCAAATTATTTAAGTCGAGCAGCGGCCAAATTACCCAAATTAAAGTAACATAATGCAAGACGTGTGGGTGGATGCGGGTCAAAGCAGCAACAGCCACCGCACCACCGGCCGCAAAGTCTCATGCTCGTAGCTGCTGAAGCTGCAGTTAGTTGCTCTGATTTGGAAAATTGCTTAAATTGAGCCGTTCCCCAAATGACCGATGATACATGACAATTTCACATGGGAACTCCACGAGTCGTAGGCGGGCCATGCAATGAGTACATTCACAGTTGAGTTTCATAGGAATTTTCTAAAATCGAAAAGTGCATAATTACTGAAAAGTTGGGAAACTTGTCAAACACAAAAAATCAAGAAAGAGTTGAGATAACTTGTCAGCTTGATGTGAGACGCTTAAGGCAGTCAAGAAAACGCCAAAAGAAAAAGGTAATACTTGAAAAAGCTCGAGAAATAATAAGAAAGTTGTAGCTTGATTGGGAATTTAATATTAAACAATGCACTTCATGTGAATAAACTATCAGATACTAAAATTTAAGTCTTAGCTTAGTTTCATTTCAAATACTTGAATACCACCTCATAGACCTCGCGTGCTATTTATTCTTAAACAGTTAGCAAATAATTGAAGAATGCAAATATAACGGACGGTGTACTTGAGTACCTTTGGGACTCATAAAGATGAATGAATGTTTGCACTCAATCATTTAAATAGGACACGGAACTAGGCATTTCAAGCAACAGAATATATCAATATACCTTTCTAGCTACATGCATATTTTTCACTTGACATGTACTCGAGAGGTTTTGTGCCATCTAAATGGACAGTTCATTATGTAAAGTTGTTGACATGCGCCATAAGTACATTCACTTTTTTTTGTGGTCAACAGCGCAACGGGAGCTAACTAAATAAGCTCTTAATTAAGCACCTACGTCAGGTTTTTGTTTACATCCTTTATGCTGCTGCTCCGGGGAGGGAAAAAGAAAAGCCAAGCAAGTTTGTTACTTGAGTCTTTAGTTTTGGCGGCTGCGTCCCCAAGTAGGTCAGATGGGAAATTTATGCCAGGTAAATTTTCTTGTAAAACTATTGCTGGACAAGAGTGCATAGTGTGCATGCATAAATAAATATCATATACGAAAACTATTCGAATTTGGCCATAGCTGTGGCCAAGGCCTGGACTCCACTTGGCCGCTGTTGCCTGGTTATGATTTGCAGCATACGAGCCAACAGTGAGGCCGAGGGAATGCAAATAGAAATACATTTTCTCGCTGTTTGTTTTGCCAAGCGAACAATTTACAAGTCGCACACATGCTGTGCCAGCAGGTTGACCGATGCCAACGAAAATGAAAATAAATGCACTTTAAACTGAAGCTCCTGTCAACGGTCAGCTGAGGGGTCCACAGTTGTTTGATATGCCAACCGTGGCCGCAGCCACAGCCACAGCGGCAACAGCAACAGCAATAGTTGCCATTGTAGATACACGAATTTTGGTTGTTTTTACTTTCAAAAGACATTACACGGCTTTTGGTTAAAGCCTTTTTTATTGCTGCTATTTCACGGGCATGCGAAAATCATTAGCCTCAAATCATTAAGGTCAATCAAGTTCGTGGCAAAGATTTGCGTAAGCTTAACGCAAGTGAAACGGAAGCGATTGCTCTGCTCACATGTGACAAACCCCCTTTTTGGGGCAGGAGGAGGAACTTTCAAGCTGTGGTTATTGACCAAAGATTTCGCTAGTCCAAAAATGAAAGCGTTTGATGTGAATGACAGCACATTAGCATAGGTTCAAACACACAATTAAATACCGTGCGTGTATTATCTAGAAGATGGTCAGTTCAGGCTGTTGTTGTAGTTGTAGGCCTTTTACTTTTCATTTGTGTGCTATGCAAATTGAGGTAAATCAGCTTGTTTTTGGGGCCCTTAACCGTACCCAAAGCTCCAGACAATAGCAGTGGGCCGTGATAAATTGTCCAAACATATTGTCGAAAATAAAAACTGTTGACGAATTTCTCTTTTCATGTTCTTAATGTGCGCAGTACGCATTCTTTTCGAGTGCTTTTCCAAAACTCAGATTTGATGGGCTTTGTGTCCATTCGTTTCAAGGTTAGTTTTGGGCGTCTTCTTTACATGATGTGACACTTTCATTTTGGGACGCCTCACACAGCGAAAGCCGCCTTTAAAGCTGATTGTGTTAATGGGCTTCTTATCATCGCAGCGTGTTCATATATAATGCGTAGGCTCCACATCGGTAGCTGCTTTCAGTCCTTTCACTTTCGAAAACAACAGTTCAATGCGTAACGGTACCTGGTGCGATAAGCATATTCTATTATCAATTTCGTATCATAATAAAAATTAATAAAAAAAACACAAAATATTCATATGAATAAAAGACAATGCCGTTGGCGTTAAGCGACTCTTTTGTATATTATTATCATTTTAATTTGGCTCCCCGAGAATTGTGAAGATAATCCCACAATTTAGTCAGCTTCTCGGCTACCTGAACAGTACAATGAGCTCTAATGTCTAAAGTGGGCGTTTGATTCAGGGCTCTCAACGTCTTACAAATTAATCAACACATAAACAGAGTTCGGGTTTGAGTCTGCCGCAGGCAGATCGAATCGCACCTGAGCGGCGACCTTTGTGCCAGTTTGGGGAGCACGAACACAAGTACGCCAGGCACACATGAGGCTGACTAATGGGATTTTTATTAGGTCACAAGGCGACGCAATTCACACAATACACCCACTCCACTCAGACACCTGCCGCAGACCCACATTTCACATAATGGCCTCTTAACTTTGGGAGTCGTGAGGCGTGCCACAACACTTGCTGGGGTAAAGTTTAAAGTGCAA
This sequence comes from Drosophila anceps, assembly GCA_035045945.1. NCBI lineage: Eukaryota > Metazoa > Arthropoda > Insecta > Diptera > Drosophilidae > Drosophila > Drosophila anceps. The sequence goes on along the minus strand of JAWNON010000225.1, from coordinate 9,494,038 downwards.
CTGAGTCAAGGAGTTGTCTGTGCTATATCAAAACACCCCACTGTTGTCAGGTTATTAAAGAGGTATCCATCTTGTAGTTCAAAATCTCATTAGCTTGATGTCAAACTATATTTGGATGTATGACAGAGTATCTCGAACTGGCTGTGCTGTGCTCCAGCAATGAGGAAAATCTCCTTGAGTAGCTGTTTAACCAACTCTTAATTGAGTTTTGAGACGTTTGGAACTTTACCTGAAACAGCTTGACGCACTAAGAAATCTACACCAGAATCTGAAGCAGTTCGTCAACTGTCTTCTGAGCAATTTAGCAAATCAAATAGTTACAACCATGGCCTCTTGCAGTTGACTGAATTGCAGATTATGGCTTGGGTAAATAAATTAGCTACGAAGCCAAACAAGACAGTAATTTGCAATGACAACTCAATCAACGAGCAATGACAAGTTCAAGTTCCAACAATTGTCAAGTTGTGTGACAAATCTTAAGTTCCTGGCGCAAGTACAATGAAAGCGCTGTATTTTGCTCTATATATTTTTGTCCATGCTTAGTCAACTTTTCACTTTCGTTGTAGCCAAGTGATCTGACTGAGCTTTATGACATTCCATACCCAAACAGGCAGCTCAATGAACTCATTCATTAGAAACATTCGTTCGAACATTTAAATCGGTTTTAAAACAAATCCATACGGGAAAGCTGTCACTTTTGTAAAAATATTTATGAGTAAACCTATCTGCTCGTACTAAATATTCCACTTAAAAGCTAAAGAGAGCTAAAGAGACTATGTAGTCAGTCAATGCTAAAAGTGTAAACGTGTCCGAAACAGCAACTAAATGAAGACATTTGCGAGCTGCTCAGATGCGAATCAATAATGAAATGGCCATGCAAAATTCTAGACACAACAAACGGTTAAAAGCCGCTGCGGGGAATGCCGCCGCACGTCGCAACGGTAAATCGGACTAAAGCCCAGGCTTAGACTTCGACTGAGACTCGCAGTCAGACTTCGACGGGTTGAGGTCCGCTCATGACTGCAGATACTCGACTTTAGATTAGAATGAATCATTTCCAAGCATCCTAATTGAGTTGACTGCGGCTGGCAGCTGGCAACTGTCAGCTGGCAGCGAAAAGGCCAAAATATTAGCACCCGCCTTGTCGAGGTGTGAGACTATTTAGCCAACTAAGTCGCTGACTAAGACAGACAAGAGAAGTTCGGCTCTGAATCTGTGGCCAAGTAGCGGCGATTAGTCGCAGCTGAAAGATGGAAGTTAGGAGAAGAGGCCAAGACGTCGACAAAGGGCTATTTATCAAGTAGACAAACGCGAACTGCTCGTGTCTCGTCTCTGGGCAAGTTAACCGTTCTTTGACTGACTGACTGACTAAATAACTAACTAACGATTTTACAGTATCCCGACTCCTTTACTGGTTGTTTCCCCCACTTTAATTACTCATTTAGCATTGGAGAGCGAATCTCACACTCAAGTGCTATTAAAAGTCTACCCATTGCTGGAGAAATGTAGTTCTTTGGGTCAATGCGAGCACCTTAACTAATCAAAGCCAAACCTAGAGAGGCACACGCTCTTTCGCTCAGTATGTCAGTCTCAGCGTCTCCCAGTCAGTCATTCGCATTGTCAATAAATAAAATCTTTCGCTTTTGCTGTCACAGCTTTCACAACACTCTGGTAAAATACGCGCGTTTCAGAGCTGTTCTACGCACTGCCAAGTACTAAAGAATATTTAAGACAGTCAAAATGAAAGCGGAAGAATCGCTAAGCGTTTCATGGGTCGAAGAGATTACGAGCTGCGCTAAATGAATTCGATTTGTTTGGCAGGCGGAGTATCTGCAATAATCAGCGAGTGACGACTTGAAGAATCGATGGGATATACATAAGTAACTATGTTTATTACAATATATTTGGCGGCCCGTGCGCTGAGCGAGAAGATGTTCCCGAGTTGAACCTCACGTTCTGGATACCATAAAACACAATGGAGCGTTGCGACTTGGGGCAGGCCAACAAATGTCGCTGTTCTATTGTTCAATGACTATGGCAATGGCTGGCAAAATTTCGGCTGCTTTTATGTTTATGCATGAATTCCAACATGAAAATGCAACAAGGAAGAAAACTCGCTGGCCATAAATCAAATTGGCCAAAATGCTCCCAGATCCAGCACGCAGTCATGGCCAACTGATTGAGCTGTCGCGTATTTGGGTGAGATCGCCCAGTGTCTAAATGTCCGCCAGTCGCAGGCTTAGCACCAGCCCCAGCCCCAGCCCCAGCACCAGTCCCAGTCACAGCATCACAGGCCCATCCTCAATCCCCGTTCCATACCAGTTGCGATCTCTTGAGCTGCTGCCATTTGGTTTGTCATTTGAATTTCGTGCCTGCTTTTGCCTTTCTGGCCAAGCCGCCCAACCATTTTAGAGGCAAATCTTCTTTTCGCCAAAATTGAAACTTGAACGTGGTCAGTTAAAAGGAAAAAGCAAAATTTCCATACTCTGATACTGGGCTCTGTCACCTTGTGCTGCTGCTTATAAGGCGCTAGATCGCTACCATATTAACGGATGTTTGTCATATTTACAGGCACAGCCCGCCCACAGATTCCGCTCTGCTTATCTACGGTACAAGTAGGTCAGCTTACAGATCAGGACAGCAAAAGTGCATCAGCAAGCGGAAACGCTGCTGCTGCTAGAGGTTATCCATATTTTATTAATGGTCTTTAATCCAGTTATAGATACTCGCCAAAGAACATTGCCCAATGGCCAAATATGAAATCATTGCTATGTAGAAGTCGCTGGGCGGTGTAGGAACGAGATGGGACGTGGCGTTTATTCTTATTCTATTACAAATTTTATTACACTTAAGTGTAGTGAATAAACTCAAATGTGTGCCATGAATGGATGCAATGGATGGAATGGATGCAATGGCTTGAGCCATGTCTAATCCCTGGCGGGCGCTTTCTTTGATGATTTGATGTAATGATGAGCGCTGCTCGGCCAGGGCGAAGCTGATGTAATGTTTGCTTGATCTGGTCACGTTGCACGTAACCGCAGCGCCTTTTATTTAACGTGCGGTAATTGCATTAATGAAAACTTAATATCATAAATTATATTGTACAAATCGTACAAATTGAGCTGCGTACAATGAAAGCGAAATTGTTTGATTTGCTGTGATTGCGCCCAAAAGGCCCAACACCAATTTGGGGCCCAGCCCAGGTGATTTTCAATCAATTCACGGAAGAGACATGTCTTAGTTAGGGCATAACACAGCCGCAGTCCAGTATTAACTGCCGAATGAGAAGACGGTGTGGGCTAACTTGGTTAGCTTGGCTCTCATTCATTAGTTAGCTCATTATTCAAAGAAAATATCAATTTGTATTATTTAACTAAAGTTATTTACTGTATGGCAATTAAATGAGTAGATAAATTAAGAACCTCCATCATATGGATTTCCGCATTATTGACAGATGGGCTGGATTTTGGGCCTGAGATATTGCGTAATTTAGTTCCCTTTAAAATTCACATCCTCGAAAGATACCTGACTAGGCCTAAGCGGCCGTTGGCTGCCTCCCACTTGAATGTAAATAGCTCCATAAATTAAATTTAGAATACTTATAACTGTTTAAAGAGGCGGTCTAGTCTATTTTTGCGAACGGATGGACGTGCAACCTAACTGGTTTCACCTGTTCCACCTGCGCCTTCGGCTGCCAGTCATTTATCCAGCAGAAAATTTTGATGTTGTGCATTTTGTTTTTACGAGTATGACAAGAATTCACTCGCCAAGAAGAACTCGAACAGCAAGCGGATGCTGCTCGCCATGTGCTCAAACATCATTTTTCTACAAGCCAGACCTGCTGTCGTTTACATAATTAATATCAAGCAGCGCACTTTTCAAGCCTATCATTGCTCTTTATTTTATTATTTTCGGAGAGCGCATATAAAAAGAACATCAACTTTACAGCTCCATGCAGAATCCATTTCCCAAACAGGATATGGCTACACACAAAATGCACTTTACTTAAAAATAAACATTGAGAGCAACATTCTAATTTCTATTGACAGCAATATATAAAAAACATTATTTGCACGAAAAATGTGTAAGGTGAAGTGAATTTATAAAATCAAAATGATGCGTTTTCACTTAGAAAGAAGAAATTTTATATTAATATTCAGTGGAAAATCTTATAACCAAAGTGACATCCAAGCCTTCAAGGCTCTGACTTGAAAATGGTTTCAGTTTTAGTTTTGCAGCGGAAACTGGCAAGCAGCCAGCTGCTGGTCAACCATAAATATGTATCAATAGCGCATCTGGCAATGCATAATCACGTTACAGCCTCGAATGGCCATTGTAAAGTGTATGCATGTCCATGTCTATTAATAATCAGACATGGAAAGCCGTTGAAAGGCATCGGAGCATTGGCCAGTGGAATGCTGCGGGTTGGTTGGGCATTTCAGTTGATGGGGCCGTCGCCGGAAAGTGAGAGTCGCCGTTGGCCGTAGCAGATGAATCGATTTGAATCTGAACAAACAAATGATTTATGCATTTGTGTTCATACTTATTGAGAGAATCATGTGAAAATTTGTGGAGCCGCCTCCCAAAACTGACAAAGTTCGGTTCACTTTCATTGGCCGCTGTTGAGTGTGTGAGAAAGTATTTGAACGCAGATGCAATTGAACGTGCATGGAACGTGGCCTGTGAAATGAGATTTGATTAATTTAGGACTTGCGCGCAGTTACCATTTGTCCATTCTGACCCACATTAATCTGCAAATCGCTGCGCTCTGGGCCAAAGCGGAAATTAACTGAGCCTCAGATACGGCTAGAACAGTAAACGGCGAGTCAGCAGTTTTGTGGCAACTGCCGCTGATGTTGCTGCCGCGCATGCGCACGCGCCACCAAATCGACTTCATAACTCACAGACGGCGGTATCGATTTTGTTACATATTATTTATTGTGTCGGCTGTGCCGACACCGACGTTCCCGTGGGCGTCTAACGGCACTTGTGTGCTGCACATTCTGCGCCAAGTAGAAGCTGATGCCATGGCAAAGTTTTTCCTGCGAAACAAGAGTTACTGTGCATTGCACTTGAGCGTCAGCTAATGGGAGTGGGTGTAAATGGCTGAAAGCTGCTAGTTGTTCTAGTAGTAGTAGTTGCCGCAGCAGCTAAATTATGTAAAAATTTGGCGGCTAGACAAGTGGGTGGGCTTCACAGTGGGCGAGGTTACACAAGTGCAGGCATCCATTTATGGCAAGATGCGGCTGAATGCATAAATCAAACTTCTAGGTTTTCTATTTGTTCAAAAACTGTTTGGTTTAGGCCTCAATTTGAGAACAAGTTTCTCTGCACTTGCTGAAAGTGCTAGATAGGAATATAAGAGGTAACGAGCACCTTTTTTTCAATAACCTGAATAAGTCATTGTAGTTAATTTGGGTTTGCTAACATAATAGATATTGTATAATCTTCTACTTTAAATACCAATTACTATTTATGTATTTTTAGTGTATGATATGAAAGAATTTAAATCCTATTAAGAAGATTGAGCAATCAATATATGTATTTTATAGTAACGAAACCCCGTTCCTTACTAATTTTATGGGCAGATAATATTGGAAACTGCATCGAATCAAATTTTATTATTTTATATGGCATTTATCAAATGTTAATTTTAATCTTATTTTTATGATATGAATATCTCTTAAGGTGATTTTCTCTGTCAATATACAAACATATATTTGATCATAAACAAAACTAAATGGGGCTTAGCGTAAATTTTAAATTAAAATTGTCAAAAAGATGTACTATTATTATCAGAAGCTTAGCGTACTTAAACTGTAATTCCCGTGGGTATGTCGAAAGCTTTTCATGTAGAATACCCTGAAAAACAGCTTATGCTGACAGCAGCTTAATATATGGCCATCTGATTCGAAGGTCAACTCTAGCGCCAGCCAGTTCTCATGCGACATTTGTAAACAGCTTAATGAGGGGTCTATTGCCCAACGTCCGTCTTGAAGAACCTGTAAGAATGGGTGTAGTTCTGTGAAAAACTGAAAGTTTTAATTGAAAGTCGCGTAGAAAGTTGGGTTCCGTCTGCGATAAGCCGCCAGCTAAGAGGTCTATTCATATTATAAAAGCGTGTGTGATATACAGAAATCATTGGTAGCTCTTCTCCTCTCTCGGTCGATGACTAGCTAGTCACACAGTAGCTCTCTTTGATCCAACGTGCGATTTATCTTACGAATCCATTGTGACCATTAGCTGTAACGGTTGTTAAGTTAAATTAGTTTGTTTTGTATTAAAATTATTCATTTATTCAATCCATTCTATTCACACAGCGTAGAAACAACAGCAAATTTTCTTTTACTTGCCTAAATTATCACATAAGCTAATCATATTAGTTTTGTTTCACAGACCTCCCAGGGGGCTTTAATTATAATAATTTTGTGTACTATTTAAGACTCATTAAAATCGTCAACAAATTGAAAATTTATGCATAATGCGATTTTGGTATTATGATTCTCCCAAATTAAAAAATCTTACAGCCATTGACCCTAACCTCCGGCCATTTCAATTAGATAGTGCTAAGCTGTCTCAATTTTTTCGTTTCATAAACGTATTTTTAATTGAACCAGTCTTCCACGTCTTTAGATGAGAAAAGCTTAGAATTTCTTTTGCATTGATAGTCTTTCGACATGGTTCGGTTAACTTTCTTTAACGATATTGCGGATCTAAGTCCTGTAAGCTATTTAATGTGCCATTACAACGTGAATCTTGTTGATGTTGTTGAACTCATCTTGAATTCTTCTACTTGGCAATTTGACTAACGACAATTCAAATGGAAAATTGATTTTTAATGCTCGCGTAGACACCTACACAAAGTTTTTAATTAGAGGTCGAAGCATCCGGCACTTTTAGGAAAATGTATTTTAGCAGGTAATTGCAAGTAGGTTTGCATCAAGAATAGCGGCTAAGTTGAACCATTGTATGGATGGCTTTTGACATAGTCGAGCTAGTTAGTTAAAGCTAACTGGCACAGCTTAAAACAACGGCAACTGCTGCAAACGGCTTTGGCTGCGATTAACAGGCAAACGGACTGGGGCAAGCAACTTCTATTGGTATCGTAATGCATCGCATGGTATAGAGTGTGTGTGTATGTGGGTAGATAAACAAGCGTACGACTCGTACATCTATTTGCTCAATAACTCATTTAAAATCGACGTATACCTAGGCCAATAATGAACAAATAAAAGCCAAAATCTGCCGCTCGCATAGCGCATCGAACAATGCAAGCATAAAATGCCAATGAGCAGCAGCCAAAAAGCTGGCCAGGTCTGGGCCACACTAGGCCAGGTCTACGGATTCGCTGAATTTTGCACATGTGTATAAAAGCGGAGAAAGAGAGAACAAGAGAGGGAGAGAGAGTAAGACGTGCGCCTGGCCAATTGACCGCATTTGGGGCCCAAAAACAATGCAGCGAAAAGCGAAAAGGATGTCAGTCATAAGCGAAGATACATTGCCTCGACTTGTAGGAGTAGGTAATATGATATGGCCAAGATACTGCTCCAAGCATAAATCACATGTGGAAACCAGTCAACAGCAACGGGGAGCTCGGAGAGAAGGGGACTGGGCAAGCAGAAGAGTTGTGCCTAGCTAGCAGCACGTTCAAATAAAAATGCGCCTGAGAAATGTCCGCAGATTGCATGCCAAATTGAAAACTTGATTATGTCGATTTACATAGTAGGAGTACAATTCAATTGAGTTAGAGGCCGGTCACATGACAGCAGAGTCTCCAAGAAAATGCGCCCTTAACCTACTTTCATCTGTAGCCACCGCTTCCAACCGCTATTTATTTATGACATCTCGCTCAGCTCTCATGCATGACACCCACAAATAATGTACCAAGAGACAGCCAGCTCGTGCTTTAAATGATGTTGTTCCCTTCAGCTCAACTACTGAATCTGCTGCAGCTGCTGATGGTGCTGCTGCTGTTCCTGTTGCTCGACCGTTTGGCGTTTCGGCATTTTTTGCATAAATTTCCCAAATGCTATCAAAAGTGTGCATCTTACGCCAGTTGTAAATGGTTTGTAGCAGCTTAAGTTACGAGCTCACGGTTCACCCACGTTAGAACTATGGCAAATCTGGCAGTCCAGTCTCCAAAGCAGCTCCTCCTTTTGTCTGCATTGCATGTCTATTTAAACCTTTACATGTCGCTGACAAAATGCTCAACAATGAAGACAACAGCAATAAAAACAGCAAAAGCAACGGGAAGCCCGCTGCCAACATCTGTCCATTTGTCTTCAGTCTGTTGTTAGAAAACTGTGCCAGTAGTGTAAGGCAGCGATGGAGCATGGGCACATCTAGCAGGAGCACCAGGATCAAGTCTTGTTAGTGCTCTCCATCATTTGTTGCATGTTGTTGCCTGTTTCTGTTTAGACGATGTCAGCACTGATAGCTGACGCTTTCCGGGATTCTGGATTCTGTGTTTGGGTCATGCAGCGTCGGCGATATTGACATTGTGCGACAGACAGACAGTTATCGAGTCAAACAGTCAGACAGTCAGCTCTCAACGGGGCACAGAGTTCACGACACTTTTCCGTCCGTCTACGTCTGCGTGTCCGACTGCAGCAGCTTTGTTGTAAGTTGTGCTTGTATGATGTTCTTTTGGTGGAAGATGCAAGATTAGCAAATTTGTGTAAGCTGATTGTGAGCATTCTTGGTGTACACATCATTAATCTTGAAGCAAACGAACGAGACCTTTCGTTTATTTAATTGTTGCCCGCTGCAGTACAGCCCCTTTGGAAGTTAATTTGAGGCTGCGTTGCGCATACGCCCATTCGATGCGATTGGCTTTGACAGAGCTCCACTTTCATTCAGCTGAGACCGATGCGTATCTCTCCACTCACTTATTATTTACTTCGTTTATCATAAATCATAAATCATTATGCAGCTAATTGAAGCGAACGATTTGTGCAAAAAGAAAGCAAAAGTTCTCGGCAAAAATGTTTCTTTCACCCCGTAAGTATGGGTCATTGTAGGCCAAAGCATTTTGAACTGCTGCCGTTTCGCAGAAATTTTATGAATACTTGTATAGATCTTGACAGCCAGGTGGAGAGCATTAACTTTGTGCGTGAACTGAAATTTGTTTGCAGCTGTTCGGAGAAACACTCTTAACCTGTTGAAAGCGCCGGGTCGAAAGTGGTTAATAGTAAATGACAATTCGGGGTGTTAATGATACTCTTCGATGATGAGCTTTTAGCTGAAACTCGTGCCACGAAAATTCATTAAGATCTGCACGACAATGGGCTTTCAGCGGTTTCACTTTTAACAAAAGATTTGGATTGATCAAGTTCATTTGTGAATTTATTTAAATAGATTCGATGTTTGACCAAAATCATCGAATTTACTTGCAGATGATGCATTGTTGAGGCTGACGAGGTAAATCATTCATCTGTTGGCTCTCTGGTCGAAATCGTGACGGGAATGTGCAAAATGGGAACATCGGAATACCCTGGCGAGTGCCAAGGATGTTGCCACTGCCTCTGCCAGAGAAGAGAGGCCTTGACTACTGACACACATTTAGTGTGTAGATGTTGGCATTTGATTTAGCTGAGAGCCTCGACCGATTGACACTGGACATGAGTGAAATGTTTACTCGGATCGCGCATGGAATGGCCAAGTCGCCATGGAGACACCGACAGCAAGCATGCTGAGAGATTCTGGTTACATTCTCCTTTTCGATTGCCATTATTTCATTAAATTCATGTGATTAGAATCACTTTCGAGTTTGCTGCGCAGTGAAAACGCACTCTCGATGGCACGTGAGACTTGAAAAGAAGCACCGAGACTCGGGCAGGAGGTGAGCAGATCAAAGAAGATGACCAGATGACCGGACTCACATGAGCCACTGAAAGAATCGCTGGCGATGGCATGTGGAACATTTTATTGCCGAACAATGAAATAATATGGGAAAGGCCCTTGGACGGGGGGTCGAGCTGATGCCAGTTGAGAGTTGGCAATTGGCGGGCAGCAAAGCAAAGACGACAACGCAAATAAATAAAATGAAAATTGCAATAAATTTCACTCTTGTGTGAAGACGAGCGGCTCTAATCAGAGAGCTAGAGAGCTAAGGCAAGGGCAACTGGCACTAGTAACTGGCAACTGGCAACTGGCAGAAGACAACAGCAACTGAAACGTTGCCAAAATGCAACGTGAGCCACATGCAACATGAAAGCGAGTTGGAAACAGAAACCGACCGAGTGTGGGGCAGAGCCAAAGTGGCAACGGCCTGGGAATTGGGCTAATTGATGTTTAGTTGCACTTTTACCCAAAACCGTTTACACAACTGCCAACTGCAGCAAATGAGACTTCTGTAGATCCATATCCAAGGGTTCGAAGAAAACAACAACTTCACTAATGGATATAACATGTCTTTCAGTTCGATCGAACTAGTTGCTCTTCGACCTCTCGTTGTCAGTCAGCGACACGGATGCATCTTAATTAACCCAGCCAACGGATCAGAAACAGGATCAGGGGTGGGCAACGTGTTTTAATTGAATACAATTAATTATTGACACATTTTGTTTTCCAATGCCTTACCGCATTCCAAGCGTGCTCTGAGCGCAGTTAGGAGTTCGCTCGAAGATAACCGAAAACGTGAGCAACGTTTGGAGCAGAGCAAATTTGGTGGGCAGCTATCCTCAGCTGCGATGCATATGGAAATGCACTTTCTAAGGCGCAGCAGCTGCTCCTACAACTTTGCTAATGTTATGGAAATTGAAATTTTAACCCAATTTGTGGAATATATTCACCCACTGACATACAGAGAAGATCGAAAGAGTCTTCCACCGATTTACACATGAGCTGCATTCCAGCTAGGAATGAGTTGCATGCGGTAAGACTCTTACCAGACTCTTTGGATAGCTAATTGTGTGGGGAGATTAATCTGTTAAGTAGCTATAGTGGATCCCTCTGTCTCATTTGTAACGGTACCAGAAGTGTTTGCCTTTTCCATTCAAACACGCATTCGCATCAGCTGACAGGTGCCATGGACATTTTTCACTCTATTCAATTGGAAGCCATTGAGGAGCCGCAGAGGGGGCGCTGAAGCGTTGACAAAGTCGCGCAAACATTTCAAACATCTGCTGCCAGGTAGCGTTGAAAGCAGAAGGAATAGATTAAGGCAGCAACAGCAACAACAGCTCAGACCGCTCCAACAGCTCAAACGGCTTACTTTTCTCACCAAACCACGACAAGACTCGACCACAGTCATCCAGCAACATGGCCAACAATCGATTGGAATGTCAGTAGCGGGTGTCGTTAGGATCGGGCTGTTGCTGTAGCTGTAGCTGCTTTTAACTTTGGCCAAAGCTGTGACAAAATTGCAACAAGTGGCGGCCGCCCACTCTCCACTCCCTACGGCCGGCCCGCATATACCGCATCCACCGCCCCCAACGGTGTCATTTGAATATCAACATTTGTCATCGTGTGCCGTGTTGCATTCCGCGAGCCGTCGCGGGCCAGTTGCGGGCCCCGAAATGTGCCCAAAAATAAACAAAATCCAATTAAAGTCAAGTGAAACATGGCCATTGAACAGCAGCAACAGTTGCTGTTGTTGTCAGTGTTCTTGCTATTGTCTCTGATACCTGGTCTTTTAATTGAGCTTCTCTCATGTATGTAGAAATGCAAATGTGTGCCAGTCAAGCAACTACTTAGAAGGATTGCATTTGATCGTTTTAGGTCTGGATGTGCAATTACTTTGTGGAGCAATTTCCAACACTTTCCCTGCCCCAGACAAAAGAAAACCACAAAGTACACGTTGCGAGCGCAGTTTTCCTTATCTCGTAAAGATCAGAGCAGACCATTGAAATTCGGGCTTGTAATTGAAACGCATTACCGTCGCTTGGCTCTAATGGGCGTTGGCAAGAGATCTGCAACAGGAGAACAGCTGAACATCTCAACATCTAAGGTAACACGACAACAATGTAGGCGATGACAGCGCCTAGAAATTGGGAATTGAAAACCTCGGCGAGGGGCCAAGGGGTGAGGGGGTACGCACAGGGGCCAAGTTGGGAGATATGCGACATGGCAGCAGCGAAAAGTAGGTGAGGCAGCCTCTAACGAACTGGAGACTATCCGAGTGCTGGATGGTATCAATGAAAGCCAATCGGACATGTGCGACGCATTGGCAGCCAAGAAAATACAAGGCAGCCAGTGGGAGGCAATCGGCTCACGCACTCGCCAGGGGAAAACGAGGCAGATCTGGAGCTGGACTTCGACTTAGAGGCCTGCCTACAATCTAAAGGCTTATAAGGTAGCATTGGCAACACAATGTGCCTCGATTTGTTTGCGATTTGGTTAAAGCAAATTTACAGCAGCCTGTAAAGTGCTTGGCATGTCTTGAATTCAGGTAGTCCCCTCATAATCCGACTAGGTGGTCCATGAGCCGGATTCAGTAAATAGGAATGTGTTCCACTCGAAGTTGGCCGGTGTTCTAGCTCCCCAACGAGATGCTTAAGGTAACAAACTGGCTACACCATACTCCTCTCCTTTATAGCAATGCAGATGAGTGGGCTATTAAATGCGAATAAAGCGAATCTGATGAAGCTTCTCTAGCCTTAATGTAAACATCCTTTACACTTCTCTCTGGTCGCCCATTTCTGATGTGCATGATCATTATAATGCCCTGCCTAACGGTTTCTGTCATCAGAAATTTGCACTATGGGAATAATCACCATTAGACAGCGAGCGAGAGAGAGACAGAGACCATCCTCACTCACAATAGTCACGCGCATTGGAAGTGAACGACTTAACCTTGCGTGGCATTTAACAACCAAAGCAGGAGACAAGCTGATAAAAACGTGGACACATCAAAGATGAACGATGAGCGATCTGTGATCATTGATCAAAGATCAGCACAGTCCCAAAGGACAGGTCTAACAGTGCAAACTGGGACATAATCTCTTAGAAAATGTTTCTCAAACATTAAAGCAGTAGGTAGCTAAAGCCGATGGCGCATGGGCAATTAGCTGACAAGGATGAGGAAGCAACACCAACAAGAGGAGGAGCTTCTGCCTAGTTAAGAGCGTGACACTTAGACGGTGATGGTGATGGTGATGGAGGTGAGCACGACGGTGCCTTATTGGTGAACAGTCAAGAGAAGAAAAGTGCCACCGAATTTTCTGGATCGTGATGAGTGTCCCGTTCCCCAGTTGTTACCCACTTCTGGAGCATCCGTAAATTCCTGCATTATTCTTAAATGCCGTTAAAACGAAACGATTTTCAGTATTTTGCAGTCCCACAGCTTGACATCAGAATACGAAACAGAATCATAAATGAAATCAGAATTTAATTCGCATTTATTCCGACCCCTCCGCAAGTGGTTCGCTTTGTTTGTGCTGAGAAACTGAAAATTCAAAAATAGAGATCTCATCGCATCTACAACTGAGCCGCAGAATACAAACGAATTTTCCCCTTTAGATGCTCGAGAGATGACCCAAATTCTGCATAATTGTTTCTACGATGGCTGCGGCTGCAGTTTCAGTTTTCTTGGTCCACTTAGTTCTGATTGCCTCTTTCCCACCAGATCCACTAGACCCACCAGACCAAACATATCGCACTGCAAGCAAAAGCCACTGCAAATTCGCCCCAAAAGCGAGAAAGTTTATTAACTTTGTCGATCTTTTCATGCGGATCATTTGCGTGGCGTCGGCGGCTGCAAATTATCCTGACACCCGGTCCGGTCCAGACCGGCCAGGTTCAGTTTGGTCGTTTGTTTCGCAGTGAACGCACAAGAGGCACTTGACCATCAGCCAATGCGCTTGCGTGTGTTTCATATTTCTCAGCTCATTTCGGTTTCGTGTTGGGGCTTCCACTGGCCTCCAATTGCATTCACTGCCCGCTAACGGCCTCCACTTCAGACGATGAAGGCAAGTCGAGGCGTTAGGCGTTATGTCGACTTTGATATTATAACCGCAATTAGTCGACATGGTCTCGAGTGCTATCACTGGCATCTGCACTCGCCAGTCCATGCTCCACAGTCCTCACGCCGCCCCCGCCGAATTCATGGATGAGTGTAGTGAGAGTTTGACTCGATTTGATTTTCTTGGATTCTGCACACTCTCGAACGTCTCGAGTGTCAGATGATTAGACACAAAACATTTGCACGTGGCAGAGTGACTCAGGCCTGCATCGAGACAAGAAAACTTTCGATTATACTCAGGTCAGCAATATAAAAGGTATGCCATTGAACCCATCCAACAACAACGCAAACTAACTTTGCTGTCAAATTTCGAGCTCATAATCGAACTTGGCTAAAAATATCGCAGAAGAAGTAAAGAACTGTCTGCGAACAGTTAGATGGCGATGGGCTGGCTTCATAACAATTTCCTGTCAATCAGAGCAACAACTGAAACGACGGCCAACTCCAATCTGAAGGCCTGCCCAGGGGCCAGCCTTCTTCCCGACTGACAGTGGGGCGCTTGGAGTGTGACCGAGTCAAAGCACGCAATTAATTAGTGGCCCTGGCCGAGGGGCAGTCAGAGGGCTGCTGAAGCGAAGAGAAGCCACCAATTGACCCAACGAGCGATTCACCAAACGGCAGCGGAGCTCATCAAGCCACCTACGCTTACGGTACTTTCTCGGTTCCTCTAAGACTAAGACTAAGACGGCGGCCGCAAATTAATCGGCCTGTGCAGCGTCTCGGAATAATGACAGTTCCGAACCAGAGGGAACCAACTGAGACTGACTGACTTAGACTGCGAAGGCGAGCTAGCCGGTTGGCAGTCCCGCCGTGGGGCTGCCACACTTTTAAAGTCTCTTTTTAAATGTTTCACTATTTATCATCGCGTTCTATTCGAGCAATTTTTCTGATCGTCAACTAGGAGAGTAGAGAAGTAGGAGAATGGGAGCAATATAAATTCAGATACAGATGTCAATTGGAATTTGTTTAACTGGGTCAGTTTAAGTTGGGTTTTAATTAATTTGGATTAAAATGTTACGAAAACGTAAGGGAGTTGCCTGATATGCCGAAGAAGGCGTTGGCGGTTTACCGTTTTCTGATCTCCCCTGAGCGAACCGTTTCGTACGTTCTGTGGTTTTCGCAGCGGACCAAAGGCCAGGCGAATTCTGATATTGAAATTGCTACCTTGGCATAGCACAGCACAGAACACAGAATACAGAGCACAGCACACACAAAACTTGAAACACCCAACTCTGAGGAAAGCTTCTGCCCGAGGCCAGGCTTTGATAACATCAGTTGAAGTGCTTGAATGGCAGGGTGCAAGGGGAATTCCAGCTCCCACTACAAGCCAACCAAACAGAACAAAGACAACAATTCCATTTGGTAAACGTTTGCTTTGAACAGCGCCCCAGAAGAGGGCGGGAAAATACAACGCCAAGAAGTTTTCTGCGGAAGAAAAAAAATTAAACGGAATGAAAAATAATCTAAAGTTAGCGCAGAGTTTGAGTTAGTTTGTGCTTGTTTTTGGCTTTACTTTGAGCTTGGCCAAATGTAACTACAATTTAAATGCTAATCTGGCATCTGTTGGCGGTCGGCGGTTGGCGGTTGGCGGCTGGTGGTTGGCGCATAAAGCCACGGCGCATGCGCAAACAACTCCGCCCCGACTTGGCTACAAACTCGCTCTAAGTGCGGGTGGATACTATTCAAGCTGGTTAGAGGGCGATGCAAGAAGTTGCATTTAGCAGCAAACTCAGTTGCTCATTAGTTGTAGGAATATCTACCGAAAATGTACTCCAAGCCCAAAGAATTGTCCAACTGGGAACTCAGCCAACGTAACTGCCCTTCATGGTGTTTTATTTATTGTGTAATGTGGCTCCTGTCCAACTTCTGACGGTGCTCAGGCTGCCTGCCTTCGCTGTTTGGCTGTCTAATTAATGTTCACGCCTATAAAGTGCCAACTTTATTTGTGGCGGATGCCTGCTCTGAAATTCTCTCTCAACACCCAAGATCCGCCACAAAAATGTCGGAACTGTTTCGTCTGTCAGAGCTGTGCCGGAGCTCAAAAGTTCAACGGAACAAAGTACCGTTATGATCTTCCCTTGCTTTCCCATTGCCTTTCCTTTTGGAAAACCGCGACAATTCAGATACGAGACATTATAAGTGGAAATGGAAGCAAAATCAAAACCGAAAGAACATTTGTAAGCTGCCAATTATTATGAAACGAGCAGACAGCAGCAGAGGCAACAGCAGCGACATTCGAGCCTAGAATAGCAAGTCTCAGTACGAGACTCTGCTTTTCCAGCTCTTAGCTCTTAGCTCACAAATCTCATTTCTGAGCTTTGTGCTTTGAAATCGAAAAGCGCGTCACGCCGAAATCCGCTGGCTCGTTACCATTCCGAATTCTGAGCGCCGGCAATCGGAAGAATAGTCTGTGTCTCTTGGGCGCTGGTCTGTTAGTTCGTCTGTTTCCCTTCCCTTCTGTTCTCAGCTCCCAATCCCCCACCTACCTATCTTGTCCCTTGCTGCTAGTCCAGTTGCTGTGGTGACCGCCTCGCGTGCTGCCAAACCGCCAATTACCGAACATCAAAAAGCAGTTTCCCTCAGCTGGTCTGCCCGGTTTGCCTGCCTAATAATTTGCTCTCTGACTTTGTGTGGCTTTGTTTGTACTTTTGGAAGTCTGCCAGCCCCCTCGAACCCTTTTCTCTAACGACCGATCGGCAGACCCACTGGACACCCAAAAAGGTGTTCGAAATGTTAAGAATCTTTTGCCGAATCACGCAATGTCTCAGCTCAGCGTTCAGAGTGAAGGAAATGCAAATGCTCTTCAAGATCTTTCGTGGCTCACGCTTCGATACTGTTTTCGGCCAAGTGCCACGCCCCTAAACTGAACTTGTTGGAAAGGTACGTTATGAACCAAAATTAATTTAATTATGTTGGGTATAATAAATAAAGTTATACAAAGTTATACAACACTCTCCCCTCCCATGGCCACTTTGACATTGTAATCACGTCAGTCAGTGGCCTATTTATGAGGTGTTCGGCTATTCGTCTTCCCGAATCAACAGAACAACAAAGCGTGACAACCAAGTGGTGTCGTGGTTCGGTTAGATTGTGCAATTAGAAATGAGACAATGTAGTCATAATATTATGTGATGTGATATTAAATATTCTTCTGCATAAACAATGGAGTAGAGAATAAGTAGGCTGGTTTCTGATGGAGGCAAACCGTTCAATAAAGCCTGATTGTTATTATCATGACATAATTGTAGGGATAACGACCAGCAAATGAATATTAAAGCGATTCAAGTCAATTAATTATTTTTGCTATTAACGATAACCCACTGATCCATAAAAACACATGTCATGTTAATCAATATCAAATACATTTCCTTTCTCTCGTTAAGGAGCATGTTTTAAATGATCCTCTCCTGCTGACAAACTGACGAAAGTCCTTTTATGATCCCCGTCTTTTGATGTGATCCGCATTTGCGTAGGCTCTGTGCAAATCTACTTCGAATTGCAATGCCAAACACGTTCCCCCAGCAGACGCTCTCAGATCTCACCATCATCTCTCACGCCTGTGGTGCATCTGTCGCTACGATCTGCGTTCTGCGTTCAGCGTTCAGTACACAGAGTTCTGCGACCTGGCGAGCGGATCGCTTGCTAATGTGCGAAGCACACTCAGAGATCGCGTGGGCTGTTGAGTGTTGATGCAACAATGTAGTGGCAACAAGTCGCTGATTATCTCTCAGAGTACTTGATTAGAGCAGCTTCGGAAATGATCTTTGGCCACAACTACTCCAAATTATGCCGCTATCCCCATTGTGGCGCATGACGCCGTCGAATTCGCGAGCATCGAACACGCGCAGTCAAAGTCAACGTCGATTTTCTTGGTGCAAATTATTAGCGTTGAATAGGAATGAAAAAGTCTCGTATTCGGAGCATCCTGTTTGCATTGGGCCGATCGACGGGGGCTCCGTTTTATTGCTGCCTTGATTTATGCAACATTTTCCGCAATAAAAATGCCATCGTCTTAAAGAATTATTACATCATCACGTAATAGGCCTCGTCTCTACTTCAACCTCAACCTCAGCCTCAGCATCACCATCGGCATCGGCGCCACGCCCGTCTTTGGTCAGTTGGCAGTGCCAAATTGCCCTCGGATGCATGCAGTGCTCCAGCGATCCTCAGTGGAATCTTTCGCGCTGTCATAAATCAGTCGCCAGCTTCGAGTTCCCTCAAGTTGCTTCAACTTGCGAAAGGAAAGGCAGAGGCAGAGGCAGTGGCAGAGGCATTAAATACTCGTACTCTCCAGTTAAATTGCAGGGCACGAACAGCTGGCAGAGCTGTGTACAACAGCAATATCGTCAACAAAAGAACCAACAACAACAAAGCGACTATTAAGTGTCTTGTCATCCTCAGTGATCCATCATAGCATAGAAGATATCTTTACTCCACTCTACGGAATGGAAAAATGAACTTGGCACGTGTCCATCATTTTAAATGGGAGTTCTTCTGTGGGGGAGGTGGTTGAGCGGTGCTAATGTGTAGAGAATTCAACGAAATGTTGTAATATCTTTCCAAATTAGGCTTTTGAAGGCGCGGGAGATTGCATCATAGCGTGACCAGTGACATTCCTGTTTGCCTTCGCTCCAAATGGCCCATTGTCCAGCCCCAACCAAACACGGAAGTCGAAGCACACTCCCCAAATGCCCATTTCATATAATTTCTATTATTTCTGGCAGCTTTGCCAAGTGCCACCAGGTGACAGTTACAATGCAGAAACAATATACAACAGCTGCTAATGCCGGCTACGATCAAGCTACGATCGCACTGATCGCCACCAACTAAGACTCAGAATCGTAGTCGAAGTCGAAGTTAGAGTTGGAGCTGGAGCTGAAGCTGGAAGCTAGAGTTGGAGCTGGAGCTGGAGCTGTTGTTGGGAAATGTTTTTGAGGCATGCACTGAGTAGGTTGTAGAGGACTGTGTGGGGGCATTGCCACCGTCCTGAGCCTGGCACTGTCGCAGCCATAATCGCCGAAATGATCATCATAATCGTGATCGTTTTCGGGCCTTGTGCTTTGCGCATTGGTCAGTCGTCCGTCCGAGGTTGTCTTGTCCTCGGGGAGCCATTTTTGGCATGCGTTCGGCAGCGAACACTTCCTGTGGGAACTACTTGAAAAGTTGTTTCATTCTACATGCATTTCAGTTCAGTTGCTCAGTTACTCTGTTGCTCTGTTGCTCTATTGCAGTGACCATGTTCCACGTCATGTTGCCTGGCCATTTTATGGCTGCTCTCCATGAAGGCTGCACCCACCACAAGCAGTCGCTGACTCCATCGAAGTGGCCTCGCCTGAACTACCCGAATTCTATTTCGATCGCGTTTCTACAAATATCTCATATACCATTTGCCCATAAATCAATTAGTTCAGTGTAACAGTTTCCAATAATAGTTCGTTTGTTGAATGTTGTTTGTATTCCTCTTCCTCGTTCCATTTGCGCTGCATTCTGAACGCGAGGAGAACATAAATTAAGAAGTTGATACCTCTTTTATGTTGCAGCAAATTGGAGCAGATTTTTAATGGGGCTAAGATTGGTAGAATCAGACGGGAAGAACTTGTTAACACCTAAAACACAGATCGTTAACAGTGTCGATTAGTTCTTTATAAGGGTGCACCGAAGTTCAGTTGAAGCTTCAGCTAAAGTATTACTACGAATAATGAAAATTTAAGTTTTTATAAGAACTATTCGGGAGTCAAGGTCGCACCTGCCGATCATAAAAACAAAGAAGTAACACATAACTAGATACAGGAGTCTGCTATTGACGAATGCTTTGATTGGCTTGTAAGGTATGCGGCAAGTTTTGTACCAACTTTCCAAGTGGCCAAAGACTTCTTTAGCTGGCGGCAACATGCAGCGAACTCGCCGCTTTAAGAAAGACAACTGCATTTTGGGCTCAGGCAGTACCTCTGGCTGTGGCAAAAGAATCGTCGCGTTGTCGAGTCAGTCTGCCAACGCCCAAAGCAAACACTGTTTGATTTATCCGTGCCCCTCCCTCTGACTACCCAACTCGGGCATTAATCGTTGCGACCATGCTGCTAATAGCAGGGTCTTGTCTTGCAAATTTCAAATTGGAAGAGTGAAAAAGCGGGAGAGTAAAAGAATGGATGATAAAGAGATTGCATCACCGATGCTGACAATGCAATGGCACCAATTTGCGAATATGTCCGGCATTGCATTGCCAGCGATGAAGGCCAATTGGGAATGAGTGCCAATTTGCCTGCTTTAATGCAGTTATGAATTGAAGGAACACATTCGAATCAATGCACCCTAAAAGGAGCGAAGCTTTCTACTCTATCTTCGTTTGGATCAAAATACTTAAGCGAAATCCACTGCACACGACACCTTGCATACTCATAACTCATAAGGTTCCAATCGAGCCAGGACCGCGAACCGGACTAAGGCAAGACGCAGGCACTACAAAAACAGCGGCAATTAGAAGACGAAGGAGAAGAAGCTGCCGATGGCCGTTGGCTGGTGATTGAGTTGCAGCTCAGGTGGCTCCTCTCCGCGGTCCCGGTTCTAATTGATGGCGAGACGCTCCTCTGAAGCGACCAACAGACAACAAACAGGAAAATTCATATTACGAAAAAACTGCATCGTTTAAGTGTCATTATTGGGACCAGAATCTCAACAAGTCGCTGCCGTTGTCGTGTCTTCGAATGAAGACGGAGTTGGAGTTGGAGCTGGAGCTGGAGATGCTATTGGTGTTGGTGTTGGAGTTGAAGTTGGAGATGGAGATGACTACTTTCACCGCGCTCAGAATTCTTTTCTGCAAGCGCGGTCTCAGCCAGACATCGGTCAATCTGCTAAGCTGTCTCCCCCCTCAAAACAGCTTCAATATCCGCTGGTCACATTCAACAGCTCCACACCACCCACCTCTTTCCTCTAAGCTGGAGCCATCACTCAACTTCAGCATCAGCATCAGCTGCTACGCGAGTGCACCTTACTGGCATTTCGGCTTGTGGCTTTTCTTATCTACTCATTGCTCATTGCTCATGTGTAGCTCGTTCGAGTCTTCAGCTGGTTGTGGATCTTACACCTTGCTCGTTTTTTGTTGTTGTTTGGACTTGCACCGCCCATGTGGAATAGATCGAGTACCTAAAGCAGAGAATCGAGAACCGAGTACACGGTGGTGTAGCCGCTGTCTTTGGGTAAGGGCGTTAACTGGGTTAAACGCTCGTTGACAGTTTTATGCTGAGACAAGAGACGTCAACCTGCGGCAGGGCCACGACAGACCACAAAGCGTTGACGATAGTCAGTCAGTGGCACACACCAAACAAGAAACTTATTAAGAGTGAAAATTCTTGTTGGCGCGGCTAGAATGAGTTTTTGTTTTGCATGGAAAGCTTCGTCAAAGAAATGCCTTTGCTGCAATTAGTGGTGGCCCTTGGGGAAAGGGGCCCATCGAAAAGTGAAATAAAACAAATCAAAAGTGGTGCAATCAAGCGAAAGGTTGTTACAGTTCTAGTAATCAAACTCGTCGCCGCAGTCTTTCGATGTTATTTCGTCCCTCGGAAGTGGGTCGAGTCTGCGCTGCACTTTCAACTCTGTTGGCGCCTCTGATGGCAACTTTCATCATGTGTGCGATTCTTATCAGCAATTAGGCCTCGCTTTATGTCGGAGATTCCTTTTACATGTGTCCCAAGTCCGACCACGCATCCATTTAGGCATTTCGCCTTCTTCTTTTGACTCTGCGCCTTCAGTAATATACAAAGTTGATTCCTTTCTCTGAAAACTCTCCGGATGCATTCCAAGCGAAAGTACTTGGTCAGCCGCCTCGACTCAGTGTCGTCTGTCGTCCATCGTCTGTCGACCGTCATGTGTCGATATACTTCTAATGAACAAAGCAGCAACAATTCAGAAACGATCCAAACGAGCCCGAAGCGAGGCAAACAAACAGACGGACTCGATCAATTTGCAAACAATTGCAGCAACGAACGAGAGTTTCAGTTGAGCCGATTGATTGCCGGAAATATAAACAGTGAACAACCTGCACATAAGTCCTCCTCTTTCGACTCTGTTCTCTCTCCCGCTGCCGCTCGACCTTCTCAGGGGCGGCAATCAGCATGAAACCGACGGAGAATGTGTGAAAATCGAAAGGAAATTTGCATGTCACTCAATTGACCAAATCAACGAGAACAGAGCGACACAAATCTATCTGGAGAGTTTTTGGGACTGTTTGCACTACAAACGAGTCGAAGACATTGTTGTTGGCGTCACTTTCAGCGAAAAGGTTGGCCCAGTTCCCGACTTTTAGAATGGCAACAAATATTTGAATATCGAAATGACACCAAAAGCCAAAGCACACTTTGGCCTATTGAAATCACTTATTGACTTCCACATAACGGTTTGGCGCTTCAGCCAGATAAGAAAGAGCAATAAACTTGTCAGTTGACCCAAGTGACCTGGGAATTGTGATAGTGCGAAATATGCCCAACATAATTTGGCAAATGTTTGGGACGAGACTTAATTAATTCTTGGGAACAACATAATTTCGGCAGCGATCGGCGAACAGATTACAATTAGAGCACGGCTTTTGCGAACAACAATTACTCAATCACGCAGCATAAGAAATAGACATAGACACAGCCTCAGACATGGACAGAGACAGAGTCAGAGTCAGATACAGAGGTACAAAGCTTCGTGTCTGGCTTTCTGTTGTTTAATCAATCTACAACCATTCATTGCCCAGCCCATAATTCAGAATACAGAACACAGAAGATGGGATTGGGGATTGAGGACTGGGTGCCGAAACAGAACTAGAGGAATTTTCATTCACACGGCAAACGGATGGCGATCGTAGACTTCCTGCTTTAAAAGCTTTTCCGAAAGACAAAATTTATGTAATTTCTTTATCAGGTTCATCGCTTATTGTTGAGCAAATTGTTGAACAAATTATATAATTCTCTCCACAGCGATGATTGAATAGCCGAGGCGTCAATTATCCGCACAATGCGACAAAAGCTGATGACGTCGCCATCGTCGTCATCTTCATGTTCATCCTCATCGTCATCGTCATCGTCAGCGTCATTTGTCGATTTATCGCCAGAGAATCGAACTGTCGAACCGTCGAATAGGAGTAACTGAATGCAATTGCAAGTGTAACTAAAATGCATGAAATTGGGGAAGGGGAAAGTGCATCGAGTGCAGTTTGTTGTGCTTTCGGTTGGTGTTCGATAATATTTAATAGCATCATCAGCCGCTGTGTCCGTGTGTATGTGTATGGTGTGAGTCTGTCTGGTTAGAGTGACGAACAGATTCAATCATATTTGACACATATGCAAGACATGGGCTTTCTTCGTGGCGTAAGTTTTGAGTTGCGTAAGATACATAAACGAACACTCTACTTCATCTTCCGCCTCCACCTTCTTGTTTTCCGCCCGCCATACTACAATCAGTGGCCTCATTCGAGGCTTAGTTCAGATTTGTTATCTTGCATTTAATTAGGCGTGCGTTGCGTTAATGATCATCACAGTTGCTGCCGATGTAGTTGTTGCTTTTAAATTTGTAATTGTGGTTACAGCTTTGGTCATTAGAAAGCTGCAATGTTCTTTATTAGGTGGTTGCGAGAGAGAGAGAGAGAGAGAGAGAGAGAGAGAGAGAGAGAGAGAGAGAGAGAGATAGAAAGAGAGAGAGAGATCAGCGAAAAGTATTTGAGAACTCTTTCGAATTTGAGCTTGTACTCTCTTTGGCAATCAATGCACCTGCCTGCTATAGACTAAATTGGCAATAAGATAGCACTGTTGTGTGCCATTTTTGAGCACAGCTGAAGATGAAGCTGCGTGCAGCCAGCGCAGCTATGGAATCGCATTAGAAAATCATTTAGCTCGACTGGTATAATTGCATTTTATTGCTTCCGACAGGTTGCCCGTTACAATGGCAACAGAGAAAAGCTTATGCTGAAGAAAGTGCCAACAAAGAGCAGCTCAAGAAGAGAGCCAACGAAGAGCGCGTCCCATTAGCTTTCTGTCCGATGTTTTTACCGGTTTGCGTGACCGAAGAGAGAGCCAACGTTAGTTAGTTGTAACCGCTGCCACTGCTGCTGTTGTTGCTGGTGGTGGTGCTGCTGCTTCTGCTGCTGATGGTCGATGTTGTTGGCTACCAACTTGTAAAGTTTTCCGCGGCCTTCGCAGTGAACATTCAGTGTCAAGGTGCTCTAACTGGCAGTCGCAGTCGCGGTCGTCGAGTCATAGAAGCTAACGAACTTTGAGAGTAATTCAATTTTCCCAGCGCAGCATCTGTAATTCTGTGTTGAGAAGCTCACATAAGAACCTATTGCCTAGGTGTATGTGCGGCAGTTAGGCGCTCCACTTTCTTGAGTGCAGACGGCGAGCGTAGTATAGCGGTCCATCGGTAAATGTTTTTTAGCTTAAACATTTTACGGAGTAAAAAAAATTAAAGAAATTTATTAAAACAATTGTGTCCTGCGTGCGTTGTGTTAAAAAATTAATTATCTAAACAAAAAGTTTACATCTAATATACAAAATTATTTATTTGTTCGAGTGCAAATAAAGAAATAAAAGGATTAAACAAATAATATTTGCAAGCAAACAAAGGTAATAAGGTATGGTAATGCAAAAAAAAAAAAAAAAAAAACTAAAAAACCATTGAATAAGTTTGGCAGAATATTGTTGTTGTTAAACGTGCTCTGCAAATGGTATCATATTCATGCCATCGCATGGCTGACAT
The DNA here is from genome assembly GCA_035045945.1 of Drosophila anceps. Lineage (NCBI taxonomy): Eukaryota > Metazoa > Arthropoda > Insecta > Diptera > Drosophilidae > Drosophila > Drosophila anceps. The sequence goes on along the minus strand of JAWNON010000225.1, from coordinate 9,469,344 downwards.
GGTGTCAATGGCTTAGCTGAGACTCAACAGGATGTCCACATGTCCATCAATTAAAACGAAAATGGTCAATGGACCATTAGAGAAAGCCTTTGGTGAATGTCAAGGCGATTGGCGAATGATCTGTGCAAACCGAATCTTAAGCATGTAGCGCCAGTGAACAAGCAACGTCATCTTCCAGTTGAAGTCGAAACGAGGAGATGATGGAACCGTTAGAAATTCGTGTGACCGGACCAAACGCTGCGCTCTGTGTGCTGTGCCCGGAAAAACTTTTGTCATCTATCTAGACAGGCTGACGAAACATTTCCCAAATGCGCTGAATTTAGAGGCAATTAACTTTAGCCGGCTGCCGCACACGCAGCACCATCAGCACTCAAGTCCGCAGAATGACAAAAAATTATTTATCTGCGAAAATTTTCATTGCTCATTCCGGCACTGGCTCTCGGCCGAGTAGTAATCGCCTGGGATGGCTAACCATTCGGCTTGGCCTGGCGATTTGGGTCACTTGGGTTGGGTCAGCCAACAGTTATGATACAATTGAAGACAATTAGCCGCTTGTGCTATCTGCAGATAGACACAAGGAAAGATATAATCAGCGTTAGTCGCTAGCTAAACAAGAGTTGAAATCTGTTGTGCTTATTCTCAAACGTCATATGAACAGAAACTTTCGCTGCATTTTGACTGCTTGTCTTAAAAACACAAACAATGTCAATTTTTCATATCTTCTGAATTCTATGCCCCGGTTACACCTGTTTTTCTTAACTATTTGAACAAAGTTGAGATAAAAATCATTCAGTCAATAGAGTATATTTGCATATACTAAACATTTCTCACTTCTACTCTTTTATATTGACTCGGTGACAAATTTGTTTACTACGTGACGCCGACAATAAAGCCGAAAATGTAACAGAAGGGATATATAAGTCGACGTTATTTGGTCACCTAAGCTGCCGTATTATGACAATTACCGCACAATAGGCATACGACAATTCCTGGGGTAACAGAAACTTCATTGTTATGCTAAAAGCAGCTCGAGCTCTTTTGTTCACTACATTTATGTTGATTTTTCACTATCCGAATTGGTTCACAGTTAAGTCTTGACTGCGGTAGCGTTACAAACGAAGCGTGATCCGAAAAAAATTCATGTTTTCATTTTACACATTGGCCCAGTAGATAAGATATTCGAATAGCTTTCAAATGGTGCGGTTAATATGCCGTTAGGTTTTCGGTGTGGCATTACTTGTCAAATGAAAAGCTAGTTTGCTGCTTAAGTCTTTTGATCGTGATATTGAAACACGTTTGTCGCCTAAGTCTTTTGTTTGTGCAACAACAGAATGCTCACAATTTCACTGCTAATCCACGGGCAATTAATTGAGCATTTGTCGCATAGCATAACTACTGCACACCCAATAACAAATATACACACAGGCACAGTATATACATACATATATACGAATACATGATCATATAGAAATTGGCGCAAATTGCTAAAATTTCAATAAAAATAACTTTGGCTTAGACGATGTGGGTCAGCTCCTGTGCCAATGGCCTGCGGGTGCACTTCAAATTGCTTCAGCCGGTGGAATGAAGATAGCCAGAGCAGAGGCAGGCATAGTCACCGCAACTGCTCCAGCCGCAGCTATGCTTGTACCTACCTGCCTGACTGGCTTCATAGGCGGCTGCCACACTGCTTACAGTTACAATGACTCGCGCCTCAATTGAGATAAGCGCTAGCACTCGCATTCGCATTCACGCTCGCGCTTGCTATTGCCAGTAGTCTCCGCCGCGGCAGTTATGTCATTCTCATTCGCATTCTCCTGGTTCCGGGGCGCAGCCTGGCACAGTTTCAACCAGCAACACTCAATGGAAGTGAAATATTATTTTACTTTTTTTTTTTTTTTGATTACTTGCAATTTTAATTAAGAAATAACATGAGCTACTGCTTCAACGCTGAGAGACAATTTCGAATTGGTGTCAGAGCAGCGTGCACATGCATTGACAGCTGACACTTGACAGCCTTGATGCTGGCACTGCTTCGCCGGATTAGCCCAAATTTCAGCAACTAAATGCTATTCAGATTGAAGCGTATTAGCTTGCTTAAAATCATAACGGTCGATAGTAAAAACTTTTCCCCCAGTGGCCATTAGCAACACTCACGAACGACTCATAAAGATTTTTATACGGCCCAATTAGAACACGAAGAGCAGCAGCTTTTTTGAGTTGCTCAGCCCACTGTTAACTACATCAAATGGATTGACTGGCTATAGAGAGTCCATAAAACAAGAGTAAACAAACTGTCAAATTTGACTGTAAATACGTAAATTCGCAAAAAACATCAACTTGCAAGCGGGTTACTATATTTCCTGGCAAAAAACATTTTCCTCTGTGCCGCTGCACATAAATGTATACAAATGTGTCCATACATGTGAATACATAAATAAATCGACATCGAACTCGAATTCAAATGCCAAACAAATCCTCCACAACAGCAGGAGCATAGCCAGCAGCAAAATCAGCAACAACTGCAATGCCAATTCGAAATTTATGTGCATGGCAACTGACCGCGATTACCACGCTTGTCTTGTCCATCGATGCGGATTTAGTTTATTGGCCCACTAAAGCGACTGACCCACAACATTAAATTGTAATTTGAGTGGGCAAACATTTTAACTGAATTTCTATTTGCTGTGCCTGCAGCCGGCAGCTAGTTTTCGCGCATGTAAACGAGTCCAAAGGAGTTGGCATGACTTGACCCAAGCTACATGGATAATTAGAACGCCATCTGCATCTGTAACTGCGACATTTGACGCCCCATTGCAGTATGTAACCATATATTTACCGCTATTAGCAGCTTTGGACTTGTCTACATGAAATATGAACTGCGCTAGCTGATCGATTTTGGTTGGAATTGTAACCGTGTCATTGACCATTGCAAAGCATGGAAATTGATTTGCGAGCAAACAATTGCATAATCGTTGATTATGAGCTCACACAGCAGACAACACACAGCCGACAGAACAGCAAAGAGCAGACTCTGTGCCTAGATTGACCAGTAAGCTTTAGCCACCAAAATGGCGCACAGCTGCTCGGACCGAGCTCGAATGTTGTCCATTTCAATTCGATTAGCGCGGAAATCAATCTGGTCGTCAGCGCATGTGGAAAACTCACTGGCAGCTGCTCTGTGATTTAACGCATATTACACGTAATGCATTTTCTATACTGCATTCAAAGTTGCGCCGTTAAGAACCGCAAAGCCACTAACAATAATTCAAGTACCCAAAGTATCGATCACATGATCATAGAGGCAATCGCAATGCCAATCAGCTTCTTTTTTCAGTTTTCCCAGCCAGGACTGGCTGAAGTTTTGCGTGCGTTTTTCTTCTTGTTTTTTTGCCAAGTGGCGTTATTTTAATTCTCTTGGGTGTGCGTGCTGCAGTTGCAGCAGCCATGAACTCATCATCAACTAAATTGATTTTGCATCAGAGCTGTAGTTTCGTAATTCTTGCACAATTAATCACAAGCACTTCGTGCTAGTGGGCGTTGCTATGCTGGGCAGAAGCTGGGATTGGCGCTGTGACTGGGGCTGGGACCGGGGCCTGCCATTAAACCCATTAAACCCATTATTAAGCTTTAACTGTAACTGCTGTTGCAATTAATCATGAGATAAGCATGCAAAGAAACTAAAATGCTAATTAAAAACCAAGTTACAAAATCATTTTTGCCATCTTACAGCTAAAAGCAACAAAATGCAGCTACGGTCATTGACAAGAAACAGAAACGAGCGAGTCAGCATGATGACAACAATGTCGCTGGTGCTACTGTTAGCGCTGCTGCATGTGGACACAGCAGAGTCGGCCCGCAAGCTGCCTAAGCGGCCGGCAAAACCGTTGAAGACATTTCCGCGCAACAATGCGACGCCGACAATTGCAGCAGCCGGAGCAGCAGCAGAGGGCGCACAGCCAGCCAGCGGAAGCGAGCTACCAAAACCGTTGACACCGCATGCGAGCGAACAGCAGCCGGCGGAAGCTGCTGTAGCGGAACCTGCAGCAACACCTGTCAATGGCGAGAGCAAAATCGATGATCTTAGCGCGACGACTGCGCCACTAGGCAGCCAGATCGATGAAGACTGCGAGCCGGATATGATTGGCTTTGAGCTTATAACTGGGTAGGCGATAGCTCCTATATATATAAATATACATATTCTTAGATTTCTTGGCTTGTGGCAATTAGACGTGGAGCAGGGACATGGGGTACTGTTGCGAGAGGGCCATTAATTAACGAGACGCCTGTTCGCACATCGTAAAAGGTTGGCACTTGTACAGCGTGGGGCGTACAAAGAGCTAATAAGATTTCGCTTTGGTTGCCGAAACATAGTCTCAAGAATCGTTAATGCTAGCCTCCATTAAACCTGTTGTAAACAAAAAATATTTATGCGCCGCATTTTGTCTTAACCCGAAACGCCCGGCAGGTACGTGCTATCGGCGCCATCGAAGCAATTGGAGACGCTGCCTGGCACACTGATGCTGACCGACTGCTTGGAGGCCTGCCAGGCTAATGAATCTTGCAGCGCTGTTAACTACGAGACGGGGCTTTGCGTCATGTTCCGCAGCACCGCCGATCAATTGCCAGGTGAGTGGGGCACGCTTGTAATTTTGTGGTGTGTGTGGGCCTGCGGTTTTCTAGCTCCGCCTTCTACTTACGACAGGTTCACTTTCCCGATCGCAATATCCCGTTTTCACGGTCTACGCACAGAAATCCTGCTTTGGTGTGCGTCCCTGTTCAAAGGCCTGGTGCATCGATCGTGTGCAGGGCTACCGTCTGCCGGAGCATGCCAAGTCTAGCCAGAGCGTGGCCACGCGACGCGACTGCATCGAGCTGTGCCTGGGCGAAACGGAGTTCACCTGCCGGTAAGTGGTAGTCCCGTTACAAACATTCCAGTTGCCATTTCGCAGCTCATTCATCTGCCTCTCTGAAGCTCGGCCAACTTTTATGCGCACTCTGGCCTATGTGAACTGTCGGACATGGATCGCATTACGCTGTCGGAGGAGGCCAACATTGTGGCCTATGATGGCGCCGAATATCTCGAGAATAACTGCGCCGAGGAGCCCAGCAAGCTATGCGAGTTCAAGCGCATTGCGGGACGCATTTTAAAAACTGTCGATTCGGTGCACCAGAATGTGCAGAGCATTGACGATTGCCGTGACCTGTGCCTTAGCGCACCCTTCCGCTGCCACTCCTACGACTATAATGAAACGGGCGAGCACGTCTGCCGTCTATCTCACCACAGTCGCGCTACTCTTAGCGATCTATCGGAGCCCTATCTGAACATCGAAGAGGCGGCCACCTATGAGCAGTCCGCCTGCTACAATGTGTCCATTGATTGTCGTTCGGGTGAGATGATCACCAAGATTCGCACCTCCAAGTTGTTCGATGGCAAAGTCTATGCCAAGGGAGCACCCAAGTCCTGTGCTGTAAATGTCAACAGCTCGCTGGAGTTCGATCTGCGCATGCGCTACAATGATCTCGAGTGCAATGTGCGCCAGAGCGCCTATGGACGGTATATGAACGATATTGTTATTCAACATCACGATATGATTGTCACCTCCTCGGATTTGGGTCTGGCCGTTAGCTGTCAGTATGATTTGACCAATAAGACGGTTGTGAACAATGTTGATCTGGGCGTCACTGGCGAGATCGAATCTACTCTCAGTGAGGAAATTATTGTGGACTCACCGAATGTCATAATGAAGATAACTGCACGTGATGGCAGCGATATGAAGCGCATTGCTGAGGTTGGCGATCCTTTGGCGCTGCGATTCGAGATCGTTGATGCCAACAGTCCATATGAGATATTTGTGCGCGAACTGGTTGCCATGGATGGTACAGACAGCGCCGAGATTACGCTGATCGATGCCAACGGCTGTCCCACGGATCAATATATTATGAGCGCTATGCAAAAGATGGCCAGCAATCGCAAGGTGCTGCTCTCACAGTTCGACGCCTTCAAGTTCCCCTCCTCGGAGCTGGTGCAATTCCGCGCCTTGGTCACGCCCTGCATACCGCGCTGCGAACCGGTTATCTGCGACAACGATGAGAACGGCGAGCTGAAGTCTCTGCTGTCCTATGGACGTCGCAAGCGTTCCGTCTTCAATGGCACCGATGGCGGTAAGTTGCAGTCATAACGGTAGAGCTGTGCGAAAGCAACACTGAATCACTGTCCAATGACTTATCGCAGTGATTTCGGCAGTGATAGTGAAGTGACTTGGCCCGAAGAAAATGAAATTTCTTATATTAAAACAATTTGTTTAAACAATATGTAACTGATAAACACTAAGCGGTTCCGGGTTTAGTCCTACCAACTTCAAGTTCATGAACTTTTGTCCAAGTCACCGCTTCATTCATCTCTGGCCACTGGCTGATTATGGCTCCCACAGATTGCTCTATAGATATATGATTCTTCATCACTTGTTACCTTCTGGTTGCTACCTTTCCACAGTTGAGCTGGCGATTAAGTCGGAACGCCAAAAACGTGATGTGAGTCATCAGCAGGCAACCGATGAGAACATTTTGCTTGTGCAGTCCATTCAAATCACCGATAAGTTTGCCTTCAATGGTGCCGATGCGGGCAACGGCGAGTCGAGCGACGGCCTGGGCAAGCTGCAATTGGAATTGGCCAACAAAACGGACACTTGCATAAATGGCTATGGTAAGTTAACATGGCTCTGACTGGCGCTACTCGTCTAATCTGTAACTCAAGCGCGCCAAATTTATTTGTGGTAATCGCGTGCCGGCTGAACATCTAACTGGGCACACAGCAGAAAGCAGAAAGCAAAAAGCAAAAACCAGCGCACTTGCTGGCTGAGTGACCAGCTAATTAAATAAACCCATAAATATATCTCTTGCGCTTTACAACTCTATTTGCAGGCTTCATAATTGCCGGGGCACTCTTTTTGCTGCTGCAGCTGACGGTTATTGCCGTTTGGGACAACATGCAAAAGCGCGCGTTACACAAGCGATAAACTGGCGCGAACAGTTCGTTGGTCGGAGGATAGAGAATGGAGCAAACTAGCATGAAATTCTCCTACTCTCTCTCTTTCTCTCTCTTAGCTGAACTACAAGAAAAAAAATCATAAAAAACATACAGAAAAAAACAGAAAAAAATGAACAAAAACAGAAAACAGAAAACTTAGCAACGCTCATAATCTAGTTAGTAGCTGTACGAAATGGGGTCCTCCAATGTGGCTGAAGCTGTGGCACTTCAAAGTCATTGCGCGCAACGTAGAGCTGGACTTCTCTGCACCACATGGCCAATGGGATAAGCGTGGCACTGACTGAGCCAGACACACAACACACGCTCACACACATATGGAAAGGGCTTTGGAACTGTAGCTTAATATTTATGCTCATATATATGCTTACTCTATAAGACTTACTGCTAAGACTACTCTGAATATGTCGGCATACTATCAGCTTAAGACTTGAAAGCTCCTTAGTCGTAATGAAAAAAACCATTCAAACCTCTTAATTGAGCTTATGTCGCTGAGACGACGCTTGTCTCACTTAAGAGGTTTGACTGTCTAAATATTTTAAATCTAAATACTTAATACAATACTAGGCCTAGTAATGCAATGTAACACGAGACATACTTCAGATGCTATAAACAAAACAAAAACAACAATGAACAACGTTAATGTAAACGTAAACGTAAACGTAACCGTAAAAAGTAAATAAACGCATTAGAAATTACTTATTTACCTGGCTTTTACTCTACTATTTGGTTGGCAATTTGCCTGTCAATTGATCGAGCCTGTCCGATCTAACAAGGCCAACCTCAAGTGGGCCTTCACGCCATGAAGCTCTGATTGTTGGTTTTGGCGTAATCAACGTTGATACAAATCAATCAGAGCTACGTTTAGGCCAAGACAGGGCGCAACACTTACCAGGTGGAAAATTAGCTAGCGAAACTGAACCAAGTCTTTGTTAAGCCAAACGACAAGAAGTAAAAGTGACAAATTAATTGAGACGGCAAAAAAAAAAAAATTAGGGGGCTATAAATTGCCGATAATCAACTTTATTTGCTTGATTTCACCTACTTAGAAATTAATGAACTTAAGCAGCATGCTTAGCAACAATATTCAGCTTAAAATGAGGCAAGACTTGTTGACCACTGATTTACAGACATGTTGCTGAGTGATCGAAATAAAAACGCTTATAGTATAAAAGATCTATATTTGTATACTTTCATTATAGTACTGTTAAGGGTCAACAGAGATTTTCATATCAATATAAAGGATACGAATAAGAACTTTCAAACTTCTAAAGATTTTACAGACATTGCACCAAAGTATTCTTTTGCTGTCTCTTAAAGAATATTAAAATCTGTTAGCATTTCTGAAGTATAGCAATAAAATTCTGAAACTCTTCATATTCATCTCACATCCTTTAAATTTTATTCAACAGAATCTCTTTCCATAACATTTTCTTTTCACTTTTACTCGATGTGTGAAGATTTATGATAATGGAAATGAATTTTTTTTTTATTTCATAATTATTTGTAGCTTTTATTTGAGTTTTAGCGACGTCAAGCTTCAGTCACAAATTTGAAAGGAAATGTTTAACATTATCTCTAATCTGATGCTTTGAACTCTGCGCCACTTGCAACAAGTTGAAAAGCTGGCAAGTCAAAAGCTGTCACCGACATGACCATCCAAATTTAGACAAAGCTTCATAGCTGGCCTCCAGAGGAGCGTGCTCGCCAGTCAGCCCACCAATCCAACAACACACCGCCAAGCCCCATGAGCAGCTAACTCCAAGGAGCCTCAGCGAAAGTCACTGGACACTTTCAGCACCAGAGTCGCGCTGATCGGTGTAGTTTTTGTTTTTCTTTGGGTTCGGGTTTGGGTTTGGAGTTTAAGTTTTGACATTGGCACGACCATAGAAACGGCCTCCGACTGTGGCACGCATAACATAAATTCTGCAATGCGTATTTCAAAAATTGCTAACGCTCGGTGACGAGGACAAGCCGGCGGCGGCATCTTGTTGTGCGACTCTGTTCCTTGGCGTGTCGTGCGGCGCTTATATGGAGCCACAGAGAGGCCGAGGCCATTCAGATGTCCGCTGGGCAAATGTTTATGTCAAACGCGCAGCAAATAAAGTGCTTGGCTTGACAATGTCCGCGGCAATGTCATCGCTCTTCTGCTGCTGTTCGACACTGGCGACGGCCCTTGGGGACCAATCTGGGTGGGTATTTTTTCATAATTTTTATGAATTACATGGCGCGGCATGTCTGCTTTGCCATTGAAGTTGCATCAGCCAAAGCTCCATGCTGTCAATTGATTTGCCCCGATCTGACGGAAGTGCTTTTTATTGAACATTTGCAAATCATTTCTCACGCAGCCACGTTCCAACTTCAAATCAGAGTGCCACAATTGCACCCGTTTGATTGGAAACGGACTACTGATAAGACATCAAATAACGCTATTTTGCAAGCGCACGCACAAAAGCCAAGCCCCAAATTATGAGCCCATTCGGCAGAAAAAGAAAAGATGATTGGCTCCGCATTCATATGCTGCAAATCTCTACAGCAGAATTGTTCTTAGTGGCTTTGCGGTTCTTAACGGCGCAACTTTGAATGCAGTATAGAAAATGCATTACGTGTAATATGCGTTAAATCACAGAGCAGCTGCCAGTGAGTTTTCCACATGCGCTGACGACCAGATTGATTTCCGCGCTAATCGAATTGAAATGGACAACATTCGAGCTCGGTCCGAGCAGCTGTGCGCCATTTTGGTGGCTAAAGCTTACTGGTCAATCTAGGCACAGAGTCTGCTCTTTGCTGTTCTGTCGGCTGTCTGTTGTCTGCTGTGTGAGCTCATAATCAACGATTATGCAATTGTTTGTTCGTAAATCGATTTCCATGCATTGGAATGGTCAATGACATGGTCACACTTCCAGCCGCAACGGCAACCACAGCCGCAACCTTAAGATCAACCAGCTCGAGCAGTTTATATTTCATGTAGACAAGTCCAAAGCTGCTAATAGCGGTAAATATATGGTCACATACTGCAATGGGGCGTCAAAAGTCGCAGTTACAGATGCAGAAGAAATTCTAATTATCCAGGTTGCTTTGGTTAACTTCCAATGACTGCTTTGGATTCCTTTACATGCAGGGGAACTATCTGCCGTCTGCAAACGCAGCAAATAGAAATTCAGTTAAAATGTTTGCCCACTCAAATTACAATTTAATGTTGTGGGTCAGTCGCTTTAGTGGGCCAATAAAGTAAGTCCAGCTTAAATCTCGCAGCTATAGTCGCAGTCGCTGTTGTAGTCGCAAATTCCAGCCACATAAATTGCGGGTCGCACAGAATGTCCATTTGATTGTGCGCGATTTTCAATTTTCAATTGGTGGCGCGGTAGCTTTTGGGGCGCTTTTGTAGCCATTTGAATTCGAATTCGATGGCGATTTATTTAGCCAAATAAACAAATGGCATGTGCACAGTGTTAATTTATCAAGTTGGCGGCCGCGCCATTGAAATTGAGTGCGAGAAAATCACTTTGGTGCGGCTCCGGCTCCTGTCTATGGCATATTTATGGCCCCGCTGCTCATTTTGTCAGCTCAAACTGCCTGCCATATATCAGCTGTACATATATTATTATTTTCAGGGCGGTTAACGTATTATGGGGCAATGCATTTTCGCTGACCCAGCTGACATTTGCATTGGATTTTCACAAGGCAAATTCAAAAGACTTAAGCCATGAACTTTACGTGCAACTCAACTTCAAAAGACTTAGACAACGAGCTTGAATTGCATTTCTATGACAACTCATGTAAAAGTTGTTGATTTAAAATATAATCAATCTGGTATCAAATCTAGAATGGCATAGTAATCCGATACGATTGCCGTATCAAATTGCATCAGAAAACTTACTCAAAAAGCCAGAGACGGCAAAAAGATGCAAATATTTTGCCAAAGGTTATTGTGAAAATGCTAAATAAAAACTTTCAAAGCTGAGTTCGGGTTTCAATGACAACCGCAGGCTGATAAAATGCATACAAAAGAGTTTTCTGCACCACGACGGCCAATGCAATTGCAATATTTTTATTGCCCGCTATTCAATTTTTGGGCAGCTTTATGCGATTGCGACAGCGACGACACCTAAACAAAAGCTGCTTCCCCAAACTAGCTGCTGGCTGTGATAAATAACGGTATTCATTAAATGAAACTCTCGCTGATAAGTTACACAGCTCTATCTCCCAGCTAAATGTTTGCAATTCTTTCGTAACCGTTTTCTGACCCAAGCCCAACGCAGATAACCTAAATCACCGCGCAACCAAAACTCAGCCGAGTTGGTTTGCTCCCAGTTCAGAAATGAGAAGTAAATTTGCCGCTGAAATATTTTGTCATTCCATGCGCTGCGTGTGCGGCGGGCAGAGGCAAAAGTTAATTGTCTTAGAAATTCTGCGCATTTGGCAAATGTGTTTAGATGACAACAGTTTTTCGAAGGTATGAACATTTGTTTGCCCATACGCAGTTCGTTGGTGTCGCAGTTGTGTCGCACGAAATGGCAACGGTTTTAGCATCCGTTGTCGAACTGGACGATGACATTGCGCTTTTGAGTTGCCTCAAAGACATTCACCTATCGCCAAAGACAAAAGTTAAATGCATTCTGAAGCTTTCTCTATGCACCAACAACGACGACAACGACAACATCAACAGCGACAAAAACAACAACAGCCCAAACACTGACCATTTTTGTGTGATGAACGAGTGGCTGATCTTAAATCCCGCCTTTTGCCTGTTGCTCAACGGCAGAGCAGATCCTACTCATCGGCTAGTTGACGCACGTACGCTCCATGTCAGTCCAATTTGCTGACATGATTATGATTTTGCAGTCAAACAACAAACTAGGCGGGAGTTGAAGACGCCGATGTGACTGTGTGTTGACGCTGCTACCCGCAAGTGAATGGCAATAACCAATTCCATATACCTATTACGAGAGTAGTTCGAAACGTTTTTTCAATTCTTGCTTAGAGCATAGACTAAATCACTATAAAATTATATATCTAATATATATATTATATCTAATCGGGAATATTTGCTGTCCTGTTTTCTAGCAAAAATATTTTATATCTAACTTAAATAAAATAAATTAAATTCTAAATTTCTTATATACTACTTAAATTAATATTTATTTAGCCAAATGTCTCGGGAAACCCTGAAGGCAACTGACTATCAAGTAATAGTCTGCAATACGTTGATCTGCCGGCCACATGCTGTTTAGGTTGTTTGATTTTGTGCAAATTGATGCCGGCAGTGTAAACGTAGTTATTGCCGGTTCTTCAGCTGCAGTTGACTCCAAATATTTGAACCATTTTCAAGTTGCGGCTGCCGTTACCAACTGAGGTAAGCGGAAGTCGCTGTCACATGTGCCGTTGACTTGGGTGTGACATAGTTGCATTTATTAATGCAAATACCTATTCCGTTCAACTTAAACTATAGCTACAGCCTAGGCTACACATTCTTCGTTTATGAAAATGTATAACCGTTCCACGGTCGAGTGGCAAATGGCAAAGCGTCACCAGCCACGTTTTCCACGTTTCGTCAGCCACCGATTGTTTGAGAGCGAAGGCCTTGCAGAGTTTGCCCAGCCGCAAAATGCACGACACAGCAAAGCAGCCGCAGAGGCCAACTTTGGCAGCGACGTCTTACTCTCTCTAAAACTCCAAAGCCTACTCTTAAGTGCAGCTCTTTAAAGTATAAAAGAGGCTTGACTCTCTTAGAACTTTCCACATTGGAAAATTCTGTAAGTTAACATTTTTATGGTTAGCGAGCTCGGACTTAGGTTGTTAGTCGGAAGCTATAAAAACAATTAATGCGACTTGATTTTGTCTCAGCTGTGCGAGAATACCAGATGGCAGTGCTGCATAATCGTCAATCGCAAGGCAAGCAGGTGTATTGATTGTCAAAGAGAACGCAAGTTTGAATTCATCGAAATACTCCGTATATGCGTTCATATCTCTCTCTTTCTCTCTCTCTCTCTCTCTCTCTCCCATTCTCTCTCTTTAATCCACCTCAAAAAGAACATTGCAGCTTTCTAATGACCAAAGCTGTAACCACAATTACAAAGTTAAAAGCAACAACTACATCGGCAGCAACTGTGATGATCATTAACGCAACGCACGCCTAATTAAATGCAAGATAACAAATCTGAACTAAGCCTCGAATGAGGCCACTGATTGTAGTATGGCGGGCGGAAAAGAAGGAGGTGGAAGCGGAAGATGAAGTAGAGTTTTCGTTTATGCATCTTACGCAACTCAAAACTTACGCCACGAAGAAAGCCCATATCTTGCATATGTGTCAAATATGATTGAATCTGTTCGTCACTCTAACCAGACAGACTCACACCATACACATACACACGGACACAGCGGCTGATGATGCAATTAAATATTATCGAACACCAACCGAAAGCACAGCAAACTGCACTCGATGCACTTTCCCCTTCCCCAATTTCATGCATTTTAGTTACACTTGCAATTGCATTCAGTTACTCCTATTCGACGGTTCGACAGTTCGATTCTCTGGCGATAAATCGACAAATGACGCTGACGATGACGATGACGATGAGGATGAACATGAAGATGACGACGATGGCGACGTCATCAGCTTTTGTCGCATTGTGCGGATAATTGACGCCTCGGCTATTCAATCATCGCTGTGGAGAGAATTATACAATTTGTTCAACAATTTGCTCAACAATAAGCGATGAACCTGATAAAGAAATTACATAAATTTTGTCTTTCGGAAAAGCTTTTAAAGCAGGAAGTCTACGATCGCCATCCGTTTGCCGTGTGAATGAAAATTCCTCTAGTTCTGTTTCGGCACCCAGTCCTCAATCCCCAATCCCATCTTCTGTGTTCTGTATTCTGAATTATGGGCTGGGCAATGAATGGTTGTAGATTGATTAAACAACAGAAAGCCAGACACGAAGCTTTGTACCTCTGTATCTGACTCTGACTCTGTCTCTGTCCATGTCTGAGGCTGTGTCTATGTCTATTTCTTATGCTGCGTGATTGAGTAATTGTTGTTCGCAAAAGCCGTGCTCTAATTGTAATCTGTTCGCCGATCGCTGCCGAAATTATGTTGTTCCCAAGAATTAATTAAGTCTCGTCCCAAACATTTGCCAAATTATGTTGGGCATATTTCGCACTATCACAATTCCCAGGTCACTTGGGTCAACTGACAAGTTTATTGCTCTTTCTTATCTGGCTGAAGCGCCAAACCGTTATGTGGAAGTCAATAAGTGATTTCAATAGGCCAAAGTGTGCTTTGGCTTTTGGTGTCATTTCGATATTCAAATATTTGTTGCCATTCTAAAAGTCGGGAACTGGGCCAACCTTTTCGCTGAAAGTGACGCCAACAACAATGTCTTCGACTCGTTTGTAGTGCAAACAGTCCCAAAAACTCTCCAGATAGATTTGTGTCGCTCTGTTCTCGTTGATTTGGTCAATTGAGTGACATGCAAATTTCCTTTCGATTTTCACACATTCTCCGTCGGTTTCATGCTGATTGCCGCCCCTGAGAAGGTCGAGCGGCAGCGGGAGAGAGAACAGAGTCGAAAGAGGAGGACTTATGTGCAGGTTGTTCACTGTTTATATTTCCGGCAATCAATCGGTTCAACTGAAACTCTCGTTCGTTGCTGCAATTGTTTGCAAATTGATCGAGTCCGTCTGTTTGTTTGCCTCGCTTCGGGCTCGCTTGGATCGTTTCTGAATTGTTGCTGCTTTGTTCATTAGAAGTATATCGACACATGACGGTCGACAGACGGTGGACGACAGACGACACTGAGTCGAGGCGGCTGACCAAGTACTTTCGCTTGGAATGCATCCGGAGAGTTTTCAGAGAAAGGAATCAACTTTGTATATTACTGAAGGCGCAGAGTCAAAAGAAGAAGGCGAAATGCCTTAATGGATGCGTGGTCGGATTTGGAACACATGTAAAAAGAATCTCCGACACAAATCGAAGCCTAATTGCTGATAAGGATCGCACACATGATGAAAGTTGCCATCAGAGGCGCCAACAGAGTTGAAAGTGCAGCGCAGACTCGACCCACTTCCGATGGACGAAATAACATCGAAAGACTGCGGCGACGAGTTTGATTACTAGAACTGTAACAACCTTTCGCTTGATTGCACCGCTTTTGATTTGTTTTATTTCACTTTTCGATGGGCCCCTTTCCCCAAGGGCCACCACTAATTGCAGCAAAGGCATTTCTTTGACGAAGCTTTCCATGCAAAACAAAAACTCATTCTAGCCGCGCCAACAAGAATTTTCACTCTTAATAAGTTTCTTGTTTGGTGTGTGCCACTGACTGACTATCGTCAACGCTTTGTGGTCTGTCGTGGCCCTGCCGCAGGTTGACGTCTCTTGTCTCAGCATAAAACTGTCAACGAGCGTTTAACCCAGTTAACGCCCTTACCCAAAGACAGCGGCTACACCACCGTGTACTCGGTTCTCGATTCTCTGCTTTAGGTACTCGATCTATTCTACATGGGCGGTGCAAGTCCAAACAACAACAAAAAACGAGCAAGGTGTAAAATCCACAACCAGCTGAAGACTCGAACGAGCTACACATGAGCAATGAGCAATGAGTAGATAAGAAAAGCCACAAGCCGAAATGCCAGTAAGGTGCACTCGCGTAGCAGCTGATGCTGATGCTGAAGTTGAGTGATGGCTCCAGCTTAGAGGAAAGAGGTGGGTGGTGTGGAGCTGTTGAATGTGACCAGCGGATATTGAAGCTGTTCAAGGGGGGAGACAGCTTAGCAGATTGACCGATGTCTGGCTGAGACCGCGCTTGCAGAAAAGAATTCTGAGCGCGGTGAAAGTAGTCATCTCCATCTCCAACTTCAACTTCAACTCCAACACCAACACCAATAGCATCTCCAGCTCGAGCTCCAACTTCAACTCCGTCTTCATTCGAAGACACGACAACGGCAGCGACTTGTTGAGATTCTGGTCCCAATAATGACACTTAAACGATGCAGTTTTTTCGTAATATGAATTTTCCTGTTTGTTGTCTGTTGGTCGCTTCAGAGGAGCGTCTCGCCATCAATTAGAACCGGGACCGCGGAGAGGAGCCACCTGAGCTGCAACTCAATCACCAGCCAACGGCCATCGGCAGCTTCTTCTCCTTCGTCTTCTAATTGCCGCTGTTTTTGTAGTGCCTGCGTCTTGCCTTAGTCCGGTTCGCGGTCCTGGCTCGATTGGAACCTTATGAGTTATGAGTATGCAAGGTGTCGTGTGCAGTGGATTTCGCTTTAGTATTTTGATCCAAACGAAGATAGAGTAGAAAGCTTCTCTCCTTTTAGGGTGCATTGATTCGAATGTGTTCCTTCAATTCATAACTACATTAAAGCAGGCAAATTGGCACTCATTCCCAATTGGCCTTCATTGCTGGCAATGCAATGCCGGACATATTCGCAAATTGGTGCCATTGCATTGTCAGCATCGGTGATGTAATCTCTTTATCATCCATTCTTTTACTCTCCCGCTTTTTCACTCTTCCAATTTGAAATTTGCAAGACAAGACCCTGCTATTAGTAGCATGGTCGCAACGATTTATGCCCGAGTTGGCGGCTCAGAGGGAGGGGCACGGATAAATCAAGCAGTGTTTGCTTTGGGCGTTGGCAGACTGACTCGACAACGCGACGATTCTTTTGCCACAGCCAGAGATACTGCCTGAGCCCAAAATGCAGTTGTCTTTCTTAAAGGGGCGTGTTCGCTGCATGTTGCCGCCAGCTAAAGAAGTCTTTGGCCACTTGGAAAGTTGGTACAAAACTTGCCGCATACCTTACAAGCCAATCAAAGCATTCGTCAATAGCAGACACCTGTATCTAGTTATGTGTTACTTCTTTGTTTTTATGATCGGCAGGTGCGACCTTGACTCCCGAATAGTTCTTATAAAAACTTAAATTTTCATTATTCGTAGTAATACTTTAGCTGAAGCTTCAACTGAACTTCGGTGCACCCTTATAAAGAACTAATCGACACTGTTAACGATCTGTGTTTTAGGTGTTAACAAGTTCTTCCCGTCTGATTCTACCAATCTTAGCCCCATTAAAAATCTGCTCCAATTTGCTGCAACATAAAAGAGGTATCAACTTCTTAACTTATGTTCTCCTCGCGTTCAGAATACAGCGCAAATGGAACGAGGAAGAGGAATACAAACAACATTCAACAAACGAACTATTATTGGAAACTGTTACACTGAACTAATTGATTTATGGGCAAATGGTATATGAGATATTTGTAGAAACGCGATCGAAATAGAATTCGGGTAGTTCAGGCGAGGCCACTTCGATGGAGTCAGCGACTGCTTGTGGTGGGTGCAGCCTTCATGGAGAGCAGCCATAAAATGGCCAGGCAACATGACGTGGAACATGGTCACTGCAATAGAGCAACAGAGCAACAGAGTAACTGAGCAACTGAACTGAAATGCATGTAGAATGAAACAACTTTTCAAGTAGTTCCCACAGGAAGTGTCCGCTGCCGAACGCATGCCAAAAATGGCTCCCCGAGGACAAGACAACCTCGGACGGACGACTGACCAATGCGCAAAGCACAAGGCCCGAAAACGATCACGATTATGATGATCATTTCGGCGATTATGGCTGCGACAGTGCCAGGCTCAGGACGGTGGCAATGCCCCCACACAGTCCTCTACAACCTACTCAGTGCATGCCTCAAAAACATTTCCCAACAACAGCTCCAGCTCCAGCTCCAACTCTAGCTTCCAGCTTCAGCTCCAGCTCCAACTCTAACTTCGACTTCGACTACGATTCTGAGTCTTAGTTGGTGGCGATCAATGCGATCGTAGCTTGATCGTAGCCGGCATTAGCAGCTGTTGTATATTGTTTCTGCATTGTAACTGTCACCTGGTGGCACTTGGCAAAGCTGCCAGAAATAATAGAAATTATATGAAATGGGCATTTGGGGAGTGTGCTTCGACTTCCGTGTTTGGTTGGGGCTGGACAATGGGCCATTTGGAGCGAAGGCAAACAGGAATGTCACTGGTCACGCTATGATGCAATCTCCCGCGCCTTCAAAAGCCTAATTTGGAAAGATATTACAACATTTCGTTGAATTCTCTACACATTAGCACCGCTCAACCACCTCCCCCACAGAAGAACTCCCATTTAAAATGATGGACACGTGCCAAGTTCATTTTTCCATTCCGTAGAGTGGAGTAAAGATATCTTCTATGCTATGATGGATCACTGAGGATGACACGACACTTAATAGTCGCTTTGTTGTTGTTGGTTCTTTTGTTGACGATATTGCTGTTGTACACAGCTCTGCCAGCTGTTCGTGCCCTGCAATTTAACTGGAGAGTACGAGTATTTAATGCCTCTGCCACTGCCTCTGCCTCTGCCTTTCCTTTCGCAAGTTGAAGCAACTTGAGGGAACTCGAAGCTGGCGACTGATTTATGACAGCGCGAAAGATTCCACTGAGGATCGCTGGAGCACTGCATGCATCCGAGGGCAATTTGGCACTGCCAACTGACCAAAGACGGGCGTGGCGCCGATGCCGATGGTGATGCTGAGGCTGAGGTTGAGGTTGAAGTAGAGACGAGGCCTATTACGTGATGATGTAATAATTCTTTAAGACGATGGCATTTTTATTGCGGAAAATGTTGCATAAATCAAGGCAGCAATAAAACGGAGCCCCCGTCGATCGCCCCAATGCAAACAGGATGCTCCGAATACGAGACTTTTTCATTCCTATTCAACGCTAATAATTTGCACCAAGAAAATCGACGTTGACTTTGACTGCGCGTGTTCGATGCTTGCGAATTCGACGGCGTCATGCGCCACAATGGGGATAGCGGCATAATTTGGAGTAGTTGTGGCCAAAGATCATTTCCGAAGCTGCTCTAATCAAGTACTCTGAGAGATAATCAGCGACTTGTTGCCACTACATTGTTGCATCAACACTCAACAGCCCACGCGATCTCTGAGTGTGCTTCGCACATTAGCAAGCGATCCGCTCGCCAGGTCGCAGAACTCTGTGTACTGAACGCTGAACGCAGAACGCAGATCGTAGCGACAGATGCACCACAGGCGTGAGAGATGATGGTGAGATCTGAGAGCGTCTGCTGGGGGAACGTGTTTGGCATTACAATTCGAAGTAGATTTGCACAGAGCCTACGCAAATGCGGATCACATCAAAAGACGGGGATCATAAAAGGACTTTCGTCAGTTTGTCAGCAGGAGAGGATCATTTAAAACATGCTCCTTAACGAGAGAAAGGAAATGTATTTGATATTGATTAACATGACATGTGTTTTTATGGATCAGTGGGTTATCGTTAATAGCAAAAATAATTAATTGACTTGAATCGCTTTAATATTCATTTGCTGGTCGTTATCCCTACAATTATGTCATGATAATAACAATCAGGCTTTATTGAACGGTTTGCCTCCATCAGAAACCAGCCTACTTATTCTCTACTCCATTGTTTATGCAGAAGAATATTTAATATCACATCACATAATATTATGACTACATTGTCTCATTTCTAATTGCACAATCTAACCGAACCACGACACCACTTGGTTGTCACGCTTTGTTGTTCTGTTGATTCGGGAAGACGAATAGCCGAACACCTCATAAATAGGCCACTGACTGACGTGATTACAATGTCAAAGTGGCCATGGGAGGGGAGAGTGTTGTATAACTTTGTATAACTTTATTTATTATACCCAACATAATTAAATTAATTTTGGTTCATAACGTACCTTTCCAACAAGTTCAGTTTAGGGGCGTGGCACTTGGCCGAAAACAGTATCGAAGCGTGAGCCACGAAAGATCTTGAAGAGCATTTGCATTTCCTTCACTCTGAACGCTGAGCTGAGACATTGCGTGATTCGGCAAAAGATTCTTAACATTTCGAACACCTTTTTGGGTGTCCAGTGGGTCTGCCGATCGGTCGTTAGAGAAAAGGGTTCGAGGGGGCTGGCAGACTTCCAAAAGTACAAACAAAGCCACACAAAGTCAGAGAGCAAATTATTAGGCAGGCAAACCGGGCAGACCAGCTGAGGGAAACTGCTTTTTGATGTTCGGTAATTGGCGGTTTGGCAGCACGCGAGGCGGTCACCACAGCAACTGGACTAGCAGCAAGGGACAAGGTAGGTAGGTGGGGGATTGGGAGCTGAGAACAGAAGGGAAGGGAAACAGACGAACTAACAGACCAGCGCCCAAGAGACACAGACTATTCTTCCGATTGCCGGCGCTCAGAATTCGGAATGGTAACGAGCCAGCGGATTTCGGCGTGACGCGCTTTTCGATTTCAAAGCACAAAGCTCAGAAATGAGATTTGTGAGCTAAGAGCTAAGAGCTGGAAAAGCAGAGTCTCGTACTGAGACTTGCTATTCTAGGCTCGAATGTCGCTGCTGTTGCCTCTGCTGCTGTCTGCTCGTTTCATAATAATTGGCAGCTTACAAATGTTCTTTCGGTTTTGATTTTGCTTCCATTTCCACTTATAATGTCTCGTATCTGAATTGTCGCGGTTTTCCAAAAGGAAAGGCAATGGGAAAGCAAGGGAAGATCATAACGGTACTTTGTTCCGTTGAACTTTTGAGCTCCGGCACAGCTCTGACAGACGAAACAGTTCCGACATTTTTGTGGCGGATCTTGGGTGTTGAGAGAGAATTTCAGAGCAGGCATCCGCCACAAATAAAGTTGGCACTTTATAGGCGTGAACATTAATTAGACAGCCAAACAGCGAAGGCAGGCAGCCTGAGCACCGTCAGAAGTTGGACAGGAGCCACATTACACAATAAATAAAATACCATGAAGGGCAGTTACGTTGGCTGAGTTCCCAGTTGGACAATTCTTTGGGCTTGGAGTACATTTTCGGTAGATATTCCTACAACTAATGAACAACTGAGTTTGCTGCTAAATGCAACTTCTTGCATCGCCCTCTAACCAGCTTGAATAGTATCCACCCGCACTTAGAGCGAGTTTGTAGCCAAGTCGGGGCGGAGTTGTTTGCGCATGCGCCGTGGCTTTATGCGCCAACCACCAGCCGCCAACCGCCAACCGCCGACCGCCAACAGATGCCAGATTAGCATTTAAATTGTAGTTACATTTGGCCAAGCTCAAAGTAAAGCCAAACACAAGCACAAACTAACTCAAACTCTGCGCTAACTTTAGATTATTTTTCATTCCGTTTAATTTTTTTTCTTCCGCAGAAAACTTCTTGGCGTTGTATTTTCCCGCCCTCTTCTGGGGCGCTGTTCAAAGCAAACGTTTACCAAATGGAATTGTTGTCTTTGTTCTGTTTGGTTGGCTTGTAGTGGGAGCTGGAATTCCCCTTGCACCCTGCCATTCAAGCACTTCAACTGATGTTATCAAAGCCTGGCCTCGGGCAGAAGCTTTCCTCAGAGTTGGGTGTTTCAAGTTTTGTGTGTGCTGTGCTCTGTATTCTGTGTTCTGTGCTGTGCTATGCCAAGGTAGCAATTTCAATATCAGAATTCGCCTGGCCTTTGGTCCGCTGCGAAAACCACAGAACGTACGAAACGGTTCCCTCAGGGGAGATCAGAAAACGGTAAACCGCCAACGCCTTCTTCGGCATATCAGGCAACTCCCTTACGTTTTCGTAACATTTTAATCCAAATTAATTAAAACCCAACTTAAACTGACCCAGTTAAACAAATTCCAATTGACATCTGTATCTGAATTTATATTGCTCCCATTCTCCTACTTCTCTACTCTCCTAGTTGACGATCAGAAAAATTGCTCGAATAGAACGCGATGATAAATAGTGAAACATTTAAAAAGAGACTTTAAAAGTGTGGCAGCCCCACGGCGGGACTGCCAACCGGCTAGCTCGCCTTCGCAGTCTAAGTCAGTCAGTCTCAGTTGGTTCCCTCTGGTTCGGAACTGTCATTATTCCGAGACGCTGCACAGGCCGATTAATTTGCGGCCGCCGTCTTAGTCTTAGTCTTAGAGGAACCGAGAAAGTACCGTAAGCGTAGGTGGCTTGATGAGCTCCGCTGCCGTTTGGTGAATCGCTCGTTGGGTCAATTGGTGGCTTCTCTTCGCTTCAGCAGCCCTCTGACTGCCCCTCGGCCAGGGCCACTAATTAATTGCGTGCTTTGACTCGGTCACACTCCAAGCGCCCCACTGTCAGTCGGGAAGAAGGCTGGCCCCTGGGCAGGCCTTCAGATTGGAGTTGGCCGTCGTTTCAGTTGTTGCTCTGATTGACAGGAAATTGTTATGAAGCCAGCCCATCGCCATCTAACTTTTCGTAGACAGTTCTTTAGTTCTTCTGCGATATTTTTAGCCAAGTTCGATTAAGAGCTCGAAATTTGACAGCAAAGTTAGTTTGCGTTGTTGTTGGATGGGTTCAATGGCATACCTTTTATATTGCTGACCTGAGTATAATCGAAAGTTTTCTTGTCTCGATGCAGGCCTGAGTCACTCTGCCACGTGCAAATGCTTTGTGTCTAATCATCTGACACTCGAGACGGTCAAGAGTGTGCAGAATCCAAGAAAATCAAATCGAGTCAAACTCTCACTACACTCATCCATGAATTCGGCGGGGGCGGCGTGAGGACTGTGGAACATGGACTGGCGAGTGCAGATGCCAGTGATAGCACTCGAGACCATGTCGACTAATTGCGGTTATAATATCAAAGTCGACATAACGCCTAACGCCTCGACTTGCCTTCATCGTCTGAAGTGGAGGCCGTTAGCGGGCAGTGAATGCAATTGGAGGCCAGTGGAAGCCCCAACACGAAACCGAAATGAGCTGAGAAATATGAAACACACGCAAGCGCATTGGCTGATGGTCAAGTGCCTCTTGTGCGTTCACTGCGAAACAAACGACCAAACTGAACCTGGCCGGTCTGGACCGGACCGGGTGTCAGGATAATTTGCAGCCGCCGACGCCACGCAAATGATCCGCATGAAAAGATCGACAAAGTTAATAAACTTTCTCGCTTTTGGGGCGAATTTGCAGTGGCTTTTGCTTGCAGTACGATATGTTTGGTCTAGTGGGTCTAGTGGATCTGGTGGGAAAGAGGCAATCAGAACTAAGTGGACCAAGAAAACTGAAACTGCAGCCGCAGCCATCGTAGAAACAATTATGCAGAATTTGGGTCATCTCTCGAGCATCTAAAGGGGAAAATTCGTTTGTATTCTGCGGTTCAGTTGTAGATGCGATGAGATCTCTATTTTTGAATTTTCAGTTTCTCAGCACAAACAAAGCGAACCACTTGCGGAGGGGTCGGAATAAATGCGAATTAAATTCTGATTTCATTTATGATTCTGTTTCGTATTCTGATGTCAAGTTGTGGGACTGCAAAATACTGAAAATCGTTTCGTTTTAACGGCATTTAAGAATAATGCAGGAATTTGCTGATGCTCCAGAAGTGGGTAACAACTGGAGAACGGGACACTCATCACGATCCAGAAAATTCGGAGGCACTTTTCTTCTCTTGACTGTTCACCAATAAGGCACCGTCGTGCTCACCTCCATCACCATCACCATCACCGTCTAAGTGTCACGCTCTTAACTAGGCAGAAGCTCCTCCTCTTGTTGGTGTTGCTTCCTCATCCTTGTCAGCTAATTGCCCATGCGCCATCGGCTTTAGCTACCTACTGCTTTAATGTTTGAGAAACATTTTCTAAGAGATTATGTCCCAGTTTGCACTGTTAGACCTGTCCTTTGGGACTGCGCTGATCTTTGATCAATGATCACAGATCGCTCATCGTTCATCTTTGATGTGTCCACGTTTTTATCTGCTTGTCTCCTGCTTTGGTTGTTAAATGCCACGCAAGGTTAAGTCGTTCACTTCCAATGCGCGTGACTATTGTGAGTGAGGATGGTCTCTGTCTCTCTCTCGCTCGCTGTCTAATGGTGATTATTCCCATAGTGCAAATTTCTGATGACAGAAACCGTTAGGCAGGGCATTATAATGATCATGCACATCAGAAATGGGCGACCAGAGAGAAGTGTAAAGGATGTTTACATTAAGGCTAGAGAAGCTTCATCAGATTCGCTTTATTCGCATTTAATAGCCCACTCATCTGCATTGCTATAAAGGAGAGGAGTATAGTGTAGCCAGTTTGTTACCTTAAGCATCTCGTTGGGGAGCTAGAACACCGGCCAACTTCGAGTGGAACACATTCCTATTTACTGAATCCGGCTCATGGACCACCTAGCTGGATTATGAGGGGACTACCTGAATTCACGACATACCAAGCACTCCACAGGCTGCTGTAAATTTGCTTTAACCAAATCGCAAACAAATCGAGGCACATTGTGTTGCCAATGCTACCTTATAAGCCTTTAGATTGTAGGCAGGCCTCTAAGTCGAAGTCCAGCTCCAGATCTGCCTCGTTTTCCCCTGGCGAGTGCGTGAGCCGATTGCCTCCCACTGGCTGCCTTGTATTTTGTTGGCTGCCAATGCGTCGCGCATGTCCGATTGGCTTTCATTGATACCATCCTGCACTCGGATAGTCTCCAGTTCGTTAGAGGCTGCCTCACCTACTTTTCGCTGCTGCCATGTCGCATATCTCCCAACTTGGCCCCTGTGCGTACCCCCTCACCCCTTGGCCCCTCGCCGAGGTTTTCAATTCCCAATTTCTAGGCGCTGTCATCGCCTACATTGTTGTCGTGTTACCTTAGATGTTGAGATGTTCAGCTGTTCTCCTGTTGCAGATCTCTTGCCAACGCCCATTAGAGCCAAGCGACGGTAATGCGTTTCAATTACAAGCCCGAATTTCAATGGTCTGCTCTGATCTTTACGAGATAAGGAAAACTGCGCTCGCAACGTGTACTTTGTGGTTTTCTTTTGTCTGGGGCAGGGAAAGTGTTGGAAATTGCTCCACAAAGTAATTGCACATCCAGACCTAAAACGATCAAATGCAATCCTTCTAAGTAGTTGCTTGACTGGCACACATTTGCATTTCTACATACACGAGAGAAGCTCAATTAAAAGACCAGGTATCAGAGACAATAGCAAGAACACTGACAACAACAGCAACTGTTGCTGCTGTTCCATGGCCATGTTTCACTTGACTTTAATTGGATTTTGTTTATTTTTGGGCACATTTCGGGGCCCGCAACTGGCCCGCGACGGCTCGCGGAATGCAACACGGCACACGATGACAAATGTTGATATTCAAATGACACCGTTGGGGGCGGTGGATGCGGTAAATGCGGGCCGGCCGTAGGGAGTGGAGAGTGGGCGGCCGCCACTTGTTGCAATTTTGTCACAGCTTTGGCCAAAGTTAAAAGCAGCTACAGCTGCAGCAACAGCCCGATCCTAACGACACCCGCTACTGACATTCCAATCGATTGTTGGCCATGTTGCTGGATGACTGCGGTCGAGTCTTGTCGTGGTTTGGTGAGAAAAGTAAGCCGTTTGAGCTGTTGGAGCGGTCTGAGCTGTTGTTGCTGTTGCTGCCTTAATCTATTCCTTCTGCTTTCAACGCTACCTGGCAGCAGATGTTTGAAATGTTTGCGCGACTTTGTCAACGTTTCAGCGCCCCCTCTGCGGCTCCTCAATGGCTTCCAATTGAATAGAGTGAAAAATGTCCATGGCACCTGTCAGCTGATGCGAATGCGTGTTTGAATGGAAAAGGCAAACACTTCTGGTACCGTTACAAATGAGACAGAGGGATCCACTATAGCTACTTAACAGATTAATCTCCCCACACAATTAGCTATCCAAAGAGTCTGGTAAGAGTCTTACCGCATGCAACTCATTCCTAGCTGGAATGCAGCTCATGTGTAAATCGGTGGAAGACTCTTTCGATCTTCTCTGTATGTCAGTGGGTGAATATATTCCACAAATTGGGTTAAAATTTCAATTTCCATAACATTAGCAAAGTTGTAGGAGCAGCTGCTGCGCCTTAGAAAGTGCATTTCCATATGCATCGCAGCTGAGGATAGCTGCCCACCAAATTTGCTCTGCTCCAAACGTTGCTCACGTTTTCGGTTATCTTCGAGCGAACTCCTAACTGCGCTCAGAGCACGCTTGGAATGCGGTAAGGCATTGGAAAACAAAATGTGTCAATAATTAATTGTATTCAATTAAAACACGTTGCCCACCCCTGATCCTGTTTCTGATCCGTTGGCTGGGTTAATTAAGATGCATCCGTGTCGCTGACTGACAACGAGAGGTCGAAGAGCAACTAGTTCGATCGAACTGAAAGACATGTTATATCCATTAGTGAAGTTGTTGTTTTCTTCGAACCCTTGGATATGGATCTACAGAAGTCTCATTTGCTGCAGTTGGCAGTTGTGTAAACGGTTTTGGGTAAAAGTGCAACTAAACATCAATTAGCCCAATTCCCAGGCCGTTGCCACTTTGGCTCTGCCCCACACTCGGTCGGTTTCTGTTTCCAACTCGCTTTCATGTTGCATGTGGCTCACGTTGCATTTTGGCAACGTTTCAGTTGCTGTTGTCTTCTGCCAGTTGCCAGTTGCCAGTTACTAGTGCCAGTTGCCCTTGCCTTAGCTCTCTAGCTCTCTGATTAGAGCCGCTCGTCTTCACACAAGAGTGAAATTTATTGCAATTTTCATTTTATTTATTTGCGTTGTCGTTGTCTTTGCTTTGCTGCCCGCCAATTGCCAACTCTCAACTGGCATCAGCTCGACCCCCTGTCCAAGGGCCTTTCCCATATTATTGTTCGTATTTCATTGTTCGGCAATAAAATGTTCCACATGCCATCGCCAGCGATTCTTTCAGTGGCTCATGTGAGTCCGGTCATCTGGTCATCTTCTTTGATCTGCTCACCTCCTGCCCGAGTCTCGGTGCTTCTTTTCAAGTCTCACGTGCCATCGAGAGTGCGTTTTCACTGCGCAGCAAACTCGAAAGTGATTCTAATCACATGAATTTAATGAAATAATGGCAATCGAAAAGGAGAATGTAACCAGAATCTCTCAGCATGCTCGCTGTCGGTGTCTCCATGGCGACTTGGCCATTCCATGCGCGATCCGAGTAAACATTTCACTCATGTCCAGTGTCAATCGGTCGAGGCTCTCAGCTAAATCAAATGCCAACATCTACACACTAAATGTGTGTCAGTCGTCAAGGCCTCTCTTCTCTGGCAGAGGCAGTGGCAACATCCTTGGCACTCGCCAGTGATTCCGATGTTCCCATTTTGCACATTCCCGTCACGATTTCGACCAGAGAGCCAACAGATGAATGATTTACCTCGTCAGCCTCAACAATGCATCATCTGCAAGTAAATTCGATGATTTTGGTCAAACATCGAATCTATTTAAATAAATTCACAAATGAACTTGATCAATCCAAATCTTTTGTTAAAAGTGAAACCGCTGAAAGCCCATTATCGTGCAGATCTTAATGAATTTTCGTGGCACGAGTTTCAGCTAAAAGCTCATGGGTATCGAAGAGTATCATTAACACCCCGAATTGTCATTTACTATTAGCCACTTTCGACCCGGCGCTTTCAACAGGTTAAGAGTGTTTCTCCGAACAGCTGCAAACAAATTTCAGTTCACGCACAAAGTTAATGCTCTCCACCTGGCTGTCAAGATCTATACAAGTATTCATAAAATTTCTGCGAAACGGCAGCAGTTCAAAATGCTTTGGCCTACAATGACCCATACTTACGGGGTGAAAGAAACATTTTTGCCGAGAACTTTTGCTTTCTTTTTGCACAAATCGTTCGCTTCAATTAGCTGCATAATGATTTATGATTTATCATAAACGAAGTAAATAATAAGTGAGTGGAGAGATACGCATCGGTCTCAGCTGAATGAAAGTGGAGCTCTGTCAAAGCCAATCGCATCGAATGGGCGTATGCGCAACGCAGCCTCAAATTAACTTCCAAAGGGGCTGTACTGCAGCGGGCAACAATTAAATAAACGAAAGGTCTCGTTCGTTTGCTTCAAGATTAATGATGTGTACACCAAGAATGCTCACAATCAGCTTACACAAATTTGCTAATCTTGCATCTTCCACCAAAAGAACATCATACAAGCACAACTTACAACAAAGCTGCTGCAGTCGGACACGCAGACGTAGACGGACGGAAAAGTGTCGTGAACTCTGTGCCCCGTTGAGAGCTGACTGTCTGACTGGCTAACTGTCTGTAAGTTGCACAATGTCAATACCGCCGACGCTGCATGACCCTAGCACAGAATCTAGAAGCCCGGAAAGCGTCAGCTATCAGTGCTGACATCGTCTAAACAGAAACAGGCAACAAATGATGGAGAGCAAGCTAACAAGACTTGATCCTGGTGCTCCTGCTAGATGTGCCCATGCCCCATTGCTGCTTTACACTACTGGCACAATTTCCAGACAACAGACGACGGGCGTAGACAGACAGATATACAACAGCTGTGTTCCCGTTGCTTTTGCTGTTTTTTTTGCTGTTGTCTTCATAGTTGGGCATTTAAATGGCAGGCCACGCGCAAAAGCCCAAAATGCTAGACCCAAGTCAGAGTACATAGGATTTTTCTGTTGGGTGTTATTCTCTACTCTTACGAACCAGTTGCAACGGGCGTAAGATGCACACTTTCGATAAAATTTGACAAATTTATGCAAGAACGAAACAAAATATTCGGCGAAGTTTTGGCAAGACAACATCATTTAGTAGGTGGGTGGGGCGGTAGGAAAAATGCAAATCGCATTGGGCATGGCCAACGGCTTAAAGGGCAACAGATGATTTAGCAATTTATTTTATTTTACTTTTTTTTTTTGTAGAAATGCTGCCAATACAAGCAACGAAGTTAATGCGATTCGTTAAATTTTTTTGTGCACATAACTTCCTAAGCGGATTTTGGTAATTGCCAGGTCTGGTCTTAAGAAATATTTCAGTTGTCGGACCACCCGTGTGGCTCTAACGACAAAATGAATGTCAGGGGCATAGTAAAGGGTCAGCAATTAAGCAATTCACAATGTTCTACCCACACAGCAGCTAACGGTGCTCCCCAGAACATGCAAAACAGTCATAGAATGGCCAACAATTTATGTCCGACTGCGGGCTATCTGGGAGCCAGCCAACTGGCAAGCAATTAAAGCCTCGCCAATTGCTTTACATTCAGCTACCAAGCTTAAGTAGCCATGTGCTTTGCTAGAAATAAAAGAACCGCCGCTGCTCTTTCGTTTAGATATGAACTGCATTTGTATGTCCAATTAGAACTTGCAACATGCTAATTGAATCAGTGACAGTCCGAGGCCAAATGACTTAGCTGTAAATTTAACTGGCGAAAAGCTGGCCAACGTATGTCTCCTCGTATATTTATAAAGTCAAGCTTGAAGCCAAGTGAATAATTTCACTATTTTGTCAGCACTAAATTGGAGTTAAATTATAGAACATAAACAGTTATATAACGAGCTCAGTCGCATGACAATAAAACAAAAGAAAACTATATGGTGAAAATTCTATAGATAAAATGCATTTGCAATGTTATCAAGCACAACAAATTTTTTTAAAAGCATTGTTATATTTGCAATAAGCTAGGACATAAATTATACAGATTTAAATATTTTTTTCAAATTGTAAATATTATAAAAACAATTCTTTTAGCTGAAAAAATCTCGATAATTCAATTAATTTTATCATAATTATGTTATCCATATGAATATCTCTATAACGAAAATTTTATGTCCGAAAATTTCCATTTAAGTCTCATCAGTAAAATAACTATATTTTACGTGTGGTTTTTCCCTGCGCTTGTACAAAACAATTCTTTAAGCATTTACTCAGAATTTCATTCGTACAATTCCTAATCGCTTTATATGAGTATTAATTTACAAAGCATCAGCCATTAAAAAGTGCCAACAACATGTTTTCATGTTCGCCGCCTCTGTAGAGCTCTATGCGGGCTTTTGTCTCCTCATTAGAAGTCGCTCTAGGTGGTCGAATGGAGAAACACACAAAAGCCCAGTAATTAAAATTGCATTTGTAATAGTTGCCAAAAATAGGAATTAAGAAGGTACAAAATATGACTGAAATTAAATAAAACGTGTGAAGTTCCCGAAGCTGCTCAAGTAGAATTCGTAACGCTAGCCTAGCCTCCTCCATTGAGGTGGCAAAGTGCTTGACGACTTGTCTGGGTCCTCGGTCTCAGTAAGCGCGTAAAAATTGTGCCATAAACTTGAGTAGGATGCTGGCTGGGAGACGATCGCTTAAAGTCAGGCAGCGGCTATAAATGGCATTGAATCGATCTTTACTGTCCATCTGGGCAATGAAGTTGCCGTTGCCGATGTTGTTGTTTTTGTTGTTGTTATTTCTGCTGTTGCCCGACATCGACAAGAGCTGCGAGATGCCGCCGCAACCGTTGCTCAGCGATAAGACTTGAAATATGTATTTGATGATGTTGACAATCGATCAATAGATCTTCAGCTGGGAGCACATAAAGAAGTACTGCTCTGCACGTGTACTGGGCCATCAATTTGAAAGGCGGTCGTTCAGTCAGATGAGAATCAATAACAATTTGTTTAATGCCGCTTTGGGGCCTGAAGACCTACTTAAGTGTGCTGCGCCCGGCCAAACGGAAGTGAACCTCATTTAAATGAGTTGCATAAATGACTGAATTAGTGAACGACATGTTTACAGTTAGGCGATCGAATAAAAATATCACTCACTGCTCATTACTACAAAAATCATCAGCTAACTCTCAAATAAGAAATAAATGCGTAGAACATTAGCGGTGTGACACTAATGAATTCTATTTTAGTTTTAGCTTTCATTTTCATAATTAAATTATATAGCTGTGACCGTGGCTGTGGGAAAGGCTAGAAACACTTTCCAACTTTCAATTTTTGGCAAGAAATTATTCTAGCTTTCAAATATAAAACCGGAAAAAATATATTCTTAAGTGTCTACGCATAAAATGAGAATATTAGAGTAGGTTGAGCCAAGTCGCTTGACAAGTCTTTGAAAAACTAAAAACTAGACAGCTAAGGCTAAGGCCAGATACGATGCGAGTGACCTTCAATGACTTCTTGTTGACCAAAATATGAAAAATGAAAGTTTTCTAAGGTTTGGCATTTGTAGAGCCCGAAGTTTAAGTTATGCAATGATAGAAATGTGTAAACAAGTTATATTATTCTAAGGGAACAAAGCGTCATGCTAACCGTACAAATGAAAGTTACGCTGCCAGTTGAAAGTCTTTGACTACAACAGCTGCCTAACCAGCTGCATTCATATTCAAATCGATACGCATTTATAGCATTTCATAGCTGGCGGCTATTTGGGATGCTTTTGTTAATTTCTCAAACTCTCACTTTCATCGATGTGCACCAGCATTGAACTCGCCTCGAACTAATATGATTGGTTGTTAATGTTGCCGTTTGTAGCAGTTTCAGTTGCACATTTTCCCGCAACAAGCTGTTAACGTGTTCAAATTATTTTGTTCAAAAGCACAGCTCACAGCTCTGAAAAGGCCATGGTGTTTTTCTTTGATGATTGATGAGTTATGATAAACAAATTGGAATACATGCTGTCAAAATGCCAAGTACATCAAGTGGAGGCAAAAGACCCAGTCAGCTATTTAAGTGAACATCTATGAGTTAATCAAGATGCAGCAGACAAATGGACATCAATTGCATCACTCAACACTTTCAAAAGCTAGGTATTTACTGTTCATTTCTTCTTTTGACTATTGACACATATTGTCGTAGACACGGCATCGATTGATTAACCGATATATGAATACTCTGCCAAATAATTGAATGTGTATTTACAAAACTTTTACAATAGGCTATATGATGTGGTCACGATTCAACAATTCTTAGATTCAAACATTGGACTTATAACCAAATACTATGTTACGTTAAATAGTTTCAACGAACCCATCACATCTCATTATTATGCTCTAAGACTTATGCATTCTACATGTATACAGTTTATGAAAGTGGCATGGCTTTATTTTCTAATTACTTGGCTAAGTACACATTGTCAACAGGCTGCATAACAAAACTATTATGCTCTATACTTGGCAAAACTGCAAAAATAATATGCACAGTCATGTAGTGCTGCATCTACGGCGTGTGCGAAGATGAGTTGCACTCGAGAAATTGGCGTAGGCAATACCAACAGCACCACCGGCACCACCAGTGCCAACAACAATAACAACATTATGAACAGCCAAGAAACAAGCATCTGGCATTGGGCATTGGACAGAATCGTGAGTGGCAATGCTCGTACAGTTATGCAAATGAATTGTTTATTGACAAGAGTGTCACTTGCAGCATGTTGCATAAACATTGCACAATAATTTTGACTAATTGCAAGACAAATTGGCAAAGCAGCACAGCAAGGAAAAATAAATAAGAAAAATACCAGCACAGAATCAAGCTAGGCAGCCGCCTGGTCAACACCGAAAGACCGAACAAGCTGGCCAACGCGTTCGAACCGCTATACGGTTGCGGGCTGCACTTTTTTTATGGTGGGCGTTGTGGACTGCAAAATTTGTTGGCTACTTTTTTATTTGAATTATTGAACGTATCAATGCCTGCGGTTAGAGCTAACTGTGCGCAGTGCGCTGAACTGCTTGCAAAATATTATAATCTTAATGCATAAATTCACACACCGACTGGGGCAAATTCGCTGCTTGAGTCTTTTGTTTGCGCTCAACGGCTATAAATAGCCATGGACCATTGAATTTGGTGCACCAGAAACCCAATTTTTTGTAATGTTCAAATAGCTTTAATGGACCATTTAATTAGCCATAGACTTCAGTCTCTTTCATTTACGCAAAAATCTCTTTAAAGCCGGCAAATCTCTGCCTGCATGTGGCCAAAAATCCGATACAGCGTGCTGTGAATGTAGGTGCGTTCTAAAAATAACTTTAAATATGCTCCAGATTGCTCAGCATCCATCAAATTAAATTAGGCGAATGAATTTTATTGAACTAAAAAGTGAACGCTATGCAGAGTATTCACAGAACTTACGAAATGCGACTCTTCAATCAAAACAGAAAAGATATTGAACATTTACTTTCATTTAGCAAATATTATGTGAAAGTATCGATTATTATACTTGCAAAAGATTGGACGCATTGCACACATTTTAGTTTGTTAATTACACTTAAGTGTAATATCGTTTGCATTTGAATTAAAATTACTGCCGAATTTCCATTACGCGCTTCTCTTGCGAACATTCTATAACTGGATCAAAGACCATTAATAAAATATGGATAACCTCTAGCAGCAGCAGCGCTTCCGCTTGCTGATGCACTTTTGCTGTCCCGATCTGTAAGCTGACCTACTTGTACTGTAGATAAGCAGAGCGGAATCTGTGGGCGGGCTGTGCCTGTAAATATGACAAACATCCGTTAATATGGTAGCGATCTAGTGCCTTATAAGCAGCAGCACAAGGTGACAGAGCCCAGTCAGAGTATGGAAAGTTTGCTTTTTCCTGTTAACTGACCACGTTCAAGTTTCAATTTTGGCCAAAAGAAGATTTGCCTCTAAAATGGTTGGGCGGCTTGGCCAGAAAGGCAAAAGCAGGCACGAAATTCAAATGACAAACCAAATGGCAGCAGCTCAAGAGATCGCAACTGGTATGGAACGGGGATTGAGGATGGGCCTGTGATGCTGTGACTGGGACTGGTGCTGGGGCTGGGGCTGGGGCTGGTGCTAAGCCTGCGACTGGCGGACATTTAGACACTGGGCGATCTCACCCAAATACGCGACAGCTCAATCAGTTGGCCATGACTGCGTGCTGGATCTGGGAGCATTTTGGCCAATTTGATTTATGGCCAGCGAGTTTTCTTCCTTGTTGCATTTTCATGTTGGAATTCATGCATAAACATAAAAGCAGCCGAAATTTTGCCAGCCATTGCCATAGTCATTGAACAATAGAACAGCGACATTTGTTGGCCTGCCCCAAGTCGCAACGCTCCATTGTGTTTTATGGTATCCAGAACGTGAGGTTCAACTCGAGAACATCTTCTCGCTCAGCGCACGGGCCGCCAAATATATTGTAATAAACATAGTTACTTATGTATATCCCATCGATTCTTCAAGTCGTCACTCGCTGATTATTGCAGATACTCCGCCTGCCAAACAAATCGAATTCATTTAGCGCAGCTCGTAATCTCTTCGACCCATGAAACGCTTAGCGATTCTTCCGCTTTCATTTTGACTGTCTTAAATATTCTTTAGTACTTGGCAGTGCGTAGAACAGCTCTGAAACGCGCGTATTTTACCAGAGTGTTGTGAAAGCTGTGACAGCAAAAGCGAAAGATTTTATTTATTGACAATGCGAATGACTGACTGGGAGACGCTGAGACTGACATACTGAGCGAAAGAGCGTGTGCCTCTCTGGGTTCGGCTTTGATTAGTTAAGGTGCTCGCATTGACCCAAAGAACTACATTTCTCCAGCAATGGGCAGACTTTTAATAGCACTTGAGTGTGAGATCCGCTCTCCAATGCTAAATGAGTAATTAAAGTGGGGGAGGTGGCCAGCACAGGAGTCGGGATGCTGTACAATCCGTTAGTTAGTTATTTAGTCAGTCAGTCAGTCAAAGAACGGTTAACTTGCCCAGAGACGAGACACGAGCAGTTTGCGTTTGTCTACTTGATAAATAGCCCTTTGTCGACGTCTTGACCTCTTCTCCTAACTTCCATCTTTCAGCTGCGACTAATCGCCGCTACTTGGCCACAGATTCAGAGCCGAACTTCTCTTGTCTGCCTTAGTCAGCGTCTTAGTTGGCTAAATAGTCTCACACCTCGACAAGGCGGGTGCTAATATTTTGGCCTTTTCGCTGCCAGCTGGCAGTTGCCAGCTGCCAGCCGCAGTCAACTCAATTAGGATGCTTGGAAATGATTCATTCTAATCTAAAGTCGAGTATCTGCAGTCATGAGCGGACCTCAACCCGTCGAAGTCTGACTGCGAGTCTCAGTCGGAGTCTGAGTCTGGGTTTAGTCCGATTTACCGTTGTGCCGTGCGGCGGCATTCCCCGCGGCGGCGTTTAACCGTTTGTTGTGTCTAGAATTTTGCATGGCCATTTCATTATTGATTTGCATCTGAGCAGCTCGCTAATGTCTTCATTTAGTTGCCGTTTCACACAGTTTATATTTTCCAAAATTCACCCTGAAATTGATGACAATTTAAAGGGTTCGGGGTCAGTACGCTTCAGATAAACTGATTATTTATTAAACAGATTATGTTTTATAGCATATGCTCTATATACGCAAAGTGAGAGCTGCCCCGTATAACTGTATGTATTCATAAGCACTCGATTGAACGAATAATTGATGAGTTTAACGAGTGACCTGTGTGTGCCTGGGATGGCATCATTAAGCAGGTCCAATCTCGAATCACTTGGTTAACAAAATGCGATGAAAGTGAAAAGTAAAGTAGGTAAAGAAATCTAGGCAACTCTGTACACTTTCTTTGCATTTGCAGCATCTGCTAATGTGAGCTGAAAGACGAATAAATTTGAAATATTTTCTTCAGTTGATAGCTGATAGAAAAGCTTATCAGGTTCATCGATTGTTAATTGAGTTTTTATTGCGAATTAGTGCAAGCCATTGAAACCAGTCTCGGCAAAACGTTTTAGTGTGGCAATTAATTTACTCATTAGACCATTTGTGGCGCACTCATGAGCTACAAACGGCACTTGGCCAAAGAAGTCGAGAGCGCGGCACGCAGCCTTTATGTCCAATACAGTCAATTCTGAGAATGCTCTGAAACTCGTTGCAATAAGACGACCCAGAATCCACAGCGAAATTCCCATGAGTTTGTTTGCCTCTCTAAAGGTTTGGTCATTCAAATGGTCTGCAGTGAACATGCAAGTCTCATAACTCAATTAAAACTTGAGCTGACCATGACAAATATACATAAGTCTAACTGTATCTGCCTTATCGGACTCATCTTTCTCAACCACCCATTGGCTGTATGGCACCTGTTTACTGTTGATCTGCCGCAAACACCAATATCCCAATAGCCCCGCTACCCCTGCTTCCGCTGGAATCTATCAAGAGGCAGTTAACTCAAATGCAGTCGGACATTGCGCTAATGAACAAGTGGACAGTGGCACATCGACATCGTCAGTTGGGCAGTGCAACAGATAGCCGCATTTCGCACCACATACCCAACTAAGTCGCCGCCATATCCATGTCCATGTACATGTCCATATCTGAGCTCGCGAGTGTGCAATTGATTGCGCGACAACATGTGTTAATTACGCTGTTAAATGGCGTTGATGCAACGTCAAACGGTAGCAGCTCGCTTCACTCGACTGGTTATCAAATGGAAATGCTTATGAAATAGTAGATGCGTAGCGTGTGTTTGAGTGCGCTTTAATCTATTGGAAGGAATTATTGACGTTGTGCGAACTGACAGCCCAAAGAAAAGTATCCTTAACAATCTTTTATGTTCAACCAGTTGTATGGAAATGAAACTAAGCTAAGCAGAAATATATAAGTAAATAAGTTATAATAATGTTTATAATCTAGACCATAATATAATTTATTTTTAAAAATTATAAACCCTACAACCACAACCAGTACTGTCAGTGTGAAATTTTCATAAAGTAATAACATGAGAGCTCCACAAAAAAAATGTCGCCTCATGTTGAACATTTGATCTAACCTTGAAAATCAAAACACGAAACCTGGCACCGTTTACGGTGTCGCTCAGTCTGCCAAAAAGGTCCAATAAAAATAAATCAGGCAATTCGCATTGCTTTTGGCACACGAAAGAGAAACTTGAGCGCATTTGGTTGTTTATTTGGCAAAAGCCACCAAAAGCGAAAAGAAAGCCACAACAACAAATTAGTTACAATTTCTGGCTTAGGCTTTGCTTTAGTTCTACGCTACTTTAATTTCGCGTCGTGTACTCTACAACAACTTCAGTGACAACAGAAAATTTGGAAATAATTGTGCTATCGAGTTTCATTTACGAGAGAAAAATTATGTCGCACATATCACATATATCCATTATGGCCTTTAGCGAAATGCGCTGAGTCATCGACGCGTCGGTCGGTAGCCAGATCTCTATGAATATCAAAACTGAAATCATTTTACACGGAGACCGGCCGAAAGTAAAACATCCATTAGTTCGAACAAAAGAATTTTAATTGCGATAGTCGACAGAAGACGCTATTCTAAACGGCTTACGAGCTGATCTTTTGATGGATATGCTATGATATGTTACAGTTTCATGAATTAGCTAATTTCGCATGCGCTGATAACTTTCATTTCATTCACTTTCGTTCACACTTTGTTATTTTTTGGCATTGGTACAAGTCTTATTTATCACCGTTAAGCAGCTCCATTCATTATTCATGACGTTTAACATAGTTATAGAGCTGCCAATCTGATGAGATCACATTATAAATATCTTTCACACATGCTACACCAGCTTTGCATGACGATGACTTTTGCTACTTCAGAACTACCACAAAAATAAATGCTAGTCAACATCAACTCATTTTCATGTTCGGATCTAACAAATTCTCCGCTTCGGTTATGTTTCAATTGTGCTGCTCTCAGCATTCTATTCAAATTGAATTTCCGGTCTTGTTCTGTTAACATGTGTAAAACATTTTCACTTTTGCTTTATCGCTGACCACTTGAGCTCCTAACGAGATACCCCAAAATGATGCTTCAGAACCTTACAGTTGCAGCGGTAAATTGTGTTTGCCTTTGACAGCTGTCAAGCTGTATTGTAATGTAATTTACATATGCATTGTAAACACTTTCATTTACATAAGCACATGCATGCATACGACTATATGAGACTTTTTCTACTTTTTGGGTACGTGAGAGAATTTTCGAATATAAGTTTGGGTTAATTGTTATGGATTGCCGCTTGCTAGCTCCCGATTGAGAATGGTCCCGCTGCATAATATTTGTATGGATATCTGATGACAGCTCTCACTTGATGACAATAAATATAACATTTATTGTAGATGCTTTGCGTCAAGATTCCTCTGTCATTAAATTAAACCAAAACAGTTTGTGAAGAAATATTTTATTTCAGTTTCTGGCTGCGGTTTGCTTAAGGCAAGGCAGACACCGCTTAGCACTTGTCGCAAGTTAACTTAATCCCCGAATCTTCTATATAAAATTAACACTGATATCAAGTTTGATTAGCTGATCAACATAACAACTTGAATTACGGCCTACAATGGCAACAGTTCTATAATAAATAACTCATTTGGATACGAGTATCTACTCAAATTGGCTTTTATTATTTAAGTGGGCACTTATGTTCAGAAACGCGCCAAAATGATTCAGCGATTCCTTTGATTCACTAATGCGTGCACAGCTTTGATTAATGTCAGAAATTTGTAAGCCCATTAAAAGAAATTAAGCCATCATTCAATTGAAGCTCAAAGCTCAATTTCCAAAATCAACACAAATTAAGTGCTTGAAAAATGTTTACAATTAACGCGTTTAATATACTTTTCGCAGTTGCACAACAATTTTTACATGCCTTACATAACAGCGAGTCTAAATAAAAAAGCTAAACTTTATTCACAATAATAAATTTAATGCCCAACTAAAGTAAAAGACAAAAACAATATGTAAGTGAAACATATTTTCTACAAAATGAGTTAAGTTTCATTGCTGTACGAGATGGTTGGACGGTCGGACGGACGTATTTAAGCCAAATTGCGTGTACAGGCCAACGGCTGTCTATAAATCTTTTATGGCAAAGCGACATGGCCAACCAAGTCGAGCTAATTGCAGCTGCCATTTCGTTTAGTTTTGTTTTAGCGATTGACGCAGCGCTCGAGAAGAAAGTGCACAATTTCGACTAAAGCAAATAATGTCAGCCAATGGCCATATAAACAAGTGCCTAAAGCCTCTTCATATGCATGTGTGTGTGCGTGTGTGTGAACAGTTCAGAGTTGTACTACCACGGATTCGAAACCCTTTTTGCCATGGTCTTTGCATTTGGCCGCGTGCCATGACGCGCCGGCGTTTAATAATCGTAAATAAATTTTGTGTATTATTTTGTTTACTTTCTTTTGACTGACGTGAGAAATGGCCCCGACTTTGAACGATCATGTGTGCTTGTATATGTGTGCGAGTCTCGTGGCTCTTTAATAATTTCACAGACATCCAACAGCTACAGGGACAAAGGCAAAGGCAGCAGCACTCGCTGCAGCGTGAAATCTCTTTAATCATTGACCAAACATTTAGCTTGTAAAGTTTTGGTACTGATGAAACATATAGATTTCGATGTGAAAGTTTAATGACAGGCCTACAAAATCTCCGCACACACACACACACACACACACATACACGCATGTGTACTCACTAGGCGAGATTATGATTATCGCCTTGATGTCTGGTCAAGGCAGCAGCTAAAATGCGGCATCTAATCCAGATGCAGCTGTGAGCTGCCAACTTGTTAGCTGTTAATGCTCTATCTTTGAATGGGGCACATGCAATTAATGACTACGAACTGGCGTAAATTGAAGAAATCAAAGAGTCTATTTAAGATATAGTCTTTTTTAGTCTTCAGTTGTAACTTCAAACAAGATTAACTTAATTGTATACAATACATTTGGGGAATAGTAAATTAATGTAACCTAATGTTGCTTTCATTTGCAACACTTAAACAACGAAGCAGCTGCTGGGTATCAGAAAGTCGATCACATTTAAATTGAGCTTCCATAGTTTCATACTTGCTTTTTAATTGAAAAATGTTAGCGGCTGTTGGCCACTTTGCACATAACTGACAAAACACCGCGGGTCTGGTGCGAGTCTGGCATGGGGTATGAGGTATGAGGCCTGGGTGTTATTGCTGCGCTGTGGCTCCTGCTTCTAATCTTAATCGCTGCTAATCACAGGCGATCAATTTTTTACTAGTTTGTGTTTCTTCTGTTTTGCCAAGGCATGTCGAGATGTGTTTGTAATTTGAAAAACGATAGAACAGTGCCTTCTGCTCCATTTCGAGGTGAGAAGCATTCAATTGGGAGGCTGCTATTGCCGCTGCCGCTGCCGCTGCCACTGTTGCATGTTGCGAGCATCATGTCTGGGGCGAGGCACCTTGCAGTTGTTCGCTGGCTACTACGGCAGTTGTTGTTGATTGCTGCCAGTTGATTTGATGCATGCGAGGCACAAACTGACCTTGACTATGACTGCCATTGACTTTGGCTATGGCTGAGGTGGCATGTAATGCCACTGTCTTTCATTTAACCATGCCCAGAAGCCACACACGACACGCCAAATTCTGACATTTGCATGGCACGCAGACCAATCTACCGCTTTGCCAATCTGATTTGCTGCAGCTCTCTACGACTTTTTGATTTATGTGCCACAAGTGTGACTGCCGTTAGCTGGGGCGTTGCACTGCTGCTGCAATGTTGCACCGGTGCACTGTTGTTGCACCGCCCAGATTATGCAATATTGATTGCACAATAATTGGCGAAAGGGCGCAATCGCATACCCCTACAAGGTGTTGATGCACTAACGAGCTGTGAGCCAAATATCGACAAACAAATGCTGCCATAAACATCATAGGAATCGCTGGCGATTATGCGCAAGTACTCGACTCAATACTTTTATAACTTCCGCCATTGTGAACTGAAAAAAAAAATAAAAATAAAAATCGGACCGCAGTACAACTGTAACTGTGACTGTGACTGCGCCTGCGCCTGCGACTGCGAGTCTGACTCTGGACTCCATCTCTTCCTGTTGCACTTTAATATGATAACAAATTATGGCCAGAAATACTGCACTATGTAGTAGAGTGTGCGGCGCTTTTAATACTCATACTCATGTAGTCGCATGTGTCCAGTTGACTGCAGATGGTGCCGAGCCAGCCACATATGGGGAGAGCCAACAAGCTGCTTGGCTTTTATGATTATCATGATATACGAGTGCCCATTGTTTTCGGGAGCAGGCTACTAAGAAAGACTCACCAAAAATGGCCAAGCCAAGCGCTGCTGTGCTGTGTAAAATTTAAATGAGCAGCAAGCAGCTAGCAGTAACAGTTTCACACAACTTGGCAGCCAACAATTTGTTGCCTGCCACATGCAGCTCTCAGCTTTCAGCTCTCCGCCAATAATCCGAATAGACAGACCAGTGCACATTCCATTACACTGTGCTTATCAGACCACATTAGGTGAGAATTGTGTCACCTAATTAGCGTAAATGAATCAAAATGGCAGCAGCTCTAGTACCAGGCACATTCGGCTGGCACTTTGCCAGCCTAAGCGCCTAATCCCCCAATCTTTGGTTGCGAAAACGTGACGATCCGTTCACAAAACTGAACCACAAATGTTGCAAGCTGCCTCTTTTGGGCTAATTTCGTGCGTCACTTTTGTTACACAGCGAATTGTTACCAAGCAGCTGCATAAACGTGATTTGAGTCAAAATCAAGTTGACAGCCAATGCGCGGACATGAATCGCCGCCATGAATGCTCAGCTCTAAGAATTTTCTTATTTTTCTTTGCATCAGAAAGAGGCCTAAGACACAGTCGTTGTCCGAACTTACACATGATTTATAGAATAATTCTATCAAAAGTTAACTAAAAAACTTCACACTTACGCAGTGTGAAAAATTACTCGGAAATGGCAAATATTTTAATATGAACAAGAACATACTAAGCATGCGCACATAGATCTTCAGAAGAGCCTGACCAAGCTACCGCAAAGCGAGCAGAAACTACAAGCAAAACTGTGTAACTTATCTGAGAACACAAACTAATTATATATGTGTCCAGTCGAAATCGTATACTCTTACATATAAAATAGATTTAATTTTAAGAATTTTCCTTATATAAATTATTTATTATAATTATGATTGTTAAGTGTATTTCGAAACATATTTTTTTCAAATAGTGAAGTCTTTTCGCTTGCAAGTAATATTTTCTAATAAGGCTGAGTCCTACCTTA
Source organism: Drosophila anceps (assembly GCA_035045945.1). NCBI lineage: Eukaryota > Metazoa > Arthropoda > Insecta > Diptera > Drosophilidae > Drosophila > Drosophila anceps. Next base: position 9,427,486 of record JAWNON010000225.1, on the reverse strand, counting down.
TCATAATGATACATTAAGAAGAGAATAATATTTCAATAATTTTTATTTATTAAATTGTATGTCGTGTGCGCACTTACTTGGCATAGCTAAAGTGCACACAGAAAGTGTATAGAGAGTGCAGAAATTTTTATATTTTTATTGTCATTCTTTCATTTCATTTTTCCTTTGTAAGTACTATTGTACCGATTATTGTCTATTATTATTATCATTTCTGTGTTAAGCTGTGCGACGCTGCGGCAAGCCTCGCACATGCCACGCTGTACTTAAATACACGTGCGATGCTCGACGAAGCTAATGATGATTCTCGAGCTGATCATGATGATCGTGATGATCAGCGATGAAGTGCGATGGACCAGTAGCATTTGTCGCAGCATTCAGCACAAAAGTTCTTGTCATTGGCAAAACGACTTTCACCGAGCTTAGAATGCTGCGCAGTGACATCTTTTGGCAGCAAAAGTTTCTTTTATGAGTAGTTATGGTTTGTGCAGCCTGTACAGATGTCCGCCAGGGAGGCAAAGGGCAGCGAAAGAATTTCTGATTTAAGTTTGTTCAGATTGAATGGCCCATCTCTAGGGTTTCGGGCCAAGAATCTGGCTATATGATCGGCTTAGGCAATCCAAAATTAGACAATTAAGAGACCCTGCCCCAACGAGCCGACAGTTAACAAAATTGCATCATTTATCAGGATAAAATTTCACTCGAAAAACGGGCCAACTTGTATGTATTTCCGGGTCACACGCACGTGAAGCAGGAAAAAAGGCAAAACATTATACGTCCAACACACATACACAACAAATATGTACGTATTCAATTTCACGTTGGCAACGACAATAATATTTTGCAGCGCTGCCAAAGGCAAAGAATGCAGCAACATTTAAAGGGCCGCAAAGGCCCGGAGGACACAAACAAATTATATACAATAATCAGCTTTAATTAACGCATCGTTTTATCTCTGGCATATGAACCCGAGAGGGTTTACCTTCAGCATCATTGTTGCCTCTTCTGCTTCAACTTGTTTTAAACTGTTTCGCCAGGGGCGTTGAACTTATTTGGCAAAAGGCGTTGCGATTGCCACATCATTCAAATGGAATCTCCACACTTTAGGAAATTTATGAACGACCCAAAGATTCCAATCTTCAATTATAAATACAAGAGCAACAACAAGTGCTGGCGGCCTTTGATGGCTAAAAGCCATCCCAAACAAAATATGTGTGCTAAATGCTTAAACAATTATAAATGCTCTCAATTATTATTAGACGCTTACAACGTCAGACAATGCACATAGTCTATCAGAATGTGAAGTATAGCAAATATTTGATATGGTCTAGTCAATGCAGAGTCTATAGCAAAACGATTTCATGCCTCTCAAACAAGTGATATAGGCAACAATTGTTAATCAAGATCAAATAATCTTTCACAAAAATTGTAGCAAAGCTCTATCATCATACATGCTTTGATAAATGCCGGCCAAAATAAAATTTAAAATAAATAGAAAAACAATATTCTCTATTATTTTAAACTGTGCAAAAGGTATGAATGTGAAATAATTTTTAGAATAATGAAACTTACAAAATTGTGGGCTCTTACTCGCAATTCTAAATCTAGATAGATTTCGCACTGCCGTCGATTTAGCGAGTCAAATGAAGGTGAACATGTTCAAGGAACCAAAAAAAAAAAGGAAAAGAATAAAAAACCCTGGTTTACATACACGGCCATAACACTTAAGAATAAGACTCTCAGGGTTCGCGGAGCACATTTAAAATTCAATGGTGGCACACAAAACAAAGCAGAAATAAAATTTTCTCAGCTCATATTTCACCCAGCCTGGGCATAATATTACGCCCAATTTGGCGCTGGCAACGGTGCTGGACCTAGAACACGTCTTGGGCTGGGGCCCCTTGTTAACAACAGGCAGTTACAATGGGACAACGTTAGCTGTTTTTGTTTGTTATACCCTACAATGAAGCTGAAGCGGGTATTATAAACTACCACGTTAAACATAACGGTAAACAGTGGCCGAAACATACATATATTTGTTATTTTTGAGAGAAAGAATTCTTTTTCGCAAAAACTGTCATTCGAAATGTTTTCAGTTAATGTACATAAATTAATCGTATCATAAAGAAGTCAAAGTCAACTTGCTACTTAAAAAATGTATTATATTTATTCAAAAATCTATGATTACATATCAATCAAAACTTTACGAATGCATACATACATTTTTAGCCTTCATAGTCTCAATAATATAGGGTATCGACTGGTTGACACCAAGAATTTTAGCAGGCTGTCTTATTTTGTATGTTTTTGGCAACTTAATCAGCAGGCAAAGGTAAACGTTAACGGATGCTTTTAGAATTCACAGACTCGGCCCGAAGAAGCAAATGCATGGAAACACGACGATGCTCAACGCTTGCGGTCCACGATCCAACCACAGCCAGTTAGGCAGTTAGCCAGGCTGTCAGGCAGGCACTCAGAGAGGAAGGAAGTCAGCAATTCACATCTTACAGCCAAAGAGTTATTGGTAGCTTTTCTTTTTTTGCGGCTTTTTTTGGCAGAACGTTAATTGCATGAAGCAAAAACAAACATATTTAACATAATTAAATCTATTTTTGTGGTTCATTAATTGGCAAAGCGAACAAGAAAACAAATGACTTAGGCAACAAACTCACATCAAATGAGCACATTTATCGGCCATGCAATTTGCAGCTGCTAAGGAAAGCATCGTAATTTTCATTTTCACCCCAAATGGAAAGTGGGCAGCGATTCTTTTTTGGAAATAACAAACAGCCAAATAATGCACCTGCCGTTGGCAAATCGGTTGTCAAATCTTTGAAACTCATCAACGGAATCGCCGTTGCCTTTTGTCATTGTCACAGAAATGGCGGTGAAATGCAAATTGCCTTTCCCAAACACAAGCTCAAGCACAGCAGCCAAATATTTGTAAATGAATTCGGACATATTTGATGCTTAGTATTTCCGCTAACATTAAATATTGGAATGCCAATACTTAAACAACATTTGCACTTCCTTGCGCGACAGATTCGTTTTGATTTCCACTGGCAGAGCCATTCTCATTTCTGTTTCATTCAGCTATTCTCGCCTTTACGCTACGGCTGCTTTCACCAGATCGTGATGATCATCTGGGCTATACCTGAACGGACCAGCTCATCAGTATGCGGGGGCCATTGTCGCAGTCATTCATTGAAAGCGAAAGGTCGTCGTGTAAGCAGTAACAGATCTCGCATCAAATTCAAATTGATTCATTTGGACTTTATGATGAGGGTTCTCTTGATTTGATGCTTTTGATGTTTGTTTACATTTGAAATAGACGAGTTTGTTGCATTAAGCGCATAATCGTTAAATTTATGAGCTGCATATGCTAATATGCTAATTGAATAGTTGAATAAAAAAAAAAAAAACATATTTCTATCCCACACAATTGAACTTTCCTTTTCACACAGGAATCAATGTGTATCAACTTTCTTCAGCATTGGCATCTCACTTAGCATATCCATTAAGAATGCATTGTGAACCAATTTATGCGTTTGAGTTTCTGCCGTTACCTTTCTCCCAAAGCAACTGACTTCGTTTTGGGCTCCTAATTCAGTTAAACTGTCTATTACTACTACCGGACAGTATCTTTATGCAGTTTTGTAACTTTGTGGAGCATAAAACGCACGACAACAGACACCGCCTTTTGCAGACCACAAACATCATAGAGACCCAACAGAATATCTGCACAAAAAATACACACAGAAATATGGAAAATGTGTAACAAAAAAAATGCATAATTATAATTTTCATGTACCAATAACTCAGCTAAGTGCACGGTGTCCAACTTGAGAAATTGATTTTCTTCTACAAGTTCTGGGTTCTCAAGCCGACCATGCACTGGTTTCAATTTAATTAATGATTTTGAACGTCGTGTGCCCGTTTTGAACTTTTCCAAAGTGGATTTTGTAATAGTTAGATGGGCTCTAAAATTATGAATGAAATCAGGCATATGGAAAAAAAGAGAGAGTACTCCCAGCAAGCGCGCACATATGCCCGAACACAAAGAGAGCGAGAGAGAGTGGGAGAGCGCGCACGCGAGCGCAAAAGAACGAAGCAAACAGCTTTTTCTGCCTGGGCCGACGAGTGGAAAGCTGCATAGAGCCAAAAGCAAAAGCAAAGGCGCACTTTTCCTCACTCACTCGAAACGCAAAGGCAAACTCGAAATACTCAAACTCGAAAGCAAACACAGAATGCAGCTCAAACTCACAGCAATTGAGCGGTTTGTGTGTGCGCGCGCTCATTTCTTTGGCTTTCTTTGTTTGGTTTGTTTTGTGGCTTTCTTTCGCTGCGGCCAAAAGCAACGATCGCCGCTGAGCAACGACTCACAACCATTGCCATTGTCAAGGCGAACGCACGGCCAGCCGGAGCAACTATCAACAACAGCAGCAGCAACACCAGCAGCAGCAGCAGCAACAGCAACATTAGCAGCAGCAGCAGCAGCAGCAACTGCATCAAAGTCTTCAAACTTATATAACGACCGATTAGCCTGACGTTTACTTTAGTTATTCGGTCAACTCTAGACGGTCAAGTTCGCAAAAAAAACTCGGCTGGTTCGCAAAAAAAAAAAAACCAAAAAGAAAATTAAATTAATTTAATTTAAAACACGCACAAATGCATGCACATATTCGCCAGGAAGTGTGTCTGAACTTACAAGTGCAATTGTAACAGCAACAAATCCTAACTAAAGTGCAAAGTGAACCAAACTGTGTAAAAGTTATCAAAGAAAAGAATCAAGCAGTGCTACGTTTATTGCAAAATAAATAAACAAATTCCAACAGAGAATTTCTTGTCAAAAATCTTAAGGATATTTGGCGCTGGTGACTTTTGGCAACCTGCAAGAGTTCTTGCAAATAGCAAGTGAGTGAGATCTGTAAGGATCATTTTAAGAAATTTATTCATTTAATCAAACTGAAATACCAAATTTATTTTTATAAAAGAATCTAATTTTTTTTGGAAGTTGTGAATATGAGTATGATTATGTGATTATATTTAAGACTTTAAAGCTGATCTATATATGTAATATATTCTGCAAATTTTTAATTTCTCAAGGCATCCGAATAGTATATACTTGACTTAAACATTGCATTAGAGTATCAACGATAATCCATTAAATTTGAAATAAAAAATAATTAATAAAGTTTTAGATAAATTCAACTATACAAAAAGTTCTGGATGAATGGTAGATGTGATCTGAGGCAATTAGCATTGAAGATTTGTCTAATGCAAGTTTTTATAAAAAAAATTGCTTTCAAATTCGTAAACCTGTTTATTAATTATAACAATATAATATCAAAAATATTATAAAACCCTCTGCAAAGCACTTATGTTACATTCTTATAACAGCTACAGGCTAATTATTCCAACAAATTAAAGTTAAGGACCTTTTATTTTTGCCTACAAGCATCCCTAAAACCTTGGCAATGTTAAAGTTGCCCTTGAGAGAAGCAGCAATTCAATGGCAATTATCAGCTAATCTAAGAGCGCCCTCAGAATAATTACGTATATGGCATATAGATAATCTTGATTTTCTCAGGGCTCTATAATTATTGTAACGCAACCAGCGGCCAATTAAAATAATTTAGACCTGTGCATTTTTGATGTGGTGTGAAATCTGAAATGAAATGTGTCAAAGTGCTAGAGCTCTTGTCTTTGGTGCAGGCGATGGGCACAGACCACCAGCCGAAATGATGCATTGAATGTCAGATTGAAGCAGCTACTGTCTTGGCTAGGGTTCCATTACCATTACACTATTACCCAGTGCCTGCCACTGTCATGAAGATGCCACCACAACAACAACCACAGCAACAACCTGCGTTGGTATTTAAATTTGCTCACATAATTGCACTAGCCATGACTGGGCTGAGCCGCAATCGCAGTTGCTGCTGGAGTTGGAGCTGGAGTTGTAGTTGGAGAGCTAAGACTAGAGTCGCATCATCGTCATGATGACATGACAGTTACAACACAAAACCGATGGGTAATCTTATCTGCCGGGTGGGTTGGCTGTTGGCTGTTAGCTATTTGCTGGGTTCCTGGGTTAGCCGGCTGGCTGGTTGGCTGGCTGGCTGCCTGGTTGGGTTGCCTGCCTGGCAGCTATTAATTTACGCAACCTGCCAGTCGCTGTTGATTAGACGAAGCGTGCGCTTTAATTGCCGCCAAATGGGCAGATCTGCAACACGCTCTTTGCTGGGCTCTCGGCTTGCAATTTGTCATGTGCATTTAATATTTGCCCAGCTCAAAGGCCCCCAATGTAGCCGACATAGTGCAAAACAATTTGCGTTTGTTTGTCCAGCTTGTTTGTTGCAGTTAGCGTTGATTAGCGTGCAGAGAGGCTCAATCGCAGTGCAGGTTTCATTGCAATTACAGCAATAGCAACAGTTGCAACAACGGCAGCAACAACAGTTGCAGCTGCGCTTTCTTGCGGTGGGCAGTGGCACGCCTCTTGGGCAGCGTTTAACGCAGCAGCTGTCAGTCAGCAAACCAATTTCAAATGTCTAAGCACACACACGCACGCACACACACATATTAGAATGGACCCACCGCATTTGGGCGTTCTGCTGAGAAATTGAATGATTTGACATTTGGCGCAAGTCTTCCTTTTACATCGATTCATCGAGCCAACCGGCAGCCGGAGTTCGACTTCTTATTTTTTCTAAAACCGCTTTTCAATAATAATTCTGACATTCTGTAATTTACTTTTGCGGCTGCTGAGCTGCTGAGCTGCTGAGCTGCTGAGCTGCTGTGCTGTCGCTGTCGCAAACTAACTAATAATGCTCATAATGACAATCGACGGGCTAATCAAGTTGTCGTCAAAGAAATCGGCATCGATTCTGAGTAAGTGCCGCAAAATAGTGAAGCGTACGGTGTGCGGCAATTGTCATGATTGATCAAATTATGTTGCAAAAACCGCTTCCGTTTCAGTTTATAAAAGAAAATTGATTGAGTCGCCGGCATTGGGGGAAAAAGAATCAGCCAATCGTTGCGATCTCCACTTGACTAATGTTGCCTTTGGCCATACTTTTTTATCTACTTTAGCATGATTTTATTTTTTTCTTCTATTTTTTTTGCAGTTCTTAAGTTTTCGTTTTTTTTTTTTTACCGTTTGCCTCGTTTGGAGTGCGCCCAATTTCCGTTTCGTTTATTCAAATAGCTGCTCAAGTTTTGGGTCACTTGATATCACAACGGCCGCTGTTTTCTTTGGCAATTAGCAATGTCTGTCAACAATAGATGGCTGAGACCTAACTGTCCAGATTGGAGGCAATCTTTTGAATTTTTGTCGCCAAATGGGCTAATGCTAATTTCGACTATGGCCCAGGGCCAGTTATTTTTCGACAGTAGCTAATTTATGCCCAAGTAGCCAATAGTGGGAACAATTTTGATAGATAGGAAATTGGTAGCCGATACGAAATTGTGGTTCATTTATATGCAAAAACTTTCGTTTCGCGCAGGAAGCGCATCAGACAACAATTTTACTCTGGTCTATGATGCAAGTGAAAGCCAGGAAGCTTTACATAGTTCAATGAACAGAAGGCATAGTCCAAAGATGATTGAGTATAAAAAAAAAAAACTTGTAATTCCCAAAGGGTTTCGGCTTGTTGACAGACCTAAGCCTGAAGGCAATAAATCATGATACATGCATCATGAGTAACTGCATTTTGTGTATGATTCATAAGTCAAGTATGCAAAATGCAGGCCCCCAATGAGGTCACGCGGGTTCGTTGCCGCCGCTTAAGGCAAATCAGATGGTCCGGCCATGAAACCAACCCACATTTCAGCTGTCATCCAAGACACGGACCAGGCAGGCAAGCAGGCAGGCAGGCAGGAGTTGCAGCTAAGAAGCTGAGAGTGGGGCTGAGACTGAAACTGAGACTCTTGTTGAAACTAAAACTACGGCAAGCCGCTTGTTTGCCACTTGATTGGTTGGCTTCGCTTTCATTGCCAAATGTCTGGGAGCTGCAGCTTCACTTGCTCGGCTTGACATGCAGTTTGGCTAATTCATCCAGAAGTGCTGCCCGAAATAATTTGCGGCTGTGTGAAAGTATTTTTTGTTTGTTTGCGTATATCAACATTTTGCTTTAGCTTTCGTTTTGCCATTGCTCTTTAGTATAGTATTTTAATTGAATATTAATTGAAAAATAAAAGTTTTGCCACATGCAGCAGCAACAGCAAGAGCAGTAGCAGCAGCAGCATCTGCACAGCTGGCGGCCAAATACAAATACCATATATCCAGGTTCATATCTGGATGCTGCTTTCAAGAGTTTCACTTTTCAAATATCAATGAACTTTTGCCAGCTGAACTTCTCCCCGGGCAAACTAACACACAATGGCAGCTGTGCCGCCTCCAAAACGCCCAAGTCAACAGCAATGACACAAGCAGCATCACGACAATTTTTTTGGGCAGAAGCTGCTGCAGCCGCCGACAGAAATTACAAAGAAATAATCGTTGAAGAATTTGACTTTCGCTTGTTGGCCTTCTCTGCAGCCGGGCCATAAATAAAAAGGCCCCCCTAAAAGATTTGTGATTGTCGCCGATTAAATGCGCGAAAAATTGCCAGCAAGAAAAAAACGCTTTGGGTGCAACTGACAATTGCCACGACGCGGCATTGGCATTGGCACTGGCATTGGCAAATGGGGAAGGCAGAAGCATGGATTAATGGTAATAATGATGCCCAGTCGTTTGTATTTGCTTAAACTTTGACATTTGCCAGCTGCAGCCGCATATATCGCATCGGATTGCCAACAAAAAAGGAAAAGTCCAGTCAGGATAGCATGTGAATTAGCGAACACTTGGATAGGCTTAAAAAAAGGAAAAAAAATACCTGCTTAAAATGTTAATTCATTGAAAGCTTAAGTTAAATAAAAGAAACTGAAGCCGAACAGAATAAGATATACTATTGAGAGAAACATATACAAAGATATAATCATATTCTGTGACTCTTAGTTTACTCAAAATTCCGTATAGTGTTGCTTTGTAGAACCAACTTCATCGTCTTTTCAGGCAAAACATTGTAAGCATAGTAAGCTCAAACTACTTTAAGCTCTTTTAGCAACATCTGTAATCTTTATCTAACTGGCATATTCAAAACTGGTAGCACCCACTAATATTTAACCTCTGACTCATATTTTGGCTCGGCTTGGGTAGCCCCCAACGAAAAGGTTTCACCTCTTTCAATGACATTCAATTTCGCTTTCAAAACGCTGACTCTTTTTTATTTTTTTTTTTGCGCTTTTTATTAAATTGACAATAATCCAATAAACGTTAAATGCGCCTTGGTCGTGACAAAAATTTGATGCCGCGGCGTGAAAGCGCCAGCTAAAGACAGCGATTCAAGCTCATAGTTTTCCCGCCAGCACCATCTGCTGCAGCTGCCCTCACTGATGGTATTGCATTTAGGCGCTGTTAACATTTTGACATCGACGCGTTCCATTAGAAACTTCTCTTGCGACTGACCCCCGAGAGCACATTAATAGGCTCGATTTTTATATATATTTAGGCGCAGTGTTTAGCTGCTCCGCTGGGTCGTTAGTTGGAGGCGCTTCTTCTTCTCTTTGAATGCCGCTTGGAATTCGGTTGGCGTAGCCGGCTGCTCGTGGCTGGGGCAGCTGCTGGCAACGTGCCAGCCGCTTGAGACTTCTATTTGTATTGTGGTCTGCTTTGCGGTACCCATGCATGTTGGCACTTGGCCGCCTTTACGACTTTGGCTTTGACTTTGGCTTGGTTTCGGCTTCGGCTTTGGCTTTCAGCCACACAACGCACAAGTATTTTTTTCTCTATGCTTGCGCCTCATTCTACGCCCATTCAATGGCATTTTTTAAGTAGTCTTCTACTTTTTTTTATTATTTTTTTTTTTTGACCTTAATAGAAAGTGTTACAGTTCAATGTTTGTAGCTTCCGTTGCTGCAAGTATTCAGTTGACTTTAACAAGCAGATGGCTTGACTAAAAGTCAGTCAGATCGGAGTGCTTCAAGAACTCGTGTATGTATACTTTTTCTACGCTCGGGAAAAAAACTCTTACTCTTCTCAAAGATATAGTTCTTTGTGTCAGGAGCCCATATGCTGTATAAGACCATTATATCTCTCCTTTCTCAACATTTTTCATTAGATACAGGGTATATAATCACGCTCAGCGCCTCAGCTGGGACTTTGATGCGTCTATCAGAAAAGCAAAAGTGCAAATCTTGTTGAAAACAGCTCGTTAGAATGCCCGACACTCGATTTTGGTCAATTTGCATTTGGAAGCACAGAAAGAAAGTTGCTAAAAAATAAACTGAGAAAAAACCCAAGCAAACCAAAAACCAAAATGTTAAGAAAACACTAAAATCATGGGAGACATTCGAATTGCTAACGGCGCGTGCGTTGCATCTTTAATTGTATATATTTTAAGTTATTTAGCTCGATTGAGCTGCGCGAGTTGGCCAAGTGAAACTGGCCAAGTGTATAAGTCATTGTGCCGAGTCCTCGCGACTTTAAGTTGCAAATGTGTTAAAATTGGCAGCCTTTTAAGGCAAGTGGCAGTCGCTGCTGTTGTTGCTGCTGCTGCTGCTGCTGCTGCTGCTGCTGTTGGCCATATTTAATTTCGTTATTTATAAGCAAATTTGTTGCGCTGAGTTATGCCCCGACCAAAGCCTAGCGACACCGTCGACTAGGTCAACTTTCGCTAGCATGGAATGCGAAATGCAACAACATCAGCAGCAACAGCAGCAAAAACGAAGCTACAACTACAGCAGCAGCAACAGCTAAAGCAACATTTGCAACAAACAGCGACATTGCCAGCCAATAATAAAGCAAAAGAAGTGCTCTGGCTGACTGACATTGTCTGACTTGCCTGACTTTGGCTTGACTTGGCTGAGATGCTGCCACAGGGAGCTAATAATACGCCAGTCGGGCCTTTTTTGTCCGGCACGAACTCAAAAAGCGGGTTTGCTTGAATTTCTTTACCTGCTTCGTTTAAATAGTTGCAAATAAATTGTGTGGGTAGCGACGAGAGATGTGCAACAGCAAAAGCAACAACAACAGCAACAACAACCGCAAAAGCAAAGGCAACAGCATCTGCAACAGCAGCAAGTAAATTACTTCAATGTCACCTGCTGATGATTCAAAGTTGAGATAAGCGCTCTAAAAGAAAGAACCTCGTCGTCGTCGTCACCGACGTTGTCTTTGGTTCCGTCGTCGTTGTCTTCGTCGTCATGACGGATATTTTCAGCATTGCAATTGCCTTAAGTTTTCTCTTATAATGAAATTATCGCTGCATCTCATTGTTTGACTGTTGTTGTTCTGGTTGTTGTTGTTGTATTTATAGTTGCTGCCGCGTTGTACTATCTGAGATTTTGTCTGTTGCAGCGGTGGTAAAATTATTTATTTAGTTCTCGTTTTCACGTTAAACGTTGTCACACTAAACTCAATTGCTGAACTACAGATGCCTATCGTCAGCCGGGCCACTGATAAGGCCAGACACTGAAAACCCCCAATGCCCCGCACTCTCCCACATTGTTTTGTCCCCCTCTCTGTCGTTTTTTTTTCTTTCTGTTTTTTTTTCTCGTGCAGCTGAAAAGTCTTAAGTGGGTTTCTGGCCCAGAACGTAGCAACCAAACTCGTACTCTAACTGACTTCCAGCTAATATTTATACAATTTTCATTTGTTTGCTTACAGATCACACAGCATACATAAACGAATTCTCTGTTACGGCGTCGTAGTCGGGAGCATTAGATTCCAGCTACGTTTATTTGGCCAACACTAACAATAGCTAAGGTATGTAGAGAGCAAGATAAGAGGTTATGTTAAGTTCAAAATATATTGCATTGAAAACAAAATAAAAACTAAGAAAGCAAACTACACAAAGATTCAGAAAGCTCTATTCATTGTGCAATTGATATGAAAAATCGATTTCAGTAAACTCGTAATTCAAGCGTATCTTACGATAGTACATCAAAGGGTAAATTAATTTTAAGCCATTTACAGTTATGCTATAAAATCGGTAAACACTTCCCAACTTGCAAATCAATAGATAAACATTAAGAAAAAAACGAATAATTTCGAAAGCGATAAATAACTGTAGACGTATATAATAACTATCTACATTTTCCATTGAAAGCGAATCACTCGCGGCAATCCAGGTTTATTGAAAACTAAAAAAAAAAGTTCAACTCAATAGTTTAGGATTTTATGATCAATAACAACTTACTCTAAGAGCCATTCTGGTAGCATTTAATAGCTGACTGTTAACAATTTTTATGTTATCCCATAAATATTTAACAATTTGCCAAACTCAAATTAATAAAGAAAGGCAAGCTGACCCACAGACGTAGCTCACAGCTAGCCAAAGTACATATACACACACACACACCCACGTTGAAGCTAATCCCAAATGCAAATTGAGATCTGAGCAGATGCCAGACAAGCTGGTAATTCAAGCTCAGCTCAAAACGTTTTTAGCCAATCTGTGGGCCATCGATAATGTTTATTAAATGCAAACAAAGTGAAATCCGTTTTGGTTAACTTCTTTATTCAGACAGGAAATGTGCGCCGGCTGCTTCTATTGCTGCTGCTGCTGCTGCTTCTGCCACGGCATCTTGCAACATTCCAGCCGGCTGCATTGCCCGGTGCATATCATCGACCCAGTTTTAGCATTTTCCTAACCAAGTTGAGTGCGGCGAGCAGCGTGCTAACTGGGCGCTGAGCACAGTGTTTAGTTAAATAGAAAATAATTTGGCGTGGGTTGCTCTAAGATACGGATACAAGAGCAACAAACAAGAACTGAAGCCGCCATCGCCGCCGCTGCTGCCAGAAACTGAAATAATTTCTTTTAAAACTATTTCCATATACCCTGTAGCCATCAAGAGAAGAGGCATTATCAAATCAAGCCAATGTATTCATCAGCCAGACAAAAATACCTTTGAATTTTTGAGGAATCTCAGCTATAAGAAATGCGGAGATTGAGACTTTAATAGTAGCTGGTTTGATGCTATCTTATAATATAACTAAAAGTTGCATAAGGTTAACCAATTAATTGGCCAATTACCGTGAAAGTAATACAAAAAATATGTTCTAGTTACCTTGAGAGTTAAGGGAACTACGAATATATAGTGGATCTTTTGCAGACTATGTTTTAGTCGAGCATTGTCACAGCTATCTACCTAACGTTGCTGTTTTTCCAAGCGTTTTCTTCACACAATTCGCACACAAACACTGAATAAATTAGCGTGCTATATAAACAATATGTATATTGTACGTACGTATATAGAAGGCAAGGCGTAATTGTGCAATGAATATCAACAGAAATGGAGAATTCTGAGGCAGGCAGTAGAAACTGCAGCAACTGGAGCCGCACTGCAGCCTTTGCCTCTTGGTGAAGATTGCATGCGCCTTCAAAGCCGTTTGTTGTCCCACTTGTGTGCGGCCTTCAATGGTTTAGCAAGCTGGTGGTGCTCTACAGCCGCCGTCTCGTATTCCACAATAAACGGCACGCAGAGCAGTGACTTTAATATTTATTGCGTTTTAAGAGACGCATTGAGAACGGTGGCTTTTGGTGCCCAGAAATGGGCAACTCTTGCCTATTGCCAGCTGCCTGCTGTATGCTGCCTGCCAGTTGGCCATAAATCTCAGCATGCTTGACTTTTTATGTGCAAATTATTTAATGAGTGCTGCACTTATGCGGGCTACTGAAATTGGGCTACTGTCCATTTTTGGCCAAAGTGTTGTGTGTCTGCTGTTCTGGTTGACCAAATTGTTTAGATTTTGGCCAAGACATTTATCTCTTCCGTTGGCAACACCTGAGCCGGAAATGCGAAAGAAAAATATAAAAAAAGATATCAGCTTCGACTGATATATTGATTTTGATTGCTTTAAAAGAGAGGGACGATGGCTGTGACGTGTGTACATGTATGTAATGATGGCTAATAAATCAACAGAGATTGCTTGGAATCTGGAATTTCTGTGAGCGTTGGCCACGTCGTCGTCGTCGTCGTCGTCGTCGTCGTCGTCGTCGTCTTCGTCGTCGTCGTCGTCGTCGTCGTCATCGTCGGCATCTTTTGTGTGGCATGCAGCGCCTGCATTTCCTGCGCCGCGTTGCCAATGCCAACAAATTAGCGCAACGGCGTCGACAAAGGCAAAATCATAAGGCTAAATCCCCAGTCAGAACAGCAGACTATAGACCAAGCAACCAACAGTTGGCATAGCGCATAGCACTCGGCACTCAGTCTATCAATCAGTCAATGCAACTGGCTAACAAACAAATGCAAGAGCTTTTGTTGTTATTGCAGTCGTTGCACTGGCTTTTTACCTGTTTGGCGAGGCCAATCTTAATGTTTGTGCAACCAAGTGGATGCGAACAGAAAAAAACTTGTTGCACTTCTTGTTTGAGCTGCCGAATGCCGCTTAACCCATCGAATGTCACAAAAAACAACAACAAAAATTAAACAAATACCAAATACATATTTTTCTTCTTCTTTTTTTGTCAAATGCCAGCTGTTTGGGCTATAATTGATTTTAAGTTTAACAAATGCTCAATCTGAAAGTTAGAAGTACATCTGTTTGCACAAAATGTTTGCTTTTACCCAAGACTTAGAGCTCAAGTGGTGTCCAGGACAGAAGAACCCAAGCAAGTGTACTCCAGTCAAGATTACTTCACTGCCAGATACCACCTGTTCAAAGTTCTAGTATTTACATGCATTTCTACACACATACAGGTGTTTGGTTTTCTTATTAATGCAGCAGGCATGCTAAACAAAAACTTTCTTGTTTCTTCAATAATTCTTTTAGAACTTACAGAAATTCGAATTTAATATTTGAGCTAATTGTTTACTGAATATCATATATAAATTTCTGTCAATTTTAGTTGATTTTTTATGAATTATGACAACTAGCTGCTAATTGCTGCTCTAATGAATTATTATGTTGTTTGCGTATATGTTTCTGACATTCTTTTTATTTGTTTTTTGCGAGGATTCTTGGTTGTCAAACGGTTAAGACTGAAAACAAAAACTTGTATGCAGTTTGAAAGTTTTGTCGCCTGTTTGCTTTGTATTTTTTTTTTTATTTTTTTTTTCGTTTTCGTACATGCTGTGTGCATCTGCCATGCCATGCCATACCATGCTATGCTTTGGCCAGGCCAGGCCAGTTGAAAATGGGTTAATGGCACATTCTAATAGTCAGGCCAGGAAAGTAGGCAGGCCGTCATTTGAGCTAACAAATTTATTAGTCAGCTCGTATGCAGCTACTCAGCTTCAACGTTCAAGTGTTTGGTGTTGAGAATATTGCTTGCCATGTATATTGCGCTCAAATTGGCTTAAATGCCAAGCGTTGGCAATTAGCTGCGCAGCCGGTGGGTGGGTGGTACAGTGCAACAGTTTACAGTTAGTTTGCGCCATGTTGACAGTTACGTGCACCGCTGCTCAGCAGCCACCTGCGCGTTGCCATCGCCGCTGCCACCGAAGCAATGGCATTGCATAAATTAGCCAACAATGTGGAGCACACTGTGGCAGCCGCATTGTTGTGGTTCTTCTGGGTTGCGGGCGGTGGCGATGCCGCCGCCACAATTCACAGCCTTTTGTACTTGCGTAATGCATTTTCACGCAATTTATAACAGTTTGCAAAATTAGGTCAACAACAGGTGGCCGCCCAAAGAAATGTGCTTATAAATGCATTTGCATTTGATTGAGTCGTGAATTGGCAATGCACACACAAACATGTACACACATTGCATACACGGCACAAGCAGACATAAATCTTTGACTGTGGGAGTTGCCACCCGTTTGGTCGTTCTGAAAAAAACATTTATGACTGCAACTTTGCCGCTTCGACCTGGTTTCGACAGCATCATTTCCAGAAACCGGAGCCAGCTGCTGCGCCTGTTGTGGCGACTGATGTTGCGGCTGCAACTGATGATGATGCGGCTTTGGCGTGCGCTTTTCAATTTGTTAGCCGCCGTTTCCTTCTTCTATTAGATTTTTTGTTGTGCATATGTATGTGTGCGCAGCATTTGGATTTATGTGTGCTGTCAGCTTTTCGGCTTTTTTAAGCTTTATGAATTTTACTTTTAGGCCAAGAATTTAAGAGCCGCAACAACTAATTATACGACACGTGCTAAGCCACTGCGCCACAGCGAGCGATTATAAATTGCATACAGTTAAGAAATTAAAAACAAACACACTATTTTGCCAACAGTTACCATTTAATTTGTTTGCTAGCCGCTAGCTAGCTGTCAGCTTTCTAACTATACTTAATGCTGTTTGATTTGAGCCAGTTTTCTAGAATTTTTAATTGTGCTTAAACGTTTTTTTATTGACTCGAATTAGCGCTCAAGTAGAATTCGATGCCACGACGAACGAAAGTGTCTGCGAAAGAACTGTCAGACACAAAACAAAAAAACTAGGCTGCAACTTTCATAAAGCTGACCGCGTCAGCGAAAATGACCCCGACCCCCAGCCAAGGGCCAAGTTAAAGGAAAGCGAAAAGTGTGTGGCACACGCTGCACAGCGATATGAGTTGAAAGAATGCAGGCCATAGAACCGCAGCAGAGACCGTTGTCATAAAGTTCTCCGTCACGTACCTCAAATAAAATGTGTTTTTATGACGCGATTAGTGCTGGATTTTATGGTGCCTAAAGCATATCACAAACAACAACAACAGCAACAACAACGTATGACAAGAACAACAAAAAGTGAAAAGAATGTCAAGTGTTAATTGCCTACCTATGGACGTGTCTCTGCTGTCTCTGCCGCCTTTGCTGTCTGGGCGGCTGATGAAGATTAAGTTGTAGCCAGTGTCTTTTTATGGTTTTCTAAGTGTTATGTTTATGGGCATGCGACTCGAACATGGCCAAACCAGCAGCATCTCTCAACATTTTGTATGTCATTGCATTATAAATGATCATAAATGCTTTACAAATGGTAAACACAATTAGCCTAGTCAATTGGGCATAAGAAATGAAGGGAAGACGTGTAAATATATGTGAAAAGATTAATCTTCAAAGTATATTTATAGAGGAGGTGTATAAATGGTATGCACTCCTAAGAAAAACAAAAGCAAAAAAGGAAAACCATTAGGCACGGTAAATAAAATGGCCGCGACTTCAGTAAAAATATCTAAAGAGGATTTCCTTCAGCTCTATATAAACATAGAGCTGGCTGATGGAAATATGCTTTATGGATTCATTCTTTCAAATGAGCAAGAAAATAGTTTTGACTCAAAGTCATCTATCTTAAATTCATGTTATTTACAATACATAATCAATTAGATAAAGCTAACTAAACTTAGCACATTCAATTAGCTATATTAAAGTCATCTAATATCAAGGAACTTTAGAGAAAATCACATCAAATAACTAACTAGAGAATAATATGTTCATACGAAATTGATTTGCATGCTTCGCCCAAAGGCGCTCTCAGTTTTAATTAACATTAAATTGATGCCAAATGCCAATTGACTTTTAAGCCATAAAAATCAGGTATTCAATATATTGTAAAAAAAAGCGCTGCTTTCCCAAGGCTAACACAATTGCAGCCAAACGAACTCAATATGAGATATTAGGCAAAAGCTGAAAGTCCATGATAATAAATAGAAGCCTTTGTGACGCGCTGAAAAATGCACGGTCAGGCCATGCTGGAAAGGAAGCAGCATATTAGCAAAGCTGAACGCTGCTGACCGGAGCATTGCAGCATTCAAGTCGGCGGCATTATCATAAACTAAATATAGCAGCAAATATCAATTTGATTGTGCGCGGGGAATGCAGCGGTCTAGCCGGCAGCAGCAAATTGAGTGCAGTGCAATGCAGTGCAGTGCGGCAGTGAGGCTGTGTGCATTGTTTGTGGCAAGTACCGTTGAGACCGTTGAAAAGTCTGGAGCAGTTCACGTGCATGTCCGGCTGCTGGCCAGTGATAAATTATCACTGTTGGCTGGCCATTAGTTTTCGGAAATGTACGAGGTGAGCAAAAAGGTGGCCGCAGTGGCCGCGTGCAGTCAGCGGGCCGTGTTACCAATTCACTTGACGCTAAAACTTATTGCCGGCAATGAGAATGCGCTTTACCCAGGGCTAGAGGCAGCCCAGGCCAAGACAGGCCAGGACAGGACGGGGCCATGCGCATGGCAATGGCAATGGCCATGGCCATGGCCGTGGCCAAGGCGTTGGCGTTTATTATGCAAATATTTCAGCTTAAAGTTGCGCGAGGTAAATTAATATGCTGGGCCGATTTACCTGTTGGCTTTGACTTTGCTTTGGCTTCTCCTCGCTTGGCTACACAATGTCGCATTCATTTAACGGCACTTGGCTGATTGTTATTTAAAGTTCAGTTCATAACAATTGTTGCAGATGCTGTTGCTAGCTGGCCGTTGCAATTTATTGCTTTGCATAGTTAACAACTTGATTGGTAGCGCTGGGCACTTGGCTGACATTGAAATGTAGGCCTGCCATTGATGCCCGCCAATGATTGTCCTCCATCGCTGTTGTCTTTCGTTGTCGTCGAGATGTTGCAGTTGTCATGCTGCATAAGTGGACTTCAGCTGTTAGCTGTTGCTGTTGCTGTTTGCTGTTTGCTGTTCGCTGTTCGCTGTTGTTGCATAACTAACAATGTATGCATCGCATAAATACATAGCGCGATTGGCCAGCAACAACTATTCAACTGAGCCCCAGCTAAAGTAACGGGAGCCCCACACAAATGTGCCTGACATGCAAAGGAATTTTAAAAATGCGCTGCGATTATGCGGGGTAAGGCAGAGACAGAGAGAGAGAGAGAGAGAGAGAGCGATCATGAGGGAGTGAGAGATGCAGAACGGGTCCCCATTTAGCAATGCAAATGGCGCTGTTTAGCTTATAGATAATGTCATTCACAATGCAAGAAACTATCGCAAATATGGTTAAAGAACTCGAACATGTTTTCAACTGTGGAACTCAATTTCGGATGCTCCATTGATAAGCAACAATCATTGAGTAAGACAGTTAACATGCAAAAACAATTAGTGAGTGCGTTTAAGAATGCAGTCTATAATTAAATACCTTTTGATTTGTTAGGCACGCGCAAGTTCGCTGCCTAAGTCATTTGTTTTAATGGACGAATCCAATTGCATTTAATAGGCTTGTTGGTCGGCAAGGCTAATTGAATTTCAATTTAAATAACTTTGAGTCGGAGCCAGGGTTAGCAAAAAGAAAAATGGGAGGCATGAAAATGGGTGAATGGCCGCACAAAATCCATTCACAACAAAATTGCAAGGCCTAGATCAAATATCAATCACATCAAGTTCGTTTCCTAAGTCTTTTGTTTGTGCGAATCAAATGATTTTAGATTGAGGCAGAAACCATTAACCATACAACCCTTCACTTATGATTATCTCTAGGGTTAGATGCTTCGCTCAAGTTCTTTGCCCAGCCCACATAACCCATCAAATAGACCGAGTATATTAAGCAGCTTACGAGCAGCCATCGACATTAGGCCCCACCCCAAAAGAAAGACCTGTTTACAACATGATTGATAGATGCGCCTAGCAGAATCCGTAGCTCGCAGCCACCGGCTCCCAAGGCGAACGGCTTGTTAACGTTCAATTAGTGAAATTGATAGACATATCCATGAAAAAACATCAACGGAATCCAAAACAATGTCCAGAATCCAAATACAAAACAGTCGAAACGTTCAAGTCTAAATTACTTTAATGTTAATTAAAATGTTTTTCTGTTTTTGTTCTTTTTTTCGCCTCGTTGGGGACTTTGATATGGTCGCTCACATGGAAATTCGTAATACGAGGCAAGGCCTCCGGACTGAAGCGGCGGTAACCGCAAGATTCGATTCTAACCGCATGCCACACACATGCCGCGTGCGTGTGTACCGTTCGTTTTTTTGGTTTTCATACAATTATTATTTTTTTTTTAGTTTTTCCTTGTTTTTTTTTTTGGTTTTGGTTTTGCTTTTGTTTTTGTTGTTGTTTCTTATAGCTATGCCCGCTTTGCGGAGCATTCGGTCAATGGCTCATTATATTTGTGGGTTAGCAGGTGATGCCAACAACAATGAAACTTTTACAAATCTTGCCCAAAATATAAGCACTGCCAGTGGGTTATTAAAAGCGTGTCGGTCGATGGAACGCCGCTTGGCTGGCAGCCTATAATTAGCATAAATTCATTCATAGAACTAATTGCAAGTGGAAGTGAGTGTTCCCGTAATGAACCGGGTGCCAGCTGAGTTTTACCAAAAGCCGCAGCCCGCACTTTTTCCCCTATTTTTTATTTATTTTTTCTCTGAAGTTTTTCCAGTCGAATGTGTATGTGTGTGTGTGTGTGTTTCAGTACTGGTCTTAAGGCATGTTATTAACTTAACGGTACTCGCCGCTGTTGTTTGGCTTTTCATAATTTATGTGTGAGCGCGGCAGGCGGTGCACTTGTTTTGCATGCCACGCCGCTAGATGGCGCATCGAACGCACCCCCGTAATTAATTATGTAACACAGCAACATAATCTTGAAATTCTAGTAAAACATCTTTCTCACGCCACCCCCTTATTAACAGCAAAAACTGTTGATGCTGGTGCTGCTGCTGCCGCTGTTGTTGTTGTTGTTAGCCGTGTCGATTGCCTGTTGCAAATAATGAGCAAAGATTATCTCACAGCTGTTGCTGCTGGTGCCGGCTTCGCCGGCGCCTTACTAAGCTTTATGTGGCTCTTTGTTTTTCACTCAACTCACACACACATACACACACACATACACACAATTGGCCGTTAACTGAGCGATATCCATAAAACTGAACACATTTCAAAATTTAACAACATGCATGTGCCAAACATTTACTGCTGCCAAGCAATCAGAGCAAACTTTTCACTTTCACGCAGTTGGGATTTGCCAAAATTAACGACAGCCATAAAAAAACAAACTGCGGATTGTCAGCGCTTTAATGAGCACTTGCATAAGCGAGAAAGCAGCAAGGAAATAAATAGCTGAAGAACTTAATGCAGCTCCAGTTTAAGACGAATGTTTTGAAATCTGCTGGTGCTGTCAATGTGTTGCTGTGATGTGATGCGTTTTATATAGTCGTAAAATGGCTTTGAATCTGTGACGGGTGAAAATTGTGTCTCACAGCTTGATATGATTCCAAAACGCCTACACGCAGACTCCCCCGTGCGCTCGGTGCTCTCGTTGCAGGTCAAAGCGATTCTTTGCCTTTCCCAGGCGTCAACACATTTCACACATTTCAACTTGCCAGCGGCGGCGGCCTTAAACATTTCTTTTTATTGTTGTACAATAACAAGCACAAACATTGCTAGCCAGCTGTTGCTTTAATTAAACTCTGTAAGACCTTACAAGCCGAGCAATTAATGCTTGCGCACACTCACTGGCTCTACGTGCAACATATGCCAGCGACAGGCAGGAACACAGCACAGCACAGCAAACAAAACAAAACCAGATAAAAAAAAAAAACAAAATAAAATGCCGTTTGCCCAGTGTAGTTGTCGTTGTTGTTGCTTGTGCACCACATGCAGCGTAACAGCCTTATATGCAACAACTAATATAATGCACAACAGGAATTACATAAATTACGCGTAACGTGAAATTAGTTAGTCTAATTAACATTTTGCCAATTTCCCCCCCAACTAATCCGCTTTACTCTCCATTTTGGTGCGCTCTCTTCTAGGCAAAATGTTTCTACGCCGCTGCACTTTTCTGTTGTTGCTCTGCCTAATTGCGAGTGACGCCAACGCCGTGCGCAAAACGAAGCGTCCTGTCAAGCCGGCCAAGCAGACAATTCCACGCACCAATGTGACGCCACCGCCTGCAGCATTAGCTGCCACAACAAGCAGCAGTAGCAGCAGTACCAGCAGCTCCACAACAACAAGCACCACGAGCGAACAGAGTGCTGAGGCAGCACCACTGGTCAGTAGCACCAACAGCGCGATTAGCAACAGTGAGCTGCCCAAGCCGCTGCTGCCACAAAATGAGGCGCAGCCGGAGCCCAAGACAGACAAAGCGCCCGAAACGGACGAAGAGTGCGATCCAGATATGATTGGCTTCGAGATAATTACCGGGTAAGTGTCATAAGAGCAAACATAAAACTTATCCAAGCCCTATTTGCATTATTTTCCACAATTATTTATAATCCAAACGGGGGTCCAGCGAAGCTTATAAACTCTTTTCGGATCTCAGCTTTTCAGTCAATTAGCTAATTTGCATAGAATTAAAGCTCGCTGAACGGCAGTCAATGCGAATGTTATTTGGCTCCAAATGGATGAGGGATCGACAGAGGGGCGTGCCATGTAGACGAAACGAGGCTTATCTAATCGCATGGTGTGTTTTGATGTCAGGCAACACAAAAAATACACAAAAGCGCGCCGACAGCAGCTGCTTATGAGCTTTTTTCAACGGGCCAGCAGCTGACGCTGACAGCAGCAAGTTCATTGCCTGAATCTTTTGTTTAGGGGCCTACTGACAAGCCAGTTATGCGGGGGCACCATGACGTTATATTTGGTTATTGTGATTTAGGCACACTTTCAGTTTTCTTGTCGGCACTCACCACCTGTTACTGACTTATCAAATTGGATTAAGGGAATTTATGCATTAATCAATTTAAAATAATGTTTACACCTTGGATATTTATGAAACCATAAAGTATAGGATGGTGTGACTAGTGTACGGTATGAAGAAGACATTATAATACAAATGGTAATCTTCTTTGTAATAGCACAAACCGAAATTCGTTAGTAGCTTTCTTCACCTGCTTGGAGTGTAGTTACACTATAATTTTGTTTTGAAGCTTAATGAGAAAAAAAAACAAAACATTTCTTCTATCTTTTATAGCTACGTGCTGTCGGCACCGTCAAAAATGTTAGATACCCTACCCGGCACTCTGATGCTTACGGACTGTTTGGAGGCCTGTCAGAGCAACGAGTCCTGCAGTTCTGTCAACTATGAAACCGGCTTGTGTGTGCTGTTCAAGACGACCGCCGATAAATTGCCAGGTGAGTTAGAAAGTGTGAGAATCTGAATCTGAGTCTGTGGCCGCACAACTGTTGCCGTTGCAGCTTGTGCTGTTGCAGCTGCCGTTTTGTGTGCCAAAGAAAGTTCAATAATTTAGTTGGCCAGTCGTTCATTCAATTATTGAGTTCTAGTTCGTGGTGGCCAAGCCGCTGGCGCATAAATCACCAGCGTCAGCTTCAGTGCGAAACACGCCTTTGGTTTTACGCATGATTCGGCAGGCAGGCAAATAGGCGGGCAGGCGAGAGACGACGACAGACGACGGCTTCAGTTGGCCTGGGCCCAAGCAAACTAGATTTTGCCTATTCTGCAAACTGGCTTTTAGCATTGGCGTTGCGCTAACGCATAATTTCAAGCCAGCCTTGTCGCTGTTGCTGTTGCCGTTGCAGTTGTCGGTGCCGTTGTTGTTGCCGTTGTCGTGTCTGTTGCCGTTGTCGTTGCTGTTGCCGTTGCCGTTGCATTTGCTGCTGCTGCGTTTCTCAACGCCTGTTACTTTGTAGTGAAGGGGCGTGTGCGTAAAACGCATCGCACGCACCACACGCACCACCTGCTCCACACACTACTAGCACCGTTTAAAGCTTTTGATTTGGCTCTTTTGCAGGTTCACTTTCGCGCTCACAATTTCCGGTTTTCACGATCTACGCACAGAAATCGTGTTTGGGCGTGCGTCCTTGCTCCAAGGCCTGGTGCATTGATCGCGTTCAAGGTTACCGCCTACCCGAACATGTCAAATCTAGTCAGACGGTGCTGTCGCGCCGCGACTGCTTGGAGCTCTGCCTGGGCGAAACGGAATTTACATGCCGGTAAGTCAGCCTGAAGATGAGTAGGATGCCGCTATCAGCTGTTCTGCTAACCATTGCATAATCAAGTATACAAGTTCATCCAGTTATGTTTATTAGGAAACATGATATCGCGTTACCATAGGTGTAACGACGCTGCTAAACGGACACCTACAAAATCCAAAACTGGTTCATTGCAGATAGCAGTGTAAAGAGCTGCATTGATATGTGATAAAAAAAATTACTAGAAAAGTCTGCCAAATAGTTAGATTTTTGTTGAGATTATTTCTGGTTTATCTCGTTTAGCCGCTATAGTGAAGACTTGATCATAAATTGTACATCGTATTCTGATAAGAAGAACTGCCTTCACACCATCCCTGGCCTTGAATAGATTATAGTGCCAAGATGAAATAAAAAGATAACAATCTATTTTTAGCTGAAAGAAGAAACACCCACATATTCAATGAACTCGTTTAACAGCCCACATGGTAATTAAAAAGTTATGAGAGAAGCCCTGCAAAGCCCTAAGTTAAAAGAAATAGAAAAATGATTAGAACATTAATAGAACTAGTTTGGACTGAAGCCTCATGGCAAGTACTCAGAAAATAAAAAAAAATATTGCCACAGCATCAAATAACATATCTAATCAAATTAATTCCATAGTACAAGTAATTGTAGTACTTGAACCTAGCGCATATAAATATAGCTTAAAGATAAATCTTCACTTACTTCGAGTAGCTCTCTATATACAAAGCTCTGTAGCTCTATTCTATACACTGTACCTAATGCTATATCTTCACATTCTTTCTTTATCTCCATCTTTCTGAATAAAAAAATTTTCAACCTATTCTACTACCTGTCACAATGCGTACACCTCTGCCGCTCATAACTCTTGCCTTGCGCAGCTCGGCGAACTTCTATCGCCACTCTGGACTCTGTGAGCTCTCGGACATGGATCGCATCACGCTATCGGCTGGCAACAGCGTTGAGGCCTATGAAGGCGCCGACTATCTGGAGAATAATTGCGCTGAAGAACCCAGCAAACTATGCGAATTCAAGCGCATCTCGGGCAAGATTCTGAAGACAGTGGATTCCGTTTATCAGGACATTAACACCATTGATGAATGTCGCGATCTCTGCCTCAACTCGCCCTACAGGTAAAGCCAACGCGTTTAGCAAGTAAATGAATAGTTCTCACAAGCTTGCAACTCTGACAGATGCCACTCGTATGACTACAATGACACTGGCGACATGGTCTGTCGTCTGTCGCATCACAGTCGCGCCACGTTGACGGACGTGATGGATCCCTATCTCGATGTGCCCGAGGCAGCCACCTATGAGCTGTCCGCCTGCTACAATGTGTCTATCGAGTGCCGTTCCGGTGAGATGATCACAAAGATACGCACCTCCAAACTGTTCGATGGCAAGGTTTATGCCAAGGGAGCACCAAAGTCGTGCTCTGTAAGCGTCGACAAATCGCTGGAGTTTGATTTCCGTATGGGCTACAACGATCTTGAATGCAATGTGCGCCAGAGCGCCTATGGGCGTTATATGAACGATATTGTTATACAGCATCATTCGATGATTGTCACCTCCTCCGATCTGGGCCTGGCTGTCAGCTGTCAGTATGATTTGACCAACAAGACGGTGTTGAATGATGTAGACTTAGGTGTCACTGGTGAGATCGAATCGTCGCTTAGCGAGGAGATAACCATCGATTCACCGAACGTCATTATGAAGATCACGTCACGCGATGGCAGCGATATGAAGCGCATTGCCGAGGTCGGTGATCCCCTGGCACTCCGTTTCGAAATCGTTGAACAGAACAGTCCGTATGAGATATTTGTGCGCGAACTGGTAGCCATGGATGGCTCAGACAGTGCCGAGATTACGTTGATTGATGCTAATGGCTGCCCTACCGATCAATATATCATGGGCACCATACAGAAGCTGTCGCACAATCGCAAGGTGCTGCTCTCTCAGTTCGATGCGTTCAAGTTCCCATCCAGCGAGGTGGTACAGTTCCGTGCCTTGGTAACGCCCTGCATTCCACGCTGCGAGCCTGTCATTTGCGATAGCGAGGATGGCGCCAGCGGCGAGCTGAAGTCTCTTGTCTCCTATGGCCGCAGGAAGCGTTCCGTTGTGAATGGCACCGATGGTGGTAAGTATGGCTCAGCTGCTGACTAACTTTTGGCTTCTGGCCGTGGCTCATTACGTTGCTAACTGCTTGCAAATTCACAGCCGAGTTCATGGTCAGCACACGCCAGCAACGCGAACGCCGCGATGTTGGTTCAGCCGCAGCCGATGATAACATACTGCTCGTGCAGTCCATACAAATCACAGACAAGTTTGGTTTCCAGGCCGAGGATGGTAGCGACGCCAGCCCGAACTCAGGCGAGCCCCATGAGAAGGCCTACGCGGGCGTTGCCCAGGACAAGCTCACTTGTCTTAATGGCTATGGTAAGTTTGGCTCCCTCTGTGAAAATGCCCAATCAAGACCGAATCAAAACATCCAAAATTGATGCTGCTGCGTCTGCTGCTGCTGTTGCTGCTGCTGCTGCAGCACGCTGATTTGCATAGACAAGGCGGAGAACGTTGTTGACGTCGTGCTGCTGCAGTCAGCGGGTGGCGGATGGCTGCAACTGAGGATGCGAATGCGTTTTGCTGGCAGCCAGCAGCCAGCTGTCCGCCTGCCAGTTGCCTGCTGCGTCGTGAGCCAGCGGCTTGTTTTGCCCATTGTTGGCTGCTCGCTAATTTTGATAATGAATCAATTTTTCATCATTGCCACTGACGACTGCATGAGAAATAAATTGGATTCTCTAGCTATGTGGCTCATGTCCAGAATGTGTACCGCACTCTGGCAGCAAGTTATGATGCAGATGCTAATGCTGATGCTGTTGCTGTTGCCGCTGCTGATGCCGCAGTGCCGCCGACTCACGACCAGGTCACTAGTTCAATAAGATGTGCCGCGCCAGCAGCTGTGCAGGATGAGATGCTGCTGTGTTAGTGGCTGCAGCTGCTGCCGCATTACTGCACGCCTCATTTTCGTGCGGCGCGAAAAGCTTGCACAGTTAGCTAAGCTCCTTGCCGCCCCCCTTGCCCCAAACTACAGCAGTTGTCATTGTGGAGCTTTGTAGAGCAATTGCCATGCGCGTTCGACATGGCGCATTAATAACAAATGCAGCGTTGAAGCGTTAAATTTACAGCTTGTTAGCCGGCAGCAGCAGGTCCAGCTGCTGCTGCTGCTTGGAATCCAGGTTCATTTGGTCCCCAGATACAGCAGCAGCAGTTGCAGCAGCCACTTCAATTTCTGTTGCAATTACGCGATGCACCGCAAAGCGAAGCGCGTCGAGCTCATTGGCCGCAATTAGAGCAACGGTTTTCTCCTCAGCTTAAGCTCATTTGCCACACACATTGAAGATGGAGAGCGTGAGCGCGTGCATGAGTCCGGTGCGTGTGGCATGTGGCATGTGGTAATCAATCTAGCGGCAAAGCTCTGGCTATATCTCCATAATTTATACAAATTTATTTGAATTATGCATTTTTCATAACTTCATAGCAGCAATGTTGCCTGTAATCTAACTGGCCATAACTATAATCTCAGCCATAAGCTTAAACTGATCAATTTTCAAGACAACAATTTGTAGTTTATAGAACGCGTCTATTATTTTGAAATTTGTTTTGTTTAAGTTATTACATTTAATTAGGGTTTATGTGGCTTCAGCCAATTACCTTGAAGTTCAACAAAAATGAAAAAGAAAATTCTTTAAAAGTTATTAATATTATGCAGCCGAGGTATTTAAGTAATCAATTAACACGAACTAACCCAATTGCTGCTTGGATTTTTGTAAATCACTTATTATTTCCCATACACATGCTAAGAGGCATACTCAAAATCCGTTAAAAGAGAGAGATAATATTTATCAAATTTTGATCGAGCGAATTTCACATTGATTACAATTTCCTGTATAATAATCAGAATCATTATAGAGATAATTTTCAGTATAATTATAAAAATCATCAGAGTTAAATCTGCGTTCAAACAATGCAATGCATTAGCTCGCTTCACTTTCGTTTAATATCCCTTTTCCTGCTTAGTTTCATTCACTTTCACATCGAATAATATATATCTAATGTTCGGCTCTTCAATATGTGCCCAATCAAGTTTTACTCGCTTTCATCTCAGATGCAACATGATGCACATTCGATTTGTGCACTGGTTCCCATAGTGTTAAAGCAACTGCAACAGCAACAACAACCACAAGTGCAACTACGTGCTGATGCTGTTCATTGTTCTAAGTTGTTGCTTGTATTTATTGCTATTGTTGTTGATTTTGAGTCTATTTTGAAATTGTTTACCATTTGATTGCTTTTGTGGGTGCCCCTTTAACGTTTATCATAATTGTAATAATTTTATGTATTTTGTTGTTGTGCGGGTCATACGCACAGTCAACCAGGCGGCTGGCTGGCAGTAAGAGACACAGATCATGGGGATGAATGAGGAAGAGAGATAGAGAGAGAGTGAGAGAGATAGACAAACAGATAAAAGGCAAACCAAGCACATAAATAAAAGCTCAAGTGCGTGCGCTTTGTTATTGAAACTCGTTAAAGTCATTGCCAACAGACCACGACAACGATGACGACCACGACACCAACAACAACAACAATAACAACAGCCAAAACAACGTTGTTATTTGTTGTTGCTCTTGTAAGTTTGGGTTAGTTTTGGTTGTTTGTTGGTTTAAGCCGTCGGCGCTTACTTTTTATGGGCATTTGATGTACAACAGCAACAACAACAACAGCAACAGCAAAACAGAATGCATATATGTATGTAAGCTATAATCTGTGATAGTCATCAGCCAAGCCATCGTCGTAACCATCATCAACATCATCATCGTCATCATCATCATCCTCGTGGTCGTCATCGTCATCGTCGTTGCTCTTAAATTCTGAAAAATTCGTGAACTGGACGACAACGCATGCGAGCTAAGCGAACGGTTCGCTCTGCACTTTGGCGGCACTTTCACCCGATTTCTACCATTGGCATTGGCATTTCGAATTTCCTCTGTCCATTGGCCGTTGGTTTTTAACTCCAATCTACCATCTCCGGTCTCTCGTTGGCGGCTTATTTATGTGGCATGTTGCACAGTTGAGTGTAGAACCAAGTGCAGGCCCCGCGTGTAGGAGCATGAAAAGTGAAGATCGACTCGCAAACAAAAAAAAAAAAACAGAAATAAAAAAAATGATATAATATATATATATATATATATATATATATATATATATATATATATATATATATATATATATATATATATATATATATATATATATATATATATATATATATATAAGATAGAAATATGCAACTCATGCACTAAATTGTCGCTGCTTTATTTTCTCATTGTTTCGTTATTGTTGTTGTTGATCTTCAACTTGTTGCTGTCAAAGTTGGTCACTTGGTCGGTCAGCCCCAAGGCAACTGTTGCGAGTGAACTGGGTCAAGCGGCATACACTTTTGTTTTCTTTGATAACTAAGTAAGTTGGTTTCGTTGTTCGCTTCCTTGTTGCTGCACAGGTTCCTCATTATCGGCCATTCGCTCTTTTCTCTCTTTTTCCTGTTTTGATAAGCATGCCGTTAATCCAAATCCAGTTTTCAGTTCTAATCTATTTCTTTCTCTTTCAATTTTCTCATTTTTTTTTTACAGGTCTGATCTTTGCCGGCTCACTGTTTCTGCTCGCCCAACTGAGCATCTTTGGCATTTGGAAGACCGTGCAGCGACGCACACGCAAGGAACGCTATCTGTATCAGCAGGATCCCACGCCCACCATCACATATGGTGCGCCCACAATATTGTATGGACCACCGCCAGCATCCACGGGCAGCATGGCCGGAGCGTCGCACGCGAACAGCGCCAAGGACACGCTGAGCAAACTGTATGACAGCGGCATAAATGGACGCTATGGTCAGCAGTACTAAGATGGGTATCGGATAGCTCTCACAGTTAGCTGGGAACAAACGCAATATGCCTCGAAAGCTTCAAAAGATTCGATGAGACTTGAATAGCACATATATATCTATGTTCGCCAAGCAGCGATGCATGAAAATCATTTGAAAAATTCATAGTTTAATTCTACGTAAAAAAAATGCAAAACTAGCATAAGCTTAATTTAGTTAACACGTAATTTTATCGAGAAAAAAGAACACGTATCGAAACGATTGCAATTCGAATGCGCGCTTTAAAATACACTGGAAGATATATCTTGAGATATCTATATCCATATATATGTCTATATATATCTATATATATCTATATATATCTATGTATTCCAGCATTTTAAAACTGCGCATTGCATAGAACAAATCAAAATATTTAGCATCCAAAATTGTAGAAAATCTTTAGAATTTTTCTCTCTAGCGCAAATTAGGCTAATTTTTTTTAAAAAGTAAACACAAAATATTTTTATCTGTTTGTGTAGTGTAAATCTCTGGCATGCGAGTATCTAAAGTCTAAGTCTATAACTGAGGCAAACATTGAAGTGCATTTATAACTATTACTCCACTATTTTATTTATTGATTGTATTATTTATTGATGCTTCGAGCTGCTTTATACGTTTATTGGCGGCGTAGCCATAACATTTCCTGCAGATTTGCCAAATAATTTTGTATCAAAATGTTTGTGTCAAATTTCTTGCAATCGGCTGCGCCGCGTCACACACTCGAAACAACTATATTTATTGTACTTAACTTACTATTTATTGCTAATTTATTTATTGCTAATCGCGTATTGCTAATTGCCAATTGCTAATTTATTGCCGAGCCGCAGAGAGGTGCTAAGTTATTAGGTGCTTAGCATGGGACTACACATCAGCAAGACATCAGCAAATAAAGGCTAAACTTTAAGGAACTTAATTTTAATGAAAACAATTCAAACACATGAATAATTATACACTTTTGCTAAACAAATTGTACTGATTAAGTAATGCAATAAACTCCACACATAATAAACTCTATAAACATCTATAAAATTCAAATGTTTTTTAATTTGTTGGAATATTTCAGAACAGCAGTAGATATACCTATGTATATATAGAAAAAAGTACTCCAAAGTATCATAATAATTGATAATATATACATATATGTAATACATATGTAATACCTCCAGTGAGCTAGCTAAACTTAGATGTATTTAAAAGAAAGACTCGTTTATTGACCATTCATTTTCCAAAAGGTTTCATAATTGAACAATTATAATTTGCTCTTAAAGCATAAAGTATTGTATTTAAGTACCTCAATGCGATTGATCATTTTTGACATATTCATAATGATAAATTTTTTTTTTTTCTCATTTGCCATTCATTGAACTCTAAGAGACGAGTCATCTTAATTAACATGCTGTAGCTCAAACTGGCTGACAAATTGCTAGCTAATAAATTTATTAACTGATGTAGTTGCTGCGGCTGCTGCTGCTGCTGCTGGCAATATGTCGTTAAAGGTATTGATGGATTGACAGAGTGCAGACAGTAGCGAACCTACCGAAGACCGAAGGCAACGAAGCAGCTGCTCGTTACCAATTGCCCCAAGTTTTGTTTGTCAAAGCACTTAAGCTTGATATATGACAAGTGCGTTTGCAGGTTAAGTGAAATGCTAAAACGGCAACAAATTACAATAATTTCACGGCATTGTGAGCATTCAGGCACACACACACACGCGCGCGCGCACACACAGGTGGACAAAAGTGTTAATCAAATTATGAAACATAGCAACAAGTTAACCGAACCGTTTTACGATCTCTTTAACGCTTCAGCTACGCACGCCATTAACAACGAGAGGCTGAGCTGAAAAGGCGCACAGCGGCAACTGATCAAAAATTCAGAGTAGACTTGAAAAACTCACACTGAAACTGAAACTGTAGGTGAAGATGAAGCTGAAGATGAAGCTGAAGCTGAAGCTGGCTGAAGGTGAGGCGGCATCCATTAATCAAACACACAGCGCACAACGATCTGTGCGAATAGTTGAGACGCGTGCCGCAACGCTCTCAGCGCTAAATAAAGACATCGTCTGAGAAGAACTTGTGGAGATGAGAGCTGAAAGCGTGTCTGAGTAGGTGCCACAACGCATGTGTTTGCAGCAAACAACGTGCGTTGGCTTGAATAAAACGCCCCTATTAAAAAAGCATCAACAACGCGTCGAGCGTTGACAATTTTTATGGCCAACTCTGGTGCGTATTTGGCCTTCGCATAGAGCCATAGAGCCAATAGAGCGTATCTATGTATGCGTCACCGCATGTGGCTGACCGTAACAGACGGCTGCACGATGTGGCCAAGTGTGGGCATTAGCGCTGACAGCTATGCAAATACCTGGCCATTAAGTCTTTGTCATTTAGCAATGTCTTTTAATTAGCGGTATGGCCTGTCGCCCTCTCTGTCGCCGATTGCACTATGGCCAGGACTAGCTTTCTAAATACAATAGCGTCTGTGGAGCGGAGGTTGGCCAGCAACACCCACACTTCTTGACACTCGGCTCGAGTTGCATTGACAAACGCTTTGCTCGCCTTTTGGCCCACATCGCTGCATAAAGCTCGCATTGAACACCCTCACGCTTTATGGCCATTTGCATTTGCATTTAAATGTTTTTGACGGAGCTGATTTTGTTGCACAGCGCTTCCTGAGAGCGCATCCGCCAGCGCTTGCCATGTTGGCCACATCACGATTTCTTGGCCGGGCCGCCTGTTGTTTTTCCTCGTTTTTTTTTGCATTTTTTTTTTTTTTTTTTTTTGGTTTCTTCACAGTTTGCCGTTTGTTTACAGCTGCTCGCATTGATTGAAAAATTATGCACTTGCCATGACGATGGGCAATGTCAAATGCCAAATGCTAAAAAAGACCAACAGTGAAATTTTGCTCAATCGGCACACCGAACCTTATATGCCCAATCTGGCATAGATACATATATATAGGCGATATATTTCATGTATATGTATCCAAGGGAAACCCAAAAACTTATTCAGGCTACATTTGCTTGAGGCCAGTCATATTTTACGGCAGCAATACACTGAAAGAAAAAAAGAGCTGACAATAATTTCAATTGTTGTTTTGTTTTTCTTACTCTAAAATTATTTATAAAGTCTAGCTGATCAAATTAATCAAGTTTTTATAGTGAATTATTTTACTCTATTTAAGAAAAACTTTTTTCAAAATTTTAAGCAATTAAATGTTTGTTCAATAAAAAATCCCAATTCGACTCAAACGAACGTCATTCTGTGCCAGCTTAGGTAATTCACAATACACCTGTAACTCCCTCTTCTCTTTTGTCGGCAAAACAATCTCAATGACAAGCTGATGCTACCCTTTTGTTACAGGGTATTGCTTGAGCCGTTGGTAGCTAGAAATCTTAGCACTTCAAAACGAAAAACGTTTTCCATTTTGGCAACCTGAAAGCGAGGCCGAGCCTGCTTACTTTTCTTTTCGCCAGCTTGTCCTGCTCATTAGCAAACCAGGCAGCGGTGTCTTTTGGCCCATGGGCAATGGCAGCGACAACAGCAGCGGCAGCGGCAATGGCAATAGCAACGGCAACGGCAACATTGCCGACAGCTGTTAGCCAGTTTTCACCTAATTAAGCAAACAAACGTGTGGGAAATCGACTCCAAAGCCGTCGCTACCCCACATACCGCCCCTGCAACGCCCCTGATTACTTTCGCCTTGGGGCTGGGCCAAACTAATTGCCTTGAACATGGGGTTTAAATAGGCTCAAGGAATGCAACCAAAACATTTGTCTCTAATTGCAGCGCTGCCCAATTGGGCAGGCCAAATTAAATTAAATGCAGCTCGAACCCAACAAGCAACAAGGAAAAAGGGGGGCAAAGTTGCATCAACGCAGCAACGTGCAACGTGCAACGGCAACTGGCAACGGCAGCCGCAGTCGCAGTCGCAGTCGCAGCAACAACAATTTGTTGCAAAAATACAAATTGGAACATTTTGTAGAAGCTGTGCGCAGGCGCAACGCTGTGAGAATTTATGGCCCTGCCGGGGTCACTGCCTAGTGGGGATAACATCTGTTGACGCGTCGTGCGCGCAATGCGCATGCAAGGCCCACCAAACCAAAGGACATTGACCAGACAGGGCCATAGCCATAGCCAAAGCCACAGCCACAGTCAGTGGCAGTGGCCACAGCCAGCTAGCCGAACTGGCAGACAGATAAAACCATTGCAGAGCAGTTGGAAAACCATTAGAAATTGTAAAATAGTTCAGTTAGCCTGTAGTTTGTACTGGCGGCAATGCGGTTTTGGCCAAAACTGATCTTCAAATTCCATTGGCAGAAGATTAAACAAGCGCTAAGAATTTGAAGTCTTAATTTACAGGGCAACAGTGTGGGAAAATCCTTATCAAAAGTTTTCACCATTTCTGACTATGCAAATGGTTTTATAGAACCCTCTATAAACCGAATTTAATCGAGTTGAAATTATGCTCTATCAAATAGAATTGTAAAACTTAACTTCAATACAGATCGAGTATGACTAAAGATCTAATGAGAAAATATTGGAAAAATTGATTGAAGCAAAAAACTTGGCATAGAAAGGTATCAAAATTCTTTATTATTTTATTATTTTTATATATTATTTACTTTAATATTTGCAAACATCTTTTCCGTCTATATATGTAGCTTTTAGATTATAAATCTTCTTCTTTGGCATTTCTATAGAGTTAATTGCTGCAGGCTCCAGGCAAATACTTTTCGTAAACCTTCAACGAATATTATACGATGTAGCGCACCTTCTCCCTGTACATATAATAAAAAGAGTAATAAATAATAATAATAGATCTATTTAGTAAAAAATATTTTCCTCAAATGCTGCTTTCATAAATCTTATAGTTTTTACAGTTAATGAATAATTGCATTTGTTTCTTAAGGCAATTGATTGGGTTTTTTGTTTTTACGTTGAAGCATGCAAAATCATGTTGCAACCCTGGGCAGAGTGACTTCCGCCGCCAGATCTTGGCAACAGTTGGCAACTGTGCGACCTTTTGGTTGGCTGCGTATTCAATTTGGGCCTGGCCTGGGATCTTCCTCGTGGCTTCATTGAGGGCGTGCGTGAAAATTGTTTGGCTGCACAAGGAAGGCCGCTGGCTGGATCTTCCTTTGCACAAGAGGCTTGGGTGCATGGCACCCAGTGCAGCTTAAAGTCCAGATCTGGGGTTCGGGTTCAGGACAACAATCGCAGTAAGTGATTACGTAACCAGTGCATTGTTCTTTGGCTGCGTTTTTATTTCATTGAACAACGCAATAGAGGAGCGTCTGGAGGCCGCTTATCAGCATCAAACGGCGCGAGGAAGCTGCAGCCAGCTAGCCAGGCAGCCAGCCAGCCAGGCAGAAGTAGGCAGAGGCAGTCAGGCAGCTAGCCAGAAAAATAATTTATTCACAGCCATTATGCGCTGCGAATTTATGCCACTTCCTGGTGGAACAACTACAAATAGCCATTTAAAATGCGATAAAAATAGCGCCAACGGGCGCAAAAGCAAAAGCCAAACGAAGATGCTCTCCACAATGCGCTCGCATCGTATCACACTCAAGCGAGGGGCGTGGCCAGGGCGTTTTGCAGCATTTTGCCGCAATGACTGCCAAGCATGAAACCGTAAAATGGTTTTTCAATAAACAGACCCACAGAACGTTAGCCAAGCTGGTGCCGAGCGAGAAACTTGATGCCGGCCAAAACAATGCGACAAATATTTGAATATGTTAATTAGTTTAGCAATGTTGTAGACGTTGTTGTTGCTGCTGCTGCTGTTGCTGTTGCCAGTTGCCAGTTGCTTGTTGTTGTTGTTGCATTTAGCTGGGCACGATCAGTTCTATCGGCGGACGTGCATCGGGGCAGTCTAATTTCATGTGTTGCCATCTTGTTAGGACAGTTAGGAGCAGTTAGTGTTGCAGTTGCAGTTGCAGCCAAAGCGTTTTGCATCTTCGCACCACAAGACTAACGAGCTTGAACGCCTGCCAAGCCCCACGATCGCCGCCTGCACTTGCATTGCGATTCATATTTACGAGTATGCCACATTCGAGGTTCTGTGCGCATTTTTATGATTGGTATGCACAGGCCAACCGGGCAGCTCTTGCATTTCGCTTTTCGCATTTACCTGGTTGTCATACCCAGCGGCCAGTGGCCACACACATACAGCCAGCTACCAATAAAGCTGCCAATGAGCCGAGCTAAAAACAACTGACAGGCCGACAGCAGCAGCCTTATAAAGTCACAGGCCAGACCAAACAGTCAAGCGACTCAGCATTTTCCCCAATTGCACGCAAAGCTCAGATGGAGATGCTTCGCCCGATCTGTATGTGGGCGTGTGTGTGTGTAA
Organism: Drosophila anceps; assembly: GCA_035045945.1. Lineage (NCBI taxonomy): Eukaryota > Metazoa > Arthropoda > Insecta > Diptera > Drosophilidae > Drosophila > Drosophila anceps. Next base: position 9,391,364 of record JAWNON010000225.1, on the reverse strand, counting down.
GCGTACGCGTGCTTTAGTGTTGCCAACTCTTGTGACGCAGCAAAAAAGGTTAAACTAAAACTACATTTTACTATAATCATAACAGAAATTGCATAAATAAAAAATACGAAAAAAAAACTTTAACTGAACACAATATAAAATACTTTCACTTTTTAATATTTTATTAAAATATAAAAAAAAAAATCATTTTCAAGCTAAAAAAAAATAGCTAAAATGCACAATGAAAACTCTCATCTGAATACACGCCGTCTTGAAAGCTATATTTGGCGGAATATAAATGACAGTGGCAACACTGATGTGCGCTTGTACATTCACATTCACCTGTGGCATTCCTTGCGTGTTAAAGCTGTAGGTGTTGCCCGGCACCAGCTGATGGCTTTGACAGCTACTAAATTTAGCTTTAAGAGCGCGAGACGCGCGTTCCTTGTCCAATTTTGGGCAGCAGCCAAATGGTTTGGCCGGCCGGCGCTTATCGCTTGACCATAAATTTATGTACGTCGTTGTTGTTTGCCAAATATTGCCAGCTTGGAGGTCCTAGGCCAATAACTTGTGCCAAGACAACACGCAATGAAGTTGTTTGCCTTTGCCTGTTGCCTTCAGCCTGTTGCCCGTTGCCAGTTGGCGGTACGCGCGGAATTTTACCTGGCATAAAAATGCAATTAACGGCACTTGTTCGCCATCGTGTTCCTGTGTTCTATTGTATTTTCACTGTGACACAACGAGCACGACACGAATAAACACATAATGAATTACAAAATACGATTATAATCATAATTAACTATTAATTTCAGTTAGGTTTCATATTTCACTGCGCTCTGATTTTACACTTTACAATAAACTCTTCAATTACTTCATTCATAAAAAAAATAGAGTGTTGTCAACTTCGGGTTTGGTTACTCGCTAGCACATAGTGATGCCAACCATCAAATATGGCGTTGCCAACCAATCTTCAAGCAGCTTACCACCATGCTGAAAATATAAAAAAATCGAATTCTGAAACTAATTTTGCGCTGTTATTTAATAATTTCATAAAAAAAAACTGATTTATAAAATATGCTGTTAAGCAACTATGTCTTAAATAATAATAATCCTCAAAATTGCTTAGCAAGTCGAATTTTAAATCCACAGCTACGCCACAGCGCTGCCAGATCAACAAAAACAGTTTGATATCCGGAGTATCTCTCTCACGCTATTCTGCTTATCTCTTCCTGGTTCATATTTCATGTCATTTTTAGCGTATTTTTGTAATAACTGTAACGCATTATTTAGCACATTTTGTATGTGTATTACAGTGAAAGTGAAACCTGCGCCATAGCAAACAAAAAACACTAGCAAAATTTTTTGAAAATTTAAGAATTAAAAATAAAGTGTAAATTAACAAGCCGAGTAAAATGTGTGGGGGTTTTACCTGTTCGAAGAATGCGCTGATTGCGCTTAACATATTATATGTGGTAAGTAGCAGAAATAAAAATATAAAAAAATTTGCATTGCATACACAAAAAAAAAAAACATTTAGTATCTATGCTGCAACTGTAAATTTTTTGTTTGGAATCATTTGTATACAGATGATTGGTTTCTTGCTGATTGGTGTTGGGGTCTATGCACGGGCGGCCTCCGTTGTCACAAATCTGCCAATCGTTGGAGGAATCCTCGCCTGCGGCGTTATACTCATCTGTATATCTATGTTGGGCCTTGCTGGCGCTGTCAAGCATCATCAAGTGATGCTCTTCTTCGTATCCTTTTTACCAACAATAAAAACTATGAGTATGTGTATGTGTGAGTGTAGGCAAATGTGCAGGATGTATGCAGTGTGCTCCAGCAACCACAAAGCTGAAGGTCAATGCATGTCGATGGGACTGACATTGTTCTAACAGTACAACAAATCCGCTACATTTCAAATACGTGCACACATTATGTGTATGTGTGTGACGTAGCAGCTGCCGTGAATAAAGTTACTTGACTAATTAGCTTGCCTCTGGCTTCCGTACAGTTGGCAATTGCGTCAGCTGCAGCTTATCGTCCAGGCTGCTCATAATAACAATATTCACTGATAACTTGAATGTTTGCTTTAATATTGAGATAACAGTTTCGTGATTTGGTTTTGCCCTTAACCCTATGCCCTCTCTCAGTACATGATCATTTTGTTCATGCTCTTCCTCATTCAGTTCTCCATTGCCAGCTCATGCCTGGCTGTCAATTCGATGCAGCAGCAGCAGTTCGCTGAGCACGGTTGGAAGACCGTGCCACCTCAGATGCGCAAGCAAGTGCAAGATAGTTTCCTTTGCTGCGGCTTCAATGCCACCACCACCACGATCAACACCGACAGCAACACCAACACCGATGACGAGGAGCCCAGCTGTGAGATAATTAACAGAGAATGTTGCGTGAATTCGAAGGATCCGCTATGCCACTGTGAACCATGCGGCCCCTTGTTGGAGGATAAAATTGATTACGCTTTCAAGTTGTGCGGCGGTCTGGGTATCTTCTTCAGCTTTACTGAGGTGAGTGTGTCTCATAGCTATCTTTCTTTCGCCCTAATTTGTAATCTCTTGCAATTGTATTTTCTCAATGACATGCATTCAGTTCGTTGGTGTTTGGCTAACAGTGCGCTATCGCAATCAAAAGCATCCGCGCGGCTTGCCCAGCGCCTTCCTCTAAATTGCACAACTAATCCATACAAAATGAAAAAAAAAATATATATATATTTATTCATTATAAACAAATACTAGTTGCTGACGCACAAGCGCTCAAATCGCGTGTGTCGCTACACTAGAAAGTTGATGTCAATGTAAATGTAAATTTCATGTTCATGCAACAATCGTGGGTCTATTAGATCAAGATTTGTGGTTAGCTGTTCTATTAGACAGCCCACATACTTACACACACACACATACACCCAATATAGACACATATTTATATTTATATACAAGCATCTCTACCTTATACAAATACATAACCGCATGCATAACACATATATTATTATAAAACTAAGTACGTAATGCATTAGGCCACACATACATTTACAACTGTAGTAGTACTTCATATACATATATACTTCTATATACATATATATATATATATATATATATATACATACAACTTATCTCAAGTGTTTTTCGACTAAACACATCACACACACATCCATATTTCCACACACACACTTTTTTACACACTAACAAAGTCTTTGGCGGCGAAAACTTAAATATCTTAGAGAATATAAGTTCGGCTAACGCATATGGTGAGACATATATTCATCTTTTATATTCTGAGTTTGATTTCTAATATCATTTCATTTTAGTTTATACGCTTGTAGAGGACAGTCACAGAAGCAGTTTATTTGAATCAGCCAAGTCTCCATAGTCGTGTCCGTTACTATGTTTCTGCTCAAACTAGTCTGTCAATGCTGAATGTGGTACAAAATTCAGTGCATAACTGAGCACATATTTGGGAAGAGACAGAATTAAAGACCTGTGTCTATTCTATGAGAGGGTCCATCAATAACATAACATTTTTTAACCAAAACACATCCTCGAAATTAACTCGTTCCACTTAAATGACTTAACATTAAGATATCACATAAAATTATTATATTCTATGATTCCTAACATTTTCAAAATAGACCTTTTCTATAATGGACCTCTGCAGGTATATTAGATAGATATATATTATATATAAGCTTTGGCATGCCGAAGATACTTTAGTTCTTTTCGTTTTTTATTGTGTATCAACTGTATTAATTCATTGCTGTTTTTGTCGCAATTTGCAACAGGTCATGGCTGTTTTTCTCGCTCGTCGCTATCGCAACCAGCACGATCCCTGCTATTTGCCCGCACGCGCCGTTTTTCCACACAACTATCAGTACTGAGGGAAGGAGGTGAAGGAGCAGCAAGGAGATCAAAGAGCCGAGGCGCAGGCAACTTTTAGTCAAAGGGACGAAGGCTGATTTATCATATATATTTTATACAAACCTCCTAGCCTAAACTGGAGAATACGGAAATTTCAGAGACATGCTAAATATGCTTTAGTAAAGGTCTTCGAATAGGTGCATTAAGTGCTTGATTAGTTCCTCGTTTTAATTGTTATGGAGAGATTAAGTTTCCCACACTTGAGATTATAATTGGATTGGTGTTCAGTTTGAAATCAATATTTGTAAATTCTTATTTTAATTGTATAATTTTTAAATATTTTAGTTAGCTTATTATACATACTTTTTAGTTCGCAACTGGCAACAATCATAAAACTCAACTCAAACTGCTGTACCACAAATAGAAAAAAAAAAAATTGAAAAAAAGAAAAAAAAGATAAACTATAAATCATTTCGAACCTGATATAAGAGTAGAACCAAGTCAAATGTAACTAGCAACGGTAACTGTGTTTTAACAAAGCGTAACATATACATAAATGCAACTTATATACATCTACCAATACTATATGTATAAATATATATATATACATATGAAATATACAAATATTCAAAATAACAACTATAAAACCCAACTATAGATGTTAGATGTGTGTTAAAACTTTGAGATTTGCACTAAAATTGCAACAGAAAAAAATACAAAAAAAAAACCCTCCAAATACATGTCAACAAATATTAAAGTCTTAAAATATCAAACACATTTCCAATGAAAAACTACCCTAAGCTTTGCTTTTCCTCTGTTGCTTGCTTTTCTCATTTTCTTTTACCCTCTGAGGAATATATCAATAAATTTTTCAATTACTCAGCGGCGCCTGCTGCTACCTCCTTTGACTGCACCCACGCAGGCAATCAGAAAAAGCCTTTCTCTACTTTTCACACCAAATGCAACACTTACACATACACAACACACACACATACACACACGATACACAACCAACAAATTGAAATAGTTTTTACTCTTCCTTTTCGTTTCGTATTTCCTTTCAAGCTACAAAGAAACCATTAAATAAAATTTCTCTGTATTCTGTGCTGTGATTGAAGTAAATATGATCTTTAAAAACCAAAAAAAATCTCATGTTTCATTTCCCAATTTATCTCGGCTTAATTAAGAAAAAACTGTCTACCGTTAGTGTGCTTCGCACAAAGTTTCAGCTTTCCAATTGGATTCCGCGTCCTTATTATTTGTTGCTAACGGGCTGAACAGTAGATGGGCAACTTTGCAAGGACGCATGCTTTAAGAATGGAATCAGCTGAAAGTTGTTTTACTAATTAAAAGAAGCCTCAGCTTGTACTTGAGTTGTATATATTTAAGGAAAAGAAATATGAAAGAAATAAAGAAGTAAATGTAGACTCCATTTGGAAGGTTAAACATAACATGAATTCATCAAAGTTATATATATATTTCACTAATGGAACTTCTTAAATCCCAAACGCAATCTTTCAAAGTGTAAAGAAATTAGGAATTATCATATTTAAGCAAATTCACTAGAGTCCATTTCTTGAAAAGATTTACAGCTATTACAGCTTCAATTAAACAAGGTGGAAATGTTTTGAATGATTAGCTCTCAGCTTATATGGCTAAGTCCATTATGGAAAAGAGCCCCACGGTGCGCCCAGCCTCATGCCACAGGCCGCTCCCAGAAGATTAACGCACGCAGTTTGTTTGACACCTCCCTGGGGAACCAGCTTGGATGGTTGGGTGACATTTTCGCAGACTTGGCGGGGATGAAGCATTGGGGCCCCAAACAAATGCCCAACAAATTTTCGGTTGCCAAAACTGTTTCACTCAAACTTTTGAGCGAACTCTGCTCAAACGGGGCCAAGTTCAACGCACTCGCGTCGAATGGAAATGGTGGAGCGTTCTTTTCAAAAATACCAGAGCGTAGAGAAAAATATGCACAGAGAGAGGCAGCCCAGAGAGTACGCAAGCTGAGTGAGCGCAATTTTGGTGGGCCAAGCAGGAACTGTTTGGGTTATGTAACGGATGCGCAGTCAGGTGGCCAACTAGGGTGGTGTCCTCCCAGAGCAGAAAAAGTGGTTGCGGTGGTAGCGAACCATGGCATGTGCTTTTCCAGACGAATTTGTTGGACGCCGCCGTTTGGGACAACATGCGACCTAGCACAAGTTGTCGATGTGTCAGGTTAACGGACAGAACACGACATGCACAGTTGCAAGTGCGGATAAGATACATGTATTATATATAGTATGTATGTATATGCATATATATGTATATATATATATATATATATATATATATATATATATATATATATATATATATATATATATATATATATATATATATATATATATATATATAATTGTGTGTACGCCTGGAGCCTTGCATGTCCTTTGCGGACCCATGTGTCTCGAATTAAATTGTCTTGCGTAAACAGATTTATGGGTATCTGATTATCAACTGCAGCTGCTCAACAGACCATATTATTGATTTCCATTGAAGCAAACTCTATTCTACAACTTTCTCATACATAAGAAGTAACTCAAAAATGGTATATATATATATGTATATGTATATATATATCTGTGCTCTTCATATATGTTATGTATGACAACATGCCACACGAATTCCTGCACGTTTTCACTTGTTAAATAAAAAATGAAATACCTTTGGGTGTTTGAGATCCTTAAAGCGTGTTGTCTGTTTATTACCGACTTAAGCGTAAAATGTTGGCAACAAAACGTATGAGCAACAGCATGGCTGAGTAATGAGCGCTCAGTGGGCGTGGCATCTGTCGCAGCTTATTGAAGACGCTGTTCAACAAAAACAAAAAGCAAACAACAAATTAGGCTTAAAAAAAACAGCAACGAAACTGGTTCAACTGAGGGTAGAGTCAATATTCTGTTTATATATGACAAATTTAACTCTTAAATATTTAAAATAGTAAATAAATAAAAGGGGCAGCAAAAAGTAAGAATGATACTTTAAAAGGCTTATCTCTTCATCCAGAATGAAGTTTTCGACATGCTGAATCGACATCCAAAACCTCTTTGTTAGGTTTTCCAGAAATTCTATACTAAATATGCAATCTGTACGCATTTTTTGGGGTAAACTTGAGGACCTGCAACCTTAAAACAAATCCTTAGGCAAATTAAAGCCCGATTCTTTCTTGCTAAGTCCATTTGATTTCTGTAATCAGTCATAGTCTGAGTATGAATACAAAATCAATGAATTGCAAATATATTTTATGGCAAAATGTGAATAAAAGTTAAAAAAGTTTTAGTTATTTAAATGACCTACGCTAATCAGCTTTGATAAATCAATTAAGTCTTATAAAAGCTAATTTAGTTATATTAATGAAGTCAAGTCTGACTATTTACACGGCTACCGCACATCACAATAAATTGTTTACTTTGTTTACTATTTCGCACTTCTCACCGGCTCTTGCTTTGTGTTACATCTCTACACACACTTCTATTCATATGTATATATACATATATATACTAGATAAATGTACTTCAAGCCCATCGGCTCGTAAATCGTATTTACCCTCCATAACGGTGTCGCCGTCCGTCCGGCAGCCTTTGAAGCGTGACAAAAGCGTGGGTGTGGATGTGGACATTTGTATGGGGCAACAGCAAAGTAAAGACCAGAAATACAGCAATAATAAATAAAAATGAGTCTAGAAAAAATTTGAATGTCAATGTCAAATCAAAGTCACAAACACAGCTAACTAGTCACACGGGTCAGTAAACGCTCGCAATTATCTGCCCAATTATTTCTGACGAATTTGAAATTAAAAATGAAACTTACTTGAGATACAAAACATATCGAAGCCTATTATTGTAACCAGTTGCTTCTCTTGCGAATATATAAATAAAAAGAAAACTATATTTGGTAACATTTCAACTAATTTTAATAATATTTATTTAAACCGTTTGAAGTGAGCATTAGGCAAATATGCTGATTGATTGAATTCTGTTTGAGCATCCCTGAGACTGTTGCCATTAATGCCAAAGGCGTAGCTGTGAATAAGATCTCTTGTAAGTCTCTCCATGTGGTCTGAGTAGAAGTGCTTTCAATAAAATTCCATCAAAATTGTTGCAAATCAGCGCTTAATTTGAAAAAGAATTTGTAACGTAATATTTTATTCACACGAGCAGCCGAATGGGTTAATTTGTAATCAAGTGATGATGCAGGCATTAGCTAGTTTTTAAGCTATATATAGCTAATTAATAATAAAGTAAAACTAAATTTATGACTATTTAATCATGAGTTAGTTATTTTTCTCGACACCTGTCGTTTGAATCACGTTGTTAGTAATATAAAAAATATATATCAACATAATTTTGACTCATTATCAAGCGAATTCAATTTATACATTAATGTAATTTTTTAAGATATTAATTATTTAAATATTAAAAATCATTATTCATAGAAATGCGTTATTTTAAGGCAATATTTGTCTTCAATTTTCTGAAAACAAGGGCAAACATCTCACACAAAAATAATATGTATTATGTATGACTTCAAACAAGTGTTCAAATACATCAACGAAACGCCAGAGTAAGCACGAATATGTGCAAACAAAGACCCATGCATACATACAAAGTATGCATATTAAACTGCCTGGAATGTTTTATGGTTTTATTTGAGCAGTGCGCATAAAAAAAAACAACAATTTTCTGTTTTATGAGCTGCAAAAAAAATGTATTTTCATTTAACGAGCAGCCCAGCTAAGCTCAACAACGCTTTCAATTAAAAGTATTTGAAAAAGAATTGAAATTACATGGCGTATGCGCAACACATATTACGCATACGCATTTTGAACCAGCGGACAAGGGTCAGACGAAACGTTAACGCTTCGGTAGCTCAAAACTTAATTCAATAAGCGCTACATTTGACGCTTAAATGAAACGCTTTAACGCATTAATGGGCCGTTCTACAATTAGAAAAGGACAGATTTTCCAGAGTAAACAGCCAAGTCTCTGTCCCGTTGCGCAGCTGTTGCACGCAGTAAACAGCAGGCAGCAAGCAGTGAGCAGCGCAGCGCTGCGTCTGGGCAGCACAGCTACACAGCCACACCCCCATTTTACCACTGCTGCTGCCATGTGATAGAAAGCGAGCAAAAACTCTGAGCACAAACTAAGCACAGAGCACATAGCAAAAATGAAATAATTTTGTTTTTCTTTTCTTCGAACATGCGTGGTAATTGTCGGCTCGTGTTTGTCGATTATAATTAACTTTTTTACTTTTGCGCACGACAATTCAAACAATGAGCTGGCTGGCTCATACATTGCCAATTGTTTAACGTTTGGCGTCGTTTGAGTGAGTTTCATGACAACGAGCTTCCTGTGGAAAGTTGAGTTGAGTTCGCTCGGCAGCAGCGCAACAGTGCAGCGACTGCGAGCAGCAGGCAGAACTTGAGTTGTTATGCGTCCATTCTCTCAGTCAGTCTACGTTGAACTTCGCGACGCTGCGGACGTCAACGCCTCTGCAGAGTCTATTCGTAAGCGTATGCGAGTTTACGCTACTGAGTGCGACAGAGACACAGGTAGACAGACAGACAGAGAGAGAAAGAGAAAGGGTGAGCAACCGTTACGTTGTGCTTGTTACACGTGAGTCGCAGCAGACTAGCAGATAAACAAAGTAGCAGCTAAAGCGCAAGGAAAACAGGACGCGCAACCAAAAAGTCAAATTACGCGCGTTTTTTCGCCGCTGTCAACTCTAACAAAAGCAAAACTTTTACCTTTACGTAAGTGCAAAATATTGCTTTGTTTACAAATGCTATTTTATGTTGTGAACTGTCCATGTTGGCTACCAGTATTTATTTTGGCTCAACATACACAAAAGTATGCGTCGTTTTATTTGATTTACGGTTGAAGTTTTCATGTAAGAAAATCAATAGTTCGTTATCCTGCCAAAGGTTAGTTTCTATGGTCTACTCTAAAGATATGTGGGCACTCATTATTATGGGCCAGCAGCAACGCAATGCTAATTGAAAAAGTTTTTCTGCTTTTCAATATGCGCCTTTACAACAACAGCAAATGGAGAAATTTGCATTTGTTGATGACTCTGCAAATGTTCATTGAACGGTTCAGCAAACTTTTTCAAGGCTGCTCTCATTTATTGGGTCACCCAGCAAAAAGGCTTGCAAAGAAAAAGCCCTTTGGTGCAGAGCAAGTTGGCATCGTCAGCAGTTGTGCGTTTGTGTTAAGAATAATATGGCTCAAATTACATTATGAGTGCGCCCACGTTGGCAAGACCATAATTAAGTCAGAGTATTGATTAGGCTTTTATCAACTAAGTATGTCAAATATAACAAAAATAAGTTTTATGTCTCGGAAAATAAAAAATAAGAGGACAAAGCACAATCAAACTTAATTAATAATTAAATCTAATCACATATTCTACTTTCGTCTCGGATTTAGCTGAACTTGAAATATTTGTACAGCATTTATCCATTAATTATTGCCATGCGCCTCAAAATATGCAATGGCTATTGGCAATATTCTAAAATATACTTCCTGGCATGACTTTTGGCATTGTAAGCCTTTCGCTTCTTTATAAGTAATTTCTTTTTTAAATTTACGAAAAAACGTCAGTCAATGACACTCAATTTCCTGCTTCGCTTCAGCTGTCATCAGCCGTTAATTGTAGCCTTGAACTTTGGCACCAAAGTTCCAGCGCTAACAGCCGCCGCGATAAGAAATAAGAAATTATAAAAAGTCTGTGCGACTAGTCGCATACCCTGCTGATTATAGACCGACTATATCCACATATAATCTAAAAAAAATACATATACAAACCACTTGCCACTTCTGTTATAGGGTATAGGTGTTCTTTTAAAATTATGAAGCTGTTGCCCTTAGCCTATAGCTGAAACAAAACTACATTCAAGCATCTTTATACATGCTCTACAGAGTATATTTTCTCTCCATAAAACTATTGGTCAACTTTAAGCGCGTGATTCGCATAGCTTAATGATTAAGTTTTTCGCTGGCATACAATGTTTGTACGTGTTCAATCTAACAGAATCATGTTTGCGCAGGTTCTGCCACAGAGTAAAGCAGCTGAGTATGATTACCCTCTATGGACAGGCGGACAGACGGACAGACGGGCAGACGGGCAGACGGGCAGACCTGTAAGTCGCGAATAACTAGCGCAGCAGTTGTGGTTATTTTCAAGGACCTTATTCCTGCGCTGCCAGCTGTGGTCAAACGCCTGCCACTCAAACAAACAAAAACACACACACACACAGACACACACACCATACACACGCGGCTGGCCGACATAGTCCATTGTGGCGCGTGACGTTTTGCATCGTTGGTTTTTAATTAAAAGCTGTCAAAACGGTCTTCGCTTTGCCCTGGCCCGAAGCAAAGCTCATTAAGTTTTTTTTTTCTTTTTTTTTTCGCCAAGCCCTTAGTTTTTTATACAATCACACATAAAGCACTCAAAACAGTTTTCTTCTCCTTTATTTTTTTACTTACAGCGGCCACCGCAAGATGTCGCTGCTAACAGCCAACAGTCACTCGCTGTCCGAGGAGGAGCTAGATGAGTGAGTGTGCAAATCTAAATTTATATATAACTAACTTAGACTAGGACTTGCAGCAATCCAATTAAATTGCATGGCACGAACTTTATTTACTCAATTTACTAGGAATACGAAACCAGCGAAACAATAGCAACAACAATGTCTTAGTTATAGCCAAACAATTTGCACTTTGAACTTTTTGCGTTGGCTCCTAGCGCTGGCAGCCAAGCTGCAGCTAAAGTTTCCCAAGTTGTTTTGAGTTACCCAGACAGAGTGCAGCTAAGAGATAGGAATGAAGGCATGATATTCCGAGAAACAGAATTGTTCTCTCGCCTTTAAGCTCTATAGCACACTTTTCAGTGTTAGCCAAGCAAATCGGGTTAAATGCTTAACTCAATTAACTCAACAGCTGCCTGACGTGCACATCGAGTCGATGTCTAAAAATACGCATGGTCGCTTCAATATTGTCAGCAATTATTGCTGGGCGCTTCCATGTGTCTGTCTATGTGATAGGGTGTGTGTGCGTGTCTGCCAGTGGAGCTGAGTGCGTGGGAAGTGTCCAACAAGCATTGATAATCAAATGATGCGTCGCCTACGGGCTACACACATAAATACAATGACGCATATATTGCTCATACGCACAGTACTCGCAAGTGTTTTAGACTGTTTGTATGCGTCTACAAACTATCCTGTAAAACCAATTTAAAAACTTTGCTAAATTATAATAACTAAAGCAAATTAGTTATTTATGTATTATTATAATATAATTATTCAATTGTATATTTATATCTATAATTATGTATAAGATTATACAAAATTATCGAAAATTCATTTAATTTATAAATAGAAAGCACAAAGCCCTTCAAAGCGCTGCTCATCATACCCCATCCAATGGGTATTTCCAGAATGACAATGCACATGTCACTGCGTCTAGGACCATAATATAATTTGAACATTATTGGTTGGCCTTTTGGTGTTGTATTTGAATTTTGACCACGTTCAACGGCCTGTCGAACCTAATCCTATTTTCAATTTGACAGCAGTGAAGCGTGAGTAATACAGAATTTGGTTGACAGGATTACGATGTGGCCATGACATTTGTGACTACTGGCTCCACGCATTGACTTTGACTTGAGCCTCTGCCTCTGGCATGATACTTGCATATAATCGCTTTAGTCAATGCGAATTTGTTTTGCTTTCTCGTCTCTCATTTTCTTTTCTTAGTATCTGTTTTTATCATGAGCTCACACACCTTTTCTTCAACTTTGACCTTAAGCAAGCTTTTTCTTCACATCAACCGAGGTACTTGCTTTGCAATTGCAAGCTAAGCAACTAAAAGCTGAAAGGTGGCACATAGATTAAAAATTCTTTAGTTGTTGAATAAGAGATACATTTAATTATAGTGCTAGGGGTGAGCTTATAATACTTTCAGGTCAACACTTTTTCTTAAAGGAAAGCAGTTAACATACTCTACTTAAATATATGAAATAACATATATACAATTGAGCGCTATTCAACTTTCTCAGATCTATACTAAACCACTTTTTAAAGCGCCCTAAAAATATGCTACGCTAATTCACTTGAGCTCTTGCCTTTGCTACTTCTACCTGTTTAGGCAACCCCAATGCTAGGGCCATTTGTCCATTTTTCATTTGAATTAAAAGCTTTCCGCTCTTCCTCTTCTTCTCGTGCAGCATCATCTGTATCATTTATTAAATGTAATGCGTACAATGTGATTTATGGCATTCAAACGGCAGTTACATAAGCCCCACAGAATGTAATGCCAAATAAGAACTCAAGCGAGCTGGCAAAGACTTTCATTTTTATTCAGCCAAGTCATGATAAATTTGATTTTTATTATCAATGTCAGCTGGCCCACTATGCGTGGGCGGCAAATGCAGCATGTATACATATGAATATGCATGTATAAATGCATATGTGTGTGTGTGCGTGTGTGTGTACATATGTGTGAGTGCATGGATCTGTGTACTGGCAAACTCCGACGCATGCGATTCAAGGCCACGACTATCGAGCGTTCTGTTGACAGCCTGTAAAGCAATTGCAGTGCACTTATGAGACTCAATGACTCGACGGCCCACAGGAGCTGCAGCCAGTCAGCAGCTCAAACAATGCAAACGGCCATTAAATAACAATTACGTTCTCTATCGAGGGGAAAAAAAGTGCTTAAGTCGGTTTGTACACACGATAGTAAAAGTTAACTTTTCTCGCAATGCTATATGATTTTTGTATTTGTTTTAACTCTTAAAGTGTTTGGTTTTTCGAATTGAATCTTAAGGAATTGTATACTTGTTGCTACAAAGATATGAAGAGTTTCCAAGAAAAGGCAGTAATAGAGAGTTGCAGAGCAAATTCAATAGCTTAGATATTTTATATGTTATATAGTGCTCAAATATTGAATAGACAAATATATCATCAGCACGATATTGTAAGTCAAATACTAGCACTCAGACAGATGCTTAAGTAGTCAAAGCCAATACTTAAGCTTTTCGAATAATACATGTGTTTGTTATCATAAAGTACCGCAATGTCAATGAATCACTTAAATTGTAATTCCACGAAAGCAAATATCAATTGGCCAACTGGACTTAATCAACGACCTCCAAATCTGGTCGCGAGTCAAAGCACGTAGCTGCGGCAGCTCCACTTTACCAGATGCTCTGATCAACTTTTTCCAACACACACTCTCTATATACATATATATATCTTTCTCACTCTCTCTCTCTCTCTCTCTCTCTCTCTCTCTCTCTCTCTCTCTCTCTGCCTGTATTTCTCTCCGTTTACAGTTAATAATATAGTCGAGCCCCCTTTTTGCTTTTGCTTCTGCTTCTGCTAAGCACATTTATTTACTTTTATTGTTTTCGTTTCGTCTGCCTCTATGTATTCGTATTTACGTCCTCTCTCTGCCATACTTCACTTAAAGTTGGGTATAGTCATATGTACATATACATATACATATATATATGCGCTTATAAGCTAGCCCAAGAAATAAACAAAAGCCACAGACGATGACGCAGACTTTAAATCGTTTTGGAATTTACTGTTTAAAAAAAAAACAGTTGGCTTTTAGTGATGCCGATAGTAAATAGGCATTGAACTACATAACTTCATACAGGGAGCTCTAAAGTTAAGCCCAAAACAAAATGAAAGTCAACTTTTTGCATATTGGTAAAATGTTAATATCAAAATGTACAAATGTACATATGTATATTATATCTATGCAAATGACGTTTAATTTGCGGCAAACTCTTCGCCAAATATCAAAGTTGAATATGTTAATTAAATTCGGAATCAGCAACCGGTTTAAATACGCTTTAAATTCATTAAAAAAAAAGAGAAACAAATTTGAGTACACATATATTTTGATTATGATACAAAGATTTGAAGAAACTTGGGTGACATTTTGCGCTAAGACACCCTGTATTATTCTGAATGCAAGCGCAACACTCAATAAAAGCTCAACTTTAATTGCAATTGAATTGTGTAATAGCAATTGCATTGTACACGGTAAATTACGCAAAAGAGTTATGCATGTGTGCTAATCTAGTTTAAACTACTATCAATTGCACATCAGATCAGCATATGCAAACATAGCCTAAGCTAATCAGACAACGTGTATAATAACAAAAATAAAAATGACATTAGACGCAGAGAAGACGTATGTGTTATTTTATATTTAAGTATTTTTATAAAAAAAATTGCGTTGGCAATGTGACATATGAACTTCCGTTAGGCGCTTATCTGTTTCGTACATCTACATTAATTAGGGCCGCTGTTAGCAGCGCTGTAAACAGTGTATGTACATTAACAGTGAGGCAGTCGCAAACCGGTAGCTGTCTGTTAAGTCGCACACGGCATTGCTGACCGTCGAGTATAAAAAGGCTGTCGCGCCATACGAAAATTTTTAGTTGCTCGTAGAGTCGAAGCGTGCACAATACGTTTGTTGTTGCTTTATTATATAGTTTTTGGTTTGTTTTGTGTTTGGCTTAGGCGTGAGTGAGTGTGCGGACAAAGTTTTGGCAGCTGTCACAGTAGCTAGACGATTGATTAGTTAGGACAATTTAAGGACAGACACAGACACAGGCTGACATCATGCCACCTACCATAACTGAGCATGAATTTAAGGCGCATTGCCGCACAACACCACAGGACGACGAAAAGGACGAAATGGACTCATATGTCTATCGTATAACGAGGTAAGAAGCCAAGATTCCAAAAAACCGGTTCCAACACAAATTCAGATAGGCAGATGCCAATGCGAATGCTAATGCCGGGGGTTGAAAGGTGTTGTTGCAATTAATTTTGGCGGGCTGCCATTTGGTTGTGTCAAAGGTGAATGACTCACCGTACCGCATCAGCAGCTGAAGCAAATTTAGATATAGCTGAGTTGGCAGCTGACGCAAAAGTCTGAATTACTGCGTGGTTGCTTACCAGAGCACCAAAAAAAAAAAAAACAAAGCAAAACAAACGCGAGAAGGAGAGCCGCGTCAGGTGCAAAAAGAAATGATAAAAATGTATAAAATAGATTACAGAAGCACTTGAGCAAATGAATACGCACACAAACAAACATTTATTGCGGTGGGTGTGTCGCTCATCTGCCCAGAACGATACCCCGACCTAGACCTTTTAATGCCTGTTATTTGCTTTTGGTAAACTTTCCGATTTCAATTTTTATAATGAATTATTAAATTAGCTGATAAACCTAACAGCTCTCGATTCATATATGTACATAGCTAGTAAATAGGATCAGATGTTTCACGAAATACCTAATCATTTTCACCTTTGGTTATCAAGGTCAGTGCTACACTTGTGTATTTGCATGATGACGTTTACAGTTTGGGCGCCATGATTTCGGCGAAGGCCGCTGCCTGCCCATAAGGGCGTTTGTATTAGACAAAGTTACTGGCTCATTGGCTTCATATCAATTTACATTGAGTTTATATGCCCATCAGTTATATGTATCTATATATATTTAACATATATTAGGATTCAGCTAGCTACACAATTTCAAAATTGATTGTTTTGTTTAAAACATATCTGGGTGTGTTCAAACATATCTGGGTGTAAGATTGATCGATCTTTTCCATTTATGTTTCTAACATTTCTGTAAAGTCATACAAAATCGAACTTCAGCATTATTTGATTGCTATAGCAACCAGCTTTTGCATTTCTGCATATCAATAGTGTACATAGTATTGCATCCGCATAACAGAGCATAAGAGGAACTTTTCCAGCACTGTCACAATGTCGCGCGCAATTTAAAAATAGTGGGTACATTTATTGTATTATTGGGTTAATTGACTATTTTGTGATTTACGCAATGTAGTCATATTTAAATATATATATATATATGTATGCATATTCAGTAAGAGGTAAGTAAATAGTGTAAAATTTATTGCAATTGGAATTTATGATCAAGATTAATTAAATAAACCATTTTTCAGCTGGCAAATAAAGTTCTGCTTATTTGCCTACAGTCGACTTAAACGTTCTAATTATATTATATTAATAATTAAACATGTGTTATAACTGAGTGGCTATTATAGCAGTTGTTTCATTAAACGCAGACCAAGCAAACAGTTTGCATTCTTAGATAATGTAGTTCATAATATAAATACATGCATTAGTAATACGATATCTATGTGTGTATATTGTATATATATATATTTTTTTATTTAAAAATGCTTGCTCCTGCAGTTCTTACAATCAGCATTTCTCGGAAATTGTAACCTTATCAGAAAACAGACAGCTTTGTTTAAGTTTGTTCATGCATTTTATTAATGATTGATAATTATTTATTGCGCTGTTTGTGGACTGGCTAACTTAATTATTTTCTAGTTTGATATGTAATAAATTTATTTCGTAATTGCTTACAGATACTCCGATGGCACCGTAAAATTGCGTAACTCTAACATTGAACTGATGGATCAGGATATTTTGTATCATTTGGCGCTAGGCAGTGAGAGTCATGATCTGCAGGAGATGTTCGGCGATGTTAAGGTGAGTTCGTTGTAGCTAAATTATATTTGTAATACACTTAACATTAAATAGTATTTACGAGAATCAATCAATAAGAAAATTAACAGCAAAACGGAAACTACACAATACAAATATCCTTTTTTTTTTACTTTGTGAACGAGTATGAAAACTGACATGCATAAATGTTAGTCAAGGTTAAAATTCTTTTGGTTGATATTTATAGACCAGTTTAAGAACAGTTTGCATTCCGAACACAATAATTTAAGATTTATAGCCAAGCCAGATCAACTAATGCCAGTGAGACTTT
This sequence comes from Drosophila anceps, assembly GCA_035045945.1. Taxonomy (NCBI): domain Eukaryota; kingdom Metazoa; phylum Arthropoda; class Insecta; order Diptera; family Drosophilidae; genus Drosophila; species Drosophila anceps. Next base: position 9,373,642 of record JAWNON010000225.1, on the reverse strand, counting down.
AAAGAAAACTGGTTTAGCTGTCTAAAAAAGACTTTGTTTATTTACCCATGATCATGAAATTCGAACTAATTGTATTCATGAATGTCTGATCTAAAATTTATTCATAACCAGTTCGTTTGCATGGGCGGCACACCGAAGCGCATGGAGAACTTTGCACACTTCATTATGGATGAGATTGGCTATAAGCTGCCCGCTGGCACTCAGCTGCAAGATATTAGCGCATATTCGTATCGCTATTCGATGTACAAAGTGGGTCCAGTGTTGTGCGTCAGCCACGGCATGGGTACACCTTCGGTTAGCATACTGATGCACGAGATGATCAAACTGATGTTCCATGCCAAATGCATCGATCCCATCTTCATACGCATTGGCACCTGTGGCGGCATCGGTGTTGAGGGCGGCACCGTGATCATCACAGAGGATGCCTTGGACGGACAGCTGCGTAACTCGCACGAGTTTGTACGTAAATATAAAAGATTGTTGATGCTGTAATTGATTTCTATAAACATATTTACTTATTTCAACAGACTATTCTGGGCGAGACTATACATCGGCCAGCTAAGCTGGATAAGAAGCTGGCACGAGAGCTGAAGTCGCTGGCCAGTGCCGATGATCCCTATGACACCATCATCGGCAAGACGCTGTGCACAAATGACTTCTATGAGGGCCAGGGACGGCTGGATGGCGCCTTCTGTGAGTTCAGTGAAACCGACAAGATTAACTATTTGGAGAAGCTGCGCGACAATGGTGTTGTCAACATCGAAATGGAGAGCACTATCTTCGCAGCACTAACGCATCATGCCGGCATCAAGGCGGCAGTTGTTTGTGTTGCCCTGCTGAATCGCCTGAATGGTGACCAGGTCAATGCGCCCAAGGAGGTGATGCATGAGTGGCAACAGCGTCCCCAGATTCTAGTGTCCAGATATATACGCAAGGTGTTGGCACAGCATGGCCAATTGAAGTCGCTATTTGGGCATCAAGGATCCATCAAGTCGCCGAGGCGATTTAAGCTGGTCCAGCAGGAATCTCAGGCCCACGAGTAAAGCTAGAAGCCAAATGCAAATGCAAACGATCATTGCATTGCATATATATATATATATATATATATATATATGTATATATATATATATGTATATATATATATATATATAGATATATTGATTTCAAGTTACCTTTGGCTTAAATGTCAACCCAACTCGCATGTATACAATTTTTTTTTAATATTGCTTTAAATATTCCATAGTTTAGTTCAGCCTAAGTTGTTAGCTCTTATTTTCCTATGTATCCACGTCAGTGTCATATATATATATATATATATATATATATATATATATATATATATATATATATATATATATATATATATATATATATATATATATATATATATATATATATATATATGTATGTATACATATGTATTTATATATAAATATTTCCTCATTAGCTTATTTAAACTCAAGCGTATTGCACGTATTGGCGCCTGTACGCCAAATGCTGAAAAAACTAACCGAAAATAAATATTAAACGTAAAATAAAACAATGAAGAAATAAATATCTTCGGCTTGCCTAAGATTAAATATCCTTGTAGACATATGACTTACGGTTCTGCAGATATATGAGTAGGAGAATATATATATTTTAAAATACGCATACATAAAGGTTTCCATGCAAAACTTACATTTTTGATCAACTCTTAGTAGAGCTGTATAGTTTAATTGTCCGATATCGGAAGTAAATAAATTTTCTCAATTGGATTATGTTCGCAAAATTAAACTTAATTTTTGAGCTATCATGTATTTATCAGCTCAGTTCATATATACATATATATACCAGCTCAGTTCAGGCTCAGCGAAATTTCGTTCACAAGCACCATTTATCCTGCTGCACCAATCTCTACAAGGCTATACAAATGAACTCAATGTAAAGTATTTCAAAATAGAAAACTCTTTCAAATTATTGTTGATTACGTCGATGTTTGCAAAATACATTTCAATAACGAATTAAAAGAGGAAACCAAAACAAAAACAAAAAAAAAATATTCAAAATGAATAAAGAAATGCAAAAAAAAAGTTGTTAATTGTTATGTTGCATATTCGAAATGAGGCAAACTAAATATTATAATATACGATGTATGTATGTATTTCAGATCATGTTATAAGATTCCGTAAATTATTCTATTACTGTAATTCCTAAACATTTGTTATGCGCATGCGCAAATTAATGTTGTTAATCATGAAGCTATATTAACAAACGTTACTCTTATTCAATTCTAAACTAAACAAAAAAGAATCAAATTATACACGTGAAACAAAAAAACAACAACAATTGCTGAAGTAATAGTTCACTTGTGTTGCATATTATATTTTGAATTTTACTGAGGAATGTTTTGTCGCTCTTTGCTGGCACTTTCAAGTTAACAGCATGGCTAAGAAGTAAGTACGTTACCATCTTCTTTTCTTCTGAGAATATATATATAGATATAAAGATTTATCCTAAACACTAAATAAGTCCCGATTTGATATGCCTCAAGCATACGTCGGTATCGAATCAATGCTCAAGCTGTAGAGGAGATCAACAGCAAACCATGATTCAAATTTTGATGTGAAGCTATCAAATTCACAGTTTGATCAGAGCTACCACGCCCCCAAAATAGTGAGTTAGTAAAATGGTTGCCTTCATATCGACTTTGTTCCTAATATCCCTTTTCTCAGCAGAGTTGTGACACTAACCATACAACACACAGATGGCACATCTAACCACTCTCTCAACACAAAACATTTGTACAGTAGCTTTCACACAACTTCGTAATTGCTCAGGTGCTTTAGATTGAGGTTCGATCGATCGCACACACAGTGCGCTTCCAGCATTCAACTGAATTGGGTGATTGTTGTGTAGAGTCCCACTATATGCCACGCTTACTCTCTGCGCTTTGCTCTCTCAACTATATGTATGTATTATGTATGTAAATTGTAAAAACTCAAAGGTTCAAGTTGTTCGATGTTGTTGACTTTATGAATGTGTGTGTGAGCGTGTATGTACATATGTAATCATTGTCGGGTATCTTGCGAGCCAGTCATTTGCAATATACACATAGATATATTATACTATATAGATCCCAGTGAAAAGTTATGGCAAAATCATAATATTACTTGATTAATCATATAAAAAATATTCGTCATATCATTAAAGCTTTTTTTTCTAGAATTTTAAAATCGTTGCTTAGCTTTTTCTAGCTTTTTTGACTAGTTGATATGGCTGGTACACACGCTGAAGACTTGGCAACACTAAAGAATTCTTTATCAGCGAAAAGCTCCGAAGACGCGAGTTGAATATTTATTTACTCTCAGAGCATTTAGTCGATGACAAGCAACGATCGCGATCGGCGCGTACTGCGGTAAATTTTGAGCAAAAGTACATATATTTGAAAGAAAAAAATATTGTTTGGTTTCAAATCGAATTATTTAGTTATATGAGTTTATATATATTCGTAATGAAAAGTTTCATGCTGAAATCAAAATTTAGAGTCGCCCGCAACAAAATGATTATATTTATTTATGTACGTGCCGAATATGCTTACATCCATAAGCTCTTATCTGTTGCGAAGCAAATATTTTCTATTTAAGAAACATATACTCGCACATACATATGTATATACAAGCTACGACGTGTACTGCTCCTAGAGCAGCAACTAAATCTACTGGATTAATGATAAATTCATTTGCTAAGTGCATCGAACTGTCATTTGAATAAAGTCAAATGCATTGTTTATCTTCAAGTCTTGAAACTGTTAGACTTCTTGAGTGAATACTGTTCATTATTATACTCTGAACCCAATCAGGATATGATGGGTTTGTGAAAATTTATTTATTTATTTTTACTTATTTACTTATTAATTTATTTTTTTTTCGATAACTCATCTTAATTACTGATTATCGATAAAAATCGTTTCTTAGGCGTGGCTTGTGTACCATAAGCGCTAAAAAATTTCAAACTTACTTTGTAATTCTCAGATTTTGGATGAATTTTTAAATTTTTAAGTTAAATTATTGCAATATCAGCGCTTCGCTTGGCTTAGGGTATATCCTAGTCGGGCAGTCTCGACTAGAGCATTGTTATTATTATTATTATTATTAAGAGAGTGGAAACCTGATAGAGTTCAGACTTTTATCCCTAAAGTGTTTCTTGGAATTCTTTACTTGCAGCGTTATCAAATAAGAAGACTGCAAAATGCCGCAGTAAGTGGAAATTGAAATGAAATATAATACATTTATTCGTAGTTATTTTGTTTATTTTTACTTATTATATTTATCCCTAACTCACAGTTCCAAGCTGAACAATCCTAATCTAGATAAAATGCGCTCTGATTTTCTATATCATTTGAACATTAATGTGGCCGATAGTCAGAACGCTAACGATATTCAACAACGATTTGGCGATATCAAGGTAAGTGGACTATGCTAACAGTTTCGAATAATAGATTTTACACCTGCCCCTCCATCAAGGTCATATGCGCTGGAGGCACTGCCCAACGCATGCGAGAGCTGGCAAAATATTTGCGCCCTATACTTGACATACCTGACAACGGCGAACCGGTTGATCTTTGCGAGAGTGGACAGCGTTATGCTGTCTTTAAGGTGGGACCGGTTTTGTGTGTCAGCCATGGTGTTGGCTCCTCAACATTCTCGGTGGTGCTGCACGAGCTGCTAAAGCTGGTCAGATACGCCAAGTGTGAAGATCCCGTGTTCCTGCGAATTGGCACATGCGGTGGCGTAGGCGTTAAGCCTGGCACTGTCATTGTCAGCAAGGATGCCTACAATGGTTGCTTAGAGAACGTGCATGAGATTGTAAGTCACCCAATTACACTACTCAACACAGTTGTGAGAAAGGCTTTCAAGTCAATTCATAAATTTGAAGAAAATGGCAAATAGTCAATTATCTGTGTGGAAATATATATATATATATATATTATATTATTTTATATTATTTTTCATGATTAGTTCATTTTGGGAAAGCGTGTGAGACGACCCGCTAGCTTTCAACAGGCCGTTATCGAAGGGATTTTACAGTTTGGCAAACAACCTAACGATGACTTCGAAATCATATCAGCGAATACCATGGCAACAGACTGTTTCTATGAGGGTAAGCATAGATATATCATTATCACTCACCTACAGCTATTTATACTTATATCTATATCTTTAATCAGGTCAAGGACGCACCGATGGCGCTGTGTGTGAATACACCGATGAGGATAAGATGGAGTTCCTCAAGAAAGCGTACGAGTTGGGTATTCGCAATATTGAAATGGAGGCAACCATGTTTGCCTCACTGACTAAAATGGCTGGTATCAAGGCTGCCTGTATTTGCGTAGCATTAATTAATCGCTTGGACGGCGATCAGGTGTGTACTGCTGATTATATCGTTCCATATCTAATTTACCAAGGACTCCATCCTTAGATCAAATTATATGCAACTTCTTTGATGCATACAATTCATGTCTTCTTTCGAATTCAAGATTTGATTTGGTTTCCCTTTTTTGAAGATTTTTCATAAAATATTCATTTATGTTCATTTTGAATCCTTATACAGGTGACTATTACAATGGAGCAAAAACATGCATTTGAGCAACATCCCTTCTTGATTGTGGGACGTTATATTAAGCATCTGATCAACAATTAATATGGCCTCTTTGTTGGTTCCGTTGCATTTTCTTACCAAACTTAATAAAGATAAATTTAATAATTTCATCAAAAAATATTTGGTGTTTGTGAGTATTTGGAAGAACTTGGGGACCTGGGTTGCGGTTCGTGAATCACGTTTATGCTCTTTTTCTGCTCGAATCGAGCTTAAAAAAAGAATATTATAGAATCAATGCTATATATATAATATAAGCCACGTGCCATACTTTCTAGTAACTGACTTTTTGTGAGATCTAAGTAATGTGGAAATCATTCGAATATTTCAATTGATGTAAGTTATTCCAAATTCTGATTATTGGAAAAATTCAAAATTCAAACAAAAAATTGATCAATAATTGTTCAAAATGGGGGACAAGTGTCAAAAGAATATGCACAAAAACGTTTGCGATCTAAAAGGTGGGTATAAAGGTGGGCCATTGTGGTTTGAAACATACTCATAATGCAGTTTTGCAGCAATGGTTAATGCGCAAAATAAACGAATTGACGAGCTCATCAGGTACATCAAGGATGGAAGCAAAACCGATATTCCTGTCGAATTGCCTTGGTGTACATGTAACTTGAACCCGTATATTGAGTGCCTGAATCCAGATATCCTTTATCACATTAACTTGGATACAAAGACAACGGATTTTCCGAAGGTCTTTGGCGATGTGCGCGTAAGCTGATAAGATCTTACTTAATCACATTGTAGCTCAACTGATGGTCGACTGCCATGATCACAGTTCGTGTGCTTGGGCGGCACGGAAGCCCGTATGGAGAAGTTTGCCAATTTTATCATAAGTGAGATTGGTCTCAAGTTGAGTCCAGCGGTTAAGCTAAGAAATATTTCCGCGGATGGCCATCGATATGCGATGTTCAAGGTGGGCCCTGTGCTGTGTGCTAGCCACGGCATTGGCGGCCCCTCAATCAGCATAGTGTTACACGAGCTAATAAAGCTCGTACATCATGCGAAGTGCCGGGATCCCGTCTTCTTTCGCATGGGTACGTGCGGAGGCATTGGCGTGGAGCCTGGCACTCTGGTGATCACAACGGAGGCACTGGATGGCCAATTGCGTCCCGTATACGAAGTGGTCGTGCACACACAGCCACAGCTACGGCCAACCGTGCTCGATCAAGCCCTGGCCCAAGACCTTGTAGCGCTATCCAATCCCTGTGAAGATGGCTATAATACTGTATTAGGCAAGACACTCTGCGCCAATGACTTCTACGAGGGTCAATCACGGCTAGACGGCGCCTTTTGCGAGTATACGCCAGAAAGAAAGATGTGCTTTCTGCAGCAAATCTGTCAGATGGGCGTGGTCAACATGGAAATGGAGAGCACCGCATTCTCAGCTCTCACTCATCAAGCGGGAATACGCGCCGCCGTCGTTTGTGTGGCCATAGTCAATCGCATGAATGGCGATCAGGTAGATGTACACAGTAGCTCGCTTAGACCCAATCATAGATTTCTCGATATCCCCCACAGATTGAAACGCCAGCATGCATACTCCAGCAATTTGACCAGAGATCACAAATCCTAATTGCTCGCTATATGCGAAAGGTGCTCTTCAAATGCGATGACGATGAGAACAACATAGATACCTGTCACTGTGATGAAGTCCCAAAATGTCCATGATATAACCGTTAAATTAAATATTTCTATGGATTGTCTTTAAAAAGTGCCTAGTTTGTTTTTGGAAAATACACTTTCGGTATATCAGGTTGCCTGTCATGTATTTCTTACTATTGAAATACAAAGTCGTTTAACAGCTTTAATACAAACACGTATATTCCAGACAATCGTTCTTGTTGCAGTATACTGATAAGATATCACACTTTTATAGTTATTATTATAAAAAAAAAGTATATTTTATTTCGATTGTAGCGATGTAACTGCTGATAATGGTTATATCAACTTTGTCACTACTTTAAAGAAAAACTCTTTTTTATTTATAATCTGAAACCATTCAGCTTGGTTATAGACTCTAATAAATAAATACACATCAAAGTCAGTATTGGAAATGCGCCAGAACGTATAGGTGCACAAGGCATAGGTCTACTTAAACATATCTCGAACGTTTCAAAAGCTTTCGAACACTCAAAAGGTCACAAGTTAGACAACACGATCATTGAGTGGGGCTGAACGAATATCCTAGTCGGACACTCTCGACTAGAGTTGTCACTTTTAGCAAAAATTGACTTAACATATCTCAATTCATATAATATTACGCCAAGTCTTACCAAAAAAAATGGTGTTAGTACTTTTAGAATGTTTGGTCTAGTCGAATTTTAAAAAACCGTAATATTTATAAATTATATAAATAACTTGATCAAGGCACTTCTTCAATCCATCCTAATGAATGATATTACATTATATTCAATATCCTTTTGCATTTTCATTACATTTATCTGCTTCGGAACAATGTTTTTTATTAAAGAAAAGTCAGTAGACGGAAATATTGAAAAGCCTGAAATCTGAAGTAAGAGAATCGTCGGGTTGCATCCTGAGCATATATTAGAACTAAGAAAATGAGATTATTTGCTAATATTTTTTGCATTTTTGACCTTGTTTTGCTTACAATTCTTTGTGCTGATATTTATTGCAATGTGCGAACAAAAAAAAACACAAAGTTTGGATGAGCTGCTTTCGGTATTACGGTCTCAGATTGCACTAACTCACTAACAGAAATAAAAAAAAAAGATTTTATTATTGCAGCTCCTGTATTAGGAGCTTCTTGTTTGTTGGAGCTGCGCAATTGCTTTGTGGCAGACGCAGCTGCGCCTGCGCCTTGGACACCTTCTGCATCATATGCTGCATCTGCTGTTTCTGCGCGTTGGCAAAGGAATTTGTGCTTTTCAATGTACCACCAAGAGCTTCTGCAGCAGTAGCTATTTTACTTTTGATCACACGATTCGGCTTGACCAACTCGGCCAGATCATATTCCTTGGGCAGCTGAACAGGCTGCACAACAGCGGTCTTTGGTTTTGCTGGTTTCTCGGATTTCTTTTTATCTGCAGCTGTATCCGATGGAAGTTCCTCAATGACCATGCGTGTAGCATGCGCGGGAGCTAGCTCGCCCACCTGTTGACGCAATTGCTCTAAAGACTTCTTGGCACTTGTATTACCGGGCTCCAGTGCCAATACACGTTGATATATGCCATATGACTGAGAGTAGATCAATTAGATTCTATTATCTATAGATTATTCGGTTTGCTACATACTTCACGACGATGTCCCTGGCTATAGTTGGCATCAGCCAGACGCAAAAGCGCCTTTACATTGTCCGGCTCGAGCCGAAGGCATGCTTCGCAGTCGTCTATGGCTAGCAAATAGTTCTTTAACTTTAAATCTGTGCTCGGAATGAGAATATAGATATATAAAATAGTAGCTGAGAACTTTCTTTCGAATACTCACACGATATGGCGCGATTGTTATAGGAGCGTGCAGCCTGTGCCGGATCGAAAGCTATAGCACGAGTGTACTCCTTAATAGCATTGTCATACTCCTTGGCCTTAAAGTACTCATTACCCCGCAAGCGAAATCTGTTTCAAATAATTCTACCATAGTATATATAGTTAGGAAAACTGTTGGCCTGCTCACCTCTCGGCATATTGTTCGCGTTCGAGCTGACTCAGGTTCTGCACATGTGCCGTCAGACGCTGGTCCTCGGCGCTCTTCTCCCTTATCTTTGCATGTTCCTCTTTGTTTGTTTGTAGAATATTTTTTAGCTTTATTTGTGCCTGCTCCTTGTCACGCTCCTGCTCCAAGTCCATGCGCAGTATTTCCTCATCTGGATCGTACTTGTCCCATTTGCTGTAATCCGTGGACTTAATGCGCTGTTCATTTGTTGATTTGGGCTGCGGCTTTGCGCTTGGCTTAGTTGCTGCCTGAGGCTTCGGAGTCTCAGTTTCATCTTTGTCAATCTCTATTTTGGTTGTCTTTCGCACGGGTGGTAGATCCATTGACAATGCAGATGCTTCCTCCCTGAGCTCACTTAGTACATTGTCCTTGTTCTTAATTTCATTCGTCCAGTCCTAAAATTAAATATTAGCACAATAAATATATAAAATAGTGGAATATCATATATGTATACATACATAGATGGGCTTTAATTCATGCTTGTCTAATACGTTGCTTTGCTGTATTTTCTCCTCGGTGCGAAACAATTTGCTGTCCGGCTTAAGTTGTTTTAGTTTCTCCTCGGCACATCGGGTAAGGTCTGGATAGTAGCCTTCTTCGCCGGAACGCAATATCATCACAATCTTCTCCATTTCGCGTGAGTTTTCGCATTTCTCCACATAACCGAAGTCCAAATTGCTTATTGGTATTTGGTATTTCTCCAACAGAGTTTTTCTTTTATCCATGATTATTTAATTATTTATTGGCACTTTATAAATATAATACAATTGAGCTCTTAAATTTGTTTTGATGTATGTTTCTCTGTTGTTATTGATTAAATACATTTTTACATCATATTTTCCCTTGACAACGGATTTTTTGGCTTTAGTGTTATTTTTCTTTAGTGTCATATTTAAATGTGGAAAATACCAAAAAAAAAATCGGCGCCATTTATAAGCAACAAATAAAATACAAGCCAATCGTCACTTTACAGCACTGAAGAAATGCCACAAACAACAAAATTATGTTCTGGCAAACGTCTCTCAACCCGGTTCTATGGTGTAATGGTTAGCACTCTGGACTTTGAATCCAGCGATCCGAGTTCAAATCTCGGTAGAACCTTTATTAATCTTTTTTGATTTGTTAATTATATATTTGAATGTTTAAATTCTAAAATCCTTAGGTACTCTTTTTTCTAGTAATTAATTACGTCCAAAGCAATATTTTTTTAGAAAAAGTTTTCTTTCAGTGCCAACAAAATTGACTGTAGGAATTTATTTTACTAAGCTGTGCCATGCTAGCACGGTTCTATGGTGTAATGGTTAGCACTCTGGACTTTGAATCCAGCGATCCGAGTTCAAATCTCGGTAGAACCTGCGAAGATGGAGTACTATTCGTTCGAAGCTTTTTTTAATTCTCTTTTTATAATTACAAGTTGCTCAATACTTTGTTTTAACATTTAAATAATTTTGCTTAAACATTTTGTAAAACAAAAAAAGAACAAAAAATTTAAACTCGCCCAACGTGGGGCTCGAACCCACGACCCTGAGATTAAGAGTCTCATGCTCTACCGACTGAGCTAGCCGGGCACTTGCAGTCTGAGTGACAGATAACTTACAACAATAGCATCTTTGGTCAATCTGCTCCATGCAACCTTTAATGACAATGATATTTTTCTGCTGAAAGGAATGTTTAATTCAGTTTTAAAAAATAATATTAGTGAAGGTTGTATTAATAGAAAATTTCATATTTTAAATTATTTAATAATTGAAACTTGCGATTAAATTCACTTTGATTTCAAGGATAAATTAAATTGACTCGATTAATACAATGTTGAGAACTAAGCAACTATCATCTTAACACTATTTAAAGTTTATTTAAAGAATTTATACGTAATGGTTGTATTAAAGCTATTGACCAACAAGTTAACGAATCAATCGCTCTCGTTGTTCTTTTCCAAATAAACATCGCCGTAACGATGAAGACGATCGAAAACATCGGAATCACTGTCACTGGTACTGGAAGACAGATAATCCACAGACTTGGCACCTGCATTCAACGCACTTGCCATCTTTTCTGTGGGACGATAATAAACCGAGTAGCGATTATCAAAGCTGCGAGAGCCCGTGTAATACTTAAGAAACTTGCGCGCCTTGCTCAGCCCAATGATGGGGCTAAGACTATGCTCGGTAAGCGTAAAGTTGGTCGAGTTGCTATTCTGCGGACAGTGGCCGGGTCTATACAGTAAATAACCCTTTTTAGTTAGCTTAAAATTAGTTGCTGGTTGAGGCACCTCAGCGGCAGCAGGCTTCGCAACTGCAGCAGCGACTTCGCAGCCAGTCGTAGATGTGACAATAGTGCAGTCGCCATCGCTATCCGATATCTCCCAGCTCTGCTGTGAAGGCCCTGCGATCGTTTGGGCAACATCATTACTTGACAGTTTCATCAAATTTTTCATGGAACGTGCACATGCCGTATCAATAGACACAGCCGTCGAATTGCAGGCCATACTGTGGCTATTAAAGATCGATTGTTCCGGTAATTTGCACAATGAATCTGAAGTTTCTCCATCCATTTTTTGATCAGCAATTGGCCTCAATTTCTTTTGCTCATTTAAAAAGGTTTGTTTTGAGAGCGCCACAGCCAGTTTAAAATCTGCCTCGGAATCTTCTGATTCATCAGATGTCTCCCTGACTTCTTTCTTTAGTTTCCCTCGGGCTTTATCGGTTTTGCTGTCAGCCTTAGTACTTTTCACATTTCTTCCAACTGCAGATTCTTTTTTCCCCGATTTCAATGACTTCTTTTGTGGGCTTGAGCTAGAGCCTTTGAGTTTGTTAGATTTAGCAATTCGTTCATTATTGACAATAGTATTACTTTTAACAGGTTTCTCACTTATTTCTGGCATAATAATGTTATTCGATGGCAAATCTGTAATCGGTTTTGGTGCATCGTCTATATAGTTACATTTCTCTAATGGTTTTCTCTTGGGCTTATCTTCGGGCAGTTGTTGCTCTAACACATCTTCGGTGTCGTCGTCGGTTTCTTCTGCAAGAACACCTATTGGCTGAAATGTGGTTATCATTTTTGATTTCAACGTTGAGTTTATTGTCTTAAAACGACAGTTGGACGAGGTCTGCGTTTGCGTTGCCGTTTGCGTTTGCGCTTTGAACTGCAGTATATCCGGACTGCTTTTATTCTCAACCATCCATTCCTCTGTTGAGCTATTCGCGATGTGCACCACATTCGAGCAGAGTCGATCTTTGTTGCAACACTTACAATCACTCTCCAACAAACGCGGACGCAAATCATCCTCGAATGAGTGTTGTCGTCGCAACTGACGCACGCTACGCTTAAAAATGCTGTGCGACGTTCTCGATCCCATCTCAAGTCGCTGATGATGATATAGGCTATGGCTCTTATAGCTACGAAAGCCACAATACGGATGTGTTGTCATGGAAAAGGCGCGTCTCATGCAGGCACTGCAGTCACATCGGCTGTGAGCACTCTCATCTTCGCTGGAGGATGACGTTGGGAAATGTGGAGAGCTGTCACGACGCTTACGTAACTGTTTACGGCGCTGCTGGCCATGGAAGCTGGCCGCAACCCTATACGGATAATGCCTGGGAGTTGTGTGATAAATCAGTTCACGTTCACGTTCACGCTCGCGCTCGCGCTCACGCTCACGCTCACGCTCACGATTGCATCTGTGCAGCTGGTCACGTCGATGGCGTAGCGCTTGCATGTGGTGATGATGCTCCTGATCCTCATTGTACTCATTACAACCGTATTTGGCACGCAGCTCATCCCGCTTCCGCGGCAGTGTACGATACATTTTGATCGTTGTCATGGGGCTACTGCATTTGCTGGCAGACGGCACAGTTCGCTTGCGACTGGCGCGTATGTAGCGTGCTGTGTCGACAGAATGCATTGACTCGGTTTCGCTTTCGTTACTGATATCCGGAGAGAAAGCACGATCGGTTGCTTTAAAGCGCCTGTGATACTGTTTAGTCGGCGACATTTGCTGCAAAGTCTTGTCGCCATAGGCACTGTTGTGGCGCCTCAGCCAATCTCCCACATGCTGCTCAATCTTCTCTTCGTCAAATGTGTTTAATATACGATCTAGGCCAGCTGCCTTCCACTTACGTACGTGCTCTTGAACTATTGGCAGCGTTTGATTTAAAATCTCCTTGTTATCGCCGCTGCATATCATCAAAGTTAGTTCAGCCTTGCTCATGGCAGCCGTTGTATTGTGTACCTCGTCCTCAACAGTATCTTCCTCGGCTTCTTCAATACCGCCAATACTTTCTTCATCATCATTTTTATAGAATTCCTCGATATTATTCATATTAATTTCTTCGCCATCTTCCATATTCTCACAGCGCTAGACAAAAAAAAAACGAGCGTGAAAATTTAAATGGCGATCGTGTAAATGTTTTTTTTTTTAGGACTTACCTTAAGAAAGTTTGACCATATTTTGGAGCGTTCATAGGACAGCGTTTCCAATGTTTCTTCATTTACTAGTAATTGCGACATTTTCGCAGGTTATCAAATTTAAACGCCGCAATAATTTTTCCTCACTGTTTGCACGAAGCTTCCTTTTCTAATAGAGTTATAGTGCTATATCGATTGCACAAATCACTGCCATACTTTTTTATCGACAAATCGTAACGCAACGCTCAAAAATTTAATTTTAACGTAAATTTCGATCGCTGTTCATAATTATGTTCAAAAATATTTTTTTTTACTTAAACAATGCATTAGTAAAATTCAAATTCTAAACTTCTTAATTCCATTTTCGGAGCTGTCAGAAAAATCGTCTTATCGATCAGCCACCACTATTTAGAGGCACACTGGGCGGTAGATCAAATGACCTTTCATCTTGTTTGCTTTGTTTTTTTTTTGTTTTTATTTTAAAGTTGCATATGTTTTACATTATATTAATAATATTAATATTGCAGATAAACAAACGAATACATATTATATGCCTAAATAACTGTTGAATAAACATTTGCCACATGGCTCAGTTGAAATACGTAATGTACAACTACATAAGTATATATAAACTTTCGTTTTTCATAAGTCTAACGCTGCTTGCTCCATTGGCCACTATGTCGGAATATGTTGGTTATTGCTGCTACTACTGCCGCTGATGTTTGTTGTTGCTTGTTGGGTTTTATTATTTAACATGTATAGTATTTTATATAGAATATATGTATATGTTTTGTTTTGGAATATGGGTAGGCCGTTTCACGGTCTATTTGCGATTGCGTATGGCGCGATCCATAATATTATTAATGCGCGTCTCCGAATAGCCCGGCATCAGCATATGGATTAGCTCCTTCATGAACAGGTCACTAACGCCCGGACTGCTACGCTCGGCCAGCTCAAACACAGACTTCAAATCACCAATGTCACTGCCGACGCCGACGCCGTGCATACTCTGCAAATTCTTGCTGCTGTTGCTATACTTGCGCTGTATGTCACCCAGTACCGGGAAAAGTAAATTATTTAGGCAAGCACTGTTCGTGTGATATACCATTCGCTGGCCCGCCTGCCCGGTCGCTAGCTTGCCGTGATTGGATTGATTGGAAGCCTGTGAATCGTTGTGCTCGGCAACGTTCATGCCACTGCTGCTGCTGTTGCTCACATTGTTGGCGCTTGTCGCATGGAATGATTCACGGTTGTTGCTACGACGCTGCTGCTGCTGTTGCTGATGCTGATGCTGGTCCATGCTGAGTGGCAAGCCCAGGGAGGCGCGACGCTCCTCCACCTGGTCCAATGTGGCTACCGAACGCGATTGACGCAGCTCTGGTTTGGAGCTGGCGCGTTTCTGCATTATTTCAGTGGCCGAATTGGATGTGGTGACCGGCAGCATCCTTCCAGCGCCGGATGATGCGTTGCCAGCTACTCCTGCTCCACCACCACCTCCTAAGCCTCCGCTACTCAATGACGCATTCAGCATGGTTGTTGTGGCATGTTTGTTACTGTTTAAGTTGTTGTTGTTACTGTTGTTATTATTATTGTTGTTGCTACTATTGCTGTTACTGCTGATCATCGCCGGCAACTCGCTGCCAGACGCCGTCGCCGTTGCAATCGCATTACCCACGTTAGCTGCAGTCGCAGTCTTGCCGGGGCCTCCAATACTGTTACTAAGGTTGCTGCTCGTAGCTGATTGACTGCTACTGCCGCTGGGGCCCGTCGACGGCGAATGTGTCGTGGCCATAAGTTTCTGCATGGTCAGCTCATGCTCCTGCAGCTGAAAGCTGTTGACTCCAGCACGCGGTGCGCTATTAATGTGTAGTCCCTTAACGGTCATTATCCAGGGCTCGTCATGACCGCTGCCACCACCGCCGCCCTGCTTGGCATCCGAGTCGGAATCGGAGTTCTCGGACTCAGTTTCGCTCTCATCGCCCTTAGACAGTTTCCATTTTTTGAAGCGATCGATTAAGTCAATTAGATAGGCATTCTTTTTTGCCTTTTTAATGAACGGATACTTGAGCAATTCCTTGGCCGTGGGTCGATTCTCTGGATCCTTGTTAAGGCACGCCTCAACAAAGTCCTTAAACGACTTGGTATAGTTGCCAGTCAATTGGGGCGGATTGTTTTTCGGTATTAAAAAGAGTACACGCATCGGATGAAGCTCTGAATTAGGTGGCTCGCCCTTGGCTAACTCAATGGCCGTGATGCCCAGCGACCAGATGTCCGCCTTTGAATCGTATTGTGATTGCTTTATAACTTCCGGTGCCATCCAGAAGGGTGTTCCTACAAATGTATTTCGCTTAGATGTCGTATTAGTGAGTTGGCCAGCGACTCCAAAATCGGCCAGCTTCACATCGCCTAGCTCGCTGAGCAGCACATTGGCCGCCTTGATGTCACGATGTAGCTTGCGCTCCGAGTGCAAGTAGTCGAGGCCTTTGAGTACCTCCCGCAATATGATGCCAATATGCATCTCTTCGAAGGAGCCCGCTTTCATTAAGTCCAATGCAGAGCCGCCGCCCAGGTACTCCATAATGATCCATAGTTTGGTGCCTTTCAGAAAGGATCCATAGTATTTGGTAACATATGGTGAATCGCACTGGGAGAGCACCATGATCTCCTGCTGTATGTCATCGATCTCATCTTCTGCTTCCTCCAAATCGATTATCTTGATGGCCACCACCTGCTGCGTTCTGTTGTCAATGCCTTTGAAGACCTCGCCAAACGAGCCTTTGCCAATGCGCTCTTGTTTGGTGAAGATCAACTCCGGATCCACTTTCTCAGTCCAGGACATGATAGGTTCTATCACTTTTTACACCAGACCAGCTGACTTCAAATTTCGGTTCGTCTATAAAATTTTCAAGCAAAAACAAAAGCAAGAAAAGGTAGCAACAAAAAATCTCAAAGCAAAGTGAGTTACGGCTCAGGCTGGCTCTCGCTCTCTTTATTGTTGTTGTTGCTGGTGTTGCTGCTGCTGCTGCTGCTGCACGCACTCGAATCTGGTTGCGTTGCACTATTGTAGAGACTATTTTGATATTATGCACACATATACACATGCATTCATCAACTATTTGCCGTATTTTAATCCCTTGCGTTCACATTTAAAAGCATTTGAACAACGTACGAGCTATGTATTGGAGGAAGGCACAAAATTTTCGCAGTTGACTTCGTTGGCTTTTCTTTTGCTTGACTCTTCTTCTCTCCTTGGTTTTTGTTGTTGCGCTGTGCTGGCTGTATTAGTGACGTGCGAACGAAATATCGATACGTATGTTTTTGTTAGTATTAAATATCGATACTTCAAACAAAAGTACATTGATCATATAACAGGCTTTCTTCTACACTTTATATTGATATTTATTGCACCCAAAGGATTATAACACATATAATTCTGAAACCGATATCTATGATGTTTACAGACTGTATGGCTGCCTCCAGTGCTTTAATTTGTATTTGTTGATTGGGAGGTTGAATCGATAGGAATATCGATATAATTCTTCAAATATCCAGCACAGCAACAGCATGTAAATGTAATTTTGATATGATTTCATAAAACCAGTTCAGTTTATTCAAATACTCAATTCACCAACCAATGAATGAAACTAACTTCACAATTAAGGCAAAAACTGCAAGAGGACCTGGCACAGCCAGAGTAGCGTAAGCAGTCGAAGATTAAGAAAGCTCTCGATAAAAATGATGTACCTACGCCGCCTATTCACCCAGGAACTGTCGCCCGTCACACAGAGCGACCTGTTGGGCTGCCTACAACATGCGCCTCAACAGCTGTTGTGTGGCGGATTTGCAGGGGCACCCGCTTTAGACAGCCTATCCTGGTTACACAATCTGGCGCCCTGCTTTCCACTGCGTGGTGAACAGATACAGGTTATCCATGAGCCGCATCACTTCTATCAAACATTGATACAGCGCATCGCACAAGCCAAGAAACGCATTGTATTGGCCAGTCTGTATCTGGGCACGGGTCAACTGGAGAGTTCCTTTGTGCAAACGTTGCGTCACAGCCTAAAGGCTGAATCGTCACTGCGTCTAAATGTTCTCTTGGACTTTACACGGGGCACACGTGGAGCAGCCAACTCCAAGACTATGCTCCTGCCTCTGGTGCGAGAGTTTGGTGAACAGGTGCAATTCTCGCTATACCACACGCCAGATTTACGCGGCATGACCAAACGATTTGCGCCACCGCGCTGGAACGAGCTGTTTGGATTGCAGCACATGAAGGTGTACTTATTTGACGATGCGGTCATCATTTCGGGCGCCAATTTGTCCAATGACTACTTTACCAATCGCCAGGATCGCTACATACTGATTGAGGACAAACCGTTAGCCGATTTCTATGCGCAATTCATTGAGCGCGTGCAGGAGTTCAGCTTGGCTGTGGGCGCTGATGCGGCAGAGAGACTGCATCAAAACTGGCGCATTCTACCCTATGAGGGCACCAAAGATCAATTCATTCGGCTGGCCAAAGAGCGTATAACAAATTTCGTACAGGATGCATACCAGAGGCAATTGCAAATCAGGGAGCAAAGCAGCCAAGCAGACACGTGGGTATTCCCATTGTTAGAGATGGGACAGATTGGGATACACCACGACAGCGTGGTGACCAAACAGTTGCTATCCAAATGCATTGCCGGCTCACGCCTGAAACTGGCCACCGGCTACTTCAATCTTACGCAGGAGTACATGGACACCATCACGCAGAAGTGCTTGGCGCAATGCAGCATTCTCATGGCTCATCCAAATGTAGGTGCTGACTATCAACTGCTTTCTATTTAATATATTTTGTACAATTTTCTGGTGCAGGCAAATGGTTTCCAGGGCGCCAAAGGACCCGCTGGCGGTATTCCCGCTGCCTACACACTGATTGCGAAGAGTTTTTATGAAAGCTTAGTGCGACGACAGCAAAATCATCGTGTTAACTTTTTCGAATACGAAAAGCCCGGCTGGACGTACCATGCGAAGGGTCTCTGGTACTATTTACCCGAGGCTCGACTGCCCAATTTAACGCTAATCGGTTCGTCAAACTTTGGCGAGCGCTCGGTCAATCGCGATCTAGAGACCCAGGTGTGTTTGGTGACTGTTAACAAGCAGCTCAGTCAGCGACTTCAAAACGAGTCGGATCGCCTGTATGACCTGTCATCGACAGCGGAGCATGAGATTGTGCAGAGGCGTGTACCGCGCTGGGTACAGGCTGTGGTGCGCATATTTAGAAATTTCTTTTAGCTGTAAATACCAAGTCACATGCATAGTTCAATTTGTTGTTGTTAAGGGCCAGTTACTATATATGTACATGTATGTAGTCTCCGATGTGTGTAATGTTTCAAGTTTGGTTCGTGTATATTGCTGTAAATTTATTTTTTTACACAGTCATACAGTAATAATTAAAATGAAAGTTTTTAAACAACATGCCTTTGCATAAATATTTTATTGAAATTTTATTATCAGTATTTGACTTATTGGTTATGTTTATTTAGTCCAATTACATCATGTTTCACTTATTTCATGATAAGCGGGTTTGAAGAGAGAACTAGTACATTTTTTTCGGCACGAAATGAACTGGGTGGCAACTCTGTATAACGGCGCTGGCTTTGGCATTTGTCTTGTTCTTGTTATTCGGTTTGAAGAGAAATTGAAAAAAACAACAAATTACGAATTGGAATTGCGAATCGGCATAGTTAGATTTCCACAGAGTAAGCTTTAAGTGCTTAGGAAGGAAAAAAAAGAAAAATAGAAAATTAGAATACAAGGAGTGGAGTTACGACTCCCAACTTTTATTTTCAAATCAAGAAGGCAACGAGATGAGCAAAGTCACGGATCAGCGCGAACCCTGGATATTGCCAAATTTTGAATATGGCAGCGGAGTAGCCGCGCTCCATCAAGAGATTGAGCATTTCTACAATTACATAATATCAACGCCCACGGAGTATATGATGCGTGTAGAGGCTGTGCATCGGATTGAGCGTGTTGTGCTAAGCATTTGGCCCGATGCCTGCATTGAAGTCTTTGGCTCTTTTCGCACCGGCCTAAATCTACCCATCTCTGATATCGATATAGCAGTTAACAATTTTTATTGGCAAGGCGCGCCGTTGCTTGAGCTAAAAAATGCACTGATCGCACGAGGAGTGGCCGACAATGTCAATGTCCTGGACAAGGCTTCAGTGCCGGTTGTTAAATTTACGGAGCTGATATCACAAATAAAGTTTGACATTTCATTCAATACGATGTCGGGCGTTAAGGCGGCAGAGCTTGTACAGCGCTTTATAGAGCAGTTCCCAGAGCTACCCAAGCTAGTCATAGTGCTAAAGCAATATCTGCTTCTGCAGGGCCTAAATGAGGTATACAGCTCGGGTGGTATATCCTCATATGCCCTCACACTCATGTGCATCAGCTTCCTGCAGCAGCAGTCGCTAAGTGAGCCTAAGACTAAGACCGGCAAGAATGATAACAAATTGGGCAAGCTACTGCTTAAGTTTCTGGACTTTTATGGACGCAAATTTGACTACTTTAAGTATGGCATCTCAGTGCGCGGCAGCGGGGGCAACGTGGAGAAGAGTGTGCTGCAAAGTATCTTCGGTGATTACAACTGGGTGTCGGTGCTGACCATTGAGGATCCCATTACGCCGACCAATGACGTTGGACGCAGCTCGTTCGGAGCCCTGGATGTGAAGCAAGGCTTTGAAATAGCCTTTTTGAAACTGTCAAAGTTGGTTGACCTGGACTCCTCGAAAATAAGTGGGTCTATTCTGGCCAGCATTGTCAATCTGCCACAGTCAATGATAAACTATCGCAATTGGGTGCACTATAAATTTCGACATTTGGCCAGTATCAGTGCGCAGCCAATCAATGGCATTGAGGAGTATTTCGATATTGCCGTCAAATTGCAATTGAATTCCACCACCTCGGAGGATGAACAGGAGAATAAGAAGGAGATTGGTAGCAATCTCAGCGATATGCCTTTGACCCACAATGGATGTCAATACAAAGGATTGGGCTGTTAGTTTAAGTTATTTTCAATTATTACAATGTACACATATATTAATTTACTGCTCGCACTTTAGAAATAACGGTATTTTATGCTTAGCTTTTATTATTTTGAATTCACCTTGTCTGTACATAAATATACAACACAGTAGCAAGAAAGCGCTACCAAAACTGCATAATCTTCTCATTTGGCGCCATATTTTGATGTTCGATGTGTTTTATATATCGATATTAAACCTTTAGTTGGTGTGCGCTATCGTTTTTAAAATCGCCGATTTGTTTTTCAAATTGATAAGCAATGTGATTATTGTGAGCGATATATATCGCCTGCCGGCGAAGAGGAAGCAGAACAGCTGTGAGTGTTGTGTAAACGCAGGCCGTCAAAAAATTTGGCCGCACGCATTTTTCGTAATTGTAAATAAGTAGTTTTAAATTTGTATTTAAGACATGTTACACATATTGCGTCAGCGCCATGCGGCACTTGCAAATACCGCGCAGCGTTGCCTGCACACAACTACCTGCCGGCCGGGCTATATTGTTCTGTAAGTGTTAAACTCTATGTTGCGGAACAAGTTCAATTAACAGATTTTTTTGCGCTCATAGTGTGCCTGAAATCGGTGAGGAGGGTCAATCGGGCGATGGGTTACTTATGCCAAATGGCTTGCCAGCATTTACCGACATTACTATCGAGATGTGCCTTGGAGCCATTGGCCAGCAGGCGGCCGCCGTGGAGAAATCGGTCAAAGCTCTGGAGCTGGACATCGTAAATGGGAAGCAACTCAAAGGGGCTGATATATACAGTGAACTAGATACAGTCACAGCGCCATTGGAGACCACCTGGGGTGTGGCTAAGGCACTTTATCTGGGTAACAGCACGCTGATACCCACCAAATCCTATATGAACATACACGAGCGAGCGCGCAACGCACGTGCTGCCAAGTTCTGCAATAAAACGGTCTATACTGCGCTAATGCAGCAAGAGGATGAAGCGGGCGAGGCGGAGAATCGATTGCGTCAGAAGTTTTTGCTTGAAGGCAAATTGAATGGCCTGACACTGAGCAAAGATGGTCAGGATGGGCTCAAAGAATTGCTTACACAGCTGGGACGGGAGCGTGGTAACTTTAAGAACAAGGTTAATATGGCTGTACATGCGTTTGCGCATGTAGTCAACGATTTTCAGCTAGTTCGTGACTTTCCGGATACACTATTAGAAGCCACGGCGCGGGATCCCAATCAATCACTCGAAGGCCCTTGGAAAATAACGCTGCAACAGCCAGTTGTGGAGGGCTTTCTGAAGTACTGTCCCGATCGCCTGCAGCGCTGGAATGTGTGGCGTGCCAATGCTCTAAAGGCATCTCAGCAGCAAGATAAATCACTGGAGAATAGTACGCATCTAGAGAAAATCCGTGCTTTGCGAAAGCGACAGGCCAATATTCTGGGCTATACTAACTATGCTGACATGTCCATGCAGACCAAAATGATTGGCAGTGTGGACAACCTGAAGCAAATCTTTGCTCAACTGCTGAAATTTGCTGGCCCCGCGCAGAGTGTACAGCTAGAGGAGGTGCAAAAGTTTGCCAGTGCTAACGGTGCAGAGCACAAGCTAGAGGCATACGATGTTAGCTACTGGGCTCGCAAACAGCTCATAGCCGAGCATCAGCTGCAGGAAGATAAGCTGCGGGAGTATTTTCCAATAGCCCGCGTTCTATCTGGACTGTTTACGCTAAGCGAAAAGCTGTTCAATATACGCATTGTCGAGCAGCCCAAGACTGAAGTCTGGCATCCGGCTGTCAAATTTTTTAATGTGTACGATGGTGATGTCAGCAACAGTTCAACGCCAGTTGGAGGTTTCTATGTCGACTGCTACTCCAAGCAACACAAGTTTGGCCGCAACAATGGCTGGATGGTTGGAATACGCAATAGCAATAAAACAGCTGGCCTTACTCCGCTCTGCGCACTGATCTTTAACTTTACAGATCCGACACCGGACAAGCCTACGCTGTTGGGTTACGATGATTTGCAAATGGTATTCAAGACCTTTGGTACAGCGCTGCAGCATCTGCTTACCCAAGCAGGCTATAGCGATTTGGCAGGCCTCTCCAACATTGAGTGGGATGCCTCGCAAGTGTCTGGCTATGTGATGAGCAATTTCCTGGACGATCCGGCAGTGCTGCAGACCTTGTCTGGTCACTATACCAACGATCAAATAATCGATCCAGAGCTTGCGAAGAAGACACGCTTGTTGAAAACACAATTAGCTGGGCATAAACTATGCCAGGAATTGTACTTAGCAGACTTAGATGTGGAGTTACATCGTTCAAGCGCCTTTTGGTTGGATGTTGTACGTAAGATTTGGCCAGTGTATCAGTGCATGCCGCTGGACAAGAAGGACGCTCATCCCTGCTCCATGACCGACATATTTGCTGGCGACTGGGCGGCCGCACACTTCAGCCATTTGTATTCCAAGCTAATTGCCGCTGATATCTCGAGTGGCTTTGCAGAGCAGCGCAGCGATGAAAACTATGCCACAGTGGGTAAACGGTATAAGCAAACATTTCTCAGTTATGGTGGTTCGGTGGCTACGGCGGAAGTCTTCCGTCGATTCCAGGGCCGCGATCCGTCAGTGGAGGCGCTACTTAAATCGCTGGACATATTCATTACTTCCCAAACCACCGAGCACAATTAGAGCGCCATCGTGACCGGAATTCACTGTTATCTGTTGTTAACCATTAGCTTATTTAATGATTGGCATTAATAAATCGATTTGCCACGTTGTGCACGTTGGATTAACTGATTATCGAGTCAATAAACGACACCTTATCGTACACATTGAGACAGACGATATCAATTCAGGTGTTCCTCAATGTGCATGACAGTTTCTTTTCTGGCAACAGTTGCTTTATTTAAATAATACTTTACCAATAAATTGAGTAAATTTTTATAACATTTCTCTTTAGATTGCTCACGTCTTTTTTTAGTGGAAGACAACAACGACGACAAAGAGTCAGCTACCTCTTTGTTCAAAGATTAGATATTGTGGCTTCATTTCGTATTGATTATGTTTACTTTATAACACAGCTGTTAAAATATATTCGGACAACCGCTCCAGTCTTGGGCCGCCTTGGCCTGCCAATATGTATTCTTAGAGACATGCATAAACTGTGTGCCACCCTCGACTCGCTCCCGCTTGAACCACATTGGCTCATATGCTTTAGAGGATCGTCCTTCTGCGATCGCTTGCTTTTCCTTCATCTCCTGCTGCTTTCGCACCGCTCGCTGTTTTTCCTCGAGCCGCAATTTTTCTCGATTGCTTTCATCCCAGGCGCCTTCCTCCATGTAACGCTGATCGGGACGAAGACGCGAATCCGTTGGCGCAACACCCTCCTCCGGCTCGTTCAGCTGGCAGGCAAATATGGGCAAGTTGTAGTACTTGTCCGAATCGGGTGCAGCTGGGCGTCGCTGCCAGGCAACCTTGTACTCCCCAGCCGTGTAGTTGGGGTTCTTTGCCGACCCGCTGGTGTGCAGCACAGGAGCTATTTCGATTTTGTCATTCCACGTGCCACGCAGCAACCACTTGGCCTCGCTGTTGCGATTGAGCACCACGCCTTTGATGCTGCGTTGTAGCTCACGGCCGAAATATGAGTATGGTATATAGTTGAGGATGCATTTGTAGCCTTTTGCTGCATTGCTGCCAACGATCTCTAGTTGACCTTCCAGATCTACCCACAGCTTGCCAACGATAATATTGTTCACAGTAGTTGTCACACGGCGATAGAAATAGCGACGCCCCGTGGTGGGGAATGAGATGTAGGCACCGCCAACCGGATTTACCTGCTCCATTTAGAAACAATGGCTGAGTAACTCAGATGAATCAGCTGTGGCAATCACTCACCTGCAAATATTTGCCACGAAACTTGCTCGTCAGCGAGAATTCTTGCCAACTGATCCATTCTTTGCTTTCACAATGCAATGCGGTAATTGGTGGGTGATGCGACACTTGCTCGGTGATACAACGCCAGCCGAGATCGTCAGTGCGATCACATTCGTAGGTCTCTCCCAGCAGCGGATTGAAAGGTTTGTTTATACGGGTCTCTGCCGTGGCATATGCGGAGACCGTGAAAGCTGCCAAATAGGCCAGCTGTTCGCACTCATCGCTACAGCTGGCGGCGATATCGAGCACGTCGGAGTACTCATAGTCCTCGACCAGGCGCTGCAGCATCGATAGCGGCTCGTTGAAATTGATGGGCATGGGTATTTTAGAGAGATCCTTGCCAATGCAGTTCTTCATGAGCGTCCATAGGCTTAGCGGATAGTTGGGTTTGTCCGGCACACGGGTACGTCGATTCCTGATCATTTGCACGTCAGTTGAAGCTGTATTCACTTGATCAATGGCTGGCATTTTCGAACTCTTGGCCAGCTCCAATGATGTTATCCACGTTTGTCGTTCCACCTCAGTTTCCGCCTTGATGCGAAAGCTCTGCTGCTTGCTCCCATCCGAAATAGCAAATGTATAGGGATCCACGTGTTCGATTACGGCTGCCTTGAGTGTTATCGAGCCGCGCGACGCCTGATGGACTTCAGACTGATCGAGGTAGTAACTAAGCACGCCGTTCGAGAGCACAAACCAGCGTCGCTGATACCCCTTCACATAGTTTGTCCATTTCAGTAGCCAGCCTTTCATTTCTGTGTTGCTTTCGCTGGCAGTACGATTTGTTGACCGCCCTCGTCTCTTTTTTTGTGACAAACGCAATTTGTTGCCAGGGGAGGAGGAACGGGAGTCGTTCGCGGAGTCCATGCTCATACTTGAGCTATTCCGTCGGTGTCTGTGGTGCGCTCGCTCGCCAGACATATTCAATTCCTAGCGAATAACTAAACGCAATTAAAAACGTCGACTCCCTGGTTGAGCATTGCGACCGCATTTTGCTTGCGTTATCGCGCGAGCGTTTCGCTAGTCGAACAGATAAGGTATGGCAGCATTACGATTCGCGTTCGGCTCAGTTTTTTGACAGTGAGTCAGCTAGATAGTACATTATCGCGGACGCTGAGAAAGGTGGTGCCACTGGTGTTTCTCTTTGCTTCGTCTTCTCAATTTTAATTTGTAAGTGTATGGAGCTGTTGGGGTAACCACACAATTGTTTCGTTTTATTTAAAATAATACTTTAATAATAAATTGCATAAATTTATAACATTTAACATATACTCGTTGCATTGTTTAGAGCCTTTCTCATCATATATGTATATATATATAAAGGTGAAAACAATTTTCAGCGAAGGGAAAATATGTTTCTCCTTATTGTTGTTGTTATTGTTGTTGCTGTTACTGTTGCTATTATTGTTTAGAGTGAAAAGCTGTTACACTTTTCACTAGAACGAACATGTCTACATATGTATATAGATTACATTCATATATATATATATATATATATATATATATATATATATATATATATATATATATATATATATTTATATATTTATATATATGTTTGTATGTGTATGTTTTAATGGATGGTAAGGTCTATGTGCCATAAGTAATTAACTGATTAAAGCAAAGATTAAAATAAAACCCACACAAGGGAAAACAATTTTGATAAACGCAGTCAATGCGATGCGATGCGATTCGAACTTGAGATTGAGCTCGCAATAAAAATATTTCAGTATCAACATTCGCAGCTACTTTACAGTAATTAATTTATATATGCACTAAGTAGTTGAAAAGTGTTATTACATCGATTAGCTTTATAGTTCTGTAAGTTATTGATCCTCTTGAGGAGTTTGCTTTTTTGTTATTAGTGGTTGACAGCGGAGTTTCAAGGCTTGCATATTGAAATAATTCACATAAGAGTGCGGCGATTTGTTCTTAATAGATATCTGGACAGCCGCTCCAATTCTGGCTGGCTTTGGCCGCCCAATATGTATTTTTCGAGACGTGCACGAATTCATCGCTGCCCTCTTCCTTTTCGCGCTTGAACCACATCGGTTCGTACGCTGGATACGGTCTTCCCTCGGAAGCAGCTTTTTCGGCCTCGGCTTCGCGTGCTCTTCGAACCGTTCGCTGTTTGTCTTCAAGGCGAATTTTCTCTTTGTTACTCTCATCCCAGCTACCCTCTTCCATGAGACGCTGATCGGGTCGATTACGAGAATCCGTGGGCGCAACGCCATCTTCCGGCTCATTCAGCTGACAGGCAAGTGTGGTGAAGTTGTAATACTTTTCCGACTCCGGTGGAGGCGGACGACATTGCCATGCCACCTTGTATTCGCCTGTGGTGTATGTTGGATTTTCCGCCGTGCCGCTAGTTTCCAGCACTGGCGCTATTTCAATTTTGTCATCCCAGGTGCCACGCACCACCCATTTCGTTTCGTTATTGCGATTGATAACTACGCCTTTCACGCTACGCTGTACCTCACGGCTGAAGTAGGAATAAGGCTTATAGTTTAAGATGCACTTGTTTCCATGCGCCGCATTCGTGCCCACTATTTCCATTGTTCCATGCTGATCCACCCAGATCTTTCCAACAATAATGTTGTTCACAGTTGTTGTCACTTTGCGCCAGGAGTACCGATGTCCACTTTTAGGGAACAAAATATACGAACCGCCAAGGGGATTCACCTGAACAAGAAATGAATTAGAATGAGTAATATATTTTCAGTAAACAATGAATAATCTTAGCTTTCGTACCTGCAAATACTTGCCACGGAATTTGCTCGTCATGGAAAATTCTTGCCAGCAAACCCATTGCTTACCCTCGCAGTGCAGAGCGGCGATTGGCGGATGATGCGACACCTGTTCAGCCAGGTAGCGAAAGCCCAAATCATCCATGCGATCGCACTCGAAAGTCTCACCTAGCAGTGGATTAAACGGTTTACCCGTACGCACCGCTGTTGTCGCATATGTGGAAACGGCAAATCCCGCCAAATAAGCCAGCTGCTCTGATTCGTCTGTTAGCGTAGCTGCATGATCCAATACTTCAGAATACTCGTAGTCCTCCGCCAAGCGCTGCAGCATGGAGAGCGGCTCATTGAAATTTATGGGCATGGGTATTTTGGACAGATCCTTGCCAATGCAATTCTTCATGATGGACCACAGGCTGACCGAGTGATTTGGCTTATCTGGGACTCGCGTACGACGATTCCCCGCTGGACCTTTAATGCTCACTTTGCTGAGTCTACCAACTGACGCTCTTGAATTTCTCGCAGTATCTGGTCGCGATTTCGAAGCTTCATCAACTTTGTCTTTATCCTTGTCATCGCCGCCGGAGGCAACGCGTGCGGCGCTAATGAGACACACCTGCTGAACGGTCTGGATGGTTCGCTTTTGCTCGTCGCTTTCTGAAGAGCTACCTGTGTGACCCTCGGAGCCGACTTGATCCTCGGAGCTGCTGCGTCGCTTATTAAGCTTCAGTATGAATGTGCTGTCTATGGGCGAGTCGCCAGTTCGATCATAGCCGTATTCCTCGGCATCATAGAATTCAGTTTCATCGTCTGAAGTTAAGTTGGTGCCGGGAGCTCCTGGCGTCATGCACACCATTGTGCTGGACGACGACATTGGCAGCGGCTTATTGCGGCGCACAAATACGGCTGCTTGCTCCATTTGCGATTGCTGTTTGGCCATCTGCTCGATTATCTCCTCCAGTCGCTGACGCTGCTCACGCTCGTGGTGTAGCATTTTAGACCACTTATGGCCTTGCGATTCAGCTGAGCGCAAATAGTCGTTGCCAGCATTTATCATTGCATTTGATGTAATCCTGAAAAGCGTTGCCCGCTCATTGACTATCTTTGTGCGGCTGGCGAGAGATTCCTCTTCGTTAGATTCCAAATCGTTTAAAGCACGCTGGAGTGCTGCACCATGCTTCGTTATTAGGTCGTAGCAGGTACGCATATTTTCCAGACGTTCGGTCAGATCACGCACAACAGTGCTGATTTCTTGACTGGGCACCACTTGCGCCGTCTCCTCCTCCTCCTCTTCTTCACTCTCAATAGCTCGTATAGCTTTGACTTTGGCCAGTTCCAACGATGTCACCCACGACTGCCGTTCTACCTCGTTGGCTGCCTTAATGTGGAAGGTTTGTGTGCCACCGTTCGAGATGACAAATGTGCAGGAGTCCACGGTGTGTATGAGCGCACCATGAAGCGATATTGTGCCGCGACACGTGTGATTGATCTCTGATTGATTGCGATAATAGCTCAGGACACCCTTTGACAGAACAAACCAGCGACGCTGGTAGCCTTTGATATAGTTCGTCCATTTTAAAAGCCATCCTTTCATTTCGGGATCGCCTCCGCCCTTTTCGGCGGCTGGCTTTCCCGCAGCGTCCGCCATGCTAGCAATCGGTCTGCCCCGCAGTCGTGGCCGTGCCCACCGTGACAATAAAAATCTATTAGCACTCGCTTGCTTACGACCTCGACCGCTTGTTGACCGATTCAGACTCAGATTCGGTTTCGCAAACGCCACGTACAATCGTAACGGGGGGGTTGGGTATGACAACAACTCCAAATCCAAGTCCGTAACAAAAAGTTTAATTAGCTGCTGTTTTGAGCAGCTGCTAGCATTAGAAATTACACTTTTGCAGTATTCGTAATTGCGTACACAATGAATTTCCTTACCTTAGCGGCAATACTAAGTACTTTTTTCTGCACAAAATAAAGAAACTGTGGAAGTCAAGTGCGTATTGGTGTGCGTCTGTATTGGTGTATGTGTGTTGCGGTGTTGTGTGAGTATTTTATGGTGTGACCGACTCTAACAACTGCAAAATGTTGGTATTTCCACGATATGCATTTTATTGGTAAAGTTAATAAATAAAAATAAAAAAAATATTTGTTTACATTAAAAATACGCTTACTATGTAAGCAGAATATGTTAGGCCTATTTATGGCATTGTATTTGTTTTCACTTTTTCTCTTTCTTTTTATTCATTAAATACTCGAACTAGCGCTGCCAACTGCTCTTAAAAAATACTACGTACATACATACATCAAACCACTAGCCAGAACCGCGACAATTTAAAAATGGTTTTATTTTTCTTTTTTTGCGTGGAAAAAAGCATTTAAAACGAAATGTGATTTTGTTAACGATAATTGAAAGCTGCCAGTTGTGCAATTTATTTTTAAGCTCAGTGAGCGCTAACGCTAAGTATACCTGTGCAATA
This sequence comes from Drosophila anceps, assembly GCA_035045945.1. NCBI lineage: Eukaryota > Metazoa > Arthropoda > Insecta > Diptera > Drosophilidae > Drosophila > Drosophila anceps. The sequence goes on along the minus strand of JAWNON010000225.1, from coordinate 9,343,727 downwards.
TGAGATATAAATAAAGTTTTTAACACTTCCGCTTATAATGTGTGGCCTGTTGATTAATTGAAAGTTGGCTTTTACGACTGCCCCTTTGCAGCTGCATGTGGGGCTGCCGCACACACCCACATACAGAGTAAGATAATGAGTCACCTTGCTTGGTGGCAACAAAATAAATATATTGATATTAGTCTCGAATATAATAACATATCAAATTTTATAAGTTAATTAATTAAATGTGTGTTTCGTAGATAGCACATTGAATATAAAAATATAGGTGGGGTGTCACATCAAGGTTCGGTGGCTCATTTCTTGCACTCGGCCCAGGAGTATCGAAACGTGGCTATCATGCGGTAAAGGCTGCAAATACAAACTTGGTCGTAAAAGCTGATGGCAAAGTTCATTGGACGGCACACACACACACACACATACACACATTCAAATAGACAAACATGTCAGCTGGTCAGCTTACCAACGAGACGGGGCACAGGTGAAGTCAGAAACAAACAAACGGATGAACAAACACAAGTCACCAGATGAAATACATACATATGTGTACACACATACATAAATATATATATATATATATATATATATATATATATATATATATATATATATATATATATATATATATATATATATATATATATATATATATATATATATATATATATATATATATATATATATATATATATATATATATATATATATATATGTGTATATATATTTGTATATATACAATAAATCATTTATTCGTAGGCAGTTCTTGCATAATATAAAATAAATATATGTATATAGTTACAAGTAATTTAAAATACAAAATACAGTTTCATTTTCGTAGTTTTTGTTGTTTTTTTTTAGTCCCTGACGGCACTTTTCACAAGACATTTAGAAATTGGATGTTGAAATGGATTAGGATTGCTGAAACAAATGCTTTACAAATAAAGAAACAAATTGAAGGCGGATTGCATAGAGCTTTATGGGTTTATATGGATGGACACTGATTGATTGTGTGCGATAGATAAGCAGAGGGGGAGGAATACGGAGAGGGAGGGAGAGACACATATGTAACACAACGTAAACAATGATGATAAAAGCGAAAAATACATAAAATAAATACAGAGTAATAGGCAAGTGTCGCGCTGAAAAGCAAAAATAATGAAGTGCTTTATAGGTCTGCTTAGTTATTATTACGAGTTCTGTGTATATGTGACTTGTGAGACTGAGTGTGTGTGTTTGTGTGTGTGTGTGGGTATGTGTTGTAAGAAAGATCATTCCTTTACATGGTATTGTATGCAGCGGTGTTGAAGCTTTGCTTTGGTAAACTTAGCCTAGTGAGTGGATGGGTCTTTCCATGCTGCGCTAGACGGCGATGCTGCACTTGCTGTTGCTGCTGCTGTTGTTGTTGTTCAGATTGCTGCAGATGAGTTATAGCGTTGTGTTGCTGCAGTTGTAGCTGATTTAGATTGCTGGCAATGTGTCGGGCAGGTGCGGGCGGCGGTCGGTTCTCACTGTAATCGTGTGCTCTGTTTGACAGCGATCGGTCGTAGTAGGAGCGCGGGCGTTGCCTGAAGCTAGTGACGCTTATGGTGCTGTTGATGGTTGTGCTGGTTGTATTGGCGGCGGTGGTGTTGGTGTTGGTGGTAGTGGTTGCTGTTGTATTGTTGGTGGGTGGCGGCAGTGTTGTGGCTATCGGCGTTGCCGCAACAGGATTGTTACTACAGGAAGTGGTTTGATATTTATGCACTAGACCTTTTACATTACGATCACAAGTTTCGCTTACGCTGGAGTCGGATGAGTTGGCCGATGTGCTCGATGAGGAGGACTTGGCCGCTGATGCAATTGCAGTCACATTGTCTACCAACACATGGTCGGCATGCTGTGCAACCGGCGATGAGGGTAGGGATTGATGTGTCGCCTTCTTGCTTGGAACAATTGCAGTTACATTCGTAGCGCCAGCAGCTGTGCTGCCAATGCCCGACACACCCACCACGCCCGCTTTGGCTTCAAAGTTCTGCTTGAGTATTTGCACATTGCCCGAAATGCGCTGATCCTCGGCCACAGCAATATTATGTGCACGCAACACCACAACTAGATCAGCTGCAGTATTTTTGTTCTCAATATCGCTGGTGTGCATTAGTTCTTCGCTGTTGCAGCGTAACGGCTGGCGCGGGCGTGTGGTGCTCGCCGAGGATACACTGCGAAACAGATTGGCACACTTTTTCTCACCCGCTACCGCTGTCGTTTCTGCTGTCTCTGTCGCTGCATCCAGGTCATCCAGCTCGTTCTCTTGGCAGCGCTTTTTGAGTGTTGTGGTTTCTTCCAATTTCTGCTTGGTGCGCTTTACGGTGCCCAGCTGTGATTCGCTGGTATTGCAATTGCTCGCGGTGGCGCTACTGCTACTGCGCTTCAGGTCCTGAATCTCACCCTCAAAAATGGCTGTGGTGTTGCGATTGCTGTCATAGTAGCTGCAGGAACTTGTACGCAGTGGCAAACTGCTGCGATTGTCGCCCGATCCCCAACTGGCATGGCGCGAAGGTAGTTCGCGCTGTCGTGGACCGCGCGTGCGAAGTACGGCACTGGGTGTCACATTCGACTGTTGGAGCGGTACATCAAGAATGATGCCACCGCTGGGTCCAAAAGATTCCGTCCAGGATTGCGTTTTTCGACGCTGACGCTTCTCTCGCTCATCCACCTGCCCCACCGCTGTGGTAAACACTTCCGATGAGCTGGAGTCGCGACGCGAAAAGGATGTTTGCGTAATCAGCTTGGACAGTGAAGTCCACACGGGTCCTTGGGATTGTGCTGGCTGCGTTTGGGCTGGACCCTGCGACTGTAGACTGCGACGTGGTGGCTCATGATGAGCCTCGAGATCATGGACACGTGTACGTACAGACAGCGGAGTATGTTTTTGGATGTGCAACACCTGATTCTGGGTGACGCTATAGTTCTCACCATTGCTACCCGGAAAGCGCATATTTTTCGGCTCCTCTGCAACGCTACGCTCTGGCGTTAGATTTTCCATAGATTGGCTCTGCTGCTTTATCACTTCTACTGCACATTGTGTTTTCGGCGATGTGCTACTCGAACGACGCATCATGCGACGTTGTTTTTGTGCGCTGCTGCGACGATACGGAGCATGATCGCTGTTTCCCTGTTGTTCAGTGCCCGACTCGCCCGTCGATTTTGATTTGGCCTGATTGAGCGCCTGTATTAGTGGCGTTGGCTCACTTCCCGGCAAAAGGCGTGCATCCTTTGTGCTCTTCAAGTTGGTCTCACTCTTGCTACGCTGTAGCTTTTCCTTGTTCTTCATGGCATCCAACATGCCGCTATACGTTTCCAGCTGATTAAGAAAATTCTTGTTTGGCTTAATGCAGCTGCGACGCATCTTTACATGCTCCAGCGCACGGTGGAATTCCCATTTGTATGCCTTCATTGCATACGCAATGACTACCGAAGCAGATCGACTTACACCCATTTTACAATGCACCAGCACCTTAGAGCCTTCGGCCTTGGCGCGCGTAATATACCGAAATGTGTCATCCCAGTATTTGAGCAGATTTGTCTTCTCATCATCGTAAACCCGCACATTGAAGTACTCAAAAGTGCCCGGAAAGAAGTTATCGATCTCCCGTGTAACATTTAGAATGTGTCGAACACTGCATGGCGAAGAAGAGAAGTTGGATATATACATATAAAAACAATTTGGTTTACTTAATGGCCATTCCATTCATACCCATTCTTTTGCAACTCCTCCAAATTGCTTGCATTCCATTCCGAGCCCAAATAGACATGGTCAAATATTTCTGTTGGCGCATCCATTTGGCCCAATATACGCAGCATTTCAACATCAATAAACGATTTGTATTCGCCTAGATCCATATCTAATAAATCTTCTAGGCGACCGCGTATATACTTGGAGGTTACTTCATCCAAATCCACCGACATCATGATTGCTTTGAGCTTCATTTTAATGACACTTTCAGTTTCCTCCTTGGCGGTTGGTCTGCGAACAAAACAGATAGACATAAATATATGAAATATTATCGCGTTTATTAAATAGCATCGTCAACCAATAGCAACAATTCTAGTTCCGTTGCCTACTTGTTTCTTATGGCATCTGGTGAGGGCGGGCGGCGACTCTCGAGCGCATCCATGGCATTCCATTCATTTAAACACGACTGATCTGACTCAATGCGACTTTCGTAGATGGATAACCAATCGTGCGATGGTCCGCTTGGATAGAAATTGTTTTCACGAGCCTTTCGAGATACTTTGTGCAGCGTTTGCAGCGCTGACCTATCAAATGAATAAGCCAAATATCAATAAAAGATTCGTAAATTTTAAAAAATCACTTACCACATAGCTTGCACCGATACGGGCTTAAATATGTGGGTCTTCTCGTAGACGGCGACGCTAAAGCCGCTGCAAAAATTGAATTCGATTAATTATAATGATTTAAATTGAATGTAATTCGACACCCACCCGTCGCCATCCAGGTGAATGGTGGTATCCGCGAGTATGGGCACGACTAGGCCGATGGTCGTGCGCTCGTTGCAATCAATGCCCAGCAAGCAGGATTCCTCCATGCCTGAGGTATTCTTATTGCTGTCGCCGGCGCCACCAGCAGTTGCCGTTTCCCGACCATCCACATCACATTTTAGGCTTTGACGATTGGCGGCGTTACCTGATAGACGCTTAGCCGTTTCCTCTTGGACAAGTTGTTGCGTTTTGTGGCTATCCACAGATAGCTGGCGTTGCGCAACAGGTGTCCCAGGCGGCGCTGCCGTCGACTTAACAGAATTGTGACGCACGATTTTCGAGCGTCGCTCACTGCTAGCCGCCGAGCGGCAACAGCTGCGCGAGGCGATCACAAGGTAGCGTGTCCGATTCGAACGCTGCGACTCCAGTTTGACAGCCTGCAAAGATAATTAGTACTCTATGAGCAATTGATTTTGTAATAAACTGATATTTATTGTTCCATACCATTTTCAATGTGTCCTCACGTTGTAGTAAATAAAACATGGATTGTAAATGCAGCTGTATGTCCGAGTTATTGCTTTGCGTACTATTGCTGGACCGTGTTGAGTCGGTGCTAAGGCGTCGTTCTGCATGCTGGGGTATGTCTTTGAGTGCTAACACCAGAGCGGTGCCCTTGCCAGCAAAATAGCATTCGCTCCTCTCGCTTTTATTGTTACCCTCTTCGTCTTCCGCCTCGCCATCCTGTAAATGATATTCCAAACGTTTATATTATATGTTTATTTCCTTATTAAAATTCTTTTTCTTCCACGAATTACGACTGCTGTAAGGAGTGACTCAGACTCACCCAACGTTGTATACAAAATATAATATCTGATTGTGACATTTGTGGAGTTAAGTGAAATTCGTAACCAAACAAACTTGATGATGAATTGATTTGCAAATCAAAAGAGAAGCAGACGAGAGAGAGCGAACAATCGAGCGAGTGTGCGTCGCCACCTACATATGGTGGGAAGCCTATGTTTACAATATTGTCTAATAAATACAAATTCCAAGGGCAGGCCGTAACCAAGGTCTTGAGAACAATTTTTTTTGTTTTTGTTTTCGTTTTTTTTTTGTTTTTTTTTTTTTTTGGGTGGGGGCGAGGCGAAGACGTTTTTGTCGCTGTGCTAACGGAACCAGCCAGAAAAATCACAGAGCAACGTTGACAAAACTACAAATAAGGCAATGCAAAATTTTCAATTTATTGAAAATGGAAGAGAGAGAGAGAGAGAGAAAGATAGCGAGAGAGCGCGCGCGATGAGGCGACATAGTGTGGCAGCTGCGACGTCGCGACGTCTGCTCGGATTTGCTTCAGTTACAACAATAAATAAAAAGAACAAGATGAGATGTAGTGTAATCGAGAGTGCCCGCTAAGTGAATACCCTATAAATATTTGTTGTTGTTCTATCAAAACAAACTTATGGCGATAATAACTGTATATATAGAGATAATAAATACACAAAATATTGATATAGATATAGGTTTGGTAAAGAACCAAGGCTGAAAATCTACACAAGGGTGTTTTTTGTTATTAAAGAAATGAATAAGTATATAATTATGATATATAGTTCTATATATAAATGTATATGTGTATATACTTTATATAGATGACTACCTCGCCCTATTGTGAATATTTACACAAACTATGATACCCCATTTTAACTTTTTACACTGAGGGGTACAGGGTATTCATATAAAAACAACAACTATCACAGCAAACAACAAACAGATGCGCGAATCGTGGCGCGACTGATGACGATGATGACGCTGATGACGCTGACAAAACCGCCCACAAGACAATCGGTCAGAGAGTAGCGCATGGAACGACACTAGAGAGAGCCTTTGTATGATATTTGAATTTAACTAAATTGGCCATATGAATGTATATATATACACAACAAAAGGATCAGTGACTAGCGCGGAACACGCACAGGAAGCGTTTATAGGCGGTGGCTAAAGAACACACGAACACACACACACACGCAAAACCCCCTGAACTCAAATAAGCTCCATTAACAACGCGTAACCAAAACAAAGCAAAATTATAGAGAGTGAGAGAATGAGAGAGAGAGAGGGAGCATGAGGGCACGAGCGAGGAAGTGAGTGAGTGAGCGGGTGAGTGCTTGATTACAGCACACACACACAAGCAAATGCGTAGCTGGTTGCAGCTGTAAAATTGCACCTTACATAGAAGTGGGGCAACTCAAATAATTTGCAGGCCGCCCGTCGCGCCCACTTCCTACTTCACATTAACTGCACATATACACATACACATACATATATATATATATATATATATATATATATATATATATATATATATATATATATATATATATATAAATTTATTTATATATGTATACATATATAGACATACATACATACATAGTATGTGTTTGCAACTCACCGAATTCGAGCATGAGCCCGCCACACTTGGTGAGCGCTGCACTGTCACTAGAGCCATTGAGTTCTGTTTAAGTCGTTTGTTGTTTCTTCTGCAACGAGTTCGTATCCAAGGCCTTCGTTGTGGCTTATGTTGGTCTTTTTCCCTTTCCTATCCTTTGCTGGTGAGGTTCGTTGGTCTAATGTGCGTGTGTGTCAATGTCTGTTGTATGTTGAGTCAAGTGTTGGGGCGAAAATTCACAAATGCATTTTCATTTTGTCGACGTCGTTTCCTCTCTCCGTTGTTTTTGCACTCGGCACTTTGTCTTCTCTAACTTAAAACACTAAGATTATGTTGGCGCGTTGCACCAGATTGTAAAAACAGCACACGCCCGTTTCAATTTTTGATACTGCACAATGTATACGAATAAATATGATAAATGTTATTACAAAAAAAGTTTTCAAAGAGCCAGAGCCAAAGGCAGTTTAGCACGACGACGCCATATTTAATTTTATAGTCGATAACACGCACTCTGAGTTCTGAAACTTATCGAATACGTGCCAACTTGTAATTTTTTGCACAGGTTGGCAGCTCTCCACAATACTTATATCGGCTGTCGCGGCGAATTGAAGAGGCTGTGGTGCAGCGTAAACAGATGGCGAAATTACTTACGACCAAAATTTCAATACAATAAAAAAATAAAAATTCTAGTGAGTCCCGGCAAGGATTTAGGCAAATGTCCGGATTTATTGAGGAAAAAACCTGCATGTTGCCACGCGTGGCGTTCATAGCATGTGGATGCTTTAGTCCACCAACGCCTATGCATATGCGTATGTTTGGTAAGCACTTTGTTTACGAAAGCCCGGTGATAATCGATATTGACATTGACATTGACATTGTATCTTATTTGAAACAGAGATAGCACGAGATTATTTTGAGCTTCGTGGAACACACAAGGTTGTTGGCGGCATAATATCACCCACACATGATTCCTATGGCAAAAAAGGACTAGCCCCATCATTGGATCGCTGTGCCATGATAAAGCTGGCTTCGCAGTCCTCCAATTGGATTCGCTTGTCCGATTGGGAGGTACATCAGCCGCAATGGATGCGCACACAATCGGTGCTGCAGCATCATCAGAACTATCTGAACAACCATATCAATTCACCATACGATGAGGAACAAAATGATCTGCTACCCGGTTGGCTGCCACTGGGTTTGCGCGAACGTCGAGATCCCATTCGTCTTAAACTGCTGTGCGGCGCTGATTTATTAGAATCTTTTGCAGTGCCTGGCTTATGGGCCGATGAGGATGTATGACAAGAGTCAAATGGTTATCCTAAATCTCAACTAACAATTTTTTCTATTAGATTGAAGAAATTGTCGCTAACCATGGATTGGTCGTCATAACCCGCTGTGGCTCTAATCCTGAAAGGTTTATATTCAATTCGGATATTCTAACCAAGTATCAGGCAAGCATATGAAGTGGTATCAAGAAGTGTTTTTATTTTAATGAACGTTTTATTTTGCAGCACAACATAACGCTAATTACCAACTGGGTGCCCAATGAAGTGAGCTCGTCTCTAGTGCGTCGTCTACTAAATCGCGGTGAATCGGTGAAGTATCTTTTAGATGATTTGGTGCTTAGTTACATCAAGCGCCAGGGCTTGTACAATGTAAAATCGTAAGTGCCAAGTTGGTTGTTCCGTCACAAATGAATTCATTTTTGTGCACCCACGCTTTAAATTTGATACGTACACTGAAGGGGCTTAGCTAACGCCACCTGTCACATCCAAATACTGCTATCGAGACACAGCAAACAGAACATAGCCACTATGCAATTGCACGCACAACCAACAATTTGTATCTCTCTCTTTTGCAATGGCGCCAAACTGAAGGCTGGATACACCGCCTGAAGGTCGACAATGACGCTGCACGCACTGCACTTTACTCCGTTTAGATGTAGCACCAACTTATCAAAAGGCGCAGCAGCAACATCAACACCAACACCTCTGCCAACGACAATCAACTCAAAGTCTTCTCGTGCACTGGCGTCTTTTTATGGAGTGTGAGTGTGTAAAAGCAGAAAATTTAAAACCCAAATATTACATAAATATTGTTTACGTAATTTGCTCCTCTTGCATGTAAATATAATCACATCTAATATATAAGCATAAGAACACGTATGTACACATCTTATACGCCTTGGTGTTCTATAGTTTTCCAGTGTACGTATCAGCTTAGATTGCACCTATGATCTCTCATTGAGAATAATCCATACCAATAATACGCTAAACATCATTATTATTGTTGTTGTTGTACTGACACGCATACATTGATAATGGATTTTAGTAAGTATATAACGGATGCAGTGCGTCCAGATCATTTGAATTTCAATCGCGCATACATGGACAACAACAAGAATGCACTAAAACTGGACAATGAGCAATCGGAGCAGCTAATGGAAGATGAATCGGACAGTCCGCTTAGGCAGCAGGCAGCGCGCGTGTTTTGCTGTGGCGAAACTTCGCGTACCAGCACCAAGTTGCTGCTGAATCGTTCTGGTCCCGGTCAAGCGGTGCAGGTTATAACAGTGCAGAGCAAGGACAACATTGAAGCCTTGGAGGTGAGTAGAGGAAAGTTAGTGCCTATAAAGGTAATATTTATTAATTCATTTGCAGCAATCGGAGCCCAAGAAGCAGAAGATTGCCAAAGTGCAACAGGTCTAAAGTGCTCGAACACGAAAAACTACGGAATGATACAGGCTGGATACATACAAAGGACTACGTTTTACTGTTGTTGTAGATATCACATTGTACACATAGAACTATATTATATATAAATACTGGTTAAAATGTTAAATATATTCTGTTTAGAGGCATGCGCATTCACATCCATCTTTGGGTCAGTCTAAACAAACTGGAAGGCATTGAACTTGCAACGTGCATTGACATTGCAGCGACAGGGCTTCCCAGTTGCAGTCATCTTTTGCTAGTTGGCATATCGAATAACAAACTGTCGCAAGTAAACCGTTCGCCACTCTTTGATTCTGTTCTTGGGACCGGCATCAGTTGTGCGCCTTCAGTCGCCGCGTTTGGTTCAACATAACTGGTGTGAATGTTTTTCTTTCGGCGTTCGAATGTCAAGCGTGCACCACGTCCGTCGCGTGCTCCGTCCTTTGCACTGCCCAAGCGGCGTGCGCCCGTGCTATTGGCGCCGTCAAATCAACATGATCAGCTACCGTTTCTGAGACGCTCACGATTCAGTGCCTTGCCACACTTTCGTGCCCACGAGGATGAGCCAGAGAGCCTTTCCCTGTTCATTGCCATTCTCTACGTGGTGGACTTGTTTGGCATCTTTCCGTTTCTGACGTTGCCCGCACTGTTGGTTCGGCTGGGTTACTTTGGTGTGCTGCTCGTTCTATCCATCATCTTTTTGCAAATATATACATCCTTTCTGCTATCACAATGCTGGACCATGGCTGAGTATCTGGATCCCTCGATACTGCAGAAACGCAACTATCCTTATGCTGCACTCGCCGAACTTGCGTATGGACCCTATGTCAGCCTCTTGGTATCCGTTCTACTGGATCTGAGCATCTTTGCCCTGGCCGTGCCCAGCATTGTCATGGCTGCCGAGAATCTGGAGGCTGTCGTCCTTCGCATGAGCTCTGGGCTATATAATTTCTCCTACTGCTATTGGGCCATTATTGTTGGCCTTGTCATCTGTCCACTTATGTGGCTGGGAAGCCCCAAGCACATGCGGTTAGACATCTTTGAAACTAACAAATAATCATTTTGATTCGGATAGTGCAACATAAAAAGCTTATTATTTTTAACACCTGTCCATAACTCATATCCCTTGATACGTATACATATATTATTCTATATTTCAGAGGCCTGGCCATTATAGCTGTTTGCGTTATGATAATAATTGTTGGGCTGCTTTGGTTTTGTCTGCTTGATGCACCTGCCATTGGATTGCCCTTTCAAGGGGTCACGATGGGTGCGTATGCTACCCCAAATTTTCTTTAGACTTACAGTGATTACATTTTCTTTTTATCCATCCCACGTTCTCCAATTGAGTGAGATTCCCTTGTTTAACTAATTCAACATTTGAATGAAGTTGTTGAGAGCTCATTTATGAATGGAATGTAAACAAGTATTACGCAGTCGGTTACAGTTGGTTGGGCTAGTTTTATTATTAATTTTGTCTGCTTTGGCTTCACAGAACTTCCTGGTTTTCTAACTATCCTGAGCAGCTATAGCATTTTGGCCTTCCAGTTTGATATACATCCCGTGCTGCTGACCCTGCAAATAGATATGAAACGCAAGTCGCAAGTGTCCTGGGCGGCGCTCAGTGGCATTGCCAGTAAGTGGAGCTTGCGCTTATATAATGTGGTTGCCTCAACTCAAAAATTTTCGTTAAGTCACTTGCAGCGTGGCCATTGTGGGTGCCATCATCGCTGCCTACAAGTTCGGCTCTATGATCTCGAGTAATCTGCTGCAATCGCTGCCCACCAGTGTACCCTTCTTTGTGATGCTCATATTGATGTCGCTGCAATTGTGCTTCTCGGTGACGGTGGCCAGCTCCGCTATGTTTCTGCAGATCGAGAACTTCTTCAAGCTGCCCGAATGTAAGTCTGTAAGTCTAGTCTGTAAGCGACTCTCTCTCTATATAATTGACTTTTCATACTTAGCTTTGTGCTGCAAGCGTATTCTCATTCGGTCCTGTGTGCTGGCTCTGGAGGTGCTTGTGGCTGAGTTTGTGCCCAGCTTTGATGCGCTCATGGATGTCGTTGGCGGCACCATCACTGGCCCATTGGTTTTCATACTGCCACCCCTGCTGTATCGCCGCATTCGGCGCATGGAACGTGTGAATCAGCGCATTGCTGCCGAGGCCAGCTATGGCAGTCTGCCTTTGGACCTTAACTATGATCCCATTGAGCTGGAAATGGAGCCGTTACTCGTGGCCACCAAGCCCCATACTCCCCACGGCTGTTGGCTGCGTGTGGCGCGTTTCCTGAATCGCTTGGAGTGCGATATATCCTGCACCATGGGCGTCCTAATCTTTGGTGTGCTGGCCACCTTTCTATCCACCTATCTCAATTTGTTTACCCTAACGGATCTATTCAAGAACAATTCGCCCTGCCTGAGCAATCTAACGGCGCATTAGTCAAAGCTACTTTTTTCTCACCCTGAGCATTAAAGTCAAGACTTAGACATCTCTATAAATATCCATAGCTATCCATAGCTCATCGGAGTTGATGTGTTGAGTTTTTGGGTATTCTATTTCCGTCCTTCTATAAGTTCAAAAACCTCTATTGCTAAATTTGATGCAATATTTGTTTAATTAATATGTTTTTTATAATATAAACTACAAATTTAATAATTTAATAAATTTATAATATTATATAGAAGCACGCTAAGATGTACTACCTTAAATCTACCCCACTGTGTGCGTGTGTGTGTGTGTGTGTGTGCGAGTGTTTAATTAGTTAAGCTTTATTAAAACACACGTAAAACAACTATTTTTTGGGTAACTGCACAACTGCGCATCATTTATCATCTTTTGGTCGCGTCGCAAATGTTTTGTTTGCCAAATTGTTGAAAAACAAAAAATAATAAAAAAGGAGTTAAAAATAAGCAATTGAGCTGAATAGTGAATAGTGTATTCGATCAGCAAATACCCTATACATATGTTGCATGCAACGATATAAATCGATTCCAAGGAAAGAAAGGTTAAGCTTAATGTGTGTGAGTTTATAATCTAAATTTGTAATCTAAAGCAGAGCTGTTGAAGACAATTCCAGTTTAAGTTGAGAAAATTATTTATATTAGAAATTTGATTATACCCCATGGCAGGCTGTACAGAGTATATTGAAAATCGCTTTAAAATAATTTAAGACCAGTTCAGCTTTAGCTACTACGACTATGCGATGGAAAGTAAGGCCCGCTCCATAGTAACAGTCGTAAGCTGATAAGGCCTTTTGCAGGTATCTTCGGGTTATGGTTCTGGCATAAGCACAATCGCTGAGCTCAGTGTTTAAATTTAAACACAGCTGCGTTGATGCTGATGTTGATGTTGATGTGTAAAGATTCTTCCACATAAGATTCTTCTGCCTGCCTAGACCGACCCAGACACTCCACCCCGCCACCCGCATCCACATCTGCTCGATGTTAGACCAGCGCCTGTGCCTGTGTCTTATAAATAAATTTAATTTATTCTTTGGCTGATGTTTAGCTCCATGCATAACGTTTTTTTTATTTGCGTATTTGTATACATTTTTGTTATTTCTATTTTTCTTTTTTTCTTTATTTTTTTTTTTTCACCTGGCATTCATTTCCGTCTTCAATAATACGTTTTTAACCATGTTAAAGATGACTCAAGCGTCTGTCTAGATAACCCATGCAAAAACCACAACAAAAACAACAACAACACACAAGCACAAATAATCAAATCTTATAAGTAATATTTTTAATGTGATTATTTATGAAAATTAATACTCATTGTTCATTGATAGCAACGTTGTCGACACGTCATCAGCCGCAACTATTTTAATGTGCCAACTTGGCCCTTACACCGCACACACTCATACACACTCACACACACCTGTTGCTGTGGCGCTTTTATTAGCTCGTTATTTTTATTCAGTTTTTACTGTGCTTGTTGGAATTCTCAGCTCAAGTACACACAAAAGCCCGCGGAACTCCACTGCCGTTCTACGCACCCTTTTTTATTTAATTACGTCGAACTTTGGGCTTACATGCGAGTATTTCCCTATTTTTTATGTGAATTGCTATACTCTTTTAGAGAGCATTGTGAATTTGTCAGGAGGAGTGTAATAAGACGTATATGATTACATATATATTAAAGATCAGATTATTGTTTTTCGTAGTATATCATATCATAGCCGAGGGCAATAAAGGAAGGTCTTCGATAAGGCAGTTTTTGCTTATTGATATTTCTGAAATGAATTTGTCATGCAAGAGATTATGATATGTCTAATCTTATCAACATTCGCTAATTATCATAGAAAAAATAGCTCTGCTACTATATTTTATGCCTCTCATATTATAGTTTTCATGAAAGAGCCCTCCTAAGTTCTATGCCTATTAGGGTATACGAATGTCGGCGGGCAAAATAAGGCCATAATTTCATGTTATTTTGTTGTATTTTGTTCATCTCGACTGAGTCGCAGGTTCCAATGCGTCAACCCAAACTGCAGAAGGTCTCGTTTGGCACGAACTCTCTGTTTACCCATGGATGCTGTACATCTCATAGATGAGTCACGCTCGATGCTAGTCCAGGTAGTTGAAGCCGCAGCTGGATGGAGCGGAACTGCCGCCGGGTGGCAAGCTATGTGGCAGCAAGTGCAACATAAATCGTGCTAATTGATTATATCGTAAAACATTTCACAAGCATTTTCTACAATTTACACAGAACATGCATAATTAATAGTTATTAACTTTTATTACTTATTCAAATACGTATAAAATACGTATAAAATGATTCAAAGAGCTTACTGATTAGCCTTGCCGAGCCATTTTTATTTACATACTTATTTCTGATGAGTTGAGGATTTATTTAAATATATATTAAATATTATCTTAGCCATATACAAAATACTCAAACATACTTTGCAAGAGCCTCATAGAGAATTAAGAAATAATTATTTCTATGAAAATCTCGTCAAGGTCGAAAATGATTTGATTTTTTTGATTTTTATTTATTTTTAATATCATCCCACTATGTGAATCTCGTAAATTGAATTTGAGCTTTATGAATTTTCTAGAAAATATTTAAACAATTAAAGTTCTGAAAAAAGACCTTCATAATTTCTTCGTTGATATGAAAGAAAACTTTCATCGACTCTATTCATATATACATTTTTATATTGGGTCAGCTACAAAAAGAGCTTTAGACTGTTTTGTTTTGAATATAATCAAAGCTTTGGCCTGTCAAATATAGTTAGATATAATGCTCAGTTATATCCAGTGCTGTTCAATTTCTTCACACGACTCATTGGTTTTTAACGTGGCCATCAGATCAGCTGAGTTGGTGCCTGGGGGCGCTCTTGTTGCTGTCAAAGACTGATTACACGGTGGCAATTTTCAAGTGCTCGCCACAAAGGCTTAACCCAGAAATTAATGATATTTAAATTGCCAGTTCCTTTTGCCAATACTCACGTGTGTATGTGTGTGTAACAAAAGGCAATTGGTCTCTGGTGAGGCTTAACTGAAATTTCACTTTTCATTTCCTATTGACCCCGATTCATTGGCGTACTTCTTTCTAATTTCGCTGAGCATGCTTCTTCAGTTTACTTTTCAAGTGCCCCGCAGTTCTTCAATAATTTTTCTACGCGATTCTATTTTATTTTTATTTCACTCATTTTTGCTAATCGAATTTGGCATCCAACGATCGATCTGTAATGTCTTTCGAAATAGCATTTATGCGGCAAACTGTGGATGCTTTCTGCATCGATTGAATACTCATTAGGCACATTCACACGTGCAAGCTGACCGAGATCTCGCTCTGGTACTCGATGCCCGGGAAACTATCGCGCGATGATGACTTTTTGATTTCGTTTGTCTTGGCGCACAGAATAGGAGCACAAAGTGCTTTTGCAGATTACCCAGTTTACCGCTTTATATATATGGTATATGGTATATATATGGTATATGGTATATATATATATATATATATATATATAATATATATATATATATATATATATATATATATATATATATATATATATATATATATATATATATAGCTCTTTTCTATTGGATATAGCTGACGAGCTGCCGAATATTGCAATGCGGCATTTTGCATATACATATATATTATTTGATTGTCTCTTACAGCCTGGAGCACCATTCACGGTCTACCTTTTGTTCCACTCTGTGCTGGGCACTTCAATATAATTGCCCCCCGTCCTTGTGGCCCGGCTAGCAGCTTGGCCCATTTAGCAGAAGGTATACAACTATACGCATTTTCACATACATAATAAATGAACTAACTAATGTATTGGGGCGTTAATAATATTGTTTATAAATAAATCGATGACGCTAGCTATGATTAACTATCAGACAATACAAATTGTTTGCTAATAGTTAGACTTGGTATGGCCACTGTCTGAGAGATTCGCATCGCATTATTCACATCAATTACAATATTCGGTGAGGCGCTCGAAACGTGAGCTATAAAAACAATAAAACAACAACAGCAATCGAGATGCTCAGATGCTCAATAATAAACAAATAAATATAATTACAGACCCGTTCGATAGCTAAATGCACAGTCAAGGACGTTGAAGGCCATTCAACGGTGCTTTTTGCTTTTTGGGGGTTGAGGTCATTCCCTCCCGTCCCCTTTACTCGACCCATAGCCACAGCAACCCGTTACGTTTGCCCGTGGAGCATGCTAATCTAGACGGAGCAACAGCCACAGCCAATAGATTGATGCTGGTCCATAAATTTGCTCCGGGGCAGCCAAAGGGGGCGGCAGCCATAGCCACAGCAGCTGCAAGGCCGCACGGCCAAACTGTAAATAGCCTACAGCTCATTACCATTAGCCGTTGGATGCTGCTGCTGGCTGCTGGATGCTGGCTACACTGCCACATCGTTTAGTTTATTGTCTAAAAATAAACGTCCAGACTATGTCGACATGGCACAAAGCCTAAGCCAGGGCCCTGGCCTGAGCTCGAGCCCAAGCGTTGTCTTCCTGCTCCACGTCCCATTTTTTTTTATTATTATTAATTAGCACAGCTCATTGGCCTGGCCAGAAATCTGAGTGGAATGTTGAGTACGTGCGGCGGTGCAGTGGTGCGGTGGTGCGGAGATGCGCAGGTTAAGGCCATATAGCATATGGCATTTATGCTATAGAGCATATATAGCATGGGGTGTTGGCGCTTTGGCGCCTCTCATCAAGGGGCCCAGACAGCGTTTGGACAAAGCCTTGTTGGTCAATTAATTGCCAATGGCTTCTTCTTGCCAAAGGCAGAAAACTTTTAATGGCAACACTTAGGTGCTGCTATAAATAAAACTACCTTTGCATGGTTTAGTCCGGCTTCTAGTTTGTACCTCATTTTCATTGTCAATCCTTCTGTGTGTTCTTAAATCAAGAATTTCCCCCTGCTCATTAAAAGCAATGAACGCCGGAGCGGACCAATGTTGAATGTTTTTATTGATGCAATCAAAATGTGGGAATTACCAACAAAAAAAAAAAAAAAAACAGAAAAGCAAAAAAAAAGAAATCACAAAAAATGAATACACAACATATCTGGTAAAGAAAAAACTTCTTTCGAAATGCAGCCAACGGCAATGGATCTTCTTGTAACTCGAAACGCATATAATGTCCATCTAAGAATTGGCAAAAGCCCAAATGGTATGCTAGTGCCATCTAGTGTATTTATGTGGCGAGGACTAATAAAACTGTAAGTTCTTACCTCTCTCAGCTATTGCTTTTAATGATGTTGATGATGGACAAGACAGGAAATGCCTATTCTTTAGCTAAAGTGCTCAAACTCGTCGCAGCGGTGAGGCCATAATAAGCTCAAGAACTACTTCAAGTGGCAGTTAGATGTCTTAGCAGCTGTTAGAAATTAAAAAAGGCAACTCAAAGAGTACTATTGTAATTTCAAAGGAGACTTGAATTTGTGAAATTCGCAAAAGATAGTTGATGCTAATGTTCGATCTATTAGCATGAGAGATAAACAGAGTGAGGTGAGCTAGTGCGGAGTAAGAGAGAAGGAGAGAAAGATCTAGAAAGAAAAGAGAAATGAAGAGATCCAGAGATAGATAAACACGGAGAGAAAAAGAGAGATGGGGAGTGAAAGAGAAGAGAGACAGTGAGAGATGGAGAAATACATGTGACCGAGCTATGCTCATATACAGCTGTATTTTCTCTATCTCTCTCTGAGACTCTTGACTCAATGTCTATAAATATAGATACATATAAACATTTAACTATTATGTACATAAAAGTATGAGGAAGCATCACAATATTACCCTATATGATGACTATGTACAGAGCAAAATATTAACGAAGATATAAACTAAAAGACTAGCTCAATGTTGATGAGATACCACTGAAACTATTCCAAAGGAAGCTTAACTAAAACTTGGAATTATTGTCGCTCGTTTCACCAATGATTTATATAAATTCGCTTTAAAACTGTGGATACACAGCAGATGCCGGTGCAAATCTTTGGTGGACTGAGAACAAAACGAAAGAATGGCTAAGAATGGAATAGAACACTTTGGCAACTTAACTGCCAGCACTTTATGTAGTTGGTTGAATAGAACTATAAACGCTCTTCTAGGGAGCTCTCCAAATTAAGCTTGCTTATTCATAACATTTATAGCTGGCCAGTGGCCGGGCTATGTGTCTGTCTGTCTGTCTGTTTGTCTGTCGGCTGGACGGCTGGCGATCGCATGCTGATGATTAGATAAAAACGCCGTCGTACGGTGACCGCGACGAACGCAACAGGCCCGAATCCAAAGTGCCCGCCCTGGCCAGACCCAGAGACGACCCAGCTCTTTATGCACGCAACAACTGAACTGCTGTCGGAGTTCACTTTTCTCAGCACTGAAGTATTATAATTAAAAGTAAAAAGACACTCCCGACAAACGGTCTCAGCCGCAGCGGAATTAGAATTAGAATTAGAATTATGTTTCCTTAATGAGTGCCACCAGCTGCCGCTGCTGCTAAACATCATTCGATATGAGCGAGAGGTTCACTGAACTGCGCGCCCGGCTTTGGGGCACTTTCCCAGCTCAATGCAAAAATACAAAAAAAGACTACAAAAAATTAAATACAAAAAAAAAAATAAAACACTCAACGCTGCCGCCTTTAACTGTAAATATATTTAAAGATTTTGTTTTTCCCTGGGTGATATACCCAGGTTCGACTAGGGCTTGGTTCTGTTAGCCATTTATGAAATTTGCATAAATTTTGATTTTGCATTTGAGAAAAAGCACTGTGCGAATTTGGATCCGTGCGCTCGAGTGTTTACATAACACTACACTCGATATTCCATGAATGAACCTGAACCGTAAAGCAAATAGCTACGGGTTTCGCGATGCCGCTAGCCAAACATACAAACGAATTTGCGTCAGTTTCGACAAGCCAAATTAATCAAATGCCCCAGGTTGTTGCCAAGTGACAGGCAGAGACTCAGAGAGAGAGAGAGAGAGAGAGAGAGAGATATAGAGATCCACTGTGAGACTGTGTGCCCCACTGTGCCCCACGGTAGCTTAGCCAAGTTTACGCCCAATTACTCAAAATGCTAGAAGGTCTTCTAAGGGTTATCCATGTCGGTTCTGACATATTTACTCAACAAACCAGCCGCAAGCGACGCTCTATAGTTCTACAAGTTTGTTCTAATCAAAAACTTTTACCCATTTGGGGCGTCTGCCTGCAAATGTGTATGTGTGTCTGTGTGTGCGTGTGTGTGAGTGTGCCAAATGCCCAAATAGCTTCGTGAATTACTTGGAGGCGCCATAAATCAGCCAAGTGGCTAGGAATCTGGCAACCGGCGACTGCCAGCTGTAATTGTCGCATTAGAAACGCCAGCAAAACGCGCGAATAAATCAACACCTACGCGAGATCGTAGAGCTCGGTTGGGACGACGGGTGCGAGGGGGCATGTGGTACGTGGACAGGCACTACCGTTTTACAATTTAACGCGGCTCGAAAGCATTTGCCAGGCAAGCCAAACGAGCATAAATGCCAAAGTGGTCACGCCTCTTTTCATTTTGGCATAATTTGTCGCCCATTTGCCACAGTCTCGTAAATTTCGTACGGCGCTGCGCGTGCGCAACTGTCGGCCCAAAACCAAAACGCAGTAGCTGTGCCTGTCACGTAGTGATGGAGCAGGAGTTATTCTAACCACAGTTGCAATAGTATTGCACTTCCGTCTTCCGGTTAGACACTACCCGAACTTCACACACATACACACACACACACAAACACGTACAGAGTTAGCTTCAAGGAAGCAATTAGCCGCTGGAACAACCACAACAAAAGCCACAAGCCATTTGCGCTGATCATCTTTGGACTTTAACTTTGAATTCGACGGTCGGTCGGTTGGCTAAATAAACCCGGCTCAATGCAAAACAAATACGGGGTAAGTGTGTTTAACAGTTAAAAAAATGAGAAGAGAAAAAATCATGTTTGAGGCAAATTGATTCGACAAGTATTTAAGTTTAATTGAATTTGACGATAGTTTTTCGGCAAAAGCGCTCCAAGGCTGCTGATCTCCAGCTTCACATCATAATCATCGTCAGCTCGCGCACGACTTCACACATACATACACACACATACACATGCAATTAGTCAAAAATAATATATTGTATATGCGATTATTGGCAATCTAGGAAATCTGCTTTGGCATCAGCGGCCTTAGAATTCGGTCTGGTCTTTATGCAAGAAATCCAAGATTGGGTTAGTTGCCCATGCAAGAGCTTTGGCTTTTAACTTGGCCAATAGCAATGGGGTTGGCTGAGCTGTGCTGCGGCTAAGGCGCTTTTCGATATTTCCGTTTGCCAGACGCCATTAGAATCCGCTTTAGTGATTCCCTCAAAGATTACACGATGTTCGAGTGGCATTAAGTTGTCAAGTGTGGGGTGTGCGCGTTGAGCATGTTAGTTTAGCGAAGGCTTTTGTTTATTATTACTAATGCTAAGATCTCTATACGTATTGATAGACTGATTGATGATCACTTCGGCTTCAAGTAGATATATATTAATTCTTCAGATATATTAATTCAGAGGCTGCTGGGGCTTTGATATACTTTACTTGTGGAGATGGGCAGTATGTGAGGAGGAATGTATATATTTCAATTAGAGAACTAACTACTGTTTCAATTGGAAATTATATATAAATATATATTCAGAGTCACAGGCATGTTGTATTTTCCAGTAATTATTTGAAGAGCTATATTCAATATGATTTTATAAATTTTGTAAAACGTATTATTTTTCAGCTCTCTGCTCTTTTTCTTCAAAGTCACTCGAAAGCGCACAGAGATTTCTTCTAGACTTACCTAGGCCAATTTTCTGATGTATTCTTTTATAATTTGTGTGCTTTTTTCTCTCTTTTTTGTTATTAATATGAGTAAGAGTTGTTTGGTTGATGATTTAGGGTTCTAAGTTCGCCAAAACCAAAGCAAACCAGTTTTTCATTTGTAACTTATTTTCGTTTGTTTCACATCGCTATTTTTTTCTTTTTTCCTTCATTTTTTGTTTGTTGGTATCTGCCCCATGGATGGCGTGTGTTCTCTGTGTGTTTTTCTCTTTCGTTAAGGTCTATTTCAAGGTTCAACGGCCGCATCAAATGCCAGCGCTTAATGGATGTGTTGGAGTTCTTCGAGCTCGGCCAGCGTTGATCTCCTTTGAATGCCACAGAATGATGTCTGCTGTTGTCTCATTAAAAGCTTAAACGATTCAAACAAATGCAGGCAGGCTCTGCTGCAATTCGGCTCTAGTGGCATCCGCATCGGCATCGGCATCGTCATCGCCAAATGAATGTACAAAAACTGGAAACGCTTTCTAAAACTCCAAATTCGTATCTCAATACGAGTCCGAGTCCCAGTCCGAGTCCGAATACACAAATCCAAATTCATTTCAAGTGCAGCTGTCAAACTCTGGGCTTGACGGCACGTTGTTACTGCGGCGGCTCTTCCTCAGTGTCAGGGCCATTGTCGTTGCCACAGAAAGTCAACAGCATTTGACAGCTGCTAATTGGCTAACACGTCGGCCGAGCATTCGAGGCGGCACCCACACACTGTGGTGGCGGGCAGTACTGTCTGCTCTCAGAGCTCACGCCTCTAGCTAGGAATGCCCCATTCATATTTACGGCTTATTAATGACTTTTCTATTGACATGATTTTTACGCACGCAGCCAAGTTAACATTTGTTTACAATATTTTTGTCTTCTTCTTCCCCTTCTTTTTCTTCTTCTTCTGCTGTTTTGTCGGTCTCCGTGTCCGTGTCAGGCCCTGCCTTTTGGGCACATTTTGCGGCTGTCAAGGCCAATTGCATTAATTTCATAATATCATAATAATGGCAAACAATTATTTGAATTGGAGCCATGCGCCTGCATTGTCTTTCGGACTTCAAATTTGGAATTTTCGAATTTTGCTCACGTCTCGGCTTTTGGTTTTTTTTTTTTTTTTTTGGTACTCAAAACAGAAATAGATTGGGACGGCACTGCTGCCATTCACTTTTCACCTAGTGAAGCGCGATTTGGCCACTCATAAAATCGAACCCATTCCCTGCTAGTTTGCAGTTTTTTCCCTCTTCTTTTTTCTTTTTTTTGATTTTGAAAAGTTCTCTGCCAATTGTAACGGTACTTTTGTTACCATGCGCCGAGCAATTTGTTATTTTGTATGTATTTGCTCTAATTTGTATGTCCGCAGACGAACGGCGAACGGCGGCCACGAGGGGCACCCGGCACAGCTGACATTTTTGCTTGCGCACAAAGCAAATACCAAACTGTGCCTAGCATGGCTAATTAGAACTCGGTTAAGCGTGTGCGAAGTCACATACACATCGCTACAGCTAAAGCTATAGATACAGATACAGCAACAGTGACAGATGCAGATACAGATAGAAAAGTATCTAGCTTTGACCCACGCAGCCAAAGTGTATTTGTGCTGGGTTCATTGTTTTTTGTGTTTTAGTTTTCTTTACTGTTGCGAATCTATTTGCAAATTTCAGAGCTTGACAACATTTGTCCTCTGCCCATTTGTCGGCGCTCTTAAGATGACAGACACGTTGTCATCGACGCGTCGGTGGCGTTGGCGTCAAATGGTTTTGTTAAACCAATTTCGTGAATTGTCTTCTTGACTGGCGCATAAGTAGGCCACCTGAACGCTGCACTCAGAAAAGGAACTGGAACCGAGCGATGGGCATGGGAACGAACATCTTTGCCGGCAACACCTGGCGACTTAATTAACCCAACCCAGTCACATAAATTGATGCGTCTCGTGGTCAGTTGAACTGAAAAGTGCATCAACATCAGCCTTAATGGAAAACACACCACACGCTGGCGGCTGACTGACGTGGACGAATTGCCGGCCACGGAGGGGGCGTAACGACCATTTCAAAGTAATTAAAAACGCACAGTTTTATTAGCCCGGCATGTTTACGAAGCAGGCTCTCGAGACTAGAGACTGTAAATCAGTTTATCTATATATAGTAAATTGCATGTATGTTTCGATTGTTATAAAACTTTTATTGCAAAGCATCGGCAAGAAGATCACCGAAAAAAGAAACGCAAGTCCTTGAAGCTTCACGGAGTTTACAAGTCAAGTCAGATCAAGGACAAATCTATAATAAAAGACTCTGCAAAATGCAGATAAATCGTTTTTGTTTGGTGAATTATAAAGCGATACATGACATCAGTTCTTATTTTTTTGCGCATTTCAATTTTGGGAAAGAACTTGTCTGGTCATTATTCTTTAATAGCTGATTTACCATCAGCATATCTGCAT
Organism: Drosophila anceps; assembly: GCA_035045945.1. NCBI lineage: Eukaryota > Metazoa > Arthropoda > Insecta > Diptera > Drosophilidae > Drosophila > Drosophila anceps. The sequence continues at coordinate 9,320,323 of JAWNON010000225.1, read as the reverse complement.
AACTAGAATCTTTGTCTTTTGTCCATTAAAACGATTAAATGGCTAAATTTTAATCAGCTGCATCTCCTTTCTACGGCCACTTTCCAAAGTTAGCTTTGGCTTAATCGATGGCCATCGCCATTCGAAAGAACTGTCTAATATTATTGCTTTCTTTGTTTCAAGTAAGTTATTAAAGCGTAATTAATAGCATTTTAAATTAATTAATTCTGCATATTTATTAAACAATTAATGAAGTTCGCAGAGCATTCGCCGTCATTAGTGCGAAGTAGAAACAAAATATAAAAATACAAAAATATAAAAAATTCATAATCCACAGCCAGAATGCTGTTGCTCATTGAGCTCCAAAATTGGCGTGCGTTGAAAGTTATTTCTGATTGATGACAAAATATTAAAATGAAAGAAATTAATGAATTTCTTGTAAGCAAACAAAAAAAAAAAAAAAAAAAACAAAGAGTGAAAAAAAACGCATACACAGAAATAACCACGAAACAAGCAACAAAAGCCGCACACTAAATCGTTTCGTGGACTTTCAGAACCTGTCACTTTATCCAAATACTTATGAGATATATGTGCTTATTTGTTTTCCCAAAATGTTTGTCTAATTATTATTATGTAAAATTTGGAATTATTTTTCGCGCTTCGTTTGTTCGTTAAAAGCGATTAAGACTGCCTTGACAGGGGATTTGCATAGCAAACTAGTTGCTGGAGCTTAGACAGAATGACTAGAACGTTGCGTGAGTCAGCAGCATCTGCGTGCTACGATATTATGCTTATCTCCCAACTCCCCTCCATCTATTTATATACAAATTACGAAATATATTTGCATCACAAAACAGTCTGCTGGCAGGGGACATGTATATTAGTGCCGTTTAAGCGACATTTCTGGATCACCACGCCCCAAAGTCGTTGACTTGAGTGATGACCCCTGCCCGGCCCATTCTAGAGTACCGTTAACATGATGCTTATCCGTGCTCGCCAGCCGCCGGCGTACAGATAAACACAGCGCTGGGCTAACGACCTGCAAAAGGTTGCCAAATGCCAGCTTTTAATAGTCATCCACTCGAAAGTATATATGCTAAAGTGTATTTATGAAACATTTGTATCGTCACTCAGTCACAAGCAAATGGAAATTTCGGCCGACCACACCACAGATATTCAGCAAGTTCGTGCTCTAAGTCTTTTGTTTCAGCACGCAAATTTTACAACATTTTCAGCACTTAACACCCCGAAAAGAGTCATCAAACAGCAGCAAGCGGCAATAAAATTGAATTTATAACTAACAACAAAAATTAAGTAACTCTGTGATATATGTCAACAACAACAGCTACAGCAACAACAAAAACAAATCGCCATTGCCCGTTTTTCGGGTTTAATGAACTGCGTGCCAAGCAGCATCAGCATCACCATCAGCAGCAGCTTCTATTAATTAATGCATAAAGTTGCCGACCAAAACAAGCATTAAACATATGCACAACATTGCCAACATTGATAAGACTCACAAATTAAATGGCTGCTCTAGCCACAACAGCCTGTATCAGGTGCCACTTGCTGGCAAACGATTCACATGCTAATCGCGTGAAATTTGTATGTAAGAAAAATTAATTTTTTTTTATGTTTTATGGATGATATCTGTTTGTGCTGCGCAGAATCTGCTAAATGGTTGCGCATCTTGGATTAAGTTTTCATTTGAATATCATACGATTGAGATAAATTAGCCAGAAAACCAGCTAGCTAGCCAATACCCGGCTCATACACATGACCAAACTAAGCAACAACAAAGCGCGCGTTTTGGCTTCACCTTTTGTTTGACGTGAAAGCTTTTTCATCAGCCAAATTCAAAAGCCTCTCTTTTTTTAGAAAGAAACAAAATTCTTTCTTTTTTTATTTTTTGTTTCTTAACGTTGTTTTGTCAGCTAGAATTGGGTGCATGCGTCTCAACAATTGCAAAGCTAAAAGGCTTATGAGCTTATATATACATATTGTTAACTGACTGGAAAGCGCTTTTCGTAGCTTTCCCTCAGAAACTCTGCTGCTGAAGGTCGTTTTGTGGCTGTGTGACGAATGTTGTGTGATATTATTTCATAGAACGCTGACACCAAATTTGCGAAGCAAAAGTAAAGACGATGTGCCTGTGCTAGAATTGGCGAACTTTTCTAATTGTTTACGCATTTGCAAAATCAATTTGATGGCTCAAAAAAAGTGCACCAATACGCTTTCAGTGTCATTTAATCAAGATTGCTTAACTAGTGGATACTCTGTGCTTAGAGATTTCAAGTTCGTTACATAGAGATTCATTGGAGCATACATGTTATATAATCTGTGATATGTAATAGTTATATAAATAACTATGGATAGAGCCTAATTAACAATTTCCTTGGATGCTCAACTCGTGAAACTGTTCTTCATATTACTGAGCCCATTTATTATAAGCAAAAAATTATCTCTAATGATCTCTTACAGTCTTTAAATTTGCATCTGCTGCATCTCTGTTATGTTTGCCTTCATGATTTTCGCATAGCTGACACTTACGCCTATTCGGACAGCCTATTAGTGCAAGGCTCATAAAAGAAAATGTCAAATTAGTTTAGAGCATGGTGATTAACGGTAATTTACCAGGCTGCACAGCCAATTAGCAGCCTGCCGCCAGTTGAGATAGTTAAGATTGCGAAATGCTGTCGATGACGTTGCTGCTGCTGAAGATGAAGATAAAGATGACTATGACGATGACGATGACGATGACTCCGCTGCATTGCAAATGAGAGCTAAGCACGGGCTAAGGTGCAGGTGAGTGTGTGTGTGCGTGTGTTTGTGTGTGTATGCTAACAATAAAGGTAAATTTGTGGCTAAGCTTATCTTCAATTTGCTAACGAACAGTTGCCAAAAAATCAGCTTTCGAGATTGGAGATTAAATTGATTGTGCAACTGGGCGATTGGCGAAAAGCACGCAACGTGCCAATGCCTGATAATCAAAGATTTTCATGAGCTCCATGTGGCAGTCGCCGCACCAACACCAATTGAAACATTAGCGTTATTGTTGGCCAAAACATTTGCGTTGACCCATTTTCAAAGTGCACGCGAGGCAAAGGCAGCGACCCGATCCATGGCGATGGCAACGGCAACGGCTGCTGCGGCGGCTCTTCAGTTCACGATAGCGTCGACAAGTGTTTGTGTTTGGGTTGCGGGTCTTAGACCCGGTCAGTGGCAACAACAACAACAGCAACATCACCAACACCAACAACAGCAATGACTGCTATTGAAACTGGCCGTTCAAGTGGCGCTTAGGCGGTTTTTGGCTGCTTTCGGCTACGTTTTGTATGTCAATTGGTGGCGTTGAATTTAACCGCAGGCGTTCCTGCCAGCCCATCGGTCCAATGGTCGGTTGGCCCCAGCTCTTCCTGCCCAAAAATGAAGCGATTTGAATGTGCATAAATTTGAACGCCAAATTCAATTAACATCGCATCCAGAGACACAGAGCAATTGTCATCTCAACAATTTGGACACCCATTGTATCACGCTTTTGCCATTTTTTCTCCACTGAGTACTCGATTTTGCACACACAATTTTAATCATTAATTACGGGCCGCATAGCGGATGTGGTATTGGATTTGGGCACTGTCAGTTAGATAGAACTTTGCACATTGCCGGCAATTAGAGGTAGAGTTTTGCTGTAGAGTTGCGCTTTATGAATGAATCAATGAATCAGTTGATAATACCTTGCGCGGCGCATCTGCTATTTATAGATATGATTCCATAGAGCCAAGTGCGGATATGTAAGTATGTGAAGCGTTTATTTGTTATCTAAAGTGCACACAATGTTCATACCCTGTAGCCAAGATCTACTGTCTCAAGTGGCTATGCTCGAGGTGTGTTGCAAATGAAAGACATCACTTATTGCTGGTGGTTGTGATGCAGCTTAAATTATTACTATCTATTATAGATTAGTATATAATTCATTATATCTATAGTATATTTATCTATATCTTCAATATTAAATTAACCGTGTAACATTTTACTTGCTTTACTTTGCAATAATTTTGTTTAACTAAAGCCTCTAAATATCATTTTTCTCTTGGTTGCATTTTTATAGGATACTTTTTAGTCGATCAGTCCAATATATTAATAGTATTCTTGCTTGTTTTGCATTTAGATAATTACACATAACTATGGGCCGCAATGCGTCCTGCACTTGGCTAATACTTCCGCCACAATCTGTGGCAGCAGACAAGAGGCAACGAGCAGGGGCTCTTGTGGCTTTCCGCATGTTGCTGGCAACATGTTGGCAACCTGTGCAGCAACATTTGAGCTGTTAGTCAGGCTATTTTTAGCCGCATGTTGCATTTATTAAAATGAAAAATTATTCAGTTAGCTGTCTTTCTCTCTCTCTGTTTAACCTGGGCTGATTCTGGCTCCAACTTATTTTATTTTTATATTTACATTTATTTGTACATTTATTTGTATATTTATTTGAATTTTTTTCAGTTTTAATGTTTTCTTATTTTTCGTTGAGTTGCGTTGCGCGCAGCGTGCAGCGTGTGGCTGATGCAGCTTGTGCATTACATCATATTGGCTGGCTTGCCCGGCCCGGCTCTGATGCAATGCGCTGAAAACGAGTCTTACCGGCTTGCAACGGGCGCAGTTACAATTCGATATGCGAGCGCCACAATTTAAATCCTCAGTGTCAATGTCGCACGTTACCACGGCCAACAAATCCTCGCCGTGGCGACGACCCCGGCTAACTGCACTTTAAGTTTAAATTTTAAGTTGAAGTTGAAGTTGAATTTGAAGTTTTGGCTGCGTGCATGTAATTTAAGCGGCCTGCCTAGGAATGTCATTTGCCAGTTGATAAGATGGAGTTGTTGCCATTGCAGCTTGCATTGCCACATAAATTCATTAGAAACCTTGCCCCGCCGTGGCATATCTGATAACCGTGTGCTCAGCGCTCACTGCTGAGCGGCTGTGCCACTGCGACAGCAACAAGCTGCAAATTGTAGCCGCCATTTGATATATAGCCTCTATTTCCTGTTTATGCTGATGAGCTGTGTTGGCCGATTGGTGGGATCCCAGACGATCCAATGGGAAAAGTATTGTTCGTATAAAATGAATTGCATATGCATATGACTCAAATGACCCAAATTGCATTACAAACACACACAGCAACAACAAGTAACTCGTAATGTTGTTATTTAAATTTGGCAAATATCAACAAGAACAACAACAACAACAGCAGCTAGCAGGGAAGCGAAGATGAAGAACCTGTTTGTTATTAAGTTTAGCACATATAAACAGAGTGCCTCAAGGAGGGACACCGACATTTTTGGTTAGCCTCAATAAAAATGTTGTAAATTCCTAGAAGAAATGATTAATAAAAATGCACGCAAATACGCATATACCCTGTAAAATTCTAAAGGGTAGTTGCATATTAATAACAAAGACTGAAAAATTACAAATTTAAATGAAGTAAAATTGATCAATTTTTCAATACTATTTTTAAGTATTTATTTGATTGGTTGTTAAGGTCAGTGTCAAACTTGACAGCTGCAGGACTAATCCAGTCAGTTCTAACTATGTTATTTTTTCGTCGACCTCATGCAGGGCATCTCATAGTTGGGCAGCTATATAATTAGTTGTTGTTTGGTGTAAGCTGCACCCACTTGAAAGCTGTAAAAAAGGCGCAAATGTTTTGGAATTTCATGTGGCGACATCTTGAACTTACCACTTGGTGTTGTTGTTGTTATTTGTCTGCAGTGAGAGTCGCTTGTTTGCCAGCCTTGTGTTTGTTAGAGAAATCGATTAGAACTAAAAACAACAGCAGCAGCAACAACAACAACAACAACAACAGCAGCAGCTGCATAAGCAGCAACAAGAACAACACAAAGCCAACGATTGTATTTGGATGCAGCAGAAACCAGAAACTAAGAAACTTGCAACGTGCTGCATGCAACCTGCAGCAACTATGCATTTATGCCAGTTTCTGCCAAGTCATCATCAACACCAGCCAGCACTTTGATGAGCTGCGTGCTCAGCGCTGCGTAAAGGTGTCAATTTTAGCACACAGATGCCATTTGAGCCGGCTGCTTTCTACATGGACTGCAGCTTCGATTCTGCATGTGGCAAAGACATTTGCCTAATTAGCGGTGGCAAGAATCAGCAACACAGCCGACGCACACAACACCACGAAACACAACACAGCATACACTATGCTATGTTTGCACATCAATCAAGTGAAATCAAATTGCTAAAAATTTTGAATATTATTATAATTCTTTTTTTCGTTTTTTTTATTCCTTTTGTATTTTGGCAATGATTGAAAGCTATTGTCAAAGAGTAGATGAGAAGCGCAGAGAACGTCAGCAAAAATTTAATTGCATGCTCTTCACACACTGAGGACGCATGGTTGCTGAAGATGCTGTGGATGGAAAGACTGTAGAATCTTTTTAGCAGTTATGCAAATTGCAAGCAAACGAGTCGTAATAAACATTATGCGCCGTTTGGCTTATTATAGTGTTTGAAGAAATTAATTGTTGGCGCATAAAACGGGTTTTAGCCAAAAAATATAATTGCGCGTGCATAGAATTTCCGCACATGCCCAAGCCCCACACACACAAGCTCACACAAATTCAATAAACAAAATCTTCGGCTCGAATAAACAATCAAAGAGGCACAGACAAACCCTTTCACCGATTGACTTTCCTATAGGTATTAGAATAAGAATGAATGCCTCGACTAATGAACGAAAGTGAAGTGAAAGCCATTTGCATATCGTCTTGGATATGTGTGTATATATGTATATCTGCATAATATATCAAAAAGCGCTGTGTTTGATGGCTCCGGTTCGTCAGTTGGCCGTTTGCCAAAAAAGAGAGTAAAAGAAGAAGAAAGACTAACGCATCGTAAAGGCAAATTTAACGCCTAACAATTTGCAAGCTCTAAACTGTTTTTTTTTTAATTTTTCCACATTTTTTTATGCAGCGAAAGTACAAATGAAAATTGCAGCGGAAAAGCGTTAACTAAATTCGTTCGTTCATATTCTTAAAATCATATGCGGGCAGTCTATAGCGCTGTGAAACAGAAAGTAAATCGTAATTTGGAGAAAGTTTTTTTTTAGTTTTGGCCAATGTTACGACCATCATTTGTTTATGCCGTAACTTTTGGGCCAGGTGCCAGACGAAAATCTTGTACCAAAAATGTAGCCCATTAATCATGTATCAGAATAATAAAACATGCTAATGATGAGCTAGGCCGAGCTGTAACTAAAAGCTAAGGCGAATCTGGAGCCTGTTATCAAGTTACTAAGAACGTGAGAAGCGCTCGCAGCTCAACCGGAGGAGCATTGAACCCCAGCTCGGCGACAATACAAGAACAAGGAAGTGCCAAAAGAATTTGTTGAAGATGAATAAAAGAACAAATGGATTCTAAAACCTTGAACCCGTGTCGACTGGCCACGGTTGGTGCTGTTCTTTTTTTTCAGCCAGGTAGATATAAGGTTGTGGCAAAAATTTGTTGGTCAGCCTTCACTTCATTACTGTTATAAAGCTTTGGTTGTGGCTTCGTTTTTCGAATGAAAGTGCTGCAGCCATGGCCAGAAACGTTTGGGCCATTTCGGTTGATCATTTGGTTTTACTTTCTAAATTGGCATTTGCTACACATGAGCAGAAATAATCACAGCCAGAGATGAACTCGCTTGAACTTCCGTCAAGTGTTAAGAAACTTTGCATGACCAGAGATGTCATGTTGTGTGTGTGCGCTGATGCCCAGAAAGGTGAATCACACTTTCTCCCCGGGCAAAAAATATGTTGCTTGCCTTGTTGCATGAATTATATGTCGCGATCAGAACCAGCAGCAGCCACACGCGGCAACAGGCAACAGGCAACAGGCAGCAACAGCAACCAACTAACAACTGGCAGCTCGCAACTGGCAAACTGGAGGCCAGCGTCAATAATCAAGATAAATGTCGGCCAGCTCATGGGTGCGTTGCAAAAAGCCCCAAGAACGCGATCTTGATGATGACTAATGGTACAGTTCTTAGCCTTAGTCAGCTGGTTCAACAGCTTATCAGACTAGGGCTGCATTAAAGAGAAAGATTTGTCTGTCACGGTGATCTGTAATTTGGTGATTTAACATTTTGCGGCAATTCAAAACAGTATATCCATTCTGAATATTAAGTGCTTCATATATTAGCCAACACAAATTTTGTAGATCTTCCACGGATAGTAGAGAGAAAGAGCCACTGAGAGACATCGATCAAGTGATAACTGAAAAAAAAACCAAAAACTGAGACTTGTTATAAATATAGTACCCAAAGTGCCATTTATAAAACTGATGTGTGTAGAATGATTTGTTGAGCTAAACTAATCGCTCAAGAAGAGAGAATCTTATGGCATAATTTATGATTGAAGGTTGATCATTTTTAAAGAGAGAAACTCTACGTGGAAGAAAGAGCGATACTATGAAATACATGTATACTATACATAAATCGATCACTGAGCTTCTACAAAGGCAGAAACTTAAGCTATAAATCTAAATTTAAACTTAATTATTTTTAAGTAGAGAAACTTGGACTGCGATCTTTAATTATAATACCACGATACAGAGTCGCTTGTGATAAATTATGTTATCAGCTCTATATACACAACATATCATCAGTGATCATTGATCTAATTTGATCAGGCTCAGACTAAAATTTCCTTATTGAAACTTGAATATTTTTTACAATATTTTACACTCATGTAATATATAAAAAGTCTCGTTTGATACAAGTATATCAGAGTTGGATTAATATAATAGCAGAAACTGAATATTATATAGTATGTACCCTTCTTACGCTTATATAGTATGTACCTTTCTTACGCTTACTCCGCTTGCAGCCCCTTTCACCTCTTTCAGTTGAAGTTGAGTTTAGTTATTGGAGCTTCACTCGCAATGACTACGTTTTGGCTGAAATTATCTATCGTCTTTCGTCAGACTCTCACTGAAACAGCTGAAATTTGTTTAATTTCGTTTTGACTTCGACTTGAGTGGAGCGTTATCTTTATTGTTTTAATTAGATGCTGTGCTCATAATGACCTGGCCGACTGTTTTATTTATAGAACTGGCCAACTATCTGCACATCATTTAGCCGTCGTTTTGTGTCACTTAAGAGAGGAACTCATAAACAAACCCATATACTATACATGCGACTTATGCATGTATGTCGCTGGTGCATTGGTGCATTGGTGCATCTGTATCTGGCGCGTGTATCTTTGTATCTAGGCAGTACAATGTAGCGCTGGGCTTGACATTGGGCAGCCTAATGGCTGCACATGTGCCGCGATCGAGTTCGAGTTCGAGTCTGAATCAGAATCAGAGTCTGAGCCATGATTTTGTCGTGCCCCATGTCGCACAAACCGTTTTCGTTTTCAATGCTGGCCCTAAAGGCGGTCAGTCTAAGCTCTCCAAGCCAGCCAAGAGGGACGTGCTAAGGGGGAGAGAGTTGTAGTACTGGTACTGACTATGCATGGCATGCATTCAATACACGATACTTGGCATTCTTAGCAGGCCGCCATGGTAGTTGTTGTTGTTGGTGCTGCCTGCCTGCGTGAGTTTGTGTCCAAAGTCTTTTGTTTTGCAGCCTTCTCTACTATCGATCGAGCATGATCGTCATCATCGTCATGGCTGGACTCTTGCTGGATAATGCCTGGCATGCTATTTTTATTACATTATGCTGCAAAATAGTAACAACAAGGGACGCAACGTTTTGCCACCCCGCCCCGCCCCGCTCCGCCCACTCCTTTGACTCCTTCACTACGTTTCATGTGTTGTCAACGCTGGTTTTTGCATTGTTTTTCATGCGCAGTCCATTACATGATTTTATTATGTTCCTGGCATTCGCAGCGTCATGTAGAAAATGCGGCTGCGCTTTTGTTTTAGTGGTTGTCACTTTTTGTTTGGCTTGCGGCAAGAGTGGCAAGAAGTCCCAGTGTAGGCAACCAACTCCCAAGACTCAGTCCAAAGATCGGCGGCAACACGCACGCTCTAATGAGCAAAAATCATTTAAGACGCTGCTATTTTTAGTTGGCATTTGCTATATATAGATGCAACCAGTGCGGGGCTGCAACCCGAGGCCATGGCCAAGCTCGATGCGGCGGCTTTATTGGGCTTCCAACTGGCATCAGGCGAGCAGGCGAACTGGCTAACTTGCAGACTGGTTCCATCTATGCGGTCGCTGCGGGCACGGGTAATGCGATCTAATGCATGCAGGAATTTTTCAATTCTGCATCGCCGAAAAGCAGCAGCAGCTGCAGCAGCGGCAGCAGCGGCGACAGCCTCCGAGCATAGCACATGGAGTTCATTAAACAGACTATCGGTCAAGTACCTAAGAGACGGCGTCTGCCTTGGCTAATTGCGCGTGCGCAACCAACGGAAGCGACGCCAGCCAACCAGGCACAGTCCAACTTCAGCACTAGCTTCGGCTTGGAGCCCGAATCCCAGTGCAAATGCGGACATTGTGTTTAAGCAGCTGTGGCGGCCACTTCTCTCATGCTAATTAAAGCGAATTGGGCAAAGGCACAAGTGAAGCGGAGTGACGTGTGGTGAAAGAGACCAAAGAACGGTTCTTAAATCCTAAATCGTTGCAGACAACAGCAACATCAACAGCAACAGCAACAGCAACCAGAACCATAGCAACAGCAACATGTTAATTTCGACTTGTGCCGCCGTATTTCGTGGAAGAGTTAAGAGCACGAAAGTATGAATTACAACTGATGCGCAAAATTGAAGAACCGCCAAACGGGGCAACGGACGAGCGAGCGAGCGGGCAAGCGAACAAACAAAAGGGAACCGTTTCATGGAGCACTTGGTGACTTACTCTGCAGTCTCAAGTCGTTGCACTTTCGCGTCTCTGCCAAAAATTTTGCTGCAGCTGAGATGGGACTGGCCCGATAAAGCTAATGATGGCGACGGCAGTGGGCCTTCTTAGTCAGCCAACCGCAGAGCCGTTGTCGCTGTGGACACTTGGCGAGTGGATGCTAAAAGGCATATGCTTCCTCTTCAATATTGTGCGCTTCTGATGAACTGCTATTGAAGCTACAAATTACGGTTATGCATACATTATATATAAACACACAAACACACACACACAATCAGACACTCACGCTCACATATTCTATTTGCTGAATGGGGCGTGGCAATGCAAATATCAAGCGTTAAATTAAAATTTCAAAGCTGCAGCAACGCAAACACTGCAATGATAACAGAGCCAGCGCAGAGCTGTCTCAGTTGATAAACACCCGACAGAGCTGTCAAATGCTGCTCAGACACTGCTTCAAGTTGGGCGGGCATGTGGGCGGTGGGCGGTGGGCGGGCGCTGTGTGGCGATGCTTAATGCAGTGCAACGTTAAATGCTTTTACCAAGGATTTGATGCCCAAATCCAAGGCAGTCGAGCAGCCCAGACAAGCCAGACAACAACAATGCCATGAAAAACGATTCAGTTCGAGCAGCAGCTGGAGGCTGTTGGGTAGGGGTGGACCAAGCCAGTCAAGACGGGGCTGCCTTTGCAGACGGCTGGCGACTCTTCTGCGACAGTGAAATTGATGATGTGCTGCTCCTCCTACTCCAGCTTCTGGTTCTGGTGCTGCTGCTGCTGCTGGCGGCGTTGGCTGCCACTTCTGTAGTTTTTGCTGCTTTCACTTTTTTCTTTTTTGGGAATGTCTCTGTATTTGTTGTTGCTTGCGTTCCAGGATTTTTAGCCAGACACGCAAAAACTTCCCCTCATTGTCAGGTTGTTGTCGTTGTTGTTTTTGGGGTAGCAAGGCGCCAGAGCGTGCTGAAGCCGTGTCTGCTCTGCCCCTCTGTTTGCATAGCCTTAGTGCTGGTTGCACTTGATCCCCCAAAGTGAAATTAGGAAAAGTTTCAATTAAAAAGCATTTAAGTAATCCACAGTTAATGCCAATGCAAAAAAGCTTTCACCACGCGGAACATTTAGGGGTGGATTGCAGCTGATTGCCCTTCCCTAGCACGGCTCTCAGCCAACACGATGTGTGTATGTGTGTGCAAGCGTCTGTGTTGGTTGTGTGGCATTTTGTTGGCTCTTTTTCACAATTTTTAGCGGGTCACTGCAATTTGCTGGGAATCTGCTAATGAAGCGCGCTATATGGCGATGATGAAGTTGTCTGTTGACAGCCTCGCTATAAAGTTAATTGAATTGTTAATTGGCTGGCATTCTGTTGGGCTAATTGACGTTAGTTTAGTTGGGAATTAAGTAAACGTGATTGAACTTCAAGTAGTTTATTTTATTTAAATATTTATGTCATCAGAGGTGCTTATGTCAAATATTATTAGCCAATTTTTTCAGAGTTTGAAGAGAGCATTTTCATGTATCTTGGAATTTACATTTTTTTTTTAAATTAGTAAAAAGCAATGCTTAAATAGTTAAGCAGCTATATGCTGAATTGCTTGAGTCCCAAGAACTTTGTGCATTATAATCATAGAAATATATATATAAAAGTTGCATATATTGAATGTCGAGAAACTCTTCAGATAATCAGCTTAAAAATTGGTTTATTCTAGCGATTTCATTTAAATAAACTTTTTCAAATTGATGCACCGCATCAGTAGGCGTGCAAGAATGGATTAATAAATGAAATTCGAGCGAATGTGTATTTCATTTATAAATTTTTAAAGCTAACTTTTAATATAATAATATCAAACCAACCGTAATTATTATCATTATTGATTTTCCCGATTTAAATAATTCTTAAATCCAGAAAAGTTTTAATGTATTTATGTATCTTATATATAAATGTGAATTTAAGGTTGAGTAAATCAGTATTTTAGTCACAGCCTTGAAAGATTTATCTCACATACTTAATTTTTCCAACTATAACTCTACTTATTATAATTCAGCAATTTTTTTTTTATTTTTTGTTCTTTGCATTAACTGTATATGATCCTGGGGCAATTTCACCACATGTCTCTAGATAAAGCATCTAATTCTATAGAATTTTCCTAGATAACACTGTGGCTTTTGCCCTTTTCTACACCATACCTAAACAACTGCTCGAGGGTAATTGAAAACGCACGCATTCATTTCTCTTCCCATATCAAAAAAAAACAAAAAAAAGTGGAATGAAAAACACTTTTCGCTGCAGAGCTGGAAAAAATTGAAAACCAAAACAGCTAACGAAAATGAATGCCAGCCATGGCAAAAGGCGTACATGGGCAAGTGCAGCACTGCAACAGTGCAACATGAGCAAGTGCAACACAGGCACATTAGAAATGCAACAAATCACAGCGGATGGCAAAGCGTTAGCCGCATTGGAGCGTGGCTGAGACGCAGGCGGAGACAGGAGGCAGTGGCACAGGAAAGAACCAGAATCGGCCAGAGCTGCAGACATATGAGTACGCACTTTGGGTGCAACCAACAACAAGCCACAACAGCAATAGCAACAACAACAATGAGAACAAGCAGCAGCAATCACAAATAAACGAGGGAGACTGCAACAACGACGTCTGCATTGAGTTGCCCGGCAGCGTTTTTCCTTCCTGCAATAAGTCAGCGCTGTGGCGGCAGCGGCAACGGTGACGGTGGTGTCGGTGGTGCACCAGCACAAGCACCAGCAGCACCAGCAACAGCAAACAAAGCCACGCACACAAACTGCGCTACAAATTGTATCTAGTTACAATTTGCAAACTACAAACAGAGAGTCGCGTCGAGTTGGGGCGCGACGAGTCAAAGTCAAAGTCGCAGTCACACGCAATGGGGCAAGGCTGGGTGGTGGCAGGACGAGGCGGCAGCGGCTGCTGTGCGTGTTGAAGCGCAGTTTTTATTTGCTTGCCAGTTGTTGTTGTTGTAGTTGTTGTTGTTATTGTTGTTGCTGTAACAGATGAAAGCATTTGAGAAGCTGAGCGCTTGAGTCGTTGAGTTTTGTTTCTATTGAAAGCATTTTGCCTGCGCTGGCAACGCGTCGTATACGCAATTTATACCGAAGCAGGTAATTTGCAATGGCAGTTGTTAAGACTTCTTTTAGCCACCGTTCTGGCCAATTCCCCAAACAGCCTTGCCAAATTGGCCGCTGACTGACTACCGACTGCCGGCTGCTAACTGCCAGCTGCCAACTGGCGACCGCTGGTCAGGAGCAAATCTAATGCGCTTGTTAACGCCAATTGCACAAGATGTTTGGTCGCTCGCAATTTGGCCAACGGTAGCATTTAATGTCCAATTCGTTATGCTGCACCCAACTGCAAGCCGAGGCTAGAGTGGAAAATCAACTTGTCGCCGCTTGTGCGAACAAATTTCAATTAAAGTGCGCGCACCAAACTGGGCGCATCATAAGTCAACTTAAAGTTGAGGCCAAATTGTGCTAACAAAAGCTGTCACAGCCAGCCAGCGAGTGAGATGCACTCAAGCAGCAGACAGCAGATCCTGGCCAGAGCCAAAAATTGTGTAATGGGCCGCTGGCGAAGTGTGGTGAAGTGTGCGACTGGCTTTGAGGCGCGTCAGACTGTGAAACGTGAAAAAGCCAAAAATTTAAACATTAAATGTAAGTTGTACAGACGAACAGACGAGCATGTCAGGAGACGGGGCAGACACTGTGGCAGACAGCCTGGCGAGACAGACAGACAGACTGAGCAAGAGAGATACCAATAGAGACTGCAGATATGGCTTGGCCCAAAATGAAGCAGTTGAAAAATAGCCTCCAGTCATTTGGCGCGAAATTCAATTCCCGCCTGCGCTGACATGCGAATCTCTGTTTGTTTGCCTACCACACCCACACCAACGCCCACACTCCTGACCCTGTTCCTGCCAGCCAAATACTTGGCTGGCTGCAGTCTTGATGATGATGTTGCCGCTATCGTTACCATTTTGGATGCTCTCCACACAACACACACGCACACATACACACACATACACACACACACACATATATACTGTAACACGCATCTGCGCTATGCTTTATGCGTAAATATGTATGGCAAACATGGCGTATGTGCAATCTGCGCTGTGTGAGTTCTGCGTATGCTGAAACGTGACTGCCGCGGCGGGAGCTCAGCTGGCTGCTGTCCTACCAACTGCCTGCCCGCCCGTCCGCCTTGATACCATCTCAGCTCGCTGGGCCCTTTCGCAAATATTTATGCTTTACATTTCGTTCGGCACATTGTTTGAATTTATTTGTTGGCATTGTCGCTGTTGCGATTTTGTTTGCTAGCGCGATGATTATTGTTGGCCGGTGTTTTGCTGGCTGTTTGTTTGAGTTGCTTTTGGGTGCTGCCGTTGCGGCCAGACGTGCTCATATGGACTGATATTGCTGTTGTTGCTGCTCTCTGTGAATGGGCATTGTGGTTGGGACCAACAATTTGCAACAGCTTTACGCGCTGGGACGAGCACCCAAGCCGAAGTGACCTCTTTATTTATTGTTTCTATCAACGAAGAACTTTTGCTGAATAGCCACTTGTAAAGAGATAAACATAATGTATGGCTAGGCATTGTCTGGTAGATTTTTTCGTTTACTGTCTTTTTTTTATTTATAAAAAAAGTTACATTGCTAATTGTGCGCATCTCTAACTACAGACGGTGTGAACAAAATTGTCTTTCTATTAAAGATTATATATATTAAAAAATTTATTTTATTTATTTTTTAATATTTATTATAATTATGATTTATTATTTTTAGAAACTAAAATCATATGTTATGTAGTATCTTCTGAATAACTGTCTAATGACTGTCTAATGATGCTCATTTGCACGTTTTAAAAGAACATAAAAAGAATTTTAGCTCAAAGAACAACTATAATAATTTACTCATGTGCGTAGCGCATTCACTAGCTCACATATCTCAAATATACTATATTCAAAGCATATTTACTTTCTGCTCAGTTAAATATTTTTGTGAAAATATGTTCCATGTTGTTTGCAGTGTCCACAGCGCTGCGTTGACTTTGACATGAGAATTTCAATGTGAATTGTATTTTTTTTTACTGCATGTATTTTATGTATATTTACAAATGCTGAAATGTGCCAAAGTAAGTTTTGGGCTTGAAAAATTAAGTGCAAATTTAATGAACTGTAGAAATGTTCGGAGTAAGTCCTGGCAGAGCGTTTGCAAATGCTTTTCGGGTATGCAAATTGCAATAATTATTCGCTGCTAACTTTTCACGGCAATTACGCATGGATTTGTGTTTGGAGTATGCATGTTTAGCTAGGTATAAAAAGATATTTTGCGCACTTGACAAATGTTTGCATAAAATTAAAATTCATGCGCACTGCAAATGCTTAAGAGTTGCCAAAATAAGACAATGAGCTGCCAAATAGCTGCTAATTGTTGTGCAAACACACAGCTTAAATTAGCACACGAATAGCCAAAACTCAGCCAGCTAGGTGTCTAGTTAGGTGTATAAAAAAAGTTGTTTAAATATATAAAAAAAATGTGTTAAATTGTTTAACAATGGCTTTGAAATGTATACAAAATGCTTTGGAACGCTGGGTGGGTCGGAAAACGAAAGGGTGCCAGCAAAATCAAATTTACATGCTCATAAAATTTATGGTCAGTGCCAAAACACGCGACAATCATTAATCATCAATCATCAATTGGAGACAGCAGCGGATAAAGCAACGTTTACAGTTGCTTTTTATACCAAACAATGCGTTGGGTCCACAAACTTGACCCTGAAATGCAGCTCGGCTCAAACTGTAATTATAATCCAGTCACATAAAAAGATTGAACTATAGCAACTGTTATATCTGGGCATAGATATGTCGTATATGTTGCAATTTGCATTTGACCCTCACATTGCTGCCAGTAATTGTTATAGCTGTTGTTGTTGCTGCAGTTGTCGAACCTGCTGTTGCTGTTGTCGCTTCAGTTGTTGTTGCTGCTGCTGCTAGTGCGATTGCTGTTAGTATTGCTGTTGTTGCTGATCCTGTTGATGTTGTTGTTGTTGTTGTTATTGCTGTAGTTGTTGATGTTGCTGCTTCTATTGCTGCTGCCATTACTGTTGCTGCTGATACTGTTGTTGCTTTTGTTGCAGTTGTTGTGGCTGCTGCTATTTTATATTTACTATTGATGCTGTTATTGCTAATTCTGTTGCTGCTGTTGTAGTTGTTGCTGCTGCTGATACTGTAGCTGTTCCTGATTTTGTTACTGTTGTTACTGCTGCGACTTTATTTATACTATTGCAGTTGAAGCCGCTGTTGTTGTTGCAGATGTTGCTGCTGCTGTAACTACTAGAACTATTGTTTCTGCAGTTACTGTTGCTACTTTCTTGCTCTTGCTGTTGTCATTGCTCTTGCCGCTGATGATGTTGCTGAAGATATTGCTGCCAGTGCTTTTATTGCTACTGTTAATGTTCTGGCTATTGCCATTGTTTCCTTAGTTGTACCTCATGCTGCTGTTGTCATTGCAGAGTTTGTTGTTTGTACGTGCCGCAACGCGTAAGTTTGGATTATTAATTTTTTGGCATTATTATTTGCCAGTTTTGGGGCCCTAACACCTTGTTGTTACTGGTGTGTGTTGTCTGGTATCTGACTGCTTGCATCTGGCAAAAAAGAGTCAGCGGGCCGTGTAAACAGCGTGAGAACTTTATTTAAGATTATCAAAAATTACTAACAACTTTTCTTATTGTCTCCTATATTATTTTGACTTTATTTTTTGCCCGCTTTCATCGTGGGCATCTTGATTTGATTCTTGATGCTTCACTGTGCGTTGCCTTTTCGTATTTATTCTAGCGATTTCCGCAGTTTTAGCTCTGATTGTTCTACTTGTCATCCCCCTCATGCCAAGCTGGCAAACAATAAAGCAAACTTATTACAACATAGGCACAGGGGACGAGCAAACGCAAACATTCCAACAAGCAAGCAAACATAGAAACTAACAGAACATGAACGCGTTGGAACTGGTACAAATATGACGATGGAGAGTGTTTGACCCACAGATGATCTGTAAACAGATATTGAGCTAAAGACTTTTTATTTATTGTTATATAACAATTTGATATTTTGTTTAAAAATTTTGATATCGAATGAATACTAAAAAAAATCTATATTTATTTAAGAATATATTAGCTTTTATTCATAGTAGAAAGTAGATAAACTTCTGCCGCCTCTTACATAAATTTGCACAAATGAATATACCCTATATGTGAACTAGCCTGAAATGCCTACAGGGCATAGAACTAAACAAACTTAAATACACGACTGCAATTATGTTGCTGGCTAGTTGGGAGCGTGTGCTCCAATTCCAAATACATGTAAGTATCCCAAGTTACTTTTTTTTTTTTGGTATTTTTGGGAGAGAGAAAGTAGATGGATGCTGGGAAGGGTACGCTTATCGAGACGCATCATCGCTTGTCGTTGTTTTATGAGTTACTCACTCCGACTAATTGGGTCAAGCACTGCCAACATATTTTCAAATCAAAGATGCTAATTTTCGTTGCTGCCGCTGCTGCTGCTGCTGTTGCTGGCAGTTCTAAATGTTGCTGCTGTTGTAGATTTGAAGATTTATGCTTAGCCATAAACGCGCTGACTTCAGCTGCCCGTAAACGAGGGTTTTTTTTAATTTGTTAAACTACATCAAATGTTAGTCGTTAAAAGCTGATTTGCTGATCTAACTAATTTAATGCTTGGGGCGTGGTGCCATTTTAACAACGTCTCATACATAATTCGACTGCAATGGGCAGCTAAAGTTTTTGACAAATGCAAAGCAGGCACCAGTTTTGCATAGCCAAAGCCAACATGATATATGGCCCTGCATATGCATGAGCGTATATGAGTAACTGTGTTTGTGTGCGTGTGTTCAGCCGCCCTCAACTATAAAATCCTTAGACTCTCCGTGCATATATCTCTATTTAGAGCCCACAAGGCGGCCAACCATTCATTAAAAAACTGACTGGCCGCCTGTTTTATATGCACTTCGCATTGCAGCGCTTTTTTGTTTGCTGTTGCTTTTGCTTTTGCTGTTGATGTTGCTGTTGCTAATATTGTTGTCGTTATTGTGTTTGTTGTTGCTGCTTATCCGATCTGTTTTGCTAATTCGTGGCGCATTCGAGGCGCCAAAACAAAAGTTTGCCCCGTCGCCCCGAACGTGTTGAGAAATTTGCAAATTCTAGCGACATCATGTCGTCTTACTGCATGACTCTTTAACTAGTGGGAAATCGCTTTTCCACAAACCATAACAAAATGATTCATGAATGACAATTAACTGTAATTCTAACAGTACGCACGTTCCGCGGCACAAATTAGGAAACATTGAAGAACTTTTTAGAACTACAAGAGTTAGGATAGCTTTGGGATTGATTTAAAACCATAATACACAAAAAATATAGTTCAATGAGCTTTTTAGTTTATATTTTTATATATTATTTATTAATATTTAACAAGCAAGTTAAGCGTCATAATCATTAAGTGGTGATAATAAATAAGAAGCTGCTAAACCCAAGACAAAAAAATTTCTTTTATTTTAAACCTATTATTGCATAGTTAAAGTTAGTTTTAAAATTCCGGAGGAATTAGTTGGGGGAAAAAATGAAACTGGATATTTCCCAATTAGAATCGTTTCTTGGTCATTTGTAGCTTAATTGGATTTTCACATGGTTGGCAGTGGGTTAGAGAATGGCTCTCATATGGAATGCAGTCGGCGTAGGCCAGTTAGATGTTGTTGCGTGCCTTAGAGAAAGACCACGACGACCACGAGAATAGCCTTTTGTTATGCACGGGCTGTGGCGCTTGTCTGGGGCACATTAAAGGCGCATGAATGGCCTGGCAATAAATATTACGAAAAAATTTGCCTTTATGGCATGCTAAACGTGCTGTAACAACACCAGAAACAACAACAAAAGTTGCGACACTAAGCCACCATATGCCTATTATTTAATTTGCAGGGAGAGGGCATAGAGTGGCTCGCTGTTTAGACGGTTTCTCGTGCAAATGAACTTTTCAAACGTTCGTCGAGTACATAACGTTTTTTTTCGAGAAAGTGCACGAAAAGTTGCAGGCGACGCATTGATGCTGCCAAGGAAGACTTGGATGGAGTCGCTGATATGGACATACATTTACCCAAACATCATCAGTCATCACCCTCGCAGTTTTTATATTTTGAGGGTTGCAAAGCGGCAACAAGACACTTGGCAAATAGACAGGCAACTGTGCTGGAGATACTTTTTGGGCAAACCAACAGCAAGAAGAACAGATAGTACAGCAATTCGTTACGGTCAGCTACAGATAGATATAATATATATATGTGTATATATAGATACGGATACATGCTATAGATAGATAGATATAGATACACATAGCAGGCCCCCAGACTCTGTCACTTGGCAACAGCATAAAACATTGATGACTGCCCTGTTGTTATTGTTCCCATTCCATGGTTCTTGATGCTCGATTCTCGTTGCTGTTGTCGTTGTCGTTGGCAACTTCTCTTATGCGAAAAGTTGAGAATTTTCACAAAAATCAATTTAGCAAGCTAAACTTTCATGTTAAATCAATTGAACTCAGGCGTGCGTCGACTGTCAGTGTCATTGGCAGTAAGACAGAGAGAGAAAGAGCGACACAGAGAAAAGAGAGAGAGAGAGAGAGAGAGAGAGAATGAGAGAGACAGAGCGATACAGAGGGAGGGAATTACCTGTCAGATACCGTTAGTAGCATATAGCTGGCCCATTGCCGTACCCCATAGTTTATCTCACTAACAAGGCTAATTGGTCATGATGCTTGACTCGGCGCGGCTCGAAGCGCTCATTGCCTGGCATTGCCACACGCCACAGTTGCTGCTGCCATACAAACGCTCCGCTATCTCACGTGCTCTAGCAAACTCCGGCACATCCTCCTGTTCGTTCACGTCCGTTTTCCACGTCCACCCACCGTCGACACGCGGTGACACCTGTCACATCACACAATGAAAATCAGTCGAGGTACGAGTCGCATTGCCTGCGAAATATTGTCGCTTGGCATTTTACAGTGAAGCTCGGACGAATGTAGTTGGCTATTTATTTGGCTGGTCAGGCGCTTGTCTGGTTAGTTGGCCAGTTGTTTGCGATGGATGGCCATGAGAGTGCTTTACAGTTGATGCTGATGATGATGACGCTACTGCTGATGATGATGATGATGACCATACAGGGGCAGGCAGTGTGCAAAATTTGAGTATTCAATCAGATGGATAACTGTGCAAGTGATTTCGCTTCTCTTCAAATGGTTAATAAAACTCACAAATACACACACACACAGGAGAGTACTTGGCAGCACTTGAAAATTTTTTTAGGCATAAAATTAACTGTTAGTTCGTATCCATCTTTTCGTGCAACTTTATCGATAAAATGCAATGCTATAAACATTGCGCACTAAAATTTCGTCAACACTAACGATAGTCCCACTAAACGCTGAAGAGGTTCAACTTAATAGTATCTTTGACTCTCATCTGTGAAGCTGCATGTCTTTGTCTTTATAGTATTTTAAATTGAATTGCAAATCTAGAGTTTCCTCTAGTATAAAAGGTCAAAATACTCCAAAGGAAAGAAAGAAAGTGGCAAATATAACTTTATTAGATTCAAATAGGAGCTAAAAACGTTTTTAACTCTATTCCAGATATCTATGTTCTGTATATTTGATAAGCTCGCTTCAATTTGCTGGAAACCTAATTTAAGATTTCTAGCATTCAATAAGAAATTGCATTCAATTGAACACCTTGTGACAATTTGTTATTGCCATCTAGTTTATCAATAAGCCAAGTTCGAAGTGCTCTCCTCAGCTGTTGAGTGCCTTTTCTTACTTTGGATTGCACTCAACAATTGGACCCTGTTTCAGCAGCAATCGCAGCAGCTCAATTCAATAGAACAGAATAGAACAGAGCAAAAATGATAAAAAAGCACACTCTACAAATGCACTAACCAACAAGGCAACCAGCCAACAATGCAAAAGCCACCCAACCACTCGGCTGACCCGCGTCCTGCTGCTGTTGCTGCTGCTGCTGTTGCTGCTGTTGCTGCTGCTGCTGTTGCTGATGTCGTTCATTCAGTGCCCTCTTTGCATGTCCGGCATTTCGCACCAATTGTTGCCATTAAATTTGCACGTATAAAGCGAAAATGCCAAAAAAATATTGCCAGCGACAACGAGACCAGAAGAACACACACAGAACAGTCACACAACCACACACATACACACACACACATACACACACCCACCGAACAAGCGACAAATGCCCGGCAACACGTAGCCGGCAATCACTAGACTTCTGTATTGGACTGGGCATAGGCAACTGGGATGCTGAGTTGCTGGGCTGCTGGACCGTTGGGTGTGTATGGCTGGAAGGCTGGGAGCGGGTGGCTAAATTCATTTTATTTGAATTTCTTTATGTTAGACTGCGACAAATTTCACGCTCAAATGTTTGACGCGCGCCGGCGCAATGCGGCGCAGCATCCACCGAACGGACGAGCGAAAGGACCAAAGAGCATCCCAGCTAGCTGCCAGCTACAACAGCAGCGGGCCAAAGGATGCCGGCAAAGCGGAAATGTTCAGTTCATTAGCGAAGCGTGCGCGTCGTGCAACGGACGTGCTTTTTTGTGGTCGGAGCTCATTTCTAGTTGTAAGTCGCGTACTCTGTGGCAAGTTGCTTTGTTCCTGCCACGCCGTCGCCAAGCTATCGGTGTGAGGTGTGGAGCGCGCGCGCGCGACTTCTTCGTTTAATGTATGAGTGTGCGACTGTGTGAGTGTAGCTGTGTGTGTGTGTGTGGTCGGACAAAGTCAAAGCCAACTAGACAAGTGCAAAAACCCGGTAAAAATTGCCAACTTCAAGCGTAATTAAATAATTAATTAAATCAAACAAAAGGCGGCTAAAAGAATTTCGCAAACAATTAAGCAGAATCCGCGTGGTTCAAAAAAAAAAAAAAAACAAAGCTGGACCGCCTGGCATTCTGTCCGTCTGTCTGTCCGTTTGGCTGGCAGTTTAGGCTGTTTACTAGCAATAAGAAAGGTCAATAATCAGCCTCAAGCCACGAACAATAGTACACCCCAAAAAGTGCTGGCTAAGACGTGGGCTTTAGAACCGGTTGCTCTTCGCCAACCACATTTGTCGTCCAATGCGTGCGCTGCCCGTGTCCAAATCAACCAGCAAAGAGTGCTGCTTAATTAGAAACGGCGCTGGCCAACACCTGTACAAGAAGAAGCAAATTATATATATATACTTAAATACATATATATGTGTGATATGTGTGCATATATATATATATATATATATATATATATATATATATATATATATGTATTTTTAGTCTGCAGCAGGTCGAAGCAAAAACCGCAAAGCGCCGCTTGATGGCCAACTGACTGACTGACTTAAGAATCTGCAGTCAGTGTGAGCGCAGCATCAGCATCAGCATACCATCATCATCATCTCCATATCAATCAACATCATCATGAGTAGCAGCAGCCGCAGCAGTGCGAATTCTTCGTCTTGGCCATGGCCAAGAACTTGACGCCGCCGCTGCCACCGCCGCCGCCAACACGAACATTGGCCAAAGAGCATCGCGAGAGCCGCAAGTTGTTGGCCAAAGTTACATGGTTGCGTCTCAGTCTCCATCTCAGTCTCAGTCTCAGTCTCGGTCTTCGTTTCGGTTTCAGTCTCGGTCTCAGTCTCTGTCTCAGTCTCTGCCCGCAAAGCCGGCTTGTGCTCTTTGCGTCGTGACGTCGCTGTCGCAGCTCTGCTGGCGTCGTATTGGGGCTGCCAACTTGCTGGCGCTGCTTCTGCGAAATTTCTGTGCTTAAGCGTGGGGAATTCTTGCAATGCATTAATGCCAGCCAGCACTTATTCATTGACCACAGCGCAGGCGGCGTTCGCACTAGCAGCGCCAACGCACAGTGGGGCCAAGCACTGACTGAAGCTCAATGCTCTTACAGAATATTTTGTCTTTCAAAATGAGTTTTTATAAAATAAATAAATATTTGTTGCTATTATTATCAGCATGAATTTTTTCTTTATATATATGTAGTTTTTAGTTAATTTATAATTTAATCTATATTTAGCAATATTGTTATTATGTTTTCCGCTTTTCTTATTAATTTTTTTTATTGAAATGTTCACATTTAATAATTCAATAATTCATTTCAATTTACAATCTCAATCACTATTTTTTTTGCCACTGTACGCTGCCGTCGTCGTCAGCTTGCGAGATCCAAATGATGAGCAACTTTGTTGCCGTCACTGAGCATTTGAGTGTGTTTGTTTGCTGGTGTCGACGTCTCTGCGTATGTGTGTGTGTGTCTCTGTGTGTGTGTGTGTGTACTTGTGTGTTTGCGTTCACGTGTCGCTGCCGCTGTCGGCGTCGCTGCCGCTGTCTGTGTATGTGTGTGAAGTTCTTTTGCGCTCTCAGCGCTAAGCGAGTGTCGCTCTCAGCGTTTGGTTTGGCCCCGGCCCGGCTTCACTTGGCATGTTCGTTCGACGCTGCTTCAGCGCTGCGCTGCGCTGCTTCTGCTGGCGTCGCTGCTGTTGCTGTTACTGCTGCTGTCGCTGTCGCGATGTTGGTTCGTTCGTTTCGTTTGATTTTCACCAAATGCCGCTCGACGTAGGCTATATAAATAAGCGCTGAAGCTATTGGGTCCGAGTCTCTTTGAATTTTATGAAGCGGTTGTATCTTGGTGGTGCCCCAACAGCCAGCCAAGCCAGCCGCCAGCGAGCAAGCCAACATCAGCCCAGCAACAAGCCACCAACCAACCGACCAACCTAGAACCCGAGTTGGTCTCGTTGCCGTCTGCAGCAGCTTCATCTAAAATTGTCAAATTTAATGACAGTTTTTTTTATCAGAAGCTAACGAACTATTGACACAGTGGATTATTTTTACGCATCAATTGCAAAAAAAAAAGAAATACCAACTGGTGATTTTAAATACTAAAATAAAAGTTTTAATAAATAAACTAACAAAACTGTCAAATCAGTGCGCGAAATGTTAAGCATCAACTGCCAAAAGGAATAAGGATCTAAAACTGTGCAATAAAGTGCAAAATCGAATATTAACTTAGATAAAAAAGAAAATCAAAAGGATAAACTGCAGTACAAGTGGCAAAGTGTTGAAAAAGAATTTTCAAAAGTTCTTTACAAAAATTAATTTGTTTAGTTTCTTGAGTGAAAAAGGTGAGTTTCAAGTGTCCTTCTGGAAATTGTTGAGCTAAAGTACATTTTTTAGCTGAGTTCTGCATTGGGAATACTTAAAAAAAGTCTTATAAAATATGTATTATGAAATATTAAAAAAAAACCTTGGGATTTTAGGATTTTTTTTTTTTAAATTTATAATGTAAATAAATTTATAAATATTTCTCAAAATTAAAAATATATAAAAATTCAAAAAAAAAAAAATTATATATATATAATGTTTCACAACAAAAAAAAGTTCAAAAGTTTAAAATTTTATCAACGTGATTGAAAGATTTTATACAATTTTAAAAGCTAAAAGAATAATCGAAATTGCCATTTTTAGCTTAAAAACATAGAAGTTTAAAATCTACTTTTTTTCTAGAATAAAGGTCAAAAAAGAAATTAATTTCAAAATATTCGCTGGAATTATTAATTTTTGTTTTTAATTATTTGCGTAGGAATAAATAATTTTAGCAAATATTCTGTAGAAAATTTCTTATTTACTTGAAATTGTATAAAAGAAAAAAAGATATTTTTATAATAAATTTTTAGCTTTTTAAAAAAAGATCTTAGATTTAAAATTAAGGAACTATATAAAATATTTGAATAGAAACTAAAACAAAAATAGTTTCTAATTCTGTAAATTGCGTAACTTAAATACAATAATTTATGTGAATTAAATTTTTCAATATTGAACTTCGCATAAAATTTGCATTCATTGAAATTTCTGTTCCGACTTTGTATGAGTAATGCACAGATCCTCAGAACAACAATCATGCCCATTTAAAATGTTATTAAATATTTATATTTAAATATATATATACTTTTTTGCAATTTACTGCAATTAGATTTGCACTTGTGCAAATGTTGCGCAATTCTCAAAACTAGTTCCTCTAATTATTCATTAGCTTAACTAGTTTTCTCAAGATGCTTCGGCTGCTGTGGGCAATTCTTTGTAGGGCATAGCCCATTAGGGTTCTGTGATTCACTGGGCTGCGTTCAAGCGAATCTTGGTAAAGCAGTTAAGAACCTGCGGCACATTTCAATTACTTACTCTATGGCAAACAATTAATACAAATTTATTGTTTTACAAAAATTAAACCAGAGTCAACCATGCATTAAAACGACCAGCCAGTCGGCCAACTAGTCAGCCAGTCAGCCAGTTAGCCAGACCAGGCCGGGTTTTTCAGGCAGTTAATGCTCAAAGTTATTCATTCATAAAAAGTGGCAAAAAGTTGGCGGGACGCCGAGGCGGCTGTAGCTGTTGGCGCAAATTGCAAACATTCATTCATTTACTCGCTCATTCATTCATTCACAATTGGCGAGGCGCCGCGGGCCGTTGCACAGCGTTTGCTCCCCCTCATTACGGTCCGCCCTTTTCACGCCCAGCCTCAGGCCCTTTGTGAGAAATAGTTTTTCCTGGCTATTTAATTTATGTGGAAAGGCCATTTACTGGCCACTTGCCCCTGGCAAAGGCTGCACCGTGTATCCTCGCTAAAAGTTGTAGTGCAACTTCTAATTAGAATTTATGCCCATGCCACAAGTTCGGCCTGTACGGGCAACACTGTGATGCAGCAACTTTTGCCAGGCACGTAAAAACTAAAATTGTGCGCTTGTAAAAGCTTTTAGTTGGCCATAAATAATACAAAAAACTATGGCAAGCCAAGAAAAAAAAAAATTAGAAAAGTGCCAACTGAAATAAAAGCCAAATATGGTTTATTTATAGTTGGGGAAAAGGCTTTCCTAGCCTCTGCAATAAAAAAAATGCAAATAAAATGCCGCAATATGTGTATATAGCAACTGGCATCCTGTGCCCGGCCTCCCACTCTGGCCCTATAATATGGCCAACAGCCTGTCCGGAAATCGAAATGATTTTAAGCATTATTTGCTTTTGGCCAGATATTTCATTGGCAGCTGGCCAGCTACGACCGCACAGAACAAGGACAAGCGTCAGGGTTAGGGCCATGGCCAGCAGCAGGTGTTTGGGGTTGTTTTTTCAGGGGCTGCTGCTGTTGCTGTTGCTGCTGCTGCACTTTAGCCAAAACTGTCCCTTTGCCATGTCGCACAGCAACTATGTGATTTATAGACAACATTTTGCTTGGCTCGAATGGAGTTTCTCTGCAACAGCAGATTTATTGATGACCCAACGAAAAAAAAATAGGAATCGAAACATGGCAAATAGCAGAGCTGTGTAACAGACAGGCTGCCTTAACCATGCCATCCACATCGTGTGGCTTGCCACAGAACGCAGCACGCGCAGCTGCTGTTGCAGCATTTTAATTAAAAGGCATGTAATGCGGTTTAGATAGTTTTTGGCAAACGAATTGCAGCATGTGGCTTTTGTGGCTCTTTCGATCCGTTAGTAGTAATCAAACAGAGACACACATTGCGTATGCCTGATTTGCTGACACACGTGCCGCTCAACAGTTTGATGAACTAGCAGCAGTGCTACCAATGCCAATGACCATTTCGGAGCACTTTTAATAGCGCTTAGATATATATATATATATATATATATATATATATATATATATATATATATATATATATATATATATATATATATATATTTATATGTGGTCGTCTCTCTTCTGTTTTCGTGCCAAGGTTGAGTTAGTTTCTTGATTCACTGGGCCGCTGCCTTTCTTTTGTGACTTGGACAAGCTTCCTCGCAAAATTATCATAACAATTAAAAGTGATTGCAGTCGAGGCCACCAGAACGCAAAACATTAAAATTATGTTGTTGGTTTTTTCTTTCTTTCTTTTTTTCGTAAGGTTCTTTGACTCTATGTAAATTTTATTTTAATTTTTGCTAGAAAGAAAGATTAAAAGGCAACTGCGAAGAAGCCAACCCTTCTGGTGGTTTATCTTACCAAAAATACTGAAAAAAGAAGAGAAGATACTTTAAAATTCATAATTAACTGTTGCTCAGCGACTATTTTAAGTTATGATGAGGGCATCGCAGCTGACATCAGCACCTGAAGGAGCTTGAGATCTGAGACTGTGAATCTGACAAATTATATAATAATAGACTCCCCATTAAAGTCTCTGGAGTTGGGCATTGTCTTGTGCCGTTAGCTGAGCCATAATTAAATTAGAGGCTGCATTATGCAAATCAAATGCTGCGCTAATTGACTGAAAAGCTGCAGTTCATATCTCAATCCATATGCTGTATGTATCTATCAGACACACCAATTAGCCAAATGCATGCTCAAGCGCTTTGCTGTGGCCCACAAATCAATTGTCTCTGGCGATAACAGTTGCCAAATTAAACGATGACGGTCGCTGGCTGGCTATTGAATGTATATTTGGCAATATACTGATTACCTTGGCTGCGACTATATCAATTTTATATATCTATTTGTTTTTCTTGTCTTTATGGCACCCACAACTGGGCAGCACTTGAAGCGAGCACAAAGCCAAAGCCAAAGCGTTGGCCAAGTCGATTTTTTTGTGATTTTTTTCTTTTCCATTTTTAACTATAATTGAGTAAATCGGTTTATGTGCAGCATTAGCATTGTTGTTGGCCATTCTAGTTGTTGTGTTTGCAGCTGCCGCTGCTGCGGCTGCTGTTGCTGCTGCTGCTGCTACTGTGTAAAGAAAGTAAGCGCAACTAAGCACATTACGAGTTATTCATGGAGTGACACTTGCCGCGCATTACGCCCAAACGCCAAGGTTAAAGCGTGGCATAGAACCATGCACACGGCTATTTACTGGTATTTACCTGCCACAAGAACTTGACTCTCGTAGCTCTAAGTGTGTCGCGGGGCGCAAATTTCTCTAACCCAAATTGTTGTCGCTGCTGATGTTGCTTTTGCTGCTGCTGCTGCGACCGCCTCGTTGTTTGTTTCGGGGCGGCGATCTGGTTTGTGGCTGCCACTGCTGCTATTACTGCTGCAGATGCTTTTAAGTTCAATAGCCAAAGAAAGTGGCTGGCGATAGAAAGAAAAAGTGTGCAGGCCGCTGGCTAATGGGCCACGGCTAATACCAAAAGTGAAGCGACACAGATTCCATGCTTACCCTCGGCTTGTCGACCTGTCGTATACGTAATGCCAGTTATTGGCAATGCAGTTTAACAATTGCCCGTTTATGGCCAATAGCTAGCCAATTTGCATTTAGCCGAAAGTGTTAATGCACTGGCCATTAGCTTAAAACGATTTTATTACCCGCGAGGATCGCGAATTCTAACCAGTTCCCGACTTTTATGCTTTTCTTCTATATATTTTTATGGACAACGCCCATTCGGTTTAATGGTTGGCTCGTAAAAAAACCCTTTTGGCATTCGGCATGCCACTTAAATGTTAGAAAATATAATTCCGATTTAAGAGCCAGCGCGCGTACATAATGGCCAATAAGGCCAGAGTCACAGCCAATTGGTTGTAATTCAATGCGCCAATGCGGTCAAGGTGTCAAAATCTACATCCACATCCACAGGCAGCTTGTTGTTGTTGCTGCTTGTGCTGCTGTCGGTGTGTGTTTATTTAGTGTAATTTCTGATTTTGGCCAATTATTTGCTGCTTATTAGCTGTCACAACTAATGCGTGCTCGAATCGGGCCAAAAGCCAAACAGTTATGCCAACAGCAGCAGCTCGATAATTAAGCCAACGGCGCTCCAAAAACTAAAGCGCTAAAAAGCTGAAAAGCAAAAATGGAATATTTGAAATATATAGCCCAAATTCAGAAATCCCAGTGCCCAAGTTAAAGAAAGCCCATAAATTAATTCAATCGGCAGCTGTAGTTGCCCCTTGGCCAAATCAAAAATTTGCGGCTCGATCGTCGCGTATCTGCCAAGAAAAAATCGAAGAAATTCTTTTGTGAGAAAATATGCGAAAAGTCGACAAAAGCCAACGCCAAGCCGTTGGCCACTCCATGAGCTGAATAGGCAAAAGAAATCAGCCAGTCGTAGTACAAAAAAGCAAACAAAAAATAGAAATAAAAAATAGAAATAAAAAAAATAAAAATAGAAATAAAACAAGTTGTGAACGGGACGCGCAGTGCTTGTTGCTTGTTGCTCGCTGATTGTGCTTCTGGCCATCGCATTGCCAATGAGCTGCTGTTGTTTCTGAAGATGTTTCTTTCAACGTTTCTTGAATGAAATTAATTTCTATTGTATGCCTAAGTAAATAAGCAAGCAAGGTAAGCAATAAAAAATGAAATGAACAGTTACTTATTTGCAGCACTGTCTGCTTAGCGCGTATTTAATGATTGAATAAGCCTGCCTGCCTGCCTGCCTGCCTGCCTGCCCAATGCTAAACTGTTAATACAAATAAAACTAAAAGTATCTGGCCAACAAATACTTTCTCTTTGGAATTCCCCAGCATTGTCATTTGGGTGCTTCAACTGTTTAATTCCTAAAATTTACTATGGTTATACTTTACCTTGGCACGCGGCAACATTAGGATATCAAATTCACAACTAGATTTCAAGAGTTTCATTTCGAGTAAATGTATTTATTATTCCAAAACTCTTGAAGTTGTGGCTTTCGATTCAGCTGGACTTTTTATTTGATTACAAATTTTGCATTATATTACGCATTCAGAATTGAAACTTTTCTGAAAAAAAAAAACCAAAGCCCCTGCGGGTTAGTCAGCTGCGTTTACGATGGGAAAATATTTAATGTAAATAAGTTCAATTAATCAGCGTGCATACCCTACATGACGTAGTTCTTGCTGACGCAGTTATTGTTGTTGTCTTTGTGGCACACGTTTAACTTGAATATTTTGTGTTGTTCGAGTTGTTTGTTTGGTTGCTGACCCAAATTCGTGGACTTGACTCTTGTTTTCTATTTTGTGTGGTGTCGTTTGATCTTGTTGTTGATGTTGTTGTTGTTATTGCTGCTGCTGTCGTTGCTGTCGGCATGATTTACATTTCATTTTGTTAGATTACATTTCGTGCCACAGATATAACGCGCGTTCGCTCTCCACCAGCCAGCTTAATGTCAACTAATGACTCGGCACAAACAATAACAAATCGAGAAATAAGCGTTTAACAATAAGCATTAAGACTGTAAGCCTTATTAATCACTTCTCGCCCTAACTAATACCAAATCTCTCTTTCTCTTTCTCTCTTTTCTGGTTTCTCTCTTGCAGGTATGTAAATCAGTTGGGGTAACAGATGGAATTGCAGCTGACCAATTGAGATATCAAAACTTTTGCCACTACCCATAAAAGTATGCAATGATAAATTGGCTGGCAAACAAATTGCAACTGCAGTTTTTGCTGCGATTTAACTGCTTCAATTTGCATAAATAAATAATTTAGCAGCAGAGCAAACAATAAAGTCAGCAAATTGAGTCGCAAAAAGGTAGCCAAAGCGAATCGAGCTGTACGGCAGTTGGAGGCGTGGTTGAGCTGCCTCTAATTTATGCAGGCAAAACAGGAGCGGCGCTTGCAACAGCAAAGCTGTCTTGAAGTCAGCCAGAGTGGCTGGTTGCGCGCTGTGGTGCAGCAAGGTGCGTGCCTCGGCTCAAGTGCCACCGCATAATCATAAGACCAACCCACAGACAGGGCTATGGCGTTGCTTGTGTGGCCACCAGGAGTATGGTTGACTGGCGCTGCTTTCATGCACAGACGCCCCCAAATGACAGTAACAGCAACAACAAAGACGTGGCGCTCATTATTGAAGTCCGTGTCATCAGCCACGTTCTGTGTGTTATCCTGTTGGCTGCTTGCTGGCTCTGCCCATATCCCATATCCTTGTGACAAATTCCGACGCTTGCCGCTTTTGCATTGTTTGCATACTTGACTCCATTGCCCTCAAGTGTCTCCTGTGGCATGCTGCTTGACTCTGGCAGCTGGCTGCTATCCCCTTGCTGCCTTAGCCAGAGCTTTAAGCATTCTGAACTTTCAATTAAAACATTCATTCATATAGAGCACAGCCAGTCCGTAAATAAACAATGAACTCTCCATATGAAATAAATGTTCTGCCATTTACAATCAGACAGGCAGATCTGTTTTTCACTCTGTGTGTGTCCAGTGCCAGACACAACGGCAACGACAACGACAACGACAATGACAATGACAATTGAAATTAAATTCGATATTCGAAATGTCAGGGATTGCATAACATATTATAATGCCATATAGTGGAGTATTTATTTAGTCAACTTCAATATTTGAAATGTCAGCAGTAAATAGATTTATGGTACTGACTGTTGCCAGCGAAAAAAAATCAATTTAAAGCCAATTTGCTGGCGCTAATAAATTGCATTAAAAATGCCAAAATAAATTCCTTTTTAATATGCGCAAATTGCCAACCCTCAGAGTGGCAGAAGCCACTCCAAAAAATTGCTTCAGCAGGCCGTGGGTCCTGGCCCCAGTCTGCCACTTTCCTTCTGACACCTCATCAATCACTCACGCTAATATTCGGCGAGAGTCTGAAAGATGTGCCACAATATTAGATTTGATGTTATATAGCTTTAAAGGCTCAACGAGGAGGGTTCTGTAAAATGCAACAAAATTGAAATTGTGTTGGCCTTTGGCTCTGTGATTATGAGCACTTGATAAGTTGACAATTGACTTTTGCAGGGTATTTAGATTGATGTTTTTTTCATTGTCAAGTAATCTCTTTATCTATATAGAATGTTTCTAGAAATGAGATCTACAAGTCCATAGACATACTGTATCGTGCTTGATTTTTTGTTGAAGCCAACTGGTTTTCTTTTTAGCATTTGCTTTGGGTTTTTCTTTGGAAAAATGTAAGATTTTGCATACTTCTAATCTAATGTTATTGCTCCCTTGTTTTATAACAACTGTTACTGTTTAGATGAATAAGAAAATATCACACAATTCCTAAGTTAATGAGAGCTGCTTAGGAGATGATGTCTATGATAAATAGCCTTATTGCTTACTATAAAACAAAATATTTAATTTTATTGACAGCCAAAAAATAGTCAGGTTTAGACACGCTTCAAAACTTCAACACCTCCGTTTAATGACGGACCATATAAAAATTGTTAGATGGCAGAGTTCATCGTGTGGCCGCTGTGGGCGCATACCGGACATGCTCTTTAATTAGAGTTGGACGTGCACACAGAGAGAGAGAGAGAGAGAGAGAGAAGACTTCTACATAACTTATAAGGCGGAAAAACCAGCTCATATGCTCGAGAGTTCTAAGAACCCGACACTTTTTATAGGCCCAACGAAAACTAGTTGGCTTTTAATAGCCATACTTGCTGCTCGTCTGCGTAATAATAGCGCCGAGTAAAATTAAAGATGACAGTCATGAAATTCAATTTCATTTAATTTTCAGTTCTCTGTTCTTTGTTATGAAGTTGAAAACATTCTCGGAAGGGGCATTTAACGATAGCCCAAAGTGTAAAGTGCAATGAGCAGCCGCAGCAAACAGAGCCGAGCTGCGATAACTGCAAGGGTCGTGTTAGAACCCTGTGGCAGTGGCCACTTTTCAGCTGGGGCCACTTTCCTTTTTCCTAAAGCCCTCTCGACTAATTTTTAATGGCAGTGCTGTGTTTTGTTTAGCCCGCAGAACACTTTCATTTGCATTACATGACAAAATAAACAAACTTGTTCCAGCGCGTTATTTCGGGCCTGTCCAAATAAAAGTGAAAACTACGCATAGTAAAAACAAAATTTTGCTCTTCAGATACTTTCTTGACAGACCAAATCTCACGTTCATCTCTTAATGATGGCACATTGCTTTTAATTATTGCCACGAACGTGTACAAATTTCCAAAAAAATAAACGACGAAACAAACGTTAAGGAAATGAAACTATTTTTATGCTCAAATGGGCATTTATGAGGGTATGCAAAGATCCAGCTCTTGCTCTCTTGCCTGTCTCTCTCATTCTTGGCCCATGCCAGGTGATTAATATACATTTACATATTTAGCTCGGGGCAAACACCTGCGCTATTTGCAATTTGTTGGGCTGCCAGGGTTGCTCTGTACATATAAACACATTGCAGGAAAGCGTTCAGCTGACGGATCTGTCGAACGGACCCATAGGCGCCGTTTTAGTTGTCGATCTTTGAGTTATTTCTCAAGTGGAGGCAACGCTTAGCTTTGGTTCATTTCAATCGATGCCTAGCTGGCTAGCTGGCTGACTGGCTGGCTGGCTGGCTGACTGGCTGGCTTTTCCTTTTCGGCATTTATTTGTGTGGAAATGAGCAGCTAACGGTATATGAATCATGACTTTGGCAGGCAGCATGATTTAAAACACTCACTCATATGCGGCGGAGGAGGAGCAGCCACGGGACCGAACTGCTGATGTGAGTGGCCAGGGCTTAGGCGCTGCTTTGCAACGTTAGTCGCATCGCGTCGCGTCGCGTCGCATCGCATCGGTTTCTTGCGCTGTTTGTGCATATTTTAGCACATTTTGTTATGTCCGTCCGGAGGCCAAAAGAGAACCCAAAGAACTAGAGAGCCAGACAGCCGAGACAGGGGCACAGATGAACATAGCCTAGGCTCGATCGGCGACGACTTTGTAGCGCGTAGGAAAACGTGCGATTTGAAGTTGACAGGCACAGCTTTGAACCCTGCCCAGCTCCGCTATACCGGACCGGCTCTGACTAGTCACAAGCTCTCCTGCTCCTCCAG
Organism: Drosophila anceps; assembly: GCA_035045945.1. Classification (NCBI taxonomy): domain Eukaryota; kingdom Metazoa; phylum Arthropoda; class Insecta; order Diptera; family Drosophilidae; genus Drosophila; species Drosophila anceps. Next base: position 9,285,684 of record JAWNON010000225.1, on the reverse strand, counting down.
TAACCTCAAGCCGCCCCTCTGGTGTACCCTTAACACTCTGCCTGAAATCAGCTGAAAAAGGCAACGTTTTTCATTTTCTACATTTTAATGCAATTTTTAATTTATTTGTTTTGGTCGAGGCCGCTGTCGCGACTCTTGCAACTTACAATATGCGACTCTAGTGTGCCGAGGCTTCTCTATATCAAAGTTGGTTTCGAACAGCGCAAACGCATATTTCTCATTGATTGGCATTTCCTGGTTGCAGCATTAGACTGGCCAAGTGGTCAAGTGGATTCCTCGAAGTGACTGCGTCTGCGCCCAGGATGAGAGCGTAGGGACAGCGCACACACACACTCATACACAAAATGAAATGAAGAGCTCCGATTGCAAATACCTTATTCAGTGAGCTTTCAATTGATTCTTTTGTATGCCCAGACAGATGCGGCTGTGATGTGTGTATTTACATCTTTATCTAGGTGTATGGGGAGGGCAGGCATGCTTAACTGGCCAATCAGTGAGTCAGTTTAGTTCTCATGATCGCTGCTGACTTGCAGATTGTGGTTAAACGCCAATTCCAGTCCATGACATCACGGCGCTCGAAATAACATCGCCGTCGGTATCCGGGCAAATCCACATTTGTCTGTCTGCCCGTAGCATCCCCATCAAGAAATTTTGGCATACACTTCACTTGTTTTTTATGCGGCTAGCAAATTACATAGTCATGAGTAATCATATTAATGAGACTCTGACTGCTGAAAACGCGCCAAAAACGCGCGCAATGATCCACTTTTCAAAATTGCGATCGCAAATCACGTAGCCGAAAAGCGTTTACGATTCGTCTAACTGTTTCTGTTAGTGTACTTTCGCGGCTTCTGGGCAACTATTAATGGGCGGGAGAGGAGGTGGGGAGGCTTGAAGTTGGCATAATTAGAACCAGTTTGCACATCGTGGCCAAAAAAAAAAGCTCAAAGCCATTGTTTTTGTTTCTTATTTTATGGCTAAAATTGGCAAATCAAATTGAATGTTGTATAACATTGACAGCTGACACGTGTGGGCGTCAGAAATAATAACCAACCCATCGAATAATAAATTCAGTTTTTGGGCCACACAGTGCAATAGTTATTCTTATCGCATAGTGCCTCTCATATTTACGAACACGTAGTGCCACAATGCTTCATAATGTTTTATGGCTTTTAATTAGGCGACTAGTAAATGCGCTGACAAAAAAAAAAACAGAATTAAGTGACTGCAGCTGCAAGACTGAGCGAGTGAAATGAGAACGTTTCTGCCTGGCAACAAACTTGACCCCAAGAAAAAGAGAAATTTGTGGCGAGCTGCATACAAAAAAGCGAAACAGAATAAAAAAAAATGAAGTTAGCACAAAATCAGCTCACGATCTGCTGACTGACCCAACACCAGCAGCCGCAAGAACAGCATCCACGTCCACATATGGCGTGGCTGTTGCATGCTGCAGGCAAGCACACGGTAGCTTGCATCAAGATTTGTCACAAATCAAAGCAAGCAGCCAACTAATCCAGTTCAAGTGTTGGCCAAGCAAAGCCAAAATGGCAAATTGCCTACGAGTTGCAGTTGGAGTTGTTGCTGCTGCTGCTGCTACTGCTGCGGCGGCTGCTGCTGCTGCTGTTGGTCTTTGGCGTTGGCGGCATCGGGCACGCTGCTCGTGCTGTTGTCGTGCCAGGCAGCTTGAGCAGCACCAACAGCTTCCGCATTGTCGCCATCGTCGCCACGGCTAGCTGACAAGTGACTCAGGCCGAGATTGAGAGACGACGTTAGAGACGGAGACGCAGGAGACATAGCTTACATTTGGCGCGATTGTTTGTTCGCTTGTTTGCCTGCCCTGACTTTGCCACTAGAGACCGTTATGTTTGTGGATCGTGCGCAACGGCGTCCAAAGCTTTATTAATTTTCTGCACAAACCCAAAAGAGACACAACTCCTTCGACTCAATTGGCTGCTGTTGCTACGGCTGCAAGGTCGATCATTTGTAAGGCCAACTTCATGAACTTGGTTCAAACTTGTTGATTGGACAAAAACCTCTTTGGCACAACTTTTCCATTTCCTTTTATAATAAACACAGATATGTAAATCTAACGTTTGGCTCTTGCCAAAACATTCCTGTGGCCGGGGTAGGATCGCAAAGTTCTGCCAGTTCAAGCCACAAACAATTTGGCCAACAATTGGACAAAACTATGCGCATTTATTGCGTTACCTCCGAGCACAAACACACACGCAAGGTGTGAGGGCCCCGCGGCAATTGTAGATTTATGACAATTGACTTTGACGTGACCAACAAGGCAAAGGCGGCCAATTGGCATTGGCAGAAATGCAATTTGCAATTGCGCCGCCTCACCGTTAAATGGCTGTCCGAGAACACAAAACCAAATTAACGCCAAACAGCAAAAGCAACAGCAACAGCAGCAGCAACAGCAGCAACAACAACAGCAGCAATCAAAGTGTAATGCGATAAGCCAGCAATTGGAATTGGCAACTAAGATGCGGATAGCGACTCAGATTGCATGACTCTTACCTCCCTAGTTCTCCCCTCCCGCCCATTCTGGTGAACGCATGAGGTTAGGTCAGCCAACTGAGCGAGCATCGGTATGGAGCGTATGGAGCAGCAGGCACGAAGATCGGTTTCGGTCTTGTGTGCTAAATGTCAATTTGATACCACAGCAGAATCCAATTAAAGCCGCATAGCTGCAACACAGTTGCAGTTGCAGTTGCAAATTGCCATTCAGCCAGTCATCCACGGGCATTCACAGTCATCTAGCTAGCTAGCTGGGTCGTCGTTAGATGCGTGCGCCAAAGTATATTTGTGGGTCATGGTACAAATCTCAAAATGCAGACAGTCGACAGCTGCTCCGCTGACAAGAGACACCTTTTGATGCATATGCTAACGATGCATTTCGCTAGCAGCTAGCTGCTCGCCATGCTGCCATGTTGCCCCAACGCTCGCCTCTCCCTTTGGCGACTGTCAAAATGTTGCGCATGTGAAATTTTCCCACCCTCCATTGAGGCCGCGAGCAGTTGCTGCGCCAGCAGCGCCTTTGTAAAATGTAAATTTCCAGCGCTCCATCTCGGGCGATACATTTATATTAGTGTGCTGCAGCTGGGGGCACACTTTGTGGCACGGCTGAGAGGCAGCTAGCTGCTCAGCTGGCCACGCATGCTCACAGTCAGCACAATCACAATGGAGCTGCCTCAGACAGTGCGGTGCAGTCGCACATACATACATACACACGCACACACACACTCACTCACTCGCATACACTTTTAGCCTCTGTAATTTTTCAACCTTAAACAGTTGCCTGTCAAGTGCTTACCCTTTGTGCGGATCCAGGAGGAGTCGCCGTTGCCTTCGCTGGCCCACCATGTCGGGCGGCTGTGCAAATATTTGCATTTGTGTTGGCCGTCGACTGTCGGCCGTCTCTTCACGCATGAGCCACCGCCTCGTGGTGGCATTGAGTTAGAAGCCAGCATGCATTTTTCATAACGCATATCAACGGCGTCCCATTGTTGGTCAAGAGGCTGCAGCTGATGATGATACATTGCCATTGGCCCTAGCTAGGCTTCGACTTATTCGAGCCTTTTTGCAAATTTCCCATGACCGACATTCGTTTGTAAGTATGTGTGAGTGTGTGTTTGTGTGTATGTGAGCCTACCCCTCCTTTCCGGGAATTCCCTCAGCCACTTGTTTTGGGCAATTGGCATGGGGTAAAAGTTAGCTAGTTACATGCCTTAACATTTGTGTGGAAAGCGTTTAGTTTTGGCTGCTTCATTCACAAATTGAATTTGTGTCACACACTTGGCCAGCAGCTGGCTGCTGACCACCCCTTTATTTGGTCTTAACCCAAATACTGAAAGCGGCTGCTGAAATTGTTTACCATTTAGCAACAGCAGCCAACTACACCAACAACAACATCTGCAACAAATGGCAGAATAATTACCGCAACAAGTTGCCAGTTGGCAGGCACATGTTGCTAGCCTGTTCGTGTGTTGCTAATAGCTTTAGAACAAGTGCCATTTTGGCCAACAACTAATAGCCAGTTTGTGTCGCTTCCGTTGTCAGTGGTAGGCCAGCAGCAGTCTCAACTCCATCATCATCATCATCATCGTCATGATAATCATTGTGCCCGTGTGAGATTATCATTATTGTTATTGTCGCTCGTCATGTCAACTCGTCATCAAAATACCGCAGCTAAAGCTGAGGCTGCATCTCGGCGGAGCAATCTTTCAAGTTGGTCGAGGCGGGTTTCGTGTGTTGCATACACCTTGTTCTGCAGTCTATTCTTTTTCTTTTTCTTTAATGTTGTTGTTGCTGCTTTAGCTATTGCCATTGCTTTTAACATTGTCGTTTGCCACAGCACGCAGCAATGCAATTTGTGGCTCCCGGGGACTGAGACTGAGACTTAGACTCCAACTCTGACTTCTACTCGTCGCACTCTGGGGGCATGACATGGGAGGCAGCGGCAAGGCAAGGGGCGCTGTGCCGTTTCCCTGCATTTTAATGAGCACATTTCGCGCATTTATGATGAGCCGCGCTCTGCCTGGCATTAGCTCATTTTATTTGCTTGTTTCGTTAGCGAGCAAACGACACTGCCTCCCATTCTACCTACCATACTTACAATGGATGCGGGGTGTAACAGAAACCACTCGAATTTCGAAAGAAGATCAGCACAGTCGTAGCCGTTGGGGTCATTGTGACCACCAGCACACACGCGGTTAAGTGTGTCTGCAAATTGATGTCAGCATTTCAAATCTATCGATAAATCATTTACAATTGCTTTGTTGCCGAAGGCTGACACTCGATATGCCCAGCTATCGATAAAGTTTGCTCAAATCTAAGCAACATGCCCACACAGTTGTCCCATGGTGCTCGGCCGTTGTTTTTATTAGCTTTTTGAAATATATGAAATTGTATAACTTACGCATGCACGCCTACCTACAGCCACGCCTCCTTGGCAGGCCACCCCAAGTGTCACGTCTGGGCGTATCCACCCCGCACTTTCGTTGAAAATGATATCGCACTCACGTGTTGCATCTCCAGGGACTTGATTAAAGGCACATAAAAGCAAATAAAAAACTTGGCTAATAAACGAAAATATGAAATGAAGATATTTTCCTTTTACTCCTCTTGTTGTTGTCTTTTATAGCATTATGTGCCCGTAAGTATATAAGGATATACTGTATTAGATACGGACAGTTGTCAGCCCCATCTAATTATAACTTGGTTCAGGGCGAAAGTTGGGGCCTGAGAGTTTTTTCTTTTGGCGTGTGGCTGACATTTTCAATCAGGACGCAACAACTTCACAAAACTATATTCACATTTGGAGTATATGGTCGCAACATGACAACGTATTCGGACCGTATTTCTTTTTTCCTTCTTTTTTTTTTTTTGTTAGGGGGATTGTGGGTAATAATTGTGAGCCTGCGAGCCATGTCAGGGAAAATTGCACATCTGTCAAATCAGCAAACAAGTGATTTCCGCAAACAATTGAAGAAAAACAGCCAGTCAGGATCTCCCCTCCATCCGCCTACACACACACACTTTTGAGGGATGCCGACTGCGATTCTCACCGAGCTCGGACCGTAGTGCTGGCGGTGGTAGGTGGTGGTGTCGGTGGTGGTGGGAGCTCACTGTCAACAGTCACCCAACCCACCCAGAAATTCTTTTGCTGTTTGTGCACGTAAATTGCTTTTGTCGAGCAGTTGAGGCTATTGAAAAATTTGAACAAAACTCAAAAAAAAAAAAAATGTGAACCGACATAAGGACATGTGCCCTGTCATGCTTTTTTAATGAAGTGCCGTCGTTTAAGAAACATATTGTGGCTCAATTTGATTGTTGTGTGCGGTTTTTACATCTTTCTTTCATTGCTTGTGAAGGGTTAAACGGGCGAGTGTCAAAGGTCTAATGGATCAATTCGTTTTGTTGAAAATCATGCCATACAATACTAAAGTACATTTCGCTTCCCTCCTTCATTGCAGTTACACACACAAGCAAAACGATGACAAGAAAACGTTCGAGTCCGCTGGGACTCGAGGAGCTGATGTCTCTGGCTATGCTGCTGATGGTGCTGCCAGCGTTAACGCTAGCTGGTAAGTGGTTTATTATGTCAACATAAATTACAGTTAGGCCGCTAAGTATCGGAGTCCACGACCACACACCCCTTATGGGAGATGCTCGCATATGCGCTGTCTATACTGATTATTTTGGCCATAAATTTGCACACATTGCGGCTCGATATTTTGGGTACAAGTCAAGCTAATTAAAGCATGTGGCATTTGGCATTGCGATTCTGTGACAAATTACCATCAGCTGGCCACAGCTGCCACGACTCGCACTTGTCCGGGGTCAGTAGTGACCGCTCTGCCCCCGCCCAGCCCAAAGGTCGGCGTTGCATTTAACGCGAACGAAAAGAGAATTCAATTTATTTGGCATGCCAAATGCGTGAGGGTGTCCAAAATTCAATTGAGTCATGCGTTGCCATTTAAATTGAAATTGAAATTAAGGCAAAGTGGCAATGACCGTGCAACTGGAGGGTGCTACACACACAGATACATGAGTATAGCAACAGATACTAAAATAAATTTCGACCCTTGCCATAAATAAAGTCGAGTGCTAATGGCCACACTCGACAGATGGGTGGGCTACACGATTATTTTGGATGCATCTGCTTGAACGAGGTGTTAACTTTCACATTCTCCCATCGCTCAAAGGTGCAGCATATAAAATGGCCCATTGGACTGCAGACTGCGGAAGAGGGGACTTGACTATGTACAATTTAACGACTGACTTGAACTAAACTTTATGGCAAATAAACCCAAAAATGGTTAAGAGACATACCATTTCTCATGTCTGCAGAATATCGGTCAGCAGTACTGCTTCCACCGCCAGCAGTAATCACATGCAAACACACTGAGACATCAACGAAAACCAAAAGCCCATAACCAAAACCTTAAAACTAAATTCCAGCCGCAGCTTTGTGGTACTCTTTAATGGGCATTCAATAAACAGGCAACAAATGCAGCTGCATTTCAACTGATTTGGCCTAGTCGAAACGAATAGGCGGCAATAGTCCGAGTCGGAGTCCGAGTCCATCAGTCAGTCAGTCAGTCAGCCAGTCAGGCAGACTGTCTTGTTGACCCACATTTAGCACCGCTCAAATGCTCGATACAGCGTTGACTTCTTGGAATTTTCATTAGCACATGCCACATGCCTAACACTAAGGTGCTGCAGTATGGAAAACTATCAAAAAAAGAAAAAATAATAGGGGGAGGGAAACCAAGAAAAACGCAGCTTAGAACATTTTTGACGATATTTTGTGAATGGTTGAAAGAGAACGTGGAGCGTGTGAGTCGAGAACTGATTATAGCTAGATCTTTGTGCGTCTTCTCGCACTTTTCTCACCCACTTATGTGTATTGTGTGCTACACACGCACACTCACACATACACACAAATCTGTTACACTAACAAGCAAACAAAACAACTCAATGGACGTAAACGCTGCCCGTGGAGCTCAACACTTGAGTTTGATGAACTTACAGAGCTGGCAGAGAGCACCAAGCTGCGGGCTCAGAGCAGCAGCTCAGAGCTGGCTTTACAAGAATCTCACAGCATGGTCTGGTAATTGAATTGTTCCATTATAATAATACACACATGACTACATAGCACATAACACCCAGCTCATGACTCAACACTTGTAAGTATCTGTGAGATACATTTGTATCTCATTTAGCTATCGACAGCTGCTCGCCTGTACAGCCATATAAATCAATATCAGCCACTCGAGTGCTTTATACAGCCATGATTAATATGCGCAAATCGGCAAAAAGTCGAAACATGCACAAATACTTCACAACAAGTGCCATTTTGCGTCATGGCAAAAGACCAGTCAAATGCCAATTGGCAATTGTTTTCTGTTTTCAGTCTTCAGCGTTCAGTGCTCAGTTAAAACTTTTTGGTAACATATCGTGTCTTAGCGAAGTGCTTCGCTTTACAGTTAAGACCCAAACGCAGTCAGCCGCGAGCGCCTTATGCAACTTTTAAGCTGCCAAGTTCAAGTTTTAATTCAAGCTCAAGGTCGATCAGCTGGTCGCTGTCTCGCTCGATTGGTCGCACCAACTTGGCTGGCCAACTTAATGGACCAGCAACAGCGCATGGCGCAGTCACAGTGGAAGATTCACTGCTTGTCGGCGTCATCGTCATCGTCTGTCAGCAGCTCCGGTAGCCCCAACACATAATCATCATTTTATAAGCCACAAAAAGTAGACGGCAATTTTCAGACTCAAAAATCAACTTGGCTTTCGCCTTAGCGCACTGCTTTCTGACTGTTCGTTTTTTTTTTCGTGGGGCGTTTTCATCAATCAATTTCGAGCTTGAATTCCTTTACTTTGCATAGGGTATTTCAGTTTTGCCAGGAAGTGTGTAACCCAGTTGTAAGCAACTTGGTGTCAACTACAAAAAGTCTAATGAAATTCTCGGCTTGACGCCCGGTTAACCTCCATATACGTATAAATGGTTTCATTTAATGCAATAATGTTTAAAGTTTTCTTCATACAAAACGATTTATTTACTTTTTTTTGTAACGCAAATTTTTGATGGAGTTTAAGATGACGTAAATAAATAAGGGTAAGGGTATTTTGTCTTCCACTAGCTGTGGGTAGCTGTGCCCATTTTTTTCTCATGCCTGTGAGCCACAGGTGCTATTTCTTTATTTGGCATCTGTTTGTCGAATCCCCAGCTGGACCTGTAGGCTGGGCAATTGACAAGAATGCAAGTACTCGGACTTATTTATAGTATGCGTTGGACAAAAAAGATAAGTCACAGTAAGTGAACATGAGTTTTGAACCCTGCTACGGTTCTAATTGGAGACTCAACATTTGTTCGATGGGGCCTGCTTATGTTTTTTTAAAGCTCTTTCTACATCATGTTGCCTGAGTAGCCATAAATGGTAAAAAAAAGATAAACTCGTATCTAAGCATATTTTTATATAAGTTTTGATGATGCTTAACTGATTGCTTAATTTATAACCAATTACAAAGGCATTAGTACGCTTCCAGCTGGATCTTCATATACTTATTATTTGTTGTTGTTGTTATTGTTTTTTGTTTATTGCGCATAAAAATCACCTGTTTATGGCTAACTAAACTGGTGAGTTGCGGAAGTCAAATGGCATTTTGGGATTTTATTGCCACTTGGCGCGCTTAATTAGCTTGTATTAGCTGGCATTTCGGCCAAGCGTCGGGCATAACTATTGACGACGGCCAGAACTTTCTGGACAGGCTTAGGCTGAGGCAAAACATCATTATGCTCAAGTATTAATTGCATGAACGCTCGCTGATGATATCAGGCACATGCCAGCAGTATGTATCATCATCATCAGCAGCAGCAGCAACAGCAACGGATTTAATCAAGATTTTTGCTGTTGGCCCGTCAGCATATAATTAACATTTTAGCCAGCTACACACTCGACCAAGTTCAATGTCAAGTGGCAGAGCTGTGGCGTCTTATCAGGTGCTTGATAACCACAATAAGCCAATGCGGCACTGCTGGTGGGCGTGGCTGCTGGAAATCGTAAATATTTCGTATGCAAACAAGCTGAAGCAGACAGAGGCTGTCTCTACCTGCGCATGTACTTAATGCCATGGCTGTACCTCTGTACCTGTAGCATAACCACATGCCAATAGCCATACTTTGTAGTCGAACTTGACGTAGTAGTTGCCTGTCTTATTTACCTGGGCCAAACAACGGGCCAAACAGCCGCTGACCATTGACCGATATGGAGATGTGGCTAAGCAGCTGAAGAGCCATGTGTGTGAGTGTGTGTCGCTGCGTAGCTGTGGAATTTCATAGCCACTTGAAGAACAAGTACGCGAGTTAAAGATCACGAACTTGCGGGTTAAGCAGCCCACACGATGTGGCTGCGTGTGAGAGTCAACAGGATGAATCCGTGTCCACACACGACTCTCATGCAGATTTGTTTCTTCTTTTCTTTTTCGCTGACCAACTTTCGACAGTGACACAATTAGAATCCGCCCAAAACATGTTCGTGGCCGCCATGTGCCATATGCTGATTTTGGCCATAAATAAGCATTGGCTGCCAGCTGAGAAGCAATGACTTTCGTTTCGGCCCACCAAAGACGCTCCAGTCGTACATTAATTTGTCAAAAAAAAAAAACAAAAAAAAAAACAAAAATATATATAGATATATTTAAAAAGTTTTATGTTGCTGTAAAGAGCTCAAATCAAAACTGCGTATGATAAATTGACCATGACTTGGAGACAGATCCCAGAGTTATGAACCTACACACAGACACACACACGCGCACACTGTTGAAGAAAAAGCACATTTATAACTCTTAAAGAGCCACTTAGTTTGTTTTGATTCAACCCACGCGAGCCACACATTTTGTTTGGCCTGAGGCCATTGACCAGATTTAGCCAGCCAGAGCCATTTGTCTGGCCGAAAGGGCCACACTGAGCTGGAGTTGGAGTTATAGCTGCTCATTGCACTTGATTTCAATTTAATGAGAGCTGAGCATTCGAGCAACGAGAGCTTGGAATGTTGGCGTGTGAATTGGCCAAGAATCAATCTTCTTCGTCGACTGTCTGACGGATGCGCAGGCAGCTCAATACGATTTTTATCAGCTATACAATTTCCAACTTCCTGCGACAAGGTCAGGCCAGAGAAGTGTAGGTGAGGCACAGCCAGGTGAGGGCAGGCGTGTTAGTGTTTGCGGTAATTTCAATAAAGTAAATAATCAGTGAGCGAGTGGCGTTTGCGGTTAACTGGCAGCAATTTGTATGTGTAACGGTTAACTGTAAGCCCCATTTGGCAATGGCCATGGCAATGGCATCACAGCCAGCCCCACCACCACACACCACACAGCGTTAGCCACAGAAATTACACAATTTGACTATTAACGCCTTTGGCTTGGCTTTCCCTCGGCTGTACCTTGACAATGAAATGGCTGCTGTGATTGCTGTAATTCTGTAGCAGTTGCTGTTGCTGCTGCAGTTGCTGTTGCAGTGGTTGTTGCAGCAGCCACCGAAAAAACAAAGAGAAGCAACATTTTATGGCACAGCAAGTCCAAATGCAAATGAAATGCTGTTTAGTAGAGCAAAACGCCGGCAAACAAATGAAGTAACAATTCTCAGATTTCTCATTGTGATAAGCGACAGCAACAGACAAACAGATATATAACACTATATAGTCTAGGTGTGTGTCAGACAGATATATAGTATAGTTGTGCCATAAGCATAGCTCATATTATGCATGCTGGGTTTTTTTCTCTCGCCCTTATATCTCTCTCTCTCTCTCTTTCTCTCTTTACTTTGTTATTGTTTGAATGTCATTGAACTTGAACTTGCTGTTGGCCAAGTTGAGCTCGTCAGGCGCCACTTGGTATCTATTTTCGTTTATTTTGGCTTTGTTTTTTTCTCTCTTTTTGTTAAATGTTTCATATAACTATTTGATTTTTTCTATTTGGCATTTTATGCAAGCTCTTGGCGTGAATATGCTAATTTTCAATTTGTACAACACGTTGTTGACGAAGTTTCCGTTGTCGTCGCTCTAAAAACGTGTTCGAAATGCTAATTAAATGCTGCCGCTCGGCAAACATTTGCGTCTTTATTCATATTTATGGCAATTAGTTGAGATCTGACCCAATTTCGTGAGGCATTTAAGCACTTAGAACGAAACCTTTCGAACTACAGAATCGAGCTGGAATTTTTAAGCTGGCGCCAATCGTTTGGCTGACTGGCAGCTGGCAGACAGAAGGTGCTACCATGTACTGACCAGCCCAAGATTTTGCTCGGTTCGCTGAACAACAACTCAAGTTTAGACTTGGACTTGTACTTGGACTTGGCCTGAGCACTACGTGTTAGAATTCATTTTGAGACACTGCTAAGACGAAAGTCTTGCAGCGAAAGAATGGTAATTAGCCATGTCTTGGCTGGCAGCTCATTCTTACACAGATCTCTATCACATGGTGCAATGACTTCCCACAGCTTTTCAATTGTGTAACTTTAGCTTCATGAGCGGGACAACTATCCAGCAGCTCTAATGCCTGGCCAAGCAGGGGGTTCAATCAACTCGCAGCCTGGCACCTTTACGCATGGCAAACTTACAACTCCGACAGCCGACTCCATGGTGTGTGGGTCATGTTAAGTCACTTAGCAACGGCCACTAAATACGCTAGACAACTGAAGAGACCCAGAGGATTAGAGGGGTTAGGGTTGGGTTATAGAAGGAATGAACTAATACCTTGTATAATTATCGCTTTGCTGATCTTTTGTTGCTGTTGCTGCCGCGCTTTGTGCGTTTGGCAACATTGAGTCTTATTTCATGGTTGAAGCAGCTTCTTCTAATGCTGCAGTTGGCTAGCACGCAACACATATATTTTATAGTACTATAATACTAGCTATAAAACAGCACTATCTGCATTCGCCAATCACTGGCTTAAAGGCAGACGCTGTCGCAGTCGCAGTCTCTGTCGGAGTCGTTGTCGTGGGAGCAGATACAAATCGCTAGCTGTCCAGGGGGCAACTTCTTGGTGGGGCAAGCAATTAGCGCTAGAATGCCACGTGAATATTTTACCAAATGAGGCGCTCAACGAAGTTGGACGAGCACAAAAGTGCGCGTATCTAATTGAAACGGCCGCAAGCCGAGCCCTGCCCAAACGTGAGAATTTCTTGTGGACATTATCATCAATCTTCCGCCTTGTCAGCACAGTCAGCTGGCATTGCAGCTGAAGTTGAAGCTGAAACTAGCAGTGGATTGCTAGATAGAGTTGAGCCTGGACACGCGCCGCAAGTGCAGACGGCTAGATCTTGCTCAAATTCAAACCGAAATTAATAAACAGTTACGCACGCGCAGGTTGAAAACGAGTTGCAACAACAGTTGCAATAGTTGCAGTTGCACTTGGAACGTTTGTCAGTAGCGACCTGCATCCGAGCGTCCGAGTAAGCCATTGATTATAGATCTTGTCTGTTATTTTGGCAAAGCTCTGGCCAGCTCCAGCTGCAGATCCAGCTCGTCCCGTCAGCAATTGCAGTAATCAATGCGCTGTTATCAATAACAGCTTGCGGTGCCAAGAACTGAATGCAGAGCAGCAGGCCGAACGCCTGACGACAATTTGTTTTCTTCGTGTCCGCGCACGTAACGGGCCTTTGGAATTTGTCTAAAAATTGCGCAAACAAAAATTATGATATATCTAGCTAGAGATGCGGCCAGTGTGCAGGATCTGTGATTAGCTGCAACCTGGCGGCAATATATGTACACGTACACATATTACGACTGACAGACAGATTGATGGCCCGATGGGGGCCCATTAAAGCCATGCAGCGCAATCAAAACAAATCAAGCACAGGACACATAAAAAGCCACATCAACTGGGGAAATAAGCAAAAAAGCCTTGCCTAGGATCCAATCCGATCCGCAACTGTGGGAACCACTACGAAGATAAGCTGGCCTTTAACTGCTTAATTACAGCGCCTGCAGGCCCAGTGGCAACTCCTAGTTGCACCAAAGTTAAGACCAGACTCATTACTATCTATTAAGCAGTCAGATTGGCAACGAAAAAAAATACGAAAAAAACGTCAAAAGCAAAAGTTGCGTTCCAACTGACAACCTGACTGACTGTCTAATGACACTGCCCGTTCTGCAGGGATACTGAGAGCTAGCCCTCGCCTGGGCTCGACTCGCCATAAATACATATATGCATATGAGCTGCTCGTTTGCCTGCGGTGCAGTTTCCAGCAATTACAATGCTCACATATAGACAGCAAAGGATTGGATTCATGCCCAGGCATAGACATATGCCTAGCTCTTCGTAATTGTTTCATATGCATAGCAGTCGCAGCCGCAGCAGCAGCGTCAGCATCATTGACTGAAGCAACAGGCAGCAATTTCACGGCATCCTCGTCATGACCAACGGGCATAATTTACTTAGAACGAATCATGTCTAGGCCGGCTGGTAATAAAACACAGCGTCACGCCAGGGCCCACAACTAGCAGCATCATCAGGCAAGTAGAGAGCCTGGCGCAACTGCGTCCAATTTGGCTGCGCAAGGAGTCAACGCTGATACTGCGGCTGCTGCTGCTGCTGCTGCTGTGGATGATGTCGACGTCTACATTGCTACCTTGTCCCCGACATAATCATGTTAAATTACTCGCAAATTCATTTGCTGTGCGCGGCTGCTGCCTCCGTTGGGCGCATTGTCGGCGCTGTGCCAACTCCCCTCACCTGCAACTCATCCGCTTTCAACACTGATGCATGGCGCATGATATGGCGGCACACACACATAGCGTCTGTGGCTTGGGCTTGGGCATAGGCTTGGGCATGGGCATGGGTTGTTAGCTTGTCGCTCACTCCATATTGATCGACTCGGCATTATGGAAATTATGTGATCAAGGCCATAGAAAATGGAAATTGTTTTGCGCAAGAAAAAATTTGCATGCCTCTTGCTGCCGCTTGTTGGCCTGGCATAATTTCTGTTTTCCTGCCATTGCATAATTGAGCCAAGCCAATGCGATCCAAGTCGAACTGAGCTGAGACTGGGCAATTATAGTTCGATGTATTGCATGTGCAGTCGGTGCATCTGCGTCCCTTATTGGCGCATTGTTCTAGTCGACCATGGAGCACTTCGACCTGGACGGCTCGGCTCTAATTACGATCATCTATATCAACGGAGTCTGCGAGTTGCTCGCAACTTCCTTTTGTCACCCATAGAAAGAAGAGCCATCGAAACGGCATTCTAGCCTTTAATGCCTTATCAGCTAGCCGTACATACATATATCTTGACCAGGTGGGGCGTATGCTGTGGGTGCTGCTGCTACTGCTGCAGCTGTTGGTCGTCGCCAAAGTAGCGGTAAAGCTGCTGCCGCGTTTGGCACCGTACAACAGCAACACACAAAAATGGCGCATTTGGGGGAACATGGCTCTGGCTGTGGCCCAAAGGAAGATTTGTGTTTATTTTGTAATCTTTGAAATATTTGTGGCATGGCAAATATTTCACTAGCTGCGTTTCCGCGTAGCGCATGCGGACAGCCATGAAAATGAGAGACGGAGAGAGGAAGAGCTAGAGTAGAATTGAAAAAGGAACGATTGCTATCAACGAAATATTTAGCGAAACTTCTACTTTTCACATGCCAGGCGTGCTGTCTCCTCGTCTGGCCTCTGTGGCTGCTGGCTGTTGGATTGTGTGGCTGGTCTGCGCTTCTGTGCCTCTCTGTCCCCCAACAACCGCCTGCGTATCCACCTACAGCACTAAATAATAAAGCGTAACCAGCAAAAGGCGTGCCCGCTGCCTTAGCCTGGTCAACGCGGCTGTCGGAGACAGAGTTAGAGCCGCAGCCAGAGCCAGAGCTACGGCACCTAAGCTTAAGTCTAGGCCTACTTATGTAAGTAAAGCCAGCTAGTGGCTTGTATTTTATGGTTTGTGTACACATTTTTGCACACATGCGCGACCAGGTCGTTCAACTTGTTGCTGCAGCGGCAGCGGTGGCAGTGGCAGTGGCAGCAGCCATCCAGCCATGGCCATGGCCAAGAAACATTGGGGATGCGAGGCGTGCGCGCGCTTTCCTAGAATAAACAAAATGCACGACTCTTGCGACAGCAACAACAACAGCAACAGCAACCAACGCCGCCAACAACTTTGGCTTGGCCAAAGCTGCAGTCATGTGAATGTAGCTGTAAGCTGCAGCCAAATCAACACCAACAACAACAACAACAACAACAACTAACTTGCCTGAGTAACTGACTGACTAACTGACTGACTGACTTCTGTTTGTTGGACCGACACGACCATGTTTGATGTGTACCATCAACAGCCGCAGCAGCAGCAGGCAAACGACGACGACGACTCATGCGTCTTGGTCATCATCGTCGTGCTGATGCTGCCAACAACTCGTATGTGGCTTGTTTCAGTTGTTGCACTTGCAGCGGAAAATTGTTGCATAAGTTTGCATTACAAGGCGGCCAACTGGGAACTGGGCAACTGGGCAGTATGATTGCGGGGCATGCTGCTAGTGAACTGGCTGTATAGTAGACTCCCATTGCCGATTGCTACCAAGTCCGGCCAGTGTCGCCTCCTACAACCATCCTGCTCTAACTCGCACTCTCTCTGTCTCTGCTACTCTAGGCAGGCAATCCTTAACAGTTAATGTGTGAATTTTTATGCGTTACCAGGCTCGGTCGTGGCTCTTGTTGTTCTTCTCACCGCATAAAATGTAATTTACATCCGTTAGTTTTGAAAGAGTAAGATGTTGCCGAGCAGCAGAAGCAGCAGCAGCTGCAACATCAACAGCAAAAGACAGAACTCAGCCACAGCCTCGGTATTGAAATTGCTACTCTGATTTGTTACTGCCGCTACCACAATCTAAAGCCTGGCCAATATCATGCTTATGAACATTTGCCGTTAGAATTTTCATTGTTATTTCGGGAACAGTGCATTGTAAATTATATTGCTGGCAATGCTACATGCAGCCAATCGAGCAGAAATTAGCATTTGATATATGTGGTAAATTGTCAACCCTTCAACTAGCCGCAATTAATCATAGTTGTCCCAACAACAACAACATCAACAGCAGCAAGAAAACCATTCATAACAAAATGCAATTTGTCAAATCATTTTAACAGCTGCTGCTGTTGCTGCTGTTTCTGCTGCTGCAACAGCATGTTGCTGTCGTGGTCGTGTAAACGCCACCGCAAGAGCAACAAGTGACCGTCAGTTGGAAGGCGCGCGCGTTGCCGGTTAACTGTCAGCTTAAACAATTTGTTTGAGCCATTTTTTTAGCAGCTCTCGTTGCAGTTGGCCCAGTGTGGGACACACACAGGCTAAGATTCTCCATGCCTAGAACCAGCTACGTGCCATTATTTCTTGCATTCTCTGCTTTTGCTTCTGCTGCTGCTGCTGAATTTTGATTATGTGGTAATAACACGTTGCACGCACACAAAGCCGAGCAGTGAAATAGTTTCTGTTGTTGCTGCAATTTGCTGGCCGCTTGTTGTTTGCTGCTTGCTGCATGCTGCCTATTGCATGCTGGCCAGCGGCGGTCGAGCCCTGTTATCAGACGACGCTGGCCTATCAACGAGTACCAAGAATAGAACGAGTAAGCCAGAAGAGCCAAGTGCTCAGACGTCGGCCTACGCAAGTTTACAGTCGACGTCTAATTTCAATTGCATGCAGGTACAATTAGAGGTCTGGCATTCGCTGTAATAGATAAATTAATTTATTATAGTCATGCGGACTAACGGATACGGCCATCATAAAATTCTAACGTAATAGACCAAATACCTATGGCATTTCCCACTAAAATACTAAACTAATTTGTACCCTTCCTTCCTCTACAATTTTTTTGCAGCTCCCTTGCAGGACTACACGGAAATAACACCGTATACAGGTAAGTAAAATAACAAATATCTATCTAAACTAATGGTAATGATACTCAATACAAAATAATTCAACAAGGATTTAGTTTGAGCTTATAATTCAATTATGATGGCGAATTATAGCATTAAAAATAATTGAACCTCAGTTTACGCCCGTTCAACATTGTTTGACTCTAACCGCCTAATCGACCACAAAAGACCAATAGCTGTCCCACCGCTGTCATAAAAAGACCCAGCCGACTGACTTTGAAATTATGTTGAGCATTATTAGGCTGTTAACTGAGGTGTGAAAAAGCACACGAAATAATTTTAAATTGTGGCAGTAAACTAGCAGATACCCTGCACTTTTTCACTCTGACTGATAATTGATATGATATATGAGAATTAATTATTGTTTCCAATGAGTTTCAAAAAAACTTTTCCAAGTAGCAGGCTTGCTCTATACAACCCATTAAACTAAAGGTACCGGGTATACAACTATAAATAAGAAAATGAAACAACGAAATAAACACTGTTTTAGGAGGTTTATGACGAAAACGTGAGCGCCAGACAGCGGCACCAAAGATTTCAATCAAAAATCGTCTAGCCAACGAGTCAGTCGAACAGGCGAACAATAACAAAGCTGAAGCCGAAGCTAAAAAGACGTTGGCGGGGAGCTGCTGCAAGTTGCGCTTGACGTGTTAATAATGTGATTTGAAATTTATTGCGGGCGGACGGCAGTAAATTAGGTAGCAGAGTACCCAGTATTCAGTAGCCATAGAAAAGACATACGTATGTTAAGCATTGCTTGGCGCTTGAGTTGTCACTGTTTAACGACTCTGATGAGCCATAAAAGATATCTATAGCTGCACGTATTATGACATTAGATAGCGCTGGAATTTAATTTATGTCCGAAACGACATAGTAGCACACATGAGCTACTTTAGACTTGCCGTGAATGCATAACAGGGAAATGTTAGGGAACTAACTGTTCATATTACTTGCACTGTCATATATTAAGTAGTTGAGGTAGGCATTGTTTTATGGTTCCCAGGCCTGCTCCAGTTATACTTAGCTGGTTTTCTAATGAATCGCTACTTTCTTTTCGCTTATTGCAGAGGGCTGCTACTACAACTATGGGCATTACAATGAAGGTGACCGCATCATGACCAATGAGCCGTGTCTAAACTGCACCTGCCACAATCGCATGCTCATGTGCTATCTGCGCGTTTGCCCGTTCACTAAGCCAATTGGTCAGGATTGCATTGTGGAGAAGCGCGAGGATCAGTGCTGTCCTATTGTTACCTGTCCAGTGGGTAAGTTCTATTAGCTATGTTTTATAGCCAGTTATTTCAACTACGTGCCGCTATTCCAGTTCATGTCGAAGTGCCTCATCGTACACCCGAGCCTGGAACTGAACTGAGCATTCCCGAAAAGTTTGGCTGCAGCATTGAAGAGAAGTTCTACCCGGAAGGCGCCCAGGTGCCATCTAATCCCAACAAACCTTGCGAGCTCTGCTATTGCATTAACAATCAGACCAAATGCGTTATGCAGGAGTGCACCCTGCATGTGGATGGCTGCACACCCATCTACAACAAAGGCTCTTGCTGTCCAGTACGTTACAGTTGCGGTATGTAATTTATGCACTTGCCTATCAAAGCCAAATCTTATTTACGTTTTGTATATCACAGACCATGAGAACGATGTTCTTGAGTTGGAGGATCATTCGACAACAACGACCACTGTTCGTCCAACACCTGGATTTATTCTGACCACTACCATGACTCCGGCCGTGTCTACGGATTGCATCCACAATGGCGAGACCTTCGCCGATGGTGCCTCCATCAAGGGCAAGAATGCTTGCGAGCATTGTTACTGCATGCGCGGTGATATTGTGTGTGCCGTACAAGAGTGCGAAATGCCGATGAGTTCGGCCAGTGGCAAAACTTGCCATGCCATGCCAGCCGCCGAGGGCGAATGTTGTCCCAGCAATTATATTTGTGATGATGATAGTGCCACAACTGACACCATTGAAGCCACCACTCTGGAAATCAGCCGAGATGAGGAGCCAATTACTACGGCAACGCCTGTCAAGGATATACACGGTGAAATACCAAAGGAGGATGTCGATCTGCAAGGGCACATTGATGACGAGGAGAAGGATAAGGATGTGGCCACTGAGGGTCCAGTCGATGAAGTTGGCAGTGGTGAAATTGATCAAGAGTACACCACAATCGTTTCCGATCATGAGGATAAGATTAAGGAGAAGGAACACGCGACCTCTACAGTTGCTACTGATGCTAGAATTGATGCACCAGTGGAGTCATCTACAGCGACGCCGATTGAAGAAGGTAGCGGAGAAGAGGATATAATTAAAGCAACAACACCACGCGCACAAGAAACTGAAAAGCCCGCAGAGCCAACTAAAGAGGGAAGCGGAGAAGATGAGGCACCGACAGTATCTGAGGAAGGTAGCGGGGAAGTCGACTCTACATCCGCACCTTCATTACCATCCCAAGAATCCAGCGCCGAAGGTGAAGAAGATTTGGTCAAGACTTCCACACCTGCTGTACCAGTCAATTTTGATGAAGATGGTCAGGACACTACTACACCGACTGTGGATGTTAGCGACAAAGAAGAAGTTCCGAAAGGCACAATTTCAACTGTGGCTGTTAGTGCCGAGGATGATATTCCCAAGGGTACAACTCCAGTTTCTGCAGTCTCCGATGAAGAGGACGCTTCGAAGGGAACAACACCAAGTGAAGATGTTGGCGATGAAGACTATGTCGCCAAGATTACAACTCCAACTTCTGACATTATCGATAAGGAGGATGATATTAAGGGTACAACTCCTGCTTCAGATGTTAGCGATAAAGAAGAAATTGCCAAGCCTACAGCTCCAACTGCAGACATTAGTAATAAAGAAGATGATGTCAAGCGTACAACTCCAGCTGCAGACAGTTATAAGGTGGATGACGTCAAGATTACAACTCCAGCCGCAGTGGTTAGTGATAAGGAAGATGAAACTAAGCCTTCAACTCAAACGTCAGATATTAGTGACAGCGAAGAAGTTGCCAAGGCGACAACTCCGGCTGCTGACTTTAGCGATAAGGAAGAGGACATCACGGTCAAAACTCCAACTACAGACAGTGATAAAGAAGATGACGTCAAAACTACAAGTCCAACTGCAGATATTAGCGATAAGGAAGATGGTCTCCAAGTTACAACTGCAGCTCCTGACAGTGATATGGAAGATAATGTCGAGACTGCAAGTCCTGATGCAGACATTAGCGACAAGGAACACGAGGTCAATGTTACAACTCCTACTGCTGACAGTGATAGGGAAGATGACCTTATGGCTACAACTTCAGCCTCAGATGTTACCGATAAGGAAGGAGTTACGAAGGGTACAGCTGCAACTGCCGAACGCGATGAGGAAGAGTATGTCAAGGCAACAACTCCAGCCTCAGATGTTAGCAATAAGGAAGAAGTTGCAAAGCCTACAACGCCAACAATTGCCGATGATGAGGAAGAGGTTGCAAAGGCTACAACTCCAGCAGCTGAATATGACATCAAGGTTACAACTCCACCTACAGATAGCGATAAGGAAGATAAGATCAAGCCAACATCGCCAGTCGCTGATGTTAGCGATAAGAAAGAAACTGCTTCACATGTTACCGATGAAGAAGACACTATCAAGGCAACAACGCCAGCTAAGGAAGTTAGCGGTGAAGAAGATATTATCAAGGAAACAACTCCTGCCGGAGAAGAAATTATTGAACAGGATACTAGTAAGCCCGACACTTCTGCCACAGATGACAGTGCTAAAGAAGATGCTGTTAAGACAACAACTCCCACTGCTGACGACATTGATATTGTCAAAGATATTGTTAGAACTACAACTCCTCCCGCTGCTAGTGATGAAAACGATGACAAGACGACAGCTCCTGCAAAGGATGTTAGTGGTGACATTGATATTGTTAAGGACACAACTCCTGCTGAAAACTTCGGCGTTAGAGATGAAATCGCACCAGAAATCACCACAGAAATCACTGCTAAAGATGAAGTTATCAAGGCCACGACTCCAGCTGCCGAAGAGCCAATTAAAAAGGATACTGATGAAGCTACAACTGCTGCTGAAGAGGTTGGTGAAGATATTTTTGTTCAGACAACGCCATCTGCAGAGGAAGTTAGCAGTGAAAAAGACAAGGATGTTGTTAAGCCTAGTGAAGGTGTTAGCGATGAAGAAATCATTCCAAACACGACATCTGCTGAAGACGTCACTATTGAAGATGAGGAGATCAAGACTACAACTCCTGCTGTACAGGCCATCAAGTCGAGTACACCTAAAGCTGAAGAGGACCAGTCAAAAGAGCCTGAAAGCTCTGCTGACAAAGACTCTGAAGAAGAAGATGTTCAGGCAACAACAACGGCCTCTCATATTTTATCATCTACCACTGAAGGTATCAGTGAGCAGGTTACTTCAGAAACTAGTTCAGAAGAAGAGATGCCTGCTGTGCACAGCACCACAGTTTCTCCCAAACAACCTGAAGATAAGGAAAGCGATGAGAGAGAATCTGACGAGGATCACACTGAGGAATCCAAAAAGGATGACAAGGAAACATTTGCTAAGGATAGTGACAAAGCTACAACTGACGAAGCAGATAAAGAGATTGTGTCTTCTACCAGTGCAACACTTGATAAAGAGCCAGCTGAAAAGGATAAAGATGAAGACCAAACTACCCAAGAAGTGCCTGTCAAATCTGATATTATTCCTTCTATCATTGAAGCTGATCAAAGTACTGCGCAACCTGATGAAGATGAAGAGGCCACAACCGATAAACCGCCCGCAGTCTATCTGCCTCCTACATCGGAAGATGTACCGAAAGGGACCGAAATCCCAGAAACCAGTGAAGAAGATATCACTGCTTCTACGTCTGAGGAAGAATCGTCTGAGCCTGCTAAGGTTACACCTGAGAAACAGGACGCCCCAGTTGACACTCGTCACGACTTCGCCCCAGAGAGTACAACATTGGCACCCAGTTCAGAAGAGGAGACAACAGTTGCAACCATGCCTGATATGCAGCTGCCGGCTGCTATACCTGGTGAAGGTGACTGCCTGGTTGAAGGTAAAACCTATGCCAACAATACCGAAGTACCAGCAACCACACCCTGCGATATATCCTGCAAATGTATTAGCAGTATTGTATCATGTAAGCCAATGGAATGCCGAATTCCTGAGGACCGTGAAAAATGTGTTCTGGATACCGACCGTTCTAACGGCTGTTGCCCAACATATATATGTGAAGTTGATTCCACGACTCCAAAAACCGATGAAACTTCTGACGAAACCAAGTCAACAACAATCGTGCCCGAAACAAGTAAGAAGCCTTTGGATATATTTGATGATGAAGTGAAACCTACCAGCACTGAAGACATACCAAAGGATGTCATTATGCCTTCTGGCATTACTGAACTGCCAATGTCACATGTTAAGCCCGATGAAGAAATCTCACCTGTAACAACAAAAACTCCTGTTTCCGAAGAGGTGACAACGCCTAAGGATATTAAGAAGCCAACTGACGAACAACCAACTGAAGAAGATGATGATAAATCGGAGGATGCTACTCCTGCCCCTGAAATTGAAAAAGGAGTTCAGCAGCCTTATGAGAAAGAACCCACTCCTGAAGATAATGGCCTTAAGAAAACTGAAGTGTCAACAACGGAGGAAACTATCAAGCAACCAGAATATGAGCCAACCACAACGACCGCTTCATCTGCAGATGAAACACAAAAGAAGGAAGATGATACGTTGGCTACTACAACAATTGCTTCTATTTCAATGGATGAAGAGATACCAACTGAAGACGAGAAGCCCGCTGACGAAAAATTGGGAGATCAAGAAGACAAAATTTCCACAACTACAATCATTCCTACATCTGTTGAGACATCCAGTAAATCTGAGGAAGAGCCGTCATCCACTGAGGCACATGTTGAAGCTATTGACAAGAAACCAGTTAAGGATTCTGAAAAGGTTCCCGTATCATCCACAGTCACACCATCTGAAAGTGAGGACGTCACGACTGTGGCTCCACCTGCTGAAGATTCTATACCTTCTGATGGCAAACCTGATAGCCATGAAGACAGTGGTGCTGTGACAACTGTTCGCCCAGATGCTGAAGAAGATCAAGACAAAAGGAAACTGTCTATCCCAGTTGCAACCACGGAAATACCTGCTGTATCGGAGGACGATGAAAAGAAGCCTACAGATGAAAAAAGTGTTACTGAGTCGACTATTGACAAGAAACCAGACCAAGATTCGGATATTTCAACCGAAATTCCGACAATGGAGGATGAAAAAGAAACATCTGATGATCAATTCACTTCCACTCCCGCTGTCAGCGAGGAGCAGGATAAAGCAACTGTTTCTCCTGTTGCAATTGATGAAGAAAGTGATTCGTCGACAGAAAAGCCTATATCCACAAAGGAAGAAGACGAAAAGGCTTCCGTTTCTCCAGATGAAGACTCTTTTGTTACCAAGCCTCCTGAAGACGACTTTTCACCACTCCCAACAACAACTGTGGCCTCAACAGTACAGGAAGGCGAAAAGAAACCATCCAAAGATGGTAGTGCAGCACCCACTACTGAAGAGAATGAAATCGAGCCCGCA
This sequence comes from Drosophila anceps, assembly GCA_035045945.1. Classification (NCBI taxonomy): domain Eukaryota; kingdom Metazoa; phylum Arthropoda; class Insecta; order Diptera; family Drosophilidae; genus Drosophila; species Drosophila anceps. The sequence continues at coordinate 9,261,641 of JAWNON010000225.1, read as the reverse complement.
CCAGTACCTTCAGTTACTGTTCTTCCAACTACTGATGACAAGGAAGAGCCATCTATTACTGTCACACCAGCTGCAGATAAGGAAGATACACTTGGCCATACGACTAGCACCGCTCTACCTGAAAAATCAACAGAGGATAAATCGGATGAGGAGCCCTATGCAACTGATGCTCCTATTATTGATGTATCTAAGAAACCAGAAGATGAAGTACTTCCATCTAAGTCGGATCAAGAAAAAGATAGTGAAGTTCCAGCAATCCCAACATCTATACCATCGGATACAAAAGATCAAGACGAGTCAATTGACACTGCTACAGATGTTGTATTCGTTAAGGAAGATGAAAAGCCTACAACGGTGTCCACATTTGATAGGGATGATCAACCACAAGTCCCAGATGAAGAGTTCACAAGTGCAGCTCCCTCAATTCAAGATGACAGCAAGAAAACATCCGTTAAAGAAGAAGACAGTTCCACAACATCGGAGATTGATGAGGGCACAACAATTGCTCCAAACAAAGAAGCAGAGCCGTCGTCTGTCGAGGGTACATCAACTTCAGCGCCAGCCACAGAGAAAGAGAAGACAACTCAAAAGAGTGAGATTGACGGAACAACTATTGCACCCAGTTCAGAGGATGACAAGGACAAGCCCATTGGCATTGAAGTTCCTAAAGTTCCACTGGAAGATGAATTGTCCGAGGATAAAACTCCTTCAACAACTCCTCAATCTGATACCGAAGGGGCCCCAGAGTCACCTACTAAGATTCCAGCAGGTACTCAAAGCTCAGACTTGGACAAATTTACTACAGTTGCGCCTGCTATTGGAGAAGTACCATCTAAACCAATTGATGAAAAGACTGATAAGGAGGATACTACGGAAGACATCTACGCCGAAGCCACTGTTGAGCCACAGGGTACAGATGACAAAAAATTCGCGCCTTTGCCTACAACTCCATCATCGACTCAGTCCGAAAAAGATATTAAAACACCTGCTACTTCCGATGAAGAAATTGATCACGAGCCACCTGTTGACGGCGACTCCACAACTGTCGTTCCATTATCAGAGGAAGAAGATGAGCATATTCCTACTAAGCTGTTCCCGACAGCAGCACCAGTTGACGATAAGTCAGATTCAGCAACTATTGCACCTGCCGATGAAGAGATTGTTAAAGTACCCGGTCATGATGAAGATCAAACTAAGCCAGATGATAGCCAAGAGTACACCACAGTTTCCCAATCAGCTTATAAGCCATCCGACACATACCCAACCAAGACACCAGCTATGGACGAGCTTGAAGAGAATGAGGATGTTGATTCTAAAACCGTGCGTCCTGATGATAAGAATATTGTGTCAACTGCTACTTCTTCTCAAGACGAAATTCAACAGCCAACCACACCTACTGCCACTTCTATCAAAGATGATGCCACCACTTTGGCTGCTGATGACAAGATTGATGTTGGCACGGCTGCACCAGCAATTGTTGCTCAAGATGATGATACAGAGGGTTCGACAGTCCATCCAGTTATTGATAAAACAGGTGGCGCAGATGATGGTGCCATTGAGGATTCCATTTCAACAACACCTGAGGCCGAGAAGGACCAAGAACCCGCTCGTATTCCCACCACACCCAAAACTCAAATTGGACTGGACATTACAGTTAAACCGATTGCTATTGATGATATTAGATTACAAACTGTTGCTCCTCATAGCGAAGATGAAAAGATTGACGACGCAGAATCTTCCACAACTTCTGCTGAAGATGCAGATAGGACTCCAGTTACAGTTGCTCCTGTTGCTCATGATATTGAAGCAACCAGTGAAGTTAGCAAGAAACCATCTGATACAGAAGATGTGGGTGAGGAGTCTACCGAGGCAAGCGATATTGAGTATGAAGGCACTACTGATCAAAGTACTGGTGCCAAATTGAAGCCACCAACACCATCGCCGACAACAGACGAAATTTCAACAAAGCAACCTGTGAAGGATGATGATATTGTAGCAGAAACTGCACAGCCAGATCTCGAAAAGGAGACTCCAATCAAATCTACTGAGGCTCCAGAGTCGCACAAGCAAACTGATGAGCCATCCGATACAGAAAAGTCGACCGCCGCCCCAGCTGTTAAGCCAAGCTTAGATTCGACCGAGGATAGCGATGAATCTGTTGAGTCAGAGGAGGAGCATACTCCTGCATCTGAGGACACTCATAAGGGCGAAGAAGGTGCTGAGTCTGCTGAATCTGAGGACACCGTTACAGAGCCTGCTAAAAAGAAACCTGAACTGGACGAGGATGAAGTTACAGCTGTCGTCTCAGAGTTACCACAGACAGCAGCTACACCTGGTGCGCATGATGAAGCATCTGCAGAAACATCCAGCGAGGACACCCTTACGACACAACCAGATATCGCCAGTATCACAACAGTACATCCGCTGTTCGCCCAGCACTTCCCCAGCAGTACACGTTCCCCAGTTATCGACGACAGAGTGTCAGAAGGAGAAACTGATGCCACCCCAACGAAGCAGAGCACTGAGACAACAACATCAGAGTCTCCACTCACAACAACTTCAACATCTACCCCACATCACGAGTCGATTACACCTCCACCATATGGTCATCAGCCACAATATCCATCTTACCCAGAAGACGAATACGACGAAGAGGAGGTATTTGGCCCAGGCACCTGTCGCTATGCTGGCAAAATCTACGTGTCGGCGCAGCAAATCCCACGCGACGATCCTTGCGACTTCTGCTTCTGCTTCAGAAGCGACATCATTTGCTTGCAACAATCTTGCCCGCCACCAATTGCTGGCTGTCACGAGGAGCAAATCACTGGCTTCTGTTGTCCACGATACGAGTGTCCCGTAACTATGGCCGCCGTGCTTAATATAACGACAAGCACGACAACAACAAGCACTGAACTTCCACCGTACATGTCGAGCTTTTCTCATGGCACTGGAGTGACACGCACCGGCTGTGTCATTAATGGCCGTTCGTTCAAGGTGGGCGAACCCATCCAGTCAACGAGTGGTCCTTGCATGAGCTGCACGTGAGTATTAAATTGACTTTACCAAATGGATATAAGCTAATTGTCTTTCATAAAACAATTTCAGCTGCGGCGGCGACGGCAAGATGAAGTGTGACCCACAGCACTGCGTCCCGAATCAAACAACGGCCCAAATGATGGCTTCAGTTACGACTGGCTTTAAAAGATGAACCACCAGCCATGAACACTAAAAATAGTTTTAACTAATTTTTAAGCACTGCAAACTAAACAATCAGAAGCACAGATGAACAAACAGCCCAAATTTGCGCCCACAGAGCTGCATTCCTCACGTTTTTTGAAGGAACAAGAACAATATAGAAAAAATAGACTCCGAAATAGCAACAGAAACAAAACAAAACATTTAAGAAAAAAAAACAAAAACATAAAAAAAAAAACAAAAAAAAAAAAACAAAAAAACTAAGGTGCCAAAACTGGTGAAAATATTGCGACCCACTTGATTAGATTCAAATAATATCAGATCGAATGAGAAAATTTGTAACTTTAGATTTGCCATTAGATATTCGCACTTTTTTCAATTGATTTTCAATTTGTTTCGGATTAGGTTACGTGACGAAGCAACCAGTGATATTGTGCTGTATACATAGTATAGGTGCAATTAATTTAGAACGCGCTCACTAAAAAATTAATTACCTTTGTATTTTGAAAGAACCCCATATATAGCCAACCATAGCATCGTACGATGCGCCTTGTAAAGTTGTTCATTGTGGTCCCATACAAAATGCGATCGCTTTCAGGAGACTCTCAAAACCTAGAACAAAACATTTTGGGTATCACAATCAATGACTTTACGAAACCCCGACGTTTCGACTATGGACAAGCCGTTTCTTTTTGTTTGTTTTTTTAATAGCAATACTTTTCTTCAATGCGCTTTTATAGTATTTTAGTCATCTTATTTTAAACATTATTATTTTTTGTGTATAATTGTTGCTTCTAGTCTTCTTTTGTTGTAAGAGCAACGAAATCCGCCTAAAACATGCGCAAAATAAGATCAGATTAGATCAGTTCAATTGAGTTGAGATAATGATGAAAATATATATACATATATCTTCTATGAACTTTCCCATGCTTTTATACTTTTATATACAATATGTGTAAAATGAAGAAACGAACGAAACTAGTTTTTATAGCAATTTTACAAACGAACTACGAATTGCCTAGTTTTTAATGGATTGAATTTAAAGTTTATGTCAATGCATTTGCGCTACCCACGCACAAATCCATCTGTGGTAGGAAACAAAAGAAAAGTAATTAACCTAGAGTTTTTTTTAAAAGTCAACCGACAATGGAAACTATAACAAGCAATCGAATCACCTGTAGGCTATTGCTATTGCTCGACTGATTGAAAAGTGCACTAAACCGTAGATATTGAAGTAGTCAATAATTTTGTAAACTATATTTTGTAGGATATCAGCATGCCGCGTTGATATTAATTTAAATCGTGTAACATCAATTTACGAATATCAAAAATTTCAGTCGCTTGAGCTTTAGAGGTAAGCTGAAAATTCGAAGCGTTATTAAACCACACACAATAAATATGAACAACAATTAGATTTATATAATCTCTAAATATAGTTACAGTTTCTAAGTATTTAACTATAAAAATAAATAAATAAATTTTAATGTAGAACTTATTTATTTTATATGTCTTTTAAGAACAGCTCTTGTGTTTCCATAATTATCGTAATTTATATGCAAGCTTTCTTTGTAATCTTATAAATAAATACAACGCTTTTTATTGAAATGTATAGATGAGCTTGTTAATATCTGCGCATTAAATGTTGCACAAATGAGAAACATGAAAGTAGCAGACTTTCTTAACCAATCAATAATGTTTCCTTATCTTTCTAGACTGGGCTTCTGTAATTTTTTAAAGATACTTATACTCTCATAAAGAAAATTTTTCTTCAGGCTCTAGAATTTTTGTTACCTAAGCGTGCCTTTATCCTTATGATTTTGGTAGTTTTAAATAAATACCGATAACGAGTTTTCCATTTAAAATTTCATATTTAAACTGAATTATTCAGTACAAGTCTTATCGATAACTCTTGGCGAGTACCCGTTCGATTATCGAAAAAAGTTTCACCACCGAAAGCAGTCAAAAACAGCTGCAGACTATAATTCGAGCACCTGCAATAAAGCAATATTTTTTTTTTATATGGCGTGACGTAGTTAAAACACATAGCTCAACACTTAGTATTAGAATAAGCTAAATGAAAATGGCCAACATATCAACAATAAACTGGCTGTTCGTGTGCGGCCTGTCCTTTTGTCTAGGGGGCATTGCGGTGCTCAGTTTTATGCCGCTCAGCTCAGGTAAAAGGTATTAATAATAAATATCTATAAATACACATTGGCATGTTTTTATTTTAGATTGCATATGCCCGCTTAAGAACCCGCTAAGTAGCCTTAGTGGAGGCGAGCAGGTGAAGAATAAAATAATCAGCCCTCAATCGGAGCATAAAATGGCCATTTTGGTGCCATTTCGTGACCGATTCGAGGAGTTACTTCAGTTTGTGCCGCACCTGACAAAATTTCTACGCAAACAGGGCGTCGAGCATCATATATTTGTACTGAATCAAGTAGACAGATTCCGATTCAATCGTGCTTCACTTATCAATGTTGGGTTCCACTTTACCAGCGATGTCTACGACTATATTGCCATGCATGACGTGGATCTACTGCCACTTAACAAAGACTTGTTATATGAGTATCCCAGTAGCTTGGGACCGCTACACATTGCTGGACCCAAATTGCATCCGAAATATCACTACGACAACTTTGTTGGTGGCATTCTGCTAGTGCGTCGCGAGCACTTCAATCAAATGAACGGAATGTCGAACCAATACTGGGGCTGGGGACTAGAGGACGACGAATTTTTTGTACGCATTCGGGACGCTGGTTTGCAGGTCACGCGTCCCCAAAACATAAAGACTGGCATCAACGATACTTTTAGGTAGCAGCACAGCACAACCATCTCCAAGTCATAGCATTAATTGATTTGTCTCTTCTAGCCATATTCACAATCGCTACCATCGCAAACGGGACACGCAAAAGTGCTTTAACCAGAAGGAGATGACACGAAAAAGGGATCACAACACCGGCCTGAATAATGTTAACTACAAAATACTTAAGGTACATGATCTGTTGATCGATGGGATAAACGTGACAGTTCTTAATATATTACTTGATTGTGATGTAAATAAAACGCCTTGGTGCGACTGCTCGGGAACAGCCGCAGCTGCTTCCGTCGTACAAACTTAGTTATAAATAGAAGAAGAAAAATGCCAAGTTTTGTCCATTTTGCCTATCCGAATCTTAAGCTATATGTTTATTTGTCTATTCGCATGGAGATAATTCACCGTTTGTTAGTACACGTGAACCATGCCATACAAGAATGTCCAGAAGAGCACGTAGGTGCAAAGGCCGCCCATGAATTGGTTTGTCAGTAGGTTTTTGCGATTAATGAAATACTTGCGCCACTGTGTGCCCGACTTCACCAACACCAGTAACCAGAGCACGAAAACCGATAGAAAATAGAATAGGAATCCAAGGGTTCCGCTCAGTCCCAAGATACCTAGGAAATAAATGTGGGTTAGCAACAGCTCTTATTTAAATTAATTGAAAATTAATCAATTTACCAGCAGCACAGCCGGAGATTGCGGCCATCGACGTGCGGCAATACTCGACCGCAGATATATTGTTACGAATAGCGCCCTCACTGTACGCAACAATTTCGCCGGTTTTTGAAGTTCTTGTTTTCACGCGATTCATTTTATTTAATTTTTTCTTTCAGCACACCAGAAAATACAATTATTTGCTAAAGTTTCTGGCAGTCACAGGTATTGAGTGAAATATTGCCAGTCACGTTAAACACATTCAGCACACAGCTGAGATGTATCGATAGTTTTGTGTCGACTTAATCGGAGAATGGTTCTTTCACAAATACGGTGCGAGAACAACACAGAAGAGGGCCCCATTAATTAAAATATGTGGTGATAACGAAACTTACTAATTTATACGTGTTGAAATCGCGGGGCGAAAGGTGCAATAAAACAGGACGTCCGAAGAAGAAAATGTTTGAGGATCAAGAACAACCATAAGTGCTACAAAAAGAGGTCTCGCTAAAAGCTAAGCAAATTTTCGCGGCCAGTCCACAACAAAGCAGAGCAATTAAAAAATCAATCACAATTCTAATTGAAAGCTGGGGAGACAGAAGCAGAAACAGAGGCAGAGGTTGGGCTCGGCAATATGTCACCCCCTAAGAACTGTGCCGTGTGCGGCGACAAGGCATTGGGGTATAATTTCAATGCCGTTACTTGCGAAAGCTGCAAGGCATTCTTTAGACGCAATGCGCTGGCTAAAAAGCAGTTCACCTGCCCATTTAATCAGAATTGCGAGATTACCGTGGTCACCCGC